>CM060923.1:638599539-639228706 GCA_030737875.1 Allium sativum | reverse complement strand
TTTGAAGCTCCACGTGAAGGTTAAAGCATATGTTAAATATTTGTCAAATTACATATTGTATGAACCAAATGTTAAATATACTTTTTACACATTTTAGTGTATAGTTGATTTATATTTTTGGAGGAAGTCTAAATCATATGCTAAATATATGATTTCTTTATCGGTTTCAATTCTTTTTATGTGTTTATATCTAATCGGATTTGAAGCTTCACATGAAGGTTGAAGCATATGCTAAATATTTGTCAAATTACGTATTGTATGAACCACATGCGGTCCTCTTTTTTAACTTTCCTATTTTCACAGGAAGAATAACTATGCATATGCTACGTTATCATGTGTGTTGTGCATACATACTAATAAGTTCATATAGATTTATAGTAATAGTTTTGTTTTATTTAAAGGTATTGTACCGCTAAATGTATTCAGAAGTTTGATATATCTTATACACACACACTGACTTGTAAATATACAATTTAATTTCAATTTTGAAGGCTTTGACTATAACTTTCAGTTCTAAACTTTAATCTCTCCTATAATAATTCTGCTTATTATTTCCAACAGTTCAATGCTCTTTCTCTGTCTTCTACTAGAAATGATGAATTCTTTCTTCTATGAGTACTACACTGTTTCTTTTAACAAGTTGGATGGATATTAAATTTTTATATTGCATGCATAGCATATTTGGCGTGCTTTGTTTTAAAAGAGAAATTACTCTGTGCTTTTAAACCCATTGTCCATAAGCTTTCATATACATTTTGTGTTATCAATGTTGTCTTATTTGAATAATTTAGGTTATGTCCTTAAGTTTTTGCTTTGGCATTTTCATTTAGCGCCCTGTCTTTGTCACTTTGTATAATAAATATTTTTTCTCCTAAAATTTATAATAGGATTAGCAATTCAAAGTTTTGTTACTTGGTCAATGTTTATTTTCCTTTGTTGCTACTGTCAAGTCTTCAGCTATATATGGTTTGTATTATTTGTACCGTAAACAAACTTCATTTCACATGATTTTATTTGATTTATACTCCAGTCTGCAGCTTCACACAAGGAAATAAATATTTATTTATTTGCCATGGATCTAAAATCCACAGCTAATCAACATAGTAATATTTGTATTGACTTAAAAATCTTGAAACTACAAGAGGTAATAAGTGACCCACATAACAGTTTCAATACTAATGCATGATGATCATGTCGTTTTCCTACAACTTATTGTTTTTTGCAAAAACCATGTATGGTTCAGATATCAACCAATTAATCAAAAACAAATTATTCATATTATCATTTAAGCGCTTTGGTATTTCAACAATAAAAAAGCCTATGTAATAATTTTATACACATTATGCTGCAAGATGTGACTTTTCGTCCTTTTTCATTTATGTTAAAGATGATTTACTGTTAAATCTAGACATGAAGCAAATTTTTGATTTTGGATTTCACTGCTGTATTTACAACTTATCTTCTCTCCATATCTTCATTCTTTTCTTGGAATGAAATCTAAATTGTTGTTATTTGGTTGTTTATATTCAACGACAAGAAGATGAAAACATCAAATTGCTTGGTATACTTCTTCTTATTGGGCAGCTTGCATGGTATTTATGCACCTCATGCCTACAACTGTTACTTACCATTAAAAACATAGGCAACAATAATATTTTTTTCCCTCTTTTATAATAGGTATGTTTAATGCATTTGAATTCTACTTAATAAGATTGTTTCATACTTGGTTATTGAATCATTATCTTATAGGTTTTCTAACAAATATTTTTCCCCTTATTTCCTTGACTATTTACAATGTAGTACTGTACAGTGCTAATCGTACTATGTTATGTGCTATCCATTGGTTTTGTCGTATATTGAATAATATTTTAGGACTGGGCTTTTAATATATTTTCTTGTTTTCCATACGAAGTCCTTCATACTTTTATCTATTACAGTAGTGAGAATATTCAGAATATTAATAGGCAATGGAGATGAGATTTTTCAGTGATTCTTGGGTATTAAAATTTATTGCTTCCATGTTCTTGTCATAGTAGTCAAGATGCTAAGGCGCAAGCGTTGAGCCTGGAGATTTTTTGAGCCTTGGGCTTTTTTCTGTGCCTTTTATATGAGTTTGATATGCTATTTTACTAACTACAAATTAATTTTTAAACCGTATTTTATAATTCGTTCAATTATCTACATATTTTATTAATATGATTTAAATTTTAAACTATATTTTATAATTTATTTAGCAATTAGATTTTTCATTTAACTATTTATAAACAAAATTTTGAATTTAGCCAAAAAAAGCACCTCAAACTGCAAAAAGGAGCACTCAAACTGCAAAAAGGCGCAAGCCTTGAGCCTTGGGCTTTTCTGCTAGGCGCGCCTAAGCGCACATCTTAATAACTATGGTTTTTGTCCCTACATATTTTGCTGATACTTTTGTTTCAAATCATATTTGTAATAATAATGCTGTGTACGACTATTAATAAAAGTGTCATGTCCTATAACATTAAGGACTTTGTTAATGTCTTAACATATAATATTCTACACTGATAAAAAGCAACAGCTGAAATTTATTTGCTCATGGATCTATTTTTTTTATTGCCTATATTAGTGCTGCTTTGTTTGATCTGTAAGAATCCATATCACATGTTCCGCTGTTAATTTTTTTTATTACGTCGCCAGAGAAATTATGGTCTGCTTATGCGTATTTACAGTGTAAATAATAGTGGCTTCATACAAGTATGTTGAGCAATTAAACTAAATTTACATTTATAATGCATGGTAACATTATTTGGATTTAAACTCTATGTTCTAATGGATGCTTCCAACTATATGTTCTCATAGATGCTTCCAATTATATGTTCTGATGTGTGTTCTCAATTCTTTGTTTTTTGGATTAATCCACACGCCACAATTCCAATAAATTTTCATGTTTGTTATATAACCTTTAAACAAAAGAGCGTTCCTATTTTTACCATTTTAAATGTTAATGATAAATGCCAGTGGACATTTTTGAAATCCTTTGGATGTTGAATAAGTTGGACCTATCATTTTCCTATTTAGACCTATAGATTTGACTATTCTGTGGTGTTCATTTTGTGTCTGCATAGTACTTACCACATTCATACTTCACACTTTTGATTTTGTTATTTATGCGTCTTTAAGTTCTTGCATTCAAGTATTAATAGAAATTGAGTTTTGATATGGAACCAATATCAATTACCAAATACCTTGCTATAACTGCTGCCAGTTAAACTTGTACTAACAAAGGAATGAACTTTTCATAGGTACTAGAGATGATCGGAAGTGATGAATGCATAATGGAAAATTACATGGAGAGAAAATGGTTCTATTAGTTAAAGGATAGAAACTACAAGCTTGATTATACAAAGGTATTCTTCAGCGAAGTAGATTGATATTATAGTTTCTTCACAGAATTCTGATGCGTGTTAAGCGTTTCATATGAAAATTTCTTTCAGATTATTAACGTTTGCAGTGATGATAAGTTTGAACATATTTCAATATGAAAATTCTTTTTTCATTTGTTCATTTATTACTACGACGAAATATAATATTATATTTATTCACATTTGTGGTAAATAGGACATGAGTTTTTGACCCCATTAGTTGTAGTTGTTTTCTTTCTATGTTGCTAATGGATGTCATGTGTCAATATTAGAGGAAGATGGTGAGGAAATGGAGGTTTAACAATTGACATAGCGGTAAATATTTAAATTTGAACATTCCCTTTGAGAGTTAACAATGTAAATATAAAGATTGGCTGATTAGGCTAGCTCTTTGAGTTGATCATAATTTTGTCATGATTATTTATGAGTGACGTATCTGAATTTATTGGAAAATATCTATCAGTATTTCCTACCCATAATTAGCAAGATACTAAGGTAGTGTTTGGTTTACCATTTTAAGTTTTGGGTTTTCGTCCATATAAAAATGTGCACAACACATGCATACCATAGAAAACAATCATTTTAGAAAATAAAGTTAACACACAAAATAAAAAAAAAAATTTATCTATTTTTCATGTTTTGAGAAATAAGAGAAACATGGAGACCAATTCTTCCTTCCATGATTGCTACATCCCCTCCGCGGTCCCCTCCATCTTCCTTCCATTCTACCATTCCTCCTTTCACACCTTTAATGTTTTGTAATTAATTTTGAAAACTAAAAACCCGAAACTCATTTTAAACCAAACACACCCTAATACTGTAACCAATTATGTGATTCATGCAACATAAAGTACAATTTTCTAATTTGGCTTTCGGTTAACATTTTTGTTTGACGTATATATTGACCTTCATTTCATAAATAAACTAGAGCAGTATGGAAAAACATTAATACTAAAATTGATTTGATCAATATGTTAACTGGCTCAGAAATTAAGGAAATATTACTGCATGTGATATTTATACTGTAGCATTTTACTTCAATGGTAGAATACGAGTGTACAAAGTACATTAAAATTTTATCCAAGTGTCATTTGGGAAGTTGGTTTCGGTAAAAAAAAAAGTATTATGGAATATTCATACTTTAAATGCAAATAATTATTTTTCCCCTGTTAGTAAATACTCGATGTGCTCTTGAAGTTCAGAGAATTCAGTATTTGGTTTATCCGAAATATCATGATCATGATATTATTATTATATAGCTTTTTTTTATAATAGTACCTAATATTTGATAATTACCTGAACATGGCCAAGAATTCAACCTTGAAGTAATGGAAAATATATGGCATTGCATTGGCTTTTTATATGAATTTGCTTTGCTTAGAAAGGGAAGAGAATAAATGAATTTATTTTATAGAAAAATATCAGATGCGTTAACTTTTGATAAATTATCATGTGAAAATGATCAACTGTATTAACACTACTGTAATAAAATCTGCAAATTTATTTTTATGGTGGCACCATTACAGTGGAAACTTACAAGTTTTTAATTTTGATGTGTAAAGCTGAAGTTTAATACTTAGGTCATACTTTATAGTAGCTAATGAAAACGATGTTGGATCTAGATTAACCCAAGAGGGGGGGGGGGTGAATAGGGTTTATCACAGTTTTTAACAGAATTAAAATTCTAACGAGATATATAATAATTAACACATCACAGAATATAGCAGAAACAGAACTGCAGAAAATAAATCACACACAGATATACCCAGCTTCGGCAAAACCCTGCCTACTGCTGCATTTCTAAGGTTTCTACTAGGTGATAGAACAGCTCCCGCATACAAGACCATGTACACTCGCAAACCCTGCTCCTATTCTAACCCTACGCTCAAAACCCTAGACTGATCGATATCCCCTCGATTAGATTTCCCCTGATTACAACCCTGTAACCAGTAACCCAGATTTTACAGACTCTGCCAACCGCCAGTTAAACACCTAACTGGTTTTCCCTAGATTTTTACAGAATTCTAGAAACTGTTTTGACAGTTTACAAAAGAATTGAAAATACAAAATAAATAAAAAGAAAGCAAAGCAACCCCCTCTTTAATACAAACTAATCCATTTTGACTTACGTTGGCTGCCCATTTTCTTTATTTGTTCAGCCTGATCCTTTGCTTCAAAGGAAATGAACATGGAGGCTATGGGAAAAAGGAATTTTCGGGTTTCTTTGAAATCCTCCAACTCGAATCGATTGATTGATGTTCTGAAACAAATAATTTCCAAAGCTTCTTCAAATTTATGCTCCTGCTCGATTCACAGTCTTGGATTGCAATCAAAAACGTTTTGTGAGTTCTCTGGATTTGATTAGATTTTTTTGCTCTTGAAATTTTGGATTTTTGTTTTTGATGCAAATTGCTGATGAGGATAGGTGTTAATATAGGATAATAGAATCCTTTTATTGCTCTGATTTCACTGAATGACTTGACTGATTTGCGTTGCGTGATTTCTTTCCTTTGGTGCCTTGATTGAATCACCCTTGAAAATTTTCTGGAAACCTTTTTGAATTGTTGCCTTATAACACCTTTGTAAAATAAAGAAATAAAATCTTTGGCCCACTTGATATTATGCCATGAAATCATTTCTGGAAAATGAATAAAGCTTGCCAAAAAAGGTTTAAATGATATTTCTTGGAAATTCAACATTCTCCTTGCATGATAGCTGCTCAGCCTTTAAATGATTTATTGATTGAATCAGCATTGATAGCAATTCAGGAAAAATATTTTTCATTAGCTGTCCCCCTAGAAAAAAATTGCCAAACAAATACATATTGATTTGTTTTAAATCTGGAAACATATTGATGCTTTCCTCTTTTGACATCCTTGGCCTTGAAAACTTGCTGTGAACATGAATTGATGAATTCATTGATAAAATTCTTGAAACACAAAGATTTGATTGCATAAATGTTTACTTTGAATGTCTGGAAAGCTGATTTATGTTCTTGGAAAGAAATTATTTATTACTTGCCAAACAAGGTTTTGCTGAATTGTGTTTTTCCAAAAAAATTGATTCCTTGCCAACATTGACTCTTAAAAACAGTTACAGAAAATCATGAATGAATTTTTGGAGTGTCATAAAAGCTTGACAAATATATGCTTGCTTGCCAAACCTGATTCCTGTAATTTCTGGAAAGACATAATTTGAATTTCTAGAGGACAGATAACACTTGCCACATTTAGTAGAATTTCAAAAAGAAATGTTTGTGATTTCTTTCCAAAAGCTTTGCATGTAGTTGCTCATGTATTATTCTTCTACATCTAGCACATTAATTCACACATGCTTGAGTCTTGCCATTTGTTTGTGAGATGAATTGCACTTGAACACTGAATGCTCATGTTGACGTATTGAACTGCTGTAGAACAATTGTTTTGCTGCCAATTTGGTTCTCTTCAATGTTGGCTTATGAACTTCAGTCATTTAACCTGTTGCCAAAAACAAATTGAGTTTCTAAAAATAAATTGCCCCAAAAGAATGATTGTCTTGTCAAATGTGAATTTAGATTTCTTGAATAAAATCTTAGCACATTTATTTCCCACTGTATAATTGGAAACCATTGAATTCTGGAATATTTTAGAAAAGATCTCCTTGCTAAAAAACTGAACACCTCCCATATACGAGAAAATGCAATGCTTCAATCATGTTGCTTAAACTGATCCATGAATGAATGAGAAAATGTATTCCTTCCATGATTGTTGTCGTGCTCTCTTTTGTTTTGACCTGGTCATACTGGTTATATACATTAACTTCTTTGCATGTACCATTTGAAAATCTGAAACATTTTGCCATGCTCTTTAAACTTGCCATAATCAACACATAATCTGTGAAACATGAATTGATTTCTTGATTGATTCTTGGCACATTAAAAACTTGTTCATTAATATGGACATGTATAGACTGTAGCTCCACTGTGTCGCATACATGCTTGTTCCCATATGTCAATTTTTTTTTTTTTTAATTCAGCTGCCATGATGCTGAGTTTGCTTGACCTAAACACTTGACATAAATCAGCACCATATTCATTTCTATTGCAGTGTACTGTGTGTGTGTTTCATGTGACAGGTAAGCAGATAATGATTGGACTGACAATGACTGAACTGACAGAACACAGAGACAGAAGATGACAGTGAAAGTATATTAGTGTGTGTAACAGTGAAACTGTAAATGAGCATCTGAGTGTATGCTTGTATAATCGAGTGTCTGTAGAAAGGAGCTTTGTGTATACTAAAATTGATTGTACAATAATGAATATCAGTGAAATGTACAAATAGTGGAGTTTATATTTTTGTACTGTTTAATTATTGAAATAAAATATTCTATTTAAATAAAATACAGTTGAATATTTGAATTCGTGTATAGTCGTATTCTATTTAAACATAAATATTATATTTCTATCTGAGATGTGATATAATAGTAACAAACACATTTAAAGTAAAATATACTTGTTTGTTATCATCAAACAAAAATCATATAATTGTGTATACAACTACGTTATATACAACAATCTCCCCCTTTTGATGATGACAAACAAATAAAAGATTTTGTATACAATAAATGTGTTTGACAGTGAAAATTGAACTCCCCCTATTTATCAGCTCCCCCTACAACAGATAACTCCCCCTATAACTGTGCATGAGTGAAATGAATGATATGAATAATAATAAATTTTCAAAAAATATTTATAAAATATTCACTCATAAATCAAAATCTCAACCCATTCTCCCCCTTTTGTTATCATCAAAAGGATATAGAATTTAAAATATAGATGAAAAATGACTAACAAATACAATATCAGCTTAAGAGGAAGAACTGTCATCATAAATTTCAATCAGTTTTAAAAACAATTCATTTCCAATTATTTTCAAATTATTTTCAAAGGATATACGATTAATTTTATATAAAATGCAGAGAGTTTTAAAAACAATTCATTTCCAATTATTTTCAAAGGATTTTTATAAATAAAGAACAAAAACAGTGATGGAATTGGACTATAATCAATAGTTCAACTTAAGTGAGAAAATCGAATAATCTCAAATCCCAATACCTATCAATCAACAAATCATAATACGTCATAAAATTTCAACATATTTCATAGAATAGAAGATGGATTGATAGGCTGGCTTTTATACTCAGAGGAGAATGTCAAAATTTATTTCTATTTTTAGCACTTTATTTCCTTTTTATTTAAGAACACACTGACCACGCATAACCAGAGCTTGGATTTTTAAATGGAATCAGTCGCAGCTTAAATTATAAGACGTCTCATAACCATGCATAACCAGAGCTTGGATTTTTAAATGAGGTTAGAGACACTCTTATATATTAATTATATTTTTATCATTTTCAGCTTTATAAAAGAAAAAAGAAAAAAACTCCTCGGTATATGAAACCAATATGGATGATAGAAATGTGGTACGCACAGAAATGGACTGTGAAATAAATTTCTAAATTAATTATATTATGAAATAAGCTCGACTGTACAGGGATTATTGAAAATTTTCAATTCTCACTAATTCTGAATAATAATATAGTCCAATTTCTATCACAAATAATTTTCACTGTTTTAAAACAAGATGATTTTTCCTTTTTAAAAAAATTAAACTCTCCACATTAATATAAAATCATGATGGATAGCAGACGGGTGATAGATAAAGGAGATGGTCGTGAAATAATTACCAATTCAAATATATTATAATAAATATTCAACCATCATGAAAATCCAAATAAAATCTCCTCTTGTTGTGAAATATACTGCAGTCACAATTCATCATAATTTCAAAAACTGATAATAATTTTGATGAATTATAAACACAGCACAAATTGGATATTGATTTCAATTTCTGAATGAATAAAAATAAATAATTTTTAAAATTGAAAATCAATTACAAGAAGAATTTATATAGATTTATACAAGGGGAAAAAAATGTGTATGGTGTCTATACAAGGTGAAAAATTCAAAAACAGATGGATGCAAAAGCTGATACCAATTGTAGTCTCCTTTATCGAGGAATTTAATTACACCCTGATGGACTATCATGGACATCTTAGACCAAAGAAATTTAAACACAAACTTAGCCAGACAAATTTAGCACATTTATTTGTATAAGGCAAAAAAAATGTGTGGATCTATACAAGGTGAAAATTTGAATCTCAGTACAGATGGGTGAAACAAATATAAGCACTTCTGATACCACTTGGTGTCTCTATTAACAAATTTTAATCACAAAGCCCAAACAGACAAGATTACAAATTTGGCACAATTATCAGAGCAGCAGTCAGATTAAAGCGGGCAGTTATTTGAAAACAGTATCAGAGCAGCATAGAGACAGTTTCCAAGCAAGCAAGTGATCAAGATGATGGTCACAAAAAAAAATCCATGATCCCAGATTAAAAATATACTTTATTTTAAATCATTTGAAGAAAAGTGAAAGTATTAGTATTTAACGAATCAATCACACCAGGTTATATTTCAGATTCAAAATTATGTGTGAGATTCAATAAATAAATAATTTCAAATGATTTTAAACAAATATATATTCAAATCAAATAATCATACAATAACAATGATACTTATGACCATATTTTCAAAAGAGTTTTCACAAATATTTTTGACAATCACAAGAGAGATTTCAAATCATTTACATCAAGACTGAATAATAATTCATGATCCAAAAATAATGGTTTATTCGAAATCATTTGAACAAATGTAAATCATGAGATACAACGAATCAATCACACATAATTAATAACTTCAGATTTGAGAGTTGTGTGAGATTCAAAATATCAAAAATTTCAAATGATCTCTAGCAAACAAAAAAAATCTAAACCAGATGATCATGAATAATGGTGAAATTCAAGATGTAAGACAGACTAAAAAATGTCTAAGCCAATCTGAAAAATTAAAGAAATTATCACAACTGATAAATAACAGAGTGTACTGTAATGAGTATAATATTTTAAGCGTTTCCAAAATTAACTGAAAGAAACTCAAAACAACATAAGAGTGTGAAATTTCATTAATTATTCAGATCTTCAAAAATTTAGAATTCAAATTAACAGTGTTCATGATATGGCACGAATACATCAACACAGTTATGAATTCAGAAATAAAAATATACTTCAAAATAATTGCAGATATTTACAAGATTAAGTACAATATCTGGAAAAAAAAAACATCAGAGTTCTATACACGCAAAACAAAATTCCAGAATATCATGAATACTGCAATTCAAGAAGCACAAAAAAATATGGCAGTGATAAATCAAATCAGAATAGACAGAAGAAAGAGATAGAAGGTAGAAGAAGAAGAAAAAAAACAAAAGAAAACAGAAAATATTTACAGAGGTGAGTTTAGAGATCATACCAGAAACCAGTGTATATCAGAAACTCTAACTCAACAGATTTTGGCTGAAGGAACTGTAAATGATACAAAAGTATAAATCAGCTTGATTTCAAATTTCTTTTCAGCACAGTAGTTCCTCGCCACCCTTCTTCGGTACCTAACATTTGAGAGGATTGAGTGGTCTAACAAAATTAGAAAAACCACTCGTAGTTTTATTAACATCTTTCGGTACCCAGACTTGCTTGTATAACAATCCATCTGAATTTACCTTTGTTCCCTTTGGAACCCATATCTGTTTGAATTTAACAATGTTTGTTTTATCTCTTCTTGGGATCCAGGATTGTTTAGATGAATTATTACAAAACAAATTCAAATTTTTCTTTTGATTCAAAAATTCTTTGGAATTAACAAAGTTCAAATTATCAAGACGATTCTTTTCAAAGAAAGTTAAATGATTTTTAAAATCGTTTGAGCTTCTCCTTTCAGAAAACTCAGATTTCCCAAAACCAAGTCCACTTCTATTTCCCAATGAAAATTGATTTTTCAACAACATATTTAAAGATTTCTCACCATTTGAAAATTTTGCCAGGGTTGTTTCAAGTTGTTGAATTTTAGTTTTAAGATCACCATTTTCTTTCAATAAATCTGAACAATTATTTTTAGTGATCTTACATCTTTCAAAATTAGATTTCAAAACCAAATTTTCATCTTTAAGCAGATTAATTTTGGTTTGGGACTCAACAATCTCAGATTCAAAAAGTTTTTGTTTTTCAAACCCAAATTTCTTGGATTTTTCAATCTCGTTTTCCAGTTCTTTCAAAATCAAATCAGATTTCAACAAATTTTCTTTTTCAGCAATTTCAAATTTGGAATATATATCAGTCTTAAAACTTTCAAATTCCTTTTGCAAAAGATTATTCAAATTTGATAACTCAGTCTTGTTCTCATTTAAGATCAAAATTTCATTTTCAAACTTTTGAATATTTTTGTTGAGATGAACAAGATTGGTTTTCAATTTAAAACAATTTTTGCAAACTGAATTTGGAGAATTTTTAAAATATTCTAGTTGTGATTCCAAATTATTAATTTTGCTAGTCAACTCAAAATTCTTAGATTTCAGAGACTTATTTTTCAGTTGGAGTTTATCAACAGACTTCGTTAAATCAAGACACATGTAAACCAAATCTTCATATGAGAGATTTTCTGTTTCAGCATTTGTTGATTCTCCATCATCTGATTCATCTGAGGTTTCATCTACATGACTTGTTAATCATAGAACTGAATCAGAGTTGACAATCTGGGGTTTTGAGCTGTTGTCAGATTTTCCATACAACTTGTTGAGAGTTCTCCAAACTTCCTGTGCAGATAAACAATGACAGATAAGATTAAACTGTTCAGTGCTAAGATAGTCAAATATAATTTTCATAGCACAAGCATTGAAATTAATATCTACACTATCAAACCCATTGATAATAACATCCCAACATTTAATATTAACAGATTTTAAATAAAATTCCATTTTGGATTTCCAGTTTAAAAAATCTGTTCCAGTGAAAATAGTAGGAGATGAACTGGACTGACTCCCTATTGGTTGACACCTAGGAATCACCATTACTCTAGAGTTAAAAGAATACCTGCTCTGATACCACTTGTTGGATCTAGATTAACCCTAGAGAGGGGGGGGTGAATAGGGTTTATCACAGTTTTTAACAGAATTAAAATTCTAACGAGATATATAATAATTAACACATCACAGAATATAGCGGAAACAGAACTGCAGAAAATAAATCACACACAGATATACGCAGCTTCGGCAAAACTCTGCCTACTGCTGCATTTCTAAGGTTTCTACTAGGTGATAGAACAGCTCCCGCATACAAGACCATGTACACTCGCAAACCCTGCTCCTATTCTAACCCTACGCTCAAAACCCTAGACTGATCGAAATCCCCTCGATCAGATTTCCCCTGATTACAACCCTGTAACCAGTAACCCAGATTTTATAGACTCTGCCAACCGCTAGTTAAACACCTAACTGGTTTTCCCTAGATTTTTACAGAATTCTAGAAACTGTTTTGACAGTTTACAAAAGAATTGAAAATACAAAATAAATAAAAAGAAAGTAAAGAAACCCCCTCTTTAATAAAAACTAATCCCTTTTGACATATGTTGGCCGCCCATTTTCTTTATTTGTTCAGCCTGATCCTTTGCTTCTAAGGAAATGAACATGGAGGCTATGGAAAAAAGGAATTTTCGGGTTTCTTTGAAATCCTCCAACTCGAATCGATTGATTGATGTTCTGAAAGAAATAATCTCCAAAGCTTCTTCAAATTTATGTTTTTTCTCGATTCACAGTCTTGGATTGCAATCAAAAACGTTTTGTGAGTTCTCTGAATTTGATTAGATTTTTTTGCTCTTGAAATTTTGGATTTTTGTTTTTGATGCAAATTGCTGATGAGGATAGGTGTTAATATAGGATAATAGAATCCTTTTATTGCTCTGATTTCACTGAATGACTTGACTGATTTGCGTTGCGTGATTTCTTCCCTTTGGTGCCTTGATTGAATCGCCCTTGAAAATTTTCTGGAAACCTTTTTGAATTGTTGCCTTATAACACCTTTGTAAAATAAAGAAATAAAATCTTTGGCCCACTTGATATTATGCCATGAAATCATTTCTGGAAAATGAATAAAGCTTGCCAAAAAAAGGTTTAAATGATATTTCTTGGAAATTCAACATTCTCTTTGCATGATAGCTGCTCTGCCTTTAAATGATTTATTGATTGAATCAGCATTGATAGTAATTCAGGAAAAATATATTTCATTAGCTGTCCCCTTAGAAAAAAATTGCCAAACAAATACATATTGATTTGTTTTAAATCTGGAAACATATTGATGCTTTCCTCTTTTGACATCCTTGGCCTTGAAAACTTGCTGTGAACATGAATTGATGAATTCATTGATAAAATTCTTGAAACACAAAGATTTGATTGCATAAATGTTTACTCTGAATTTCTGGAAAGCTGATTTATGTTCTTGGAAAGAAATTATTTATTACTTGCCAAACATGGTTTTGCTGAATTGTGTTTTTCCAAAAAAATTGATTCCTTGCCAACATTGACTCTTAAAAACAGTTACAGAAAATCATGAATGAATTTTTGGAGTGTCATAAAAGCTTGACAAATATATGCTTGCTTGCCAAACCTGATTCCTGTAATTTCTGGAAAGATATAATTTGAATTTCTAGAGGACAGATAACACTTGCCACATTTAGTAGAATTTCAAAAAGAAATGTTTGTGATTTCTTTCCAAAAGCTTTTGCATGCAGTTGCTCATGTATTATTCTTGTACATCTGGCACATTAATTCACACATGCTTGAGTCTTGCCATTTGTTTGTGAGATGAATTGCACTTGAACACTGAATGCTCATGTTGATCTATTGAACTGCTGTAGAACAATTGTTTTGCTACCAATTTGGTTCTCTTCAATGTTGGCTTATGAACTTCAGTCATTTAACCTGTTGCCAAAAACAAATTGAGTTTCTGAAAATAAAGTGCCCCAAAAGAATGATTGTCTTATCAAATGTGAATTTAGATTTCTTGAATAAAATCTTAGCACATTTATTTCCCACTGTATAATTGGAAACCATTGAATTCTGGAATATTTTAGCAAAGATCTCCTTGCTAAAAAACTGAACACCTCCCATATACGAGCAAATGCAATGCTTCAATCATGTTGCTTAAACTGGTCCATGAATGAATGAGAAAATGTATTCCTTCCATGATTGTTGTCGTGCTCTCTTTTGTTTTGACCTGGTCATACTGGTTATATACATTAACTTCATTTGCATGTACCATTTGAAAATCTGAAACATTTTGCCATGCTCTTGAAACTTGCCATAATCAACACATAATCTGTGAAACATGAATTGATTTCTTGATTGATTCTTGGCACATTAAAAACTTGTTCATTAATATGGACATGTATAGACTGTAGCTCCACTGTGTCGCATACATGCTTGTTCCCATATGTCAATTTTTTTTTTTTTTTTTTAATTCAGCTGCCATGGTGCTGAGTTTGCTTGACCTAAACACTTGACATAAATCAGCACCATATTCATTTCTATTGCAGTGTACTGTGTGTGTGTTTCATGTGACAGGTAAGCAGATAATGATTGGACTGACAATGACTGGACTGACAGAACACAGAGACAGAAGATGACAGTGAAAGTATATTAGTGTGTGTAACAGTGAAACTGTAAATGAGCATCTGAGTGTATGCTTGTATAATCGAGTGTCTGTAGAAAGGAGCTTTGTGTATACTAAAATTGATTGTACAATAATGAATATCAGTGAAATGTACAAATAGTGGAGTTTATATTTTTGTACTGTTTAATTATTGAAATAAAATATTCTATTTAAATAAAATACAGTTGAATATTTGAATTCGTGTATAGTCGTATTCTATTTAAACATAAATATTATATTTCTATCTGAGATGTGATATAATAGTAACAAACACATTTAAAGTAAAATATACTTGTTTGTTATCATCAAACAAAAATCATATAATTGTGTATACAACTACGTTATATACAACAAACGAGACAACAATGCACATAATTAAAAGACAGGTGAGATAATAAGCATATACCTACACATACATAAATATACATACCATTTTATATCGAAATAAGCCACTTACTTTTTCCATGCATGCTTACGATTATCAAGTAGGATGCAGTTAGTCGAGATGAAGATAGCAGCACATCGAAGGAGACTAAAATTGAATGATTGAATAAGTTTTTACCTTATTTAAAATTATTTGTTCCCACAAGTGCACTCATCATTTTTTTTCCCACCAATTCTTTGTTTATTACGCTAAACATGAATAAGCCTACGATTTCATATCTTTGTGGTTTACTAATAGAAGATTGTTCAACTGAAGGATATGCTTGTTAAAAAATCACAAATGATTTTTCATTTTTATCGTCTTTTAGATATTAAAATGGTTTATACACGCGTAAGTTTGAGATGTGCCATAGAAAAAAGATGTATTAAAAAGTCAAGATTGTTCTATTCAATGAAACTATAATGTTCGGTAAAATTGCTGAATCATCGGATAATAAACAACTTCGATGCTCGGGAAGCAAGAACAAGTTGAAATTATAATTTTGCACTATTGTTGTACATTCTGCATACATTCTCATATATATATATATATATATATATATATATATATATATATATATATATATATTTGAGGTATAATTCCTTTGATTTTTTTGGTCAGCTATTCTTTAGATCACACTGCTTGAATCATCAACTGTTTTTAACTAAAAACAGCTAATTCCTGGGATTCTATTCCTATTAATATAAGTTAATTTTCATCACCATGTTTGAGGCTGTGAATAGTATTTACCAACCCCATTGTACTTATAAAACTGTCTTTAGAATGTGTGTCAGAGAGTGTGTGTGCGTGCATGATTACCTAATTCTTCTAGCCTAAAGTTGAAACTTGGTTTTCCCCATCGAGCCTAATACTGATTTTATTTTTCTCTATCCTCAAGTTAGTTGAAGGAAGGTTAAAATTTTCATACTTAACAATCGTATCATGAGCGCCATAGTAATCGTTTAAGTAAGAAGTCATTCTTTTGCTCCGCACTTTCCTTAATGTTCTAACTTTCTTAAAATTTATTTATCAAGGCAAATTAATTTCATATTCCGGATGTTATTCCCACTGAAGGCGGTGTTAAGAGTTGGGTATTCCAGATTACATCATGCAGGGAATTTAGAACTACTATTTGTACTAGAAAAATCATAAAGAAGAATTAGTTATTCAATTGTAGATTACCATATTAGAAATGATTGTGGAACAACCATTTTATATGAGGTAGTGAGTCCATTAGAGTCTGCATTAGTTGTACATATATAATGGAAATACGATAAAATAGTTATTTTCCTTTTTGTTTGGAAATATATTGGGGGTAACCAAGGTTAGATGTTATGTCTATCTTAGGTCACCAGCCTTACGCAGAGTGAGACAAAGAATTGAATAAATAACCCAAACATTCAAGCATGATTGACCATAACATATAGCTTTTGGTTCTAGGTTTTATACGTTAATGTGGAGTTATACGTTTTTCCAGTGCTATGTGCTTTGATAGAAGCATGATGTTTTTTGGCATCATTATCAAGTAGGTTTAAAAAAAGAAAAGAAAAGGAGATTTATTATGAAAAGACCTCATGTTTGGATTAGGTTTCATTTATATCATTACTAAATTGGAGGATAGGTTGTGAAAGAGCTTAGCAGGCATCTGGATGTATTTGGATTTGGATTTTCCGATGATGCCATTGTTCTTAAAGTTTTGGAGACGTGGCCTTTGCAACTTATAATTGATGTACACTGGTATTACCTGCTAATTTTTATGCTGATATCTTACTCTCTTATTCACATATATATAGCTGACATCAATGTATGAAGAATTTCCAATTCAATTATTAGCATAAACACACACATGCCCGCGCGCGCGCGCCCACACCCACACCCACACCCACACACACACACACACACACACACACATATATATATATATATAGGGAAATTCTATTTAGACACAAATTTAGATACAAGCAATCTCAACCACAAGATTTCCCCTTGAATTCCACCTCACACATAAAGACAAACAAATCCCACGGTCCAGATTTTGTGTCCCAATAGCTGCTCCCATATATGTATGTATGTATGTATATATATATATATATATATATATATATATATATATATATATATATATATATATATATATGTGTGTGTGTGTGTGTGTAACTTTGGTTTGAATCAACATTTTACTTTAGCCTATTACATGTACTACTGAATTTTACTGTTCTGCATTTGATATTGTTTAGTTGGCATTGAATAAGATAAAAACAATTTTGCCACTTTTTTCTAAATGACTACTAAATTTTTACTGCTACAGTGGGTAATTAGTTTAGTTTTATGTTTCTGTATACTTCAAATTGGTGTCAAATACATAGTCCCTCCTCGCTGATGTGTTAGTAAGTCGGAAAATAGTTCTTTAGGCTTTTTTTTTTACCTCCAACATTGATCATCATGATAGTTGTCAAGGCCCTAAAGGCCTTTGTAGGCATTTTTTTTGTTTGGTTTTTTGTTTTTTGTTTTTTTGGGCTACATAGTCTTCAGCTTATGTTTGTTTTCATTGATCTACTTTGAGGAAATGCTGATATACATTGGAGCAATTGAAGCTTTTTAGCATGTCCAATGTATGAAATAAGAGTTTTCTACTTCTTCCATTTACCCATCCAATACAGTAATAGCTAGCACGGGCTATAAAAGAAAATTTGAGGTTAATCAAGTTTAGGCTATAAATTAATGTTTTCTACCACTACAATCTATTAGTACTACTGTTGCAGCAATAATTATTCTTGAGCAGGAATTAAGATTTATCGTTTAGCAAGCATTAGTGTTTGATGTAAATTATTTTATTTATGTATTGCAGAGAACACGTGTATTTAGCTATTTAGGAAAATAAGCATGTTAGCCTTTTTAATTTACTCAGCATATCTGTGTGTTCTAAGGGAAAACAATATAAATTTATTGTCAACTGAATCCCAGATTAAATTTTTACATACAAAGTCTAATTTTGGTCTAACTTATATATTGAACTCTTTAATTATTAATTTTAATTATTTTTTAGGAATTATTTGGAGCACTATCGAAAAAGATAATCTGAAAGCACTACTCAACATTGCACTCCAAGCATTGCTAAACAGCTAAAATGGGAATACACAACCAAGACGTTCTCAAAGGAAATAGTAAGAACTAAGAAGAATTTAAATTTGCACCCAAAGAAGCAATGACTCAATGAGGACCACTGGAACCTACAAACATCGCTGATGAGCAGCATTACATGCCAAGCTAAAGAAGTTCAAAGCAAATAGAGATCCAAGCTTTCGTTATCCAGCTGCTTCTTTATACCCTTTTTAATATAAGAATTTGTCCACCAACCACATGCCATGTGTACATCACAAATACTTATTTATGTAACGCTGTTACGTATTGAAATTGCATGTTTATTGGTATTTAAGTCTATATCAAACGAAATATAGCGCATTTCTCTATACATGTTATTTCTGAGTCTGACAATGAATTCTGAAATCGGTGGGATTCCATGCTAGCTTCTTATTTTTCTGAGAGTATATATGACTACGTATGTTGGCATTAAATTCATTGGTAATGTGCACATTTTAGGAGCTGTGTTATAAAAGAAACGCCACATGAGTCATATCATCATTAAACTTTAAGGTATGCATTGTTTATCACTGGTTTGGCGAACAACCGTGGGCGTAGCGTGGGTTTGCACTTGTTCTAATGGGACACATAAAAGCAAACACAAAACGTTAATATATGTGTCGTTGCTCCTTCTGTTTGGCACGTCTCCTTCTATTTAGGAATTACGTTGTCTTCTTCCATTATCTGCAAACAACAACAGACAGTCTCGTAACATCCAACCATTCAAGGCTGATTCAGTTTTGCCGATAACATAATGTTGATCTACAGTAAGTTTTTCACGATAGTTTATCTCACTCAATTTATTAATTTTTGAATCCCTCCACTAAATTATACCACATCTGGAAATCACTGTTTCTGTATGATAATTATTTGTCTTAATCTTAGTACCGTGTGTTTTAAACTGCTATTACATGTTGATCAGACTATAATATGCCTGCAACATGCTCTGTGAAATGTAAATTTAATTCAAATTAGAGGAGAGTGAATATTTAACGCTGCTAATAAATTAGCACTCATCAAAACCATTGTCTTTTACACGTACACATTGCATGTTTGTATAAGGAAGAATGTTGGGATGGATCCTAAAACATATGTAATAACCATATTCACATTAATACCTACAAAAAAAACATATTCCTAGTAATACGTACGTACAATCCAGAAAACCACGAACAACAAAAAGTTTTTGAGCTTATTAATTTGTTGCAAATACAATACGTTATGAAACGGTGTTTATGGTTATTCATAAGTAGTTTTTTGTTTTTCTGGAACAGTGTTAACTATATTCCCATTTCGGTTTAACCGAGATATATGTACTGAGTTGGTCATCTCATGATGAAATCGACGGAGGGGGCAAAAGAATAATGATACTAACAACCTTTCTTCTTATTCATCAGCAAATGAAACTATAGAAATGCTGATGCAACCATATATAATTGGGATGAGTTTCGATAGCTTAGAGGAGACAAAAAAAGTATTGTATTGAGTATGGTCAAAAAAAGTATTGTATTGAGTATGGTCGAAAAAAGGTTTTGCTGATCGTGTTCAACCATCAAATAAGGTTATTCCGCGTGTGGATATGGTTTTTTCGGTCAGTTTAGTTCATTCACAATCAGGGACTCTCACAAAAATGATAATGCAACCGGGATAGATCATATATCTAGAAGCACCATCAAATATGGATGTCAAGCAAAGATGCGAATTCTGTATGGTCAGTTGACAAGGAAATGGTCAGTAACAAAGTTTAGTTATGAACATAATCATTCATTTGTGTCTCCTGTAAAAAGATCTCAGCTACGAACTGATAGGAGTATACGATCTTTTGCAGAGTACTTGATTGAGGTATTTCATCAACAAAATTTTACAATATCGAAAATTCCTACAATTTTTGGTGGTGTGAATGCGGGATTCAAACAAAAAATTGTTATAATCTTCCACAGCCAGTTAGACATAAAGATTTGGAAACAGGAGATGTACAATATGTGTTGACGTATTTTCAAATGAGACACAGAGAGAATCCTCAAGTTTTTTATGAGGTTCAACTTGATGGACACGAATGTGCAGCTAATTTTTCCTGGGTAGATGCACGTTTGTGTACGTTGTACAAACATTTCGGGGATACGGTTGCATTTAGTACCACGTTTAGAACACATAAATATTCAATTCCATTTGCATCTCTTACAGGTGTAAATCATCATTATCATAAATATATTTTATATGTGCACTTTATTTGATGAAATTGAACCAACGTTTCACTGGCTGTTTACAACTTGACTTGAATCAATGGGAGGTCATCATCCAATCTCAATAATAATTGATCAAGATCATGCAATTGGTGTAGCTATTCAAAAGGTATTTTCAACAATTCGACATCGTTTATGTCTGTAGCATATTACAAAAAAATTTGGACAAAAATTACCTCATCTTTATCGTAAAAGCTCTCCACTAAAGAAAGATCTTAAAAGTTGTTTGAATTTTATGTATTCTGTGTCTGATTTTGAAGATAAGTTGAAATGAAATATGTTATACAGAAGAATGAATTACAAAATAATGATTGGCTTCGGAAAACATTTGAGCAACGTTTGTCTTGTGTACCTATTTTTCATCGTTTGACTTTTTATACCGGAATGAACACTATAGGTCATAGCGTGAGGATTAATAGTTTTTTAGTACATTCGTCTCAACCAAAACAAATCTTAAGGAATTTGTTAGTAGATATGATCAAGCTTTGCAAAATATCATCCAAAGAGAAGTTGATGAGAAAGCATATAAGCTCGAAACATGTTTGATAAGTTTTGCGAAGTACTAAAGATTTCGTTCGTTTTAGATCCGTTAAGAATGAAACCGGTGAAGAAGTGATGTCATATACACTGTCATTTAAAGTTGGTGAATATGAGAGTTTTATTGTGAAAATAAATATACGTACGTACATTGATTTTTGTCAATGTCAGTTATTTGAGTTTAAAGGATTACCATGTAGACATATACTGAAAATCCTCATCAAACTTGAAGTCGTGAAATATCATCTAATTTTATTTTGAAAAGGTGGACAAATTGAAACTCGTTTAGGATAATGGATGATTTTTTGTATAGCAGTGAATCTAATTCAGTTTCAAGTGAAATAGTTCGACTTAGCTATAAGCCGAAGAGCAACACAACTATTATGCATTGCATCAAAAGATGAAGTATTATACAAAATTGTGATAGATGGAATAGAAGAACTTTTTACAAGAGTATGTGATGAAAAAACAAAGGTACATGGAAGACAAGTCAAAGAAGTTGATGCAAACCATCTAAGGATTAGTGACCAAACTCCGATGATAATTCAAGACCCTCATATTTCACATGTAAAGAGAAGACCGAAGAATGATTTAAAAAAAAGGCATTCAAACTGCTATCAAAGAAAGAATAAGAAGCTTTATTGAGTTGTCCACTAGCAAGAAAAAAACGAAAATGTAAAAAATGTGACACCATGGGCCATGATAGCAGAACTGCCTCTTAACATTTGATACTCAAGTATTCTTCAAATTGGTTCTGTATCAATTTGTACTATTGCAGTGGTTGAAAATATCATTTTGTGCTATGAAATATATTTCGTTAATGTCAGATCTCACTATTATTGCTTCTAATTGTTTATGAACAGGTTAGCATGCAACTTTCGTTACAACGATACGTGGTTGGAAAGTGGTGGACGTACCCCTACATATTCAAATTTCCAAAGCTTATATCTAAAGAAAAGTGAAATAAATGTGTGAAGTCCACTCTATATGCAAAGCTACCGGTCCTTCGACAAACTTGCAGTGACTGCAAAGTTGGGAGCATCTTTTATGTGAATTTTGAGGGCACACATTTTTGTTTCCTTATTATGATATGTCATGTATATTTTAAACTATATCTTTAATAAATGAACTAGCATTATTCACGGTAGTATCCAGTAACTTTAGTAAATTAAGCAAATGTTAAGCCTGAAGTTCTTAGTATATGTGTGTGTGGTATCTTTTTTCACCTTAAGTGATGCATGAAGTTCATGAATTGAAAGATCAAGAAGGTAGGTACCTAGAGGCATGCATTTGCATGTTGAGTACGATAGTAGGTTCACCTTAACTGATTTGTTTTGGATAATTTACATCCATTGTAAATTTGTTTAATTGCAAAATTATGACATGTAGGTGTTGATTCTACAGCTTAACATACTATTGTTGCATGTTTTTTTTTTTTTTTTTTTAGTATTTCCCGATAGTTAGTAGATTATAGTAGTAAATGTGCATCTTTAAGCACACCATGTTCTTACGCATAACTATTGTTTCTTCAATTTGCTCCCCTCCCCCCCCCCCTTTTTTTTCTTTCTTTTTTTCCATTTTCTTCCATGGAAGTAAAATGTTATGTTTAAGGAAACTATTTGTTCAGTGAGCCAAAGCTCAAGAATTTTTTACATTTGGGTTCATGTCTTGTTGCTTGGTATCTATTTGTGTTTGTCTTGAAACAGTGTGGTTCCTTATTCTCAATGTTTTGAACATGGAAATGTCAACCATTCCATGCTATACTAATTACTTTATGGTGGTTGCATGCAACACGGTTCTATGCTATAGTAATCATCACACAAAATCGAAGGAAGAAGCAGCTTTCCAAAAAAACTAGTAATTAAAAGCTAAGAAATGAAATAACAATCTTTTTAAACAGACCATTGTCCCTAAACACTATTGATAATACAAACATCCAGTAATAATGTAACAGTGACAATACCATAGTAGTCTCAACATGGTTATTTCATGTCTAACATTGCATTGCACTAAGCACAACCAAATTCAACAGAGCATAAATATATCCACTCACCGAAACAACTTCTTGTCCAAACACGAATTTATGACGTAGAATAAAAATCAATCCATTGCCCTAAACCCGAGCACTTTCACTTTTGTTGCTGCTACAGGAAAAACATTTGTACTGCTTGATGTGTTCAGCTCTAGTCGGAGTTATCCTTACGCACTTGCCATGGAACCACACCTCGCAGCAGCATATCCAGAACTCGTCATTTGCGTAGTTATTTCCACAGGCACTACATAACTTGTTTTCATGATCGTTGTCATCTTCCTCCTCTCCTTCCTCTCCTCCTTCATTGTTGTCTCCGAGATGCCATTTTAGAAGGTTTTATCTCTGACTACCATTATGGCTTTGATGATTTATTGTTTTTGTTAATGCTGATGGCTGTTCTTTCTATTATTTGCTTCTTGGCAGTTCTAGTTACAACTACTAGTATGGTTGGAAGCCCAGTTATCATTGAGAATTGTCGTTTCCTGGCACCCTTATCAAAGCCATAAATTGTAATATTTGAGGTACAACCAGGCTCGACCCTGTACATAGGCCGCCTAAGCGGTCGCCTAGGGCCTCGGACCAAGGAGGAGGAGGCGGTAAGGGGCCTCAAACTTCCGGAGTTTGTAAGGATGATGGATATCAAAACAGGCACGAGAAGATGAAGTGGTTGAGTAGTAACATTTAAAGACTTTCTCAGAAGAAAATCCCTTGTATCCAAAATCCCCTTTCCCCCTATATCCAACCAATCAGGACCCCCTGAATTCTACCTTTTTGCAATTATACCCTCTTTTTCTTTCTGACTTAATTGCAAAAAGATGAAAATAAGAGTTGTTGATTGGTTAGGTACAGGGGAACATGAGATTTTGGGTATAGGAAATTTGTTCTCGACTCTCTCCTGAAAGATGCGGGTTCAATTCCCAGTATGCTAGTTATTGGGTGTTATGCCTTCTTTGTTTAATAGTACCTCCAGTTTTCCTTTTTTTTGGGCCTCTACAAAAAAAAACTGGCCTAGGGCCATGGTCCACTCAGGGCTTTTACAAAAAAATTGTTATAATCTTCCACAGCCAGTTAGACATAAAGATTTGGAAACAGGAGATGCACAATATGTGTTGACGCATTTTCAAATGAGACACATAGAGAATCCTCAAGTTTTTTATGAAGTTCAACTTGATGGACACGAATGTGCAGCTAATTTTTTCTGGGTAGATGCACGTTTGCGTACGTTGTACAAACATTTCGGGGATACGGTTGCATTTAGTACCACATTTAGAACGCATAAATATTCAATTCCATTTGCATCTCTTACAGGTGTAAATCATCATTATCATAAATATATTTTATATGTGCACTTTATTTGATGAAATTGAACCAACGTTTCACTGGTTATTTACAACTTGGCTTGAATCAATGGGAGGTCGTCATCCAATCTCGATAATAATTGATCAAGATCACGCAATTGGTGTAGCTATTCAAAAGGTATTTTCAACAATTCGACATCATTTATGTCTGTGGCATAGTACAAAAAAATTGGACAAAAATTACCTCATCTTTATCATAAAAGCTCTCCACTAAAGAAAGATCTTTAAAGTTATTTGAATTTTATGTATTTAGTGTCTGATTTTGAAGATAAGTGGAAATCTTTAATACAGAAGTATGAATTACAAAATAATGATTGCGTCGGAAAAAAAAAGAGCAACGTGAGTCTTGGGTACCTATTTTTCATCATTTGACTTTTTATATCGGAATGAACACTATAGGTCATAGCAAGAGGATTAATAGTTTTTTTAGTGCATTCATCTCAACCAAAATAAATCTTAAGGAATTTGTTAGTAGATATGATCAAGCTTTGCAAAATATCATCCAAAGAAAAGTTGATAATGAAGCATATATGCTCAAAATATGTTTGATAAGTTTTGTGAAGAACTAAAAGATTTTGTTCATTTTAGATCCGGTAAGAATGAAACCGATGAAGAAGTGATGTCACATACACTGTCATTTAAAGTTGGTGAATATGAGAGTTTTATTGTAAAAATGAATATACATACATATAATGATTTTTGTCAATGTCAGTTATTTGAGTTTAAAGGATTACCATGCAGGCATATACTGAAAATCCTCATCAAACTTGAAGTCACTGAAATATCTTCTAATTTTATTTTAAAAGGTGGACAAATTGAAACTCATTTAGGATAATGGATGATATTTTTTATAACAGTGAATCTAATTCAGTTTCTAGTGAAGCAGTTCGACTTAGCATATAAGCCGAAGGGCAACACAACTATTATGCATTGCATCAAAAGATGAAGTATTATACAAAATTGTGATCGATGGAATAGAAGAACTTTTTACAAGAGTATGTGATGAAGAAACAAAGGTAGATGAAAGACAAGCCAAAGAAGTTGATGCAAACCATCTAAGGATTAGTGACCAAACTCCGAGGATAATTCAAGACCCTCATATTTCACATGTAAAGAGAAGACCAAATAATGATAAAAAAAGGCATTCAAACTGGTGTCAAAGAAAGAATAAGAAGCTTTATTGAGTTGTCCGCTTGTAAGAAAAAGTGAAATTGAAAAAAATGTGACACAACGGGCCATGATAGCAGAAACCGCCTCTTAACATATGATATTCAAGTATTCTTTAAATCAGTTCTGTATCAATTTGTACTATTGCAGTGGTTGAAAATATCATTTTGTGCTATAAATTATATTGCGTCAATGCCAGATCTCACTATTATTGCTTCTAATTGTTTATGAATAGGTTAGCATGCAAGTTTCGTTACAACGATAAGTGGTTGGAAAGTGGTGGACGTACATCCTACATATTCAAATTTCCAAAGCTTAAATCTAAAGAAAAGTGAAATAAATGTGTGAATCCACTCTATATGCAAAGCTACCGGTCTTTCAACAAACTTTCAGTGAATGCAAAGTTGGGAGCATCTTTTATGTAAATTCTGAGAGCACGCATTTTTGTTTCCTTATTATGATATGTCATGTATATTTTAAACTATATCTTTAATAAATGAACTAGCATTATTCACGGTAGTATCCAGTAACTTTAGTAAATTAAGCAAATGTTAAGCCTGAAGTTCTTAGTATATGTGTGTGTGGTATCTTTTTTCACCTTAAATGATGCATGAAGTTCATGAATTGAAAGATCAAGAAGGTAGGTACCTAGAGGCATGCATTTGCATGTTGAGTACGATAGTAGGTTCACCTTAACTGATTTGTTTTGGATAATTTACATCCATTGTAAATTTGTTTAATTGCAAAATTATGACATGTAGGTGTTGATTCTACAGCTTAACATACTATTGTTGCATGTTTTTTTTTTTTTAGTATTTCCCGATAGTTAGTAGATTATAGTAGTAAATGTGCATCTTTAAGCACACCATGTTCTTACGCATAACTATTGTTTCTTCAATTTGCTCCCCTCCCCCCCCCCCCTTTTTTTTTCTTCCTTTTTTTCCATTTTCTTCCATGGAAGTAAAATGTTATGTTTAAGGAAACTATTTGTTCAGTGAGCCAAAGCTCAAGAATTTTTTACATTTGGGTTCATGTCTTGTTGCTTGGTATCTATTTGTGTTTGTCTTGAAACAGTGTGGTTCCTTATTCTCAATGTTTTGAACATGGAAATGTCAACCATTCCATGCTATACTAATTACTTTATGGTGGTTGCATGCAACACGGTTCTATGCTATAGTAATCATCACACAAAATCGAAGGAAGAAGCAGCTTTCCAAAAAAACTAGTAATTAAAAGCTAAGAAATGAAATAACAATCTTTTTAAACAGACCATTGTCCCTAAACACTATTGATAATACAAACATCCAGTAATAATGTAACAGTGACAATACCATAGTAGTCTCAACATGGTTATTTCATGTCTAACATTGCATTGCACTAAGCACAACCAAATTCAACAGAGCATAAATATATCCACTCACCGAAACAACTTCTTGTCCAAACACGAATTTATGACGTAAAATAAAAATCAATCCATTGCCCTAAACCCGAGCACTTTCACTTTTGTTGCTGCTACAGGAAAAACATTTGTACTGCTTGATGTGTTCAGCTCTAGTCGGAGTTATCCTTACGCACTTGCCATGGAACCACACCTCGCAGCAGCATATCCAGAACTCGTCATTTGCGTAGTTATTTCCACAGGCACTACATAACTTGTTTTCATGATCGTTGTCATCTTCCTCCTCTCCTTCCTCTCCTCCTTCATTGTTGTCTCCGAGATGCCATTTTAGAAGGTTTTATCTCTGACTACCATTATGGCTTTGATGATTTATTGTTTTTGTTAATGCTGATGGCTGTTCTTTCTATTATTTGCTTCTTGGCAGTTCTAGTTACAACTACTAGTATGGTTGGAAGCCCAGTTATCATTGAGAATTGTCGTTTCCTGGCACCCTTATCAAAGCCATAAATTGTAATATTTGAGGTACAACCAGGCTCGACCCTGTACATAGGCCGCCTAAGCGGTCGCCTAGGGCCTCGGACCAAGGAGGAGGAGGCGGTAAGGGGCCTCAAACTTCCGGAGTTTGTAAGGATGATGGATATCAAAACAGGCACGAGAAGATGAAGTGGTTGAGTAGTAACATTTAAAGACTTTCTCAGAAGAAAATCCCTTGTATCCAAAATCCCCTTTCCCCCTATATCCAACCAATCAGGACCCCCTGAATTCTACCTTTTTGCAATTATACCCTCTTTTTCTTTCTGACTTAATTGCAAAAAGATGAAAATAAGAGTTGTTGATTGGTTAGGTACAGGGGAACATGAGATTTTGGGTATAGGAAATTTGTTCTCGACTCTCTCCTGAAAGATGCGGGTTCAATTCCCAGTATGCTAGTTATTGGGTGTTATGCCTTCTTTGTTTAATAGTACCTCCAGTTTTCCTTTTTTTTGGGCCTCTACAAAAAAAAACTGGCCTAGGGCCATGGTCCACTCAGGGCTTTTACAAAAAAATTGTTATAATCTTCCACAGCCAGTTAGACATAAAGATTTGGAAACAGGAGATGCACAATATGTGTTGACGCATTTTCAAATGAGACACATAGAGAATCCTCAAGTTTTTTATGAAGTTCAACTTGATGGACACGAATGTGCAGCTAATTTTTTCTGGGTAGATGCACGTTTGCGTACGTTGTACAAACATTTCGGGGATACGGTTGCATTTAGTACCACATTTAGAACGCATAAATATTCAATTCCATTTGCATCTCTTACAGGTGTAAATCATCATTATCATAAATATATTTTATATGTGCACTTTATTTGATGAAATTGAACCAACGTTTCACTGGTTATTTACAACTTGGCTTGAATCAATGGGAGGTCGTCATCCAATCTCGATAATAATTGATCAAGATCACGCAATTGGTGTAGCTATTCAAAAGGTATTTTCAACAATTCGACATCATTTATGTCTGTGGCATAGTACAAAAAAATTGGACAAAAATTACCTCATCTTTATCATAAAAGCTCTCCACTAAAGAAAGATCTTTAAAGTTATTTGAATTTTATGTATTTAGTGTCTGATTTTGAAGATAAGTGGAAATCTTTAATACAGAAGTATGAATTACAAAATAATGATTGCGTCGGAAAAAAAAAGAGCAACGTGAGTCTTGGGTACCTATTTTTCATCATTTGACTTTTTATACCGGAATGAACACTATAGGTCATAGCAAGAGGATTAATAGTTTTTTTAGTGCATTCATCTCAACCAAAATAAATCTTAAGGAATTTGTTAGTAGATATGATCAAGCTTTGCAAAATATCATCCAAAGAAAAGTTGATAATGAAGCATATATGCTCAAAATATGTTTGATAAGTTTTGTGAAGAACTAAAAGATTTTGTTCATTTTAGATCCGGTAAGAATGAAACCGATGAAGAAGTGATGTCACATACACTGTCATTTAAAGTTGGTGAATATGAGAGTTTTATTGTAAAAATGAATATACATACATACAATGATTTTTGTCAATGTCAGTTATTTGAGTTTAAAGGATTACCATGCAGGCATATACTGAAAATCCTCATCAAACTTGAAGTCACTGAAATATCTTCTAATTTTATTTTAAAAGGTGGACAAATTGAAACTCATTTAGGATAATGGATGATATTTTTTATAACAGTGAATCTAATTCAGTTTCTAGTGAAGCAGTTCGACTTAGCATATAAGCCGAAGGGCAACACAACTATTATGCATTGCATCAAAAGATGAAGTATTATACAAAATTGTGATCGATGGAATAGAAGAACTTTTTACAAGAGTATGTGATGAAGAAACAAAGGTAGATGAAAGACAAGCCAAAGAAGTTGATGCAAACCATCTAAGGATTAGTGACCAAACTCCGAGGATAATTCAAGACCCTCATATTTCACATGTAAAGAGAAGACCAAATAATGATAAAAAAAGGCATTCAAACTGGTGTCAAAGAAAGAATAAGAAGCTTTATTGAGTTGTCCACTTGTAAGAAAAAGTGAAATTGAAAAAAATGTGACACAACGGGCCATGATAGCAGAAACCGCCTCTTAACATATGATATTCAAGTATTCTTTAAATCAGTTCTGTATCAATTTGTACTATTGCAGTGGTTGAAAATATCATTTTGTGCTATAAATTATATTGCATCAATGCCAGATCTCACTATTATTGCTTCTAATTGTTTATGAATAGGTTAGCATGCAAGTTTCGTTACAACGATATGTGGTTGGAAAGTGGTGGACGTACATCCTACATATTCAAATTTCCAAAGCTTAAATCTAAAGAAAAGTGAAATAAATGTGTGAATCCACTCTATATGCAAAGCTACCGGTCTTTCAACAAACTTTCAGTGAATGCAAAGTTGGGAGCATCTTTTATGTAAATTCTGAGAGCACGCATTTTTGTTTCCTTATTATGATATGTCATGTATATTTTAAACTATATCTTTAATAAATGAACTAGCATTATTCACAGTTGTATCCAGTAACTTTAGTAAATGAAGCAATTGTTAAGCCTGAAGTTCTTAGTATATGTGTGTGTGGTATCTTTTTTCACCTTAAGTGATGCATGAAGTTCATGAATTGAAAGAGCAAAGAAGGTAGGTACCTAGAGGCATGCATTTGCATGTTGAGTCCGACAGTAGGTTCACCTTAACTGATGTGTTTTGGATAATTTACATCCATTGTAAATTTGTTTAATTGCAAAAATATGACATGTAGGTGTTGATTCTACAGCTTAACATACTGTTGTTGCATATTTTTTTATTTTTTTTAGTATTTCCTGATAGTTAGTAGATTATAGTAGTAAATGTGCATCTACGTTCTTGCGCATAGCTATTGTTTCTTCAATTTGCTCCCCCCTTTTTTCCCCTTTTTCCCATTTTCTTCCATGGAATTAAAATGTTATGTTTAAGGAAACTATTTGTTCAGTGAGCCAAAGCTCAAGAATTTTTTACATTTGGCTTCATGTCTTGTTGCTTGGTACCTATTTGTGTTTGTCTTGAAATAGTGTGGTTCCTTATTCTCAATGTTTTGAACATGGAAATGTCAACCATACGATGCTGTACTAATTACTTTATGGTGGTTGCTTGCAACACAGTTCTATGCTATAGTAATCATCACACAAAATCGAAGGAAGAAGCAGCTTTCCAAAAAAACTGGCAATTAAAAGCTAGGATAAGAAATAACAATCTTTTTAAACAAAACATTGTCCCTAAACACTACTGATAATGTAAACATTCAGTAATAACGAAACAGTGACAAAACCATAGTAGTCTCAACATGGTTATTTCATGTCTAACGTTGCATTGCACCAAGCACAACCAAATTCAACAGAGCATAAATATGTCCACTCACCGAAACAACTTCCTGTCCAAACACGAATTTGTAACGTAAAATAAAAATCAATCCATTGCCCTAAACCCGAGCACTTTCACTTTTGTTGCTGCTATAGGACAAACATTTGTACTGCTTGATGTGTTCGGCTCTAGCCGGAGGTATCCTTACACACTTGCCATGGAACCACACCTAGCATATATTGCAACATATCCAGAACTCGTCATCTGCCTAGTTATTTTCATAGGAACAACATAACTTGTTTTCATGATCGTTGTCATCTTCCTCCTCTCCTTCATCTCCTCCTTCGTTGTAGCCTCCGAGATGCCATTTTATAAGGTTTTATCTCTGACTACCATTATGGCTTTGATGATTTATTGTTTTTATTAATGCTGATGGTTGTTCTTTCTATTATTTGCTTCTTGGCAATTCCTGTTACAACTACAAGTATGGTTGGAAGCCCACTTATCATTGAGAATTGTCGTTTCCTGGCATCCTTATTAAAGCCATAAATTATAATATTTGAGGTACAACCAGGCCTGACCCTGGACATAGGCCGCCTAGGCAATCGCCTAGGGCCTCGAATCAAGGAGGAGGAGGTATGAGGCGGTAAGGGGCCTTAAACATCCGGAGTTTGTAATTATGATGGATATCAAAATAGGCACGAGAAGATGAAGTGGTTGAGTAGTAACATTTGAAGACTTTCTCAGAAGAAAATTCCTTGTATCCAAAATCCCCTTTCCCCCTATATCCAACCAATCAGAACCCCCTAAATTCCACCTTTTTGCAATTATACCCTGTTTTTCTTTCTGACTTAATTGCAAAAAGATGAAAATAAGAGTTGTTGATTGGTTAGGTACAGGAGAACATGAGATTTTGGGTACAGGAGATTTGTTCTTGACTTTCTCCTGGGAGATGCGGGTTCAATTCCCAGCATGCTATCTATTGGGTGTTATGCCTTCTTTGATCAACAGTAGCTCCAGTTTTCCTTTTTTTTTGGGGCCTCTGCAAAAAAACTGGCCTAGGGCCACGGTCCACTCAAGGCCGGCACTAGGTACAACCATAAGTTCATAAACTCAGCTATAGGTTTGTAAAAGGTATAGTTATTTATAGGTATAAACATATTGGCAGCAAATTAGGAAAGATTGGCCGACCCTATGTTTTGCGCATGGTACTGTCATCCGACGATGCCATGCTTGCTGTTACATTATTCTGAAATTGGTAGAGAAGACGAGAATAAAATAAATCCTAATGTGATAAAGAAGGCAGAGCAGGACAATGGAGATCTATAAAAAAAAAATCGGTTGTGATTTGAGGAAACGGACGGTTGTGGAGCTATATTTGATTTTGCGTTTTTTCCCTGTGTTCCAATAGAGGGGGGTGTGTGTTTATAGGGCGTTGAATCTCGCTATATAGTATTTTTACTATGACAACTATACATAAGCTTATATATTATATCGACTAACTCTATTTTGCAGGAAGATATTCGACAAGCAGATTCAAGAACATGAAATGAAGATTATATATGTTGTAATAGTCTATTAGTCTTAAATTTATATGTTAAAGTCTTCTTTGATGATCACACATACATATTATATATATATATACACTTTTCACGTTAATATGAGCAAGGAATAAGTTTTGCTTAGAAAACAGACATCTGAAATATTTCAGACAAACATCTGTTTATTGAAACATATTTAATTTACATAATATTCAGACGTCTATTCTGAATGTTTCAGACATCTGAATCTGCTCTGAAATGAACTAATTTCTTGTTGTTTTATTTTTCAATTCAAAATAGACATCTGAAATTTATATTCAGACATCTGATTACGAAGGTTTGCAACTTATTATGAAGAGCCACAACTTTCTAATTCATTTCTGTTGATTAAATCTCTTCGTGATCCGTTGTAACTCTTTGTATATTATATATAGAGACTTAATTAATTGATCCAGTCACCGAAATTTATCTTAACCCTTTCTATCTTACTCAAAGCACTCTAATCTCTAAAAGCATTCCATTTACAAATATTTGAGATTTTAATCTTCCATAATCTTTCACAAGCTTCACGTTTATCATCAAGGAAAGACTACAGGAAGGGTGTACTTCATATTGACATATCTGTATTGACAAGAACACAAATAAGTCATCAATTATTCTGTATTGAGATAAATTCTCTTCAGTAGTTGAGGCAAGAAATCCCGTTCGGCTGTTCGTGTATTGTGAACCTGTTCCTCCAGGTAAAGTGAGGGTTTTTAGTGTTAGTGAAATACCAGAAGGGAGTCTGGGACTGGACGTAGGATAGTGGTCCGAGCCAGTATAAAATCGACTGTGTGATTTAACTTATTGCTACTAATATGCCATATACATTCTATCATACTCATACTCCATTATATTCGATCCTACCGCTGCGTAGTAACTTTCGGTTGGTATCAGAGCAAGGCCATCCTATAACTGTTACACCGTTATTTGATATTTTGACAAAATGGAGAATAATCCAAGTACTAGCTCAACTACGTTTTTCGAAGGACAATCTACTCAAGGACCACCCTTGTTTAATGGACTACACTACAACTATTGGGCTACAAGAATGATGATATATATTTAAGCAAGTGGTTTTAGTGCATGGAATGCTACTCAAAAAGAATTTACAGCACCTACAACCGAATATTCAACATGGACAACAATTCAAAAAGATGAGGCAAACGCAAATGCCAAAGCTATGAATATGCTATACTCTGCCTTGGATAGAAATGAGTTCATTCGTGTTAGCATTTGTACATCATCATAACAAATATGGGAAACACTCAAAACTATCCATGAAGGAATAAGCAAAGTCAAACAAACAAAGATTTCAATGCTCAAGAACCAGTTCCAGAACTTCAAAATGAGACAAAATGAAACCATCAATGAAATTTATTCAAGATTTCAAGACATTCTACAACATTGATAGGACTGGGAGAAAAATATAGTGACATTGCTATTGTGTCAAAAATGCTAAACTCTCTAGCTGATGATTGGGAAAGAAACGTACTAGTCATTCAGGAAGCTAATGATTTATCAGCTATGAAACTAGAAGAACTCATAGGCAAGCTCATATCTTATGAAGTAAATCTTCAAGCAAAAAGGGAATTAACTCAAGAGAAAAAGAATGTGGCTTTTCATGCCGATAAAGAAGAATCTGAATCTGAAGATGAAGATCTAGCTTTTATCACCAAAAACTTTAAGAAATTTCTAAAATATAGAAAGGGAAATTTCAAGAAGAATACCTCAAGAAAATCTTCATCCTCAAATCTAGAATGCTTTAATTGTCACACGAAAGGTCACATGGTAAAGGATTGTCCAGAAATGAAAGAAAATCAGAAAAACTTCAACAACAAAAATAAGAAAGAAAAATTTAAAAAGAAGGCTTTTTCTATTACATAGGACGACTCAGATTCAGATTCATTAGACAGTGATAGTGAAAGTGAAAATGAACAAGCTAATGTGTGCTTCATGGCTTAAGAATCTGAAGTAAGTGATTTATCTTATGATGATTTAGTAGAAGTTAATGCTGAGTTTTTAAACATCATAAAAATTCTTAGAAAAACTTAAAGAAATTCGTGTAAATCAGAATAAGGCTGAGTTTGAGAAAGACATAATAAAAGATAAAAAAAATAATCTTAGAAAAAGAACATGGAAAATCTCAAGTGGCTCTTTCAAATTCAGATAGTCAGCTTTCACTTCTGAGTCAAGAACTTGAAACTCATAAGGTAAAGAATGACGAAATTAGTTCTGAAAATCACATCTTAAAAACAAAATTAAAAGAATTAGAATTGGAAAATAGAAGTATTCAAACTAAGTTAGGAAGTATTTCTAAGAATGTATCTAACTTCAATAAGGGTAGAGAAAATTTATCAAGGATTATAGAAAATTCTCGACCATCTTCAAATAAAATTGGTTTAGGATTTAGAAAAGAATCAAAAACTTCTCCAAAGGAAAATAGACTAGAGAGGAAAATTAATTCAAAAATTAAAGATAAACCGAAATTCAACAAAAAGATTACTAAAATTGAGATATGGGTTCCAAAAACTAACAACAGTTTGATTAGAAACAAACATATCAAATCATTTATGGAATCTGTTCATAATAAAAAAAAATTTGTATAAAAAGGATACTAAACCCACTTGGGTTTGGCTTCCTAAGATCTAACTCTTAGGACCCTATCAAAAAGTGGGTATCAATGTGCTTATTAATATTTTTTGTAGGTCCCACTCAAAAGGAAAAAAAAAGGATCTTAGATAGCGGTTGCTCAAAACACACGACCGGAGACAAAGATATGCTTACCAATATTTCATACTTTGATGGTGGCTCTGTTACGTTTGGAGATAACCCAAAAGGCTTTATCATTGGCAAAGGAGATATGTGCAACTATGGTATTTCAAATTTACCCCTTATTACTAATGTTTCCTTAGTTAAAAAATTAAAACATAATTTACTTAGTATTAGTCAATTATGTGACAAAGGTTTTAAAATAACATTTTCTGAAAATAAATGTAGTATTTTTAAAAAGACCAAAACCTTATTTTTGAAGGACAATCAAGATAGAAATATTTATGTTATAAATATGAAAGTCAATAATAATAAAGAAATGTGTTTAATATCCAATAACAACGATTCTTGGTTATGGCATAAGCGTTTCTTTCATATAAACTTTAAAACTATACAGAGACTTTCAAAAAATGACCTAGTAAAAGGTTTACCTAAAATAAATTTTAAAGTAGAAAAAATCTCTGTGAAGATTGTAAAATAATCAAATTAACCAAAATTTCTTTTAAATCCAAAAATGTTGTTTCAACTTTACAACCATTAGAATTATTACATATGGATTTATTTAGTCCTACTCAAGTTCTATCTTTAAATCACAATCGGTATGTATTTGTAATAATTGATAAATTCTCAAGATATACATGGACTATTTTTATGAAAAATAAAAGTGATACTTTTAGACATTTTAAAGATTTTATCAAAAGGATTCAAAATTCTAAAGATTTGAAAGTTAAAAATATTCGTAGCGATCACGGTGGAGAATTTGTAATGAATCTTTTGAACATTTTTGTAAAAAAAAAAAGGAAAAATCATAAATTTTCTTTTCCTAGAACTCCACGACAAAATGTGGTTGTAGAAAGAAAGAATAGAACTTTACAAGAATGTGCTAGAGTCTTATTGAATGGAAGCACTTTACCAAAACAATTTTGGGCAGAAGCTGTAGCAACTACTTGTTATGTATTAAATCGAATTTCCATTCGCCTCCTAACTAAAAATACACATTACGAACTTTTTAATGGAAGAAAACCAAACATTTCTTATTTTAAGGTTTTTGGTTCTAAATGTTTTGTTCTTAACACTAAAGATCAACTTGGAAAATTTGATCCAAAAGCTGACCATGGAATTTTTGTTGGATATTTAGAACGTAGTAAGGCTTATCGTATTTACAATAAACACACTTATATTATAGATGAGTCTTTACACGTATCTTTTGATGAAAATTTTGATAAAAATATAAATAGCAAAGATGATGATGAAATTATTGAAAATACTAGTCTTGAAAATATTAAAAATAATTCCATAGAACATATTAGATCACCTCCCAAAATTTTAAGGGTCCATCCTACACAAAACATTATTGGAGAAATTGATTCATACGTTCAAACAAGAAGTATAGCATTTCTTTCAACTATTGAACCCAAAAATCCAAAAGAAGCCTCTACGGATGACTACTAGATAATAGCTATGCAAGAGGAATTAAATCAATTCGAACGTTATGATGTTTGGGAGGTAGTACCTCAACCAAACGATTAATCAGTTATTGGTACAAAATGGGTGTATCAAAACAAGGCTGATGAGCTTGGAAATATTACAAGAAATAAAGCCAGATTAGTTGCTCAAAGGTACAATCAAGAGTAAGGTATTGATTATGAAGAAACTTTCGCGTCTGTAGCTAAACTTGAAGCTATACGCATTCTCTTAACATACGCATGTTTTCATAATTTCAAACTTTATCAAATGGACATTACAAGCACTTTCTTAAATGGTTTTATTAAAGAAAATGTATATGTAGAACAACCACCATTATTTATACATGGAAAATATCTAGATTATGTTTATAAACTTAAAAAGGCTTTATATGGTTTAAAACAAGCACCTCGTGCTTGGTATGAAAGACTTAAAAATTACTTAATAAATTCTGGTTTTTGAATTGGAAAAGAAGGTCAAACATTATTTATTAAAAATACAAATAAAGATATTTTAATTATACAAATTTATGTCGACGATATAATTTTCAGTTCGATTAATGAAAACTTATATAAAGAATTTTCTACAATTATGACAAACGAATTTGAAATGTCCTATATGGGAGAATTATCGTACTTTCTCGGTTTACAAATTAAACAAGTTTCAAATGGTATTTTCATTTATCAAGAAAATATTGTAATAATATAATTAAACGTTTTAGTTCAGGCAACACTTCTGGAAAGCCAACTCCAATGAGTACTGCAACTCATCTTGAAAAAGATGAAAAAGGAAAAGTGTTGATCAAAAACTCTATGGAAGTATGATTGGTTCGTTACTTTATTTAACTGCAAGTCATCCTGACATAATGGTGAGTGTATGTTTGTGTGTACGATTTCAAGCAGATCCTACAAAACCACATTTAAGGGCAGTGAAACGGATTCTAAGATATCTTAATAAAACTAAGGACTTCGGTCTTTTTTATCCGAAAGGATGTCCATTCGAATTAATATCTTACAGTGATGCTGATTTTGGTGGATCCCTGATAGATAGAAAAAGTACAAGTGGTACGTGTCATTTCATTGGAAAATCACTTGTATCTTGGTTTAGTAAGAAACAGAATTGTGTATCACTCTCTACATGTGAAGCAGAACACATATCTGCTGCTTTACTTGTGCACAAGTGATCTATATGCAACACTCAAAGATTTTGGAGTAAACTTAACAACATCAACAATATATTGTGATAATACTAATGTAATAAACTTATCCAAAAAACCTATAAATCATTCACGAACTAAACATATTGACATTCATCATCAATTTTTACATGATAACATAGAAAAAATATTATAAATTTAGAATATATCTCAATTGAAAATTATTTTGCTGACATATTCACTAGCCGCTATTAGAAAATTCTTTTATTAAACTAAGACGTGAATTAGGAACAATGTCAGTTAAAGTTATGTAGCTTAGTAAAATATTACTTTAATTTTTGAAGGCAAGTCCTTATTCATGTTTAACCTACTAGCCAAATTTAGCTTATTTCCTTAAATTACCCACTGTGCTTAAGTATTTCACTAGTTTTAACCTTCTGAAATACCAACCACATGATTTCTTATAATTTCACCTGTATAAGCTTTATGTCTTTTTCACTACAAATCAAACATAAAGTATAAAATTAAAGAAGCTCAACAAACAACTATGTCTTCCAATAAATCAAATTCCTCGATTAATATTGCTTTCACAACGGATAGTTCATCCGATACTCCATAATTTCCCACACCAACTCCTAGAAATGAACCGCAATATCGGTAGGGAAACTATCACACATGATTTACTACTGATGCAAAGAAGGAAAAATGAGCGCTATTTTCTTCACTAGATACGAAAAGGAAAGTGGACGAAATTCATCACTATCAAACAGAGCAAATAGCACTCCAAAAAGAACTATATTTTTAGCAGAAGGTCACCGCAACTCGTTTAAGCCTTCTCAAGAAAATGATTTATAAATTCTGTGGACCAAAATTGAAGGATATTTCTTCACCCTTACCGATTCCACCGGACCCTATTGATCCTTCCTCATCTTATCGAGCCGACGAAGACCCGGTGAATCCTACAAAGAAATACTATACCTTCTCTCCCCTGACCATCGTATAGTCCAAACTATTGGGATAAGAATTTCAAAGCTAATGAACAGAAAAGTTCTTCAACACCAACAAAGACTCCACCTTCTAAGAACTAAATAAAATTATCTACATTTCATTATTTAACTTGTATTAAAACCATTGTTATTTCATACAAAGTAAGTTTCTTTTGCATAAACATAGTATTCCTCTAAAAATTACAAAACATATGTCTGACTTCTATAAAACAGACGTCTAAATACAAAGTATACAAATTTTTAATAACTAAAACAGACGTCTGATGAAAACAAGACAGATTTCTGAAATATGGTCAAAATAAGCTACATTCTTGTAGGTTAAAAACTTGTCAAAAACAAACGTCTGACTAGCATTTTCAGACATCTGATTCCTGAAACAAATACCAGAAGCAGACGTCTGAACCTAAATAAATAAACGTCTGATTTCACCCAAAAATGAACTGTTTTCTTGCGGGTTCCAAAGTAACACAAAATAGACATCTATTAAAAAAATTCAGATGTCTGAATTCGAATAGAAATGTTTTTAAAAAGGGAACACAACTATTACCAACCATCATAACTCTTCATCTTTTCACTTTTTACTATTCCATCTTTTTACTTCATGTAAAAATCCTAGCCCCCAATTCTCAAAATCACTCAATACTTCACCTTTTTGCCACAAAATCATGGCAAATCGAGGCAAACGTATAAGAGAAGAAGAATCAAATCCTCCTTCTGACAAATTAATTCAAAAATGGCTATGGGATGATACAGCCAAATCAAGGTACAAGCCAACGAAAGATTCAAAATTCTTTGAAGGTGCTTTTCCTAAGTTTGATTCTCTCTCTAATTAACGAATTCTACAATATACTCGACATTATCACCTCGAATCTCTAGCCGATTTTAACACAAATAATGTCAAAATTTATCCTTTGCTAGTCAAGTTGTTTTTAGCAAATTTGAACCTTGATCATACAAGACCTCAAAACAAAAAGGATTGTATTTGGTCTTGGGTATGTGGGAAACATATTCTTCTCCCAATTCGACAATTAGGTCAAATTTTGAAATGTGCTTGGCAAGGGCATGATATCGATACAATAGAAGTTGATATGACTATAAGGGATGAGATATCACACAAGTTCCTTTCTGATAATCTCATTTATGTGCATGAACTTACCTCCACTCATCTACGAACACAAGCTCAATTATTAAACTGAATATTGGTCCGAACAATCCAACCCCGCAAAGGAAGTTATGAAAAAGTCTATAAATGTGATTTCCAAGCCTTATATGTCATATAATCCAATAAGAAAATCAATTGGACAAAAATCATCATCGATGAATGGATGAATATTACTTACAAGCATAAGGACAAGACTATTCATAATGGCGCTTACATTACCCGAGTTCTTACGGCTTGTGAGATAACCATACCCGATACTCCGCCTATAAGCATTAAAGAAATTGGTTCAAAAACCTTAAACCTCATGGATATTGATCCTAATATGGCAACTTTGGAGTATATGTCTTTAGAGACTTGGACCCAACGCATTGCCTCTCAACCAAAATCTCTTATAGCCGATCCATCTCATCGTTGTCAACTTAGGGAAGAAGAAGAAGAAGAATTCAAGTCATTTCACCCGACACTTCCTCTAAGCAAGCCTTTGTTACGCTTTCACGTAATAAATCTAAAATTCATAAAGATTTGAAGCATTTTGAAAAACAAACAAATAAGTAATTTGATTCTACCAAAGGCTTTTCGAACAGTATTTGGGAAGCAATTTCTTGAACTGGGACTTCTTCTAGCCAATTTTATGCTCCGACTCCAATTCAACGGTCTACTAGCTCGGCCGAAGAAGTTTCTGACTCTGAACAAGGCTCTCCCAAAGACGGTGGAACAGCTACTATTGCATCTACTTCCAAGGATTGGTAAGCATGGTTAGTGATATGGTGGTCTACATATTTTGACTAGAAACTTTTAATTTAACTAAGTGGCATGTAATATTTTTTTATTAGTCAATTTCAGCACAAAACTGTACTACGTGCTATGCTATATTATGTCTAAATAGTTGTGCTTGTTTATTATATGTCTGTATTTATGATGTGATTGTGTGACGAGCATACATATTTCATAAGTATCCCTTTTTGTCAGCGGCAAAGGGGGAGAAACAAGTAATGATATATGCATATTGACGAGGGGGGCTTGTACAATGGTCATTAGTTAAAAAGGGGGAGAATGTTGAATCTTGCTATATAGTGTTTTGACTATGACAACTACACATAAGCATATATACTATATCGACTAACTCTGTTTTGCACAAAGATATTGGACAAGCAGATTCAAGAACATGAAATGAAGATTATATATGTTGTAATAGCCTGTTAGTCTTAGATTTATATGTTAAAGTATTCCTTGATGATCATACACACATATTATATATACATATACTTTTCACATTAAAATGAGCAAGGAATAAGTTTTCTCAGAAAACAGACGTCTGTTGCTGAAGCAGATTTAAATTTACATAATATTCAAACGTCTGTTCTGAATGTTTCAGACATCTGAATCTGCTCCGGAATGAACTACTTCCTTGATTTTTAAGTTTTCAACTCAAAAAAAACATCTGAAATTTATATTCAGACATCTGATTACGAAGGGTTGCAACTTATTATGAATAGTCACAACTTGCTAATTAATTTTTCTTGATTAAATCTCTTTGTGATCAGTTATAACTCTTTATATATTATATATAGAGACTTAATTAACTGATCCAATCATAGAAATTTATTCTAACTCTTTCTATCGTACTTAAAGCACTCTAATCTCTAAAAGCATTATATTTACAAATATTTGAGATTTTAATCTTCCAAAATCTTCTACAAGCTTCATGATTATCATCAAGGAAAGACTACAGGAAGGGTATACCTCATATTGACATATCCATGTTGACAAGAACACAAGTCATCAATTATTCTGTAATGAGAAATTTCCTCTTCCGCAGTTGAGGCAAAAAATCCCGTTCAGCTGTTCGGGTAATTGTGAACCTATTCCTCCAGGTAAAGTGAGGGTTTTTAGTGTTAGTGAAATACCAGAAGGTAGTCTAGGACTGAACGTAGGATAGTGGTCCAAACCAGTATAAAATTGACTGTGTGATTTTACTTACTGCTACCACTCTGCTATATACATTATATCATAGCTTACTCCATTATATTTGATCCTACTGCTGCATAGTAACTTTCATAGGGAGTGACTATTTAAGCACAAAATTTTGGCACAAATCAGGGAATACAAAATCTTAGCCATATGATTAATTTATCTTTATATGAGAGGTGGAAAACATGGGATAATCCAATGTTTGAGATAGTGTGTCCCTCAATTTATGTCAAAATTTTGTGTTTAATCTCATATATATATATATATATATATATATATATATATATATATATATATATATATATATATATATATATATATATATATGAGGCACGCTCTACACCACCCCAATTTTCTACCATCTCATTTGCATTTAAATTATAGTCACTCATTTATAGTTAAATAAGTTAGTGGGGGGTAGAGAGAGAGAGTTAGTGGAAAGAGAGAGAATGAGGAATGTGTGGTGGAAATCAGGAGGCTAAAAGTATACTACACTGTTTAGGGTGCTCTTGATCCTATCTGTTCTTCTCGAAGGGACCTTGAAAATTGGATGAATGTATCAAATCCATAAATCATTGTAGAAGGTTACAGATTCATTCCGGTTGTTGTTATGCAGTCTTGTTACATACTATGTTGGTTTATTTTAAAGGGTTATTGTTAATCAAGTTCATCCAGAGGTTTTGGTAGTTTGGATTTATAATCACTGATAACTTTCATTAGTTTTTCTGTGAAATCATGTGAACCCGTTTATTCACATGGAAGCCTAAAGTCGATCATCAAATTTTTCTATGAAAACCAGTTCTGATTTTGAACTAAAACTTGTTTAATGGATATTTTTGTACTGGGTACGGTTAGTATGAAGAGTTGATTAATGTATACTTGGGCCAGTTGTATTTCTAAGCGATAGATCTTTGCTGAAATTAGTCTGAATCAATGCTAAGAAGGTCTAAGGATTTGTGTCATTTGATAATAATGTTTCTGATTTTCAAGAAATTAGAGGCAAGTATCAAATTTTCTATTAGATCTAGGGCATGTTTCATAAGCTTAGATTTGTCATCAGTTTAATAGGTTACAATTTGTCAAAAAGGATGATAGTGATGGATTTTTAACTAGTTCCCAATGGCGATGGCATGAGTGGATGCCAAATTTGTTACTAGCATTTTGAAGATGGATAAATTATTTTATTTTTGAAAGGAAACATGCTATTGGTTTGGGTTTGCATGAAGATGCCTACTGCATTCGGATGCTATATGTATTCGGTCAAGGGCCTTGAGATTGAAAGGGGAGATCGCACAAGTGGAGCACTTGGCTCGGGTTTGGTGCAACGAGTTTGAACTCAATGAAACACCCCGCATTTTTAATATAATAAAATATATGCAACTTGATTAAATAACGATAATTAAGTAAAATTGACTGCGCCATTATGTTCGTCTCAGAATTTTGGCCAAGATAAACACCGAGTTTGCGTAAAACAGACATCGTATGAAGAAGTTATTAAGCCTAGAAGTTTGTATATTGCAAGAGAATTATATATATAAAAACAAATAAAAATATTAAAAAAATTCAAAACAGAGATTAGAAGACCCAGGGGTCGACCCAGAGTGTTTGCGGGTCGACACCATAAGAGAGGGGTCTATCCATATTCAGATCTGAGCAGAATTAATTTTTACGAACGTGGACTCGTTTCTTGACCAAATACATTGCTGAAACCTATAAATAAGCATGTAGAGCCTATCCTAAGTCTCATATTTCCGAGACAACGCAGAAGCTCTACAATTCCTCTTCCTCCTCAAATCTCTTCAGTAAATTTAGACTATTAGTTTAGGAAAAATATGAATCTAGATCTTGGGGGGAAAGGATGAAAATCAATTGAAAGGTGTTCAGATCTCTTATCGAAGTGAGGTTCTGAATCCAATTAAGGGAAAATCCATGGAATGCTAGATCTGGACCAGATCCAGGATTTGGAAAGCATATGAGGTGAGTGGATTTAAGTTATATCATTTTAGATAATGATATATTATCGTTCAGCATTCCCCGTTATCATGAAATGTGAATTCGTCAAAATAATTAAAAGTGTTAAGATTTTGTTATAACAAGTCGAGATATTAATATGAATATGTTGGAAAATTCATATGTTGAATCGGTTAAAGTGTTGAATGTTTACATGTTGAGAAACAAACTTGTTAGAATATGAGTATCGACTACTGTTGTTATAATTACATGATTCACTTGTGGTGTATTATGTATTTGAATCATTAGATGTAGAATTGTAACGACATGGTGATTTTCGACCCTGAAAATCGACATAAATACGTCTCTTGTATAACCTGTCGACCATTCAAGTATCGAAAATACCAGATTATTAATAGAAAGAAGTCAGAGGGTGAGAAATAGAAAGATAGAAAAGTAGAAAAGAAGAAAAGGAAGAACATAACATAACAGAATCAGAGTAACACGAATCTTACAGCCGAATGAACAAAATATAATATATAACGTCATTTGAAATACAAAATAATCTCAGTACTTACATATGTCATCAAAGTACATCACATATACAATACAGTGAAATAAACCTATATATCTATCGACAAAGCCGTCTGCTCCAAGCTCCTTCCATGATATCTGTAAAATCCTGAACTACTTGACTTCCCATACAAATTTGGGCACCCAAGAGTTTAGGGAAAACACAAAAAATAAACTCTGGGTCAGTCATGAGACTGGTGTGAGTAAATGATTTTAAATAGCTAGCTTAACTTGGAAAAATTCTTTTGAAAGAAAAGATAATCGTAAGACCAATTCACACATAAACATGGATGGTTTTTACCTTACGATAACCCAAAACATTTTGAAATCATAATTATTCTGATATTATAATAATGTCTAGGGTTTCCACAAATAAAATAGAATCTAGCGGAACGCTTGCATCTCACGCTCCACATATATAGTATACAAACAAAACTGCGGGCGCTTATTGTGGATTGGATTCCGACTATGACAAGGTATGGAACTACCTGCCGATAGTGTATCTCTAGAGGGGAATAAACTGGGTTCAACAAGAACGTCTTGCAACCCAGCCACACATGACCGACCACTCATTTCGCTTGAATGTATCGAATGTATATCACCAATGGTTGGGATCAGCAATCGTTTCCCGAAAGGGACAACATCGATAGATTTAAGAAGCAAAAGGAATTTATCTAGATAGGTGATTATACACCCTAATTGGAGCGACCCACATAGCCATGTTTCCTGCCCGATTTTTGTCGTTTCCCAGATGTGAGGCTTGAGGTCAAAACTTATGGATATATCACGTCTTCATTCACTTTGAATGTCCCATCGTCAAAACCGTTAAATCACAAATTGATTTCCCCAAAACCACAGGTATAAATCTAAGAGAAACGAATTCCTCCATCACCAAACATAGTTTAGAAGAGATCAACTTACGCGATTTGTTAGGCATACTCTATCAGACATTCGTCCATACAAGTTGTCCTGGGTCTGGACAAACCGAAGGCACTATCCTGTAAACAAAACATCCCTTGCGTAAACACCGTCTTTAATGATTTTTAATTTGACTTCAAATTAATCAACGCCTAGGTCAAACCAAAGTGGTTTTTGGATTTCAGTTAGAAAACCAATCCCTGTCTCTTGAATCGATGAACATTATATCTTTTAGGGTCAAATGATACTTAAAGGAATTAGATCAAAATATTTCATGTGTGTTTCTATATCCTTAATTGATTATCAAGATTTATTTAAATAAGACATGTAATTGATTAATTTAAACTAACAAGCTAACTAGGTCATGACATAGCATTTCAATCAATCAGATTATCAAATCAATTACCACAACAAATCCGGTATATCACAATTCGACAATTAAAATAATCATTGTTCATCATTTGTTGATTATGGAAAATGATCATGTCCAAATCATATCTATCAAAGGTTTTAATTCTGTTTAAGAATCTCATTTATTGATTATAACAGATTTGTTATCATCCATACTTCAATGTATACAACTTTGTAAATAAAATTACTATTTTATTTCTAAAGATGAATAATCAATTCAACATTTATTAAATTGGGAAGTGAACGATACTTTCCTCGAATTCAACTAAATCTATTATCAATTCAGAATCCCTTTCGATTAATTTCTATATACCATTTATTTTCAGAACTTTAGAATAATCTTATCGGTACTGGTCTTACCAAATTTCTCTTTCCGATATCTCTCGCAACCATTTCTCGTCTGCAAACCACTTGCTTCTCAAGTTAAATTTTGTTTATCTAGTTCATATTCACATGAATTATCCTTATTTCGTTTCATCACCGTTAATTCAACTCTTAAATTATTTATTGTTTTAATATATATATATTTATCGATCTAAGTTGATTACAAATTGAAAATAACATTTCAACGTTCAAAACAATTCATTCATTTTAACACAATGTTACAGATTCTTCCATGCATTATAGCCCAATTAATTTGATTTGAATAAATTACCAGGCTTTTCAGGAATTGATACATTCACAAGTTATTCTAAATTTATTGATTGTCACAAGAAACAATTTAAAACTCTATTTATCTATAAAACTTATTTTATCCAACAAAGTACAACATTATTTGTTTCGATCCTAGTATTACCATCATTTTTACGTCTCCATGTTAATTATTTTCCTTTGACTTCTTTCATATAAATATTTCTTGTATTCCTAATATATATATCTTAAAAAGAAATCCTCTCTTTTATATTACCTAAATTCATATTTCTTTATTATCCGTACTTCCTTTCTTTATTTCCCATTCTTATTTATTTTCCTTATGGCCCAATAAACCCCACTTCCTTCTCCTTATTTATTTTTATTAATTTTCCCTCTTACTGAGCCCAAGCCCAACATTTTAGCCCACGAACCCTTCCTTCCCTTATTCAATTCCTTCTTGCGTGACACATCTACTTCGATCCACTCTTCGCATCCAACCCCATGCCATGAACTTCCCATTTCATTCACGTCTGATCACCAAGCCACAACTCCTTTCAGTTTTTTTTCTTTTCTAATTGTCTTTTTCCTTCATTTATCATGCCCAGGCATACAACATAACCCGGTTAGTCTTTCTGCCTCACTTGCTGTTCCCAGTTCATCCTTTCTCTCACCAACGACCTTGACTAACATCTACACTGATCTGCTCACCGTACTATCACCAAGATTGTTGTGCGTCAACTAACCTGGCCACGCTTCATTTTCCTTTTTATGATAATCACTCCTTTAATTCGCTGTTGATGTCCTAACTGTGTGTTACAATCGTTTAACATGGTCAAACAATCTTTTCTACTCATTTTACTTATATATATATAAAACGCAACATGTCTTATTTTACTGTGAGGTCAAGCAATCTTTTCTACTATTGCATGTACATTTTGCTCCATCAATTCCTTTACCTTTGGCTGTACTCATTCAACCTTCCCCCATGCACATCTGTGCACTTGTATACATGTATATACACTATGCTCGACCCAGCCTGCTTCTGACCATTGCCACAGCTTCGCTCCATCATCTGAGCAAAACTCCACCCCATGTTGTAGGCATCCATTGCCACGAATATTTCCGTTTTGAATGGGATTTTGGAACTGGAGATGGTGGGTAATTTGATAAGGAAGTGATGAAGTTGCTGTTTGTTACGCATGCAATTGAATAAGGTTAATGAATGAAGATGCAGGTATACACTGGAATTTGCACCAGATTTTCTTTCGATAACAGGATTTGATCAAATGCAAATTTGATTTAAGCTATAATATGGGCATTTAATGAGTGCTACTACCAGTCAATAACTAAGAACTAAAGCTTAAACAATATAAGATTCATTATGAATCAACAACAAGAAATGGATTAAGATTTGATATAAGAAAAGACAGTTTATTTATAGGAAAATCATTTGCTAAAGGGTAGGTAAGAACTACCAAATATTTAAAGGATTCAATAGTAAGATTATTGAATAAAACAAGATCAGCAAATCCAAGATTTAATTTCAGTAATTATCGTTAGAAGCAAATCTAACTAGCTGAATCTAAATCGAAGTCTATAATAGCAGAAAACCTAAAGGTGATGAAATACAAAAGCAACTAACTAGATCAAGAACTAGAACTAGAACTAAATAGAAATTGAACTGTTTTTAACACCTCCTTCTGGCAACAACATGCTCAGCCTATTTATACACATTTGCTACTCTTTCAACAGTCCACGGACACACATTCAAACAAATTGAGGAAACCATTTTCACGCTCGACAAAGCACCGCTAACATCAATAACACACTGTAAGACTTTTTTGGTTATTACAATTTTAACATAGCAAACAGAGCCTTAACTTTAGGCTTTGAATATTTACTTCCAGGTTTTTAATAAATTCTTTTCATTGCTTAGTGATATGTTTAGACCATGAAATGAGTTGTATAAGCATATGTGTACACCGATATCCGGTATATAATCAAATCACAGTTTGAACTTAGAACTCTAGTGAAGTTTACTCATTTATATTACTGTATTACTGTGTCTTTCTTCAGCCATAACATTTCAAACCATAACAACTATTTCAACCATTTAACTACAACAAATATCCATGCTTTGTAAATCATAACCTCATATGTACAAAGCCTATATGCTATCTAAGATTAGTGTGATAGTTGCATGAAAAACAGGTTAGGAAGGTGTTCTACTCGCAAATGTTCACTACCAAAGTTGTTCTTAGTGTCTTAAACATATCATATCATCATATCCAAACATCATCAAGCATAATTTAAGTGTATTAAACAAATAGGATATGAGCCTTGTCAGAAGTTTTTTATAATAAAAATAAAATATTAATCAGTGTTTGCCCATTGTGTTCAGTCGCAAGTGTTAAACAACATGATGTGTAATGTATATATGACATAGCAGAAACATATATGCAAGTATATAAGTTTAATAAAATCATGGAATAAATTTTAAAAAGGGAAGGATGGTGTTTACTCACAAATATGTCCCTTGTTTTATGTGATTCCATTCTCAGATTTATCTTGCCTTTGTTAAGTTTCCTGCCACTTCTTCTTAGGTTTGTTTTATATATTTGGCTCCTATTTAATGTGTGTGTTATACTGTATTTATAGGTGAGCAAAACTTGCATATGATGGTTGTAGAGTAGAGGCAGGGGCTGATTTGAGTGTATGGCTGCTGCTGTCCAATGTGATTGAAAAGAGAGGCAAAAATCTTTACTTGATCTTCCTATTAGATGCTATACACAGCTGTTGGTAGCAGTGTCTAATTTGGTACAAAAACTCATGCCCTTATATGTTTTAAAAAGAAAACTTAACTTTTAAGTCTTAGTTGTCCATTGATGTGAAAAGATGTAAATGCATCTTTCCCTTGATATCTCTTAGCTAGGTACACGGCCAGGCAGTCCTTCTTAAATGTAGGTGTGCATAACCTATGTGTTATGTTCTTTAAAACTAGTCTATTTTAGGGTAGGCTGTTGCATCTATGTTGATTGACAAAGATGTGTATGCAAGGCTTTCTTTTGATTCGAAAAGGGGACGTGCAGGCTACCTGCATTTGTGCATGAAGGGTGGTGTATAGGCTGGGTATACAAGCTATGTACCTATGTGCATTTAGAAGATCTATAGAGATATGATCAATTGTCAAACAAGTTAAACAATTAAATAGCTATCTACAATAGCTTTCCAAGTACTAATTCAATGTACAAAACAATATTATTATTAATTGAATTAGATTTAATTCTATCAATTTAGTGTCATATTCTCTTACGTATGCTTATATAAGAAGTAATCAAATATCTATTTTAAGTATAAAACAAATGTTACTATCATGATCTATATATATAAATTTACTTAAGGTATTATAAAACATTGATTTAAATTCCCTCAAATATTTAAATCTATTTTAATTTAAGTAATTCACTGACTGAAAACAAGTTTTAAATATAAATAAACAACGTTTACATACATATATACCTATACACTGAGGAATATAACCAGTTAAAAATATATACATAGTATTTTAAACCAATAATCATATTCCTTATAATATTTAAATTCAATATTATTTAATTGAATTTAAAATACCTAATAAAAATCTAAATTTTATAGGTTATAAAGTTGGTCAAAAATCTGGACGTTACATTCCTTCTCCCTTAAAAGAATTTCGTCCCCGAAATTAAAGAGTAACAAGAAGATTCCAGTTATACTCAAAAGTTATAGACTTAAATCAAACCGCAAACATGGGTCATCACCTAACGATCACGACAAACAAGGCATCCAAAACACACAGATTACATATCAAAACATTTTACAGAATTCAAACCATTAAATAAGTCAAAAATTAGCTATATGTTACTACAGTTGGAAAACATTCTCATTTCTTATTCATGCATTCAATTCTTCAATATTTATTAGCTCCTGACCATAAATTGGTAAGAAAATAATCTTCTAAGCATCAACCCCGAAGACCAAAATCAACATTAGATCAATACTCAGAAAATCATTTAACTCAACCAATCTCCAGTTAGGTTCCAATTTCTTAACTTTATCTTAATTCCTTACCAAACCATATTTATCAAATTTTCTATTTTAAGAAAATATCCTTGATTACACTTGGAAAATAAATTCCAAATCTGAGCTACTTTCATTAACTTGAATCAACTTATTCAAACATATTTATTTGCTTTGAATTCTACTTTTAGGCTCAAATTCCATTTAACTCACCAATTTAACCTCACTTAGACTTTAGTCCATTTAACTTACTCCAGTTAGGTTCTTAAATTTCAGAATCTAAAGTTCCAGTTTTGATCTCTAGCTAGTTTGAAATCATATATATTGATTCTGTAAATTCAAAGTCTTTGAATTTTCCCAAACATTTTGTTTTACCCAACAAATCTTCCCGTTTGTATATTTCATTCTTATACAATTTTGATTTGGTTTAATGTATACCCAGTTCAATTTATAAAATTGTAACTATCGACATATTCATATATGATAATAATTTCAGACAGTTATTCTTTTTATATCAAAATATGATATTGGATAAATTTATTTCATTTATCTAGCCTTTTAAACAATACTGTGTCGAAATATTCTGTTCAGGTGTTTAGAAATCCCTATTGACTATGTCGGCTAAACGCGTCGATTTGAAATTTTATACCACTAACAAATCAATCAACGCAATATAAAAATCATTTTTGTACAAATATACAAATTCGTTCTCTCGTATATACACTCAACTCAATCTAGGGCATTTCAAAATCTATCTTTATCGAGTTACACCACAGAGCCAAGGTTATTACTCAACCTTATGCTCTGATACCACTGTAACAACCGAGTGATTTTCAACCGTGAAGATTGACACAAATACGTCTCCTGTATAACCAGTCGACCATTCAAGTATCGGAAATACTAGATTATTAATAGAAAGAAGTTAGAGGGTGGGAAATAGAATGATAGAAAAGTAGAATAGAAGAAAAAGAAGAACATAACATAACAGAATCAGAGTGACACGAATCTGATAGCGGAATGGACAAAATATAATATATAACATCATTTGAAATACAAAATAGTCTCAGTGCCTACATATTTCATCAGAGTACATCATATACAATACAGTGGAAATAAACCTATATATCTATCAACATAGCCGCGTGCTCTAAGCTCCTTCCATGATATCTAAAAATTCCTGAACTACTTGACAGTCCGTACAAGTTTGGGCACCCAAGAGTTTAGGGAAAACACAAAAAATAAACTTTGGGTCAATCATGGGACTGGTGTGAGTAAACGATTTTAAATAGCTTGTTTAACTTGGAAAAATTCTTTTGAACGAAAAGATAATCGTAAGACTAATCCACACATAAACACGGATGGTTTTTACCTCACGATAACCCAAAACATTTTGAAATCATAATTATTCTGATATTATAATAATGTCTAGGGTTTCCGCAAATAAATTAGAATCTAGCGGAACACTTGCAACTCACGCTCCACATATATAGCATACAAACAAAACCATGAGCGCTTATTAGGGATTGGATTCCGACTATGACAAGGTATGGAACCACCTGCCGATAGTGTATCTCTAGAGGGGAATACACTGGGTTCAACAAGAACGTCTTGTAACTCGGCCACACATGACCGACCACTCATTTCGCTTGAGTGTGTCAAATGTATATCACCAACAGTCGGAATCAACAACTGTTTCCCGAAAGGGACAACATCGATAGATTTAAGAAGCAAAAGGAATTTCTCTAGATAGGTGATTATACACCCTAATGGGAGCGACCCAAATAGCCATGCTGCCTGCCCGTTTTTTGTCATTTCTAGGTTGTGAGGCTAGAGGTCAAAAATTACCTTTGGATATATCACGTCTTCATTCACTTTGAATGTCACATCGTCAAACCCATCAAATCACAAATTGATTTTCCCATAACCAAAGGTATAAAGCTAAGAGAAACGAATTCCTCCGCCACCAAACATAGCTTATAAGAGATCAACTTACGTGATTTGTTAGGCATACTTTATCAGACAGTCGTCCATGCAAGTTGTCCTGGGTCTGGACAAACCGAAGGCACTATCCTATAAACAGAACAGCCCTTGCGTAAACACCGTCTTTAATGATCTTTAATTTGACTTCAAATTAATCAACGCCTAGGTCAAACCAAAGTGGTTTTTGGATTTCAGTTAGAAAACCAATCCCGGTGTCTTGAATCGATGAACGTTATATCTTTTAGGGTCAAGTGATACATAAAGGAATCAGATCAAAATATTTCATGTGTGTTTCTATATCCTTAATTGATTATCAAGATTGTTTAAATAACACATGTAATTGATTAATTTAAACTAACAAGTTAACTGGGTCATGACATAACATTTCAATCAATCAGATTAACAAATCAATTACCACAACAAATCCGGTATATCACAATTCGACCATTCAAATAACCATTGTTCATCATTTGTTGATTATGGAAAATGATCATTTCCAAATCATATCTATCAAAGGTTTTAATTTCGTTTAAGAATATCATTTATTGATTATAACAGAATTGTTATCATCCATATTTCAGTGTATACAACTTTGTAAATATAATTACTATTTTATTTCAAAAAAAGAATAATCAATTCAACATTTATTAAATAGGGAAGTGAACAATACTTTCCTCGAATTCAACTAAATTTATTATCAATTCAGAATCCCTTTCGATTAATTTCTATATACCATTTATTTTCTGAACTTCAGAATAATCTTATCGGTACTGGTCTTACCAAATTTCTCTTTCCGATATTTCTCACAACCATTTCTCGTCTGCAAACCACTTGCTTCTCAAGTTAAATTTTGTTTATCTAGTTCATATTCACATGAATTATCCTTATTTAGTTTCATCACCGTTAATTCAACTCTTAAATTATTTATTGTTTTAATATATATATATATATATATATATATATATATATATATATATCGATCTAAGTTGATTACAAATTGAAAATAACATTTCAACGTTCAAAACAATTCATTCATTTTAACACAATGTTACAGATTCTTCCATGCGTTATAGCCCAATTAATTTGACTTGAATAAATTACCCGGCTTTTCAGGAATTGATACATTCATAATTTATTCTAAATTTATTGATTGTCACAAGAAACAATTTAAAAGTCTATTTATCTATAAAACGTATTTTATCCAACAAAGTACAACATTATTTATTTCGATCCTAGTATTACCATCATTTTTACGTCTCCATGTTAATTATTTTCCTTTGACTTCTTTCATATAAATATTTCTTGTATTCCTAATATATCTCTTAAAAAGAAATCCTCTCTTTTATATTACCTAAATTCATATTTCTTTATTATCCTTACTTCCTTTCTTTATTTCCCATTCTTATTTATTTTCCTTATGGCCCAGTAAACCCCACTTCCTTCTCCTTATTTATTTTTATTAATTTTCCCTCTTACCGAGCCCAAGTCCAACATTTCAGCCCACGAACCCTTCCTTCCCTTATTCAATTCCTTCTTGCGTGACACATCTACTTCGATCTACTCTTCGCATCCAACCCCATGCCATGAACTTCCCATTTCGTTCAAGTCTGATCACCAAGCCACAGATTTTTCTTTCGGTTGTTTTTTTCCTTTTCTAATTGTTCTCTTCCCTCATTTATCATGCCCAGGCATACACCATAACCCAGTTAGTCTTTCTGCCTTGTTTGCTGTCCCCAGTTCATCCTTTCTCTTACCAACGACCTTGACCAACATCTACACTGATCTACTCACCATACTATCACCAAGACTGTTGTGCGTCAACTAACTTGGCTACACTTACTTTTCCTTTTTATGATAATCACTCCTTTAATTCGCGGTCGATGTCCTAACTGTGTGTTACAATCGTTTAACATGGTCAAACAATCTTTTCTACTCATTTTACTTTTATATATAGAATGCAACATGTCTTATTTTATTGTGAGGTCAAGCAATCTTTTTTACTATTGCATGTACATTTCGCTCCATCAATTCCTTTACCTTTGGCTGTACTCATTCAACCTTCCCCCGTGCACATATGTGCACTTGTATACATGTATATACACTATGCTTGACCCAGCCCACTTCTGACCATCGCCACAACTTCGCTCCATCATCTGAGCAAAACTCCACTGTAATAACCCGGAAATCCGAGCCAATTTAAAAATTTTATTTTGGCAATTTTATTGAATTTTAGATATTTAAAATGAATTATTTTAAATAATATCGACGAGAAATTTATTTTGAATAGAATTCGAACGTATATATTTATATAGATCGTCGTTAGAATATAAATATTTATTTTAATATATAAAAGGAATTGAAAATGGCGCGGTAGTTTAATAATTTGATTTCAAAGTTCGAATGAATGTACCGGGTGCAATATAAACCGGATTTTAGTGAAACCAAAAATATTTAAATCCATTTGACAATATCTTTCCAACAAATCCGAAAAATCAAAATTTCACGGCGGGAATCAAAAGATATGTCCAGTTGAAAATTCAGAATAGTCGCTATGGAATTCTGGCCCTTAAAAATGGAAATTTGGCAAACGACCTCGGATTTCGACGAAACCACTTTTTTTGGATCCTTGATGTCTAGTTATTACTATATTCCAAAATTCGTAATTTTTTGAATCAATATGAGAGCGTGGCAAAGGAAAACGCGTTTGACCAGTTTCAGTTGATTTTAATCAACTGGAAAATGGCCATTTTTCAAACGGTCTCAGAATTCGACGAAACTAGTTTTGTTAGGACTGTATCGTTAATACGAAGCTAGAAAATATTTTTCTGGAATTTTTTGAGTTAGTATGTGACCTCGGTAAATTGAGATGTGCGTTCAAATTCAATATATAGAGTTATATGTTGATTTTGATGAAAAACTGATCGAAAGGATCGAATTGGCTTACGCAGCATATCCCATTGTGTTCGGAATGAGGGTAATTAGCTAGGGGCGACACTCGTTGCATTTGATTTGATGTTTGGAAGAAAATGAACTAAATAATGAATTAATTAATAATTAAAATATAGTATATATATTTATTTTCCTTCACAAACAAACACTATCCCCTTTCGTTCAAAACCCGCAGCCGCCAGAAGAAAAACCGATGCCCCCTCTACTTACACCGCCGCGCCGCCCTACTTCTGCCGCCATCATCAGAGCGCCCCCCCTTCCCTTCCGCCTCTCCTCCTTCCACCACTCACAAAAACCAAACCCCTTTCCCCCTTAAACCGCCCACTCCCGGAGCCTACCTGCGCCGCCACCCTGCCTTGACCACCGCCGACCTCGCCCTGGGTCACCACCACGTGTGTGACACCCCCTGCCGCCAGTTCACCCCCTCAGTCCCCCCTTTTTTCGCTGTAAGTCGTTTTTATTTTATTTTATTTTGATTTAATTTATTTAAAACCTATAGTTTAGTGTAATCAAGTTGGAAATCTGATTTCTAAGGGGAAAATATATACATTGTTTTGCAACTAGGAAGATTCAATTTTTAACAAGAGGAAGATTCGATTTTTAACATCATAAAAATTTGATTTTTACCTATGTAGACAACGAATAAAAAAGTGATTTTTTATTGTATGAATAACAAGAAAGGACGTGATTTTTAAATAAGGAAAGATGAGATTTTTAGGATATGAGGAGTAAAAATATGATTTTTATATTATATAGATAATAAAAATTCGATCTTTATTATGAAGGAGATATAAAAAATATAATTTTTATTATGTAGAAGAAGTAAAAATATAATTTTTACATAGAAAGAAGCATTGTAAAAATATAGGAAGTAGAAATAAAATATGATTTTTATTTATTGAAATAAAGTGATAAGAATATAATTTTTATCATGAACAGCGTGAAACATTGTGTGATGGAACTGGTGGAAATCAAACGCAATTCTGAAACGCGCAGAAATAAAGCACGACGAAGTGGAACCCTCTGTGAGAACTTCTCGCTTTTAAATTTTGTTTCTAGTTAATAATATATACTAGGATGCAGACGGTATTTAGTAGCACTCGACACCCGTCAACCACAGACCATGGACGGCTTGTATGCTTGTTTGTTTGATTTTGATGTGTAGTTGATTGTGTGATGTGAAATAAAATATTTATATAGAAAATAAATATTGTATGATTAAAAATAGAATTTTTAACGTGTATATAAAATGAAATGAATATTTATAAACAAATCAGACGATTTATTTATATACACACATTTGACTGATATTGATTGGGACGATAAATTTTACACATCGCCCAGCTGCGCAAATAAAAACTGTGTTTGATTGATTGAAACCCCACACGGGTATTCAGATGAAATTGGACATACACTGATCCCAATAATTAGCTGTATGTCGATTGATTGATTGACAGACTGTGTAAGCATTGAATATTTATATTCAATGCTTATACAGCGTAGAATGCACTCTAGATGATGGATTGCTGTTTGCATTGTTGCTATATACATTTGTTGTGTGAAATCTGTATAATCAACATTATATGGTAATTGACTGTGTCTGATTCCAGTTCAGAATAATCAAATATTTTAAAATAATATTCATTGAATGTTGAAATGTGAAGCCGTGTTAAGTTGTTAAACGCTATTTTAACACGAACGGGAATTTTGATCGATTTTATTCATTTTATAATAAACATCGAAAGTGATTTCAAAATCTGATATTTTGAATAGAAATGAATTCGAATTGAAATTGAATAGAAATGAATTCGAATTGAAATTGAATAGAAATGAATTCGAATTGAAATTGATTAGAAATGAATTCGAATTGAAATTGAACATGATTGAATTCGAATTGAAATTGAATAGAATTCAAAAAGAACTGAAATTGAATTAAAAATCGATTTGAATTGAAATCAATTTGAAATGAATTTAAAACGAATTTATATTGGAAAGATTCAATTTTGATTAGAATTTGAAAAGGAAGTTGAAATCGTTTTGAAAACGAATTTAAAACGATTTATAAAATACGTTTTAAAAGGAAATCGACGAAGTATATAGTGTATATATATATTATATAATGGCCTGAATAGAACGCGCCGCGCTGCGGTAGTTCGTGAATTTCGACCATTGACTTCGAATGGATATTGCGGGAGATCCGACCGTCGGATTCTCCTAAAACCGAAACCGTTGGGTTCGTATCGAAAAGAGCTCTCTAAGAATATTAGAAATTAGAAATATAATGGTTGGATTTGGAATTATGTCCAAATCAAATTTAGAAAAGGTCGCTGTAAGTACAGTTCGATGGCCGTTGATGGAAATCGACTGTACGGGCCTTGATAAAATTATTAAAAATAGTAATAATTTGTGTAAAATCATAAGAAATGACTTGTGAAGAATTGGGATGAAAAACTCCGCATTTGAAAAGATAAAAATAGTTTTTTTATCGAAATGAACTAGTTTTGAACTAGAATTATAATTCTATTTATTTTTAAACCAATAAATTGAATTTGAAAAGGGTTTTAAAAGTAACCAGAATTTCCAGTAATTGAATTGGAATGGATTTGAATCAAAATTGTCTTTGGAATATTTCGATGTTGGATTTCGTGATTATACAGATAGCGTTATGGAAATTTGAAATATATATATATATATATATATATATATATATATATATCGTTATTTCCAATACAATATTTGTTGGTCGTAGAATTTGATATTGAATATAAGCCGATATATTTTCTATTCAGAGCCTTGTATTTAATATCAAATGTGATTTGAGTTTGTCATGAATGGTGTCTTTATTAACACTGTTCTTGAACCCAGTTGAGAAAAAGATTAAATCTTTTCATTTAGATTTAATGAAGCGTACCAATTAAATAAATATTTAACTGGAATTGAATTGGTATTGATAATTGGGTTTATCGTGAACAGTGTTTTAAAGAACACTTGTTCTTTAACCCGATAATTAATGGAATGTGATTTTGGGTTGTCGTGAATGGTATCCTCAATAATACTGTTCTTAGACCCAAAGGAGTTAAGAAAATCAGAAACTAACTGGAGATTAGTTAAGTTGAATGGTTTCTGGGGTATTGATCTGATGTCGGTTTCGGCCTTCGGGGTTAATACTTAGGGAATTGCTCACTTGCTAATTTACGGTTAGGGACTGATTGAAATGTGATGTGATTTTGGGTTTATCGTGAACCGTGTTTTAAATGACATTGATTCTTTAACCCAGTTACAGATTAAAACTAAGTGGAGTTTTAATGAATCTTTAATTAGATTGAAAAGATCGAGAATGGGGTATCACCAGTTTTACTCCAGGCGGTAGTTAAATCTTTAATTAGATTTGAACGTGAAATGGTAATTGAATTTACCGATAACACCGTGGTGTTAGATATGAAGTATGACCAGTTTTACTTCATGGGATGAATAGGTTGGGATTGGGAAATTAAAACAAATGATTACTTCGGTAAGGTTCGTTAATCCCGATTGGTTTGAATTGATATTCAAAAGAAGATTAAAGAATAAATTTAAAAGAATTTATCTTTGATAAAATTAATGGGAACCTTTCCCTAAGAATGTGAAATTTAGAAACTAACTCTCGGTTAGCTAAGCAGAATGGTTTTCTGGATATCGATCTGATGTTGGTTTCGGCCTTCGAGGTTAATATTTGGGGAATTATTCTCTTGTTAATTTACGGTTAGTGACTGATGAATTGGAATGAGGCGTATGTTGTGTTTGTGTAACACATGTTTATTATATATACACGAGTTATTCAGAAAGACCGGGTTTATCCCATTCTGAATAACCGATTCGACGTGGTGTCGAAGATGAAGATGGTGGTTGAATACCGGAGGTCTTCACGTCGTTTGGATAATTACTGATGATCTTGATTGGGCCGTACACCCAAGAGGAGAGAATCAGTTGGTGATCATCCAGACGTACTTGGAGATCGATGGATATGCGGGGTACTAGGTGCCTCCGGTTTCGTTCAGACCCAGAATGAACTTGTAAATGGACTGTGTGTCTGACATTGGATTTCAGTCTGTGTGATTGATTTCTATTTAATATATATCTTTTTGGCGGCGGAGAATTTATTCTCTTGCTTAACGCCCTTCTCTGAGTCGTACGAGCTCAGGGGTTATATATTGATTGATATCCATCGCATGGAATGAATTGCCTGTGTGGCATGCCTAAGTGGCAATGGATCATGTCTTTTGTTGAAAAGCAAAGTCTTGTGGTTGATGATCAAAGCACGGCCTGTGTGGTGTAGCTTTGTGTAACGTTGATTCGCGAGCCTCACACCCCGGTGGTGAACCAAAAACGGGAGAGGAACTCAGGGAGGACATGCATTTCTTTCTAGTTAGAAGCGGCGTCAGTGGTTTTACATGCCCTGACGAGTTTGACTTATGTGGTTTTTGCTGTTGCGAGGCGCCTCGGTTAGATCGGACCATCTCGGTCCGATGGAGTCATTCGTTGGCTCATTTACGCCCCAAAGGGTGGGGAAACGCATGTTCAGGCATTTTAATCCACTCCGTGTGGACCGGCCCTGACGATCCAAGGGCCCACCTGAGTCTGGGTCCTGAGGGGCGGGCTAGAGCGTCTCGAATCGGTAGAGGACTATCTTTTGCCTCGGTTCACAGATGGAAATCTAATTTCCAAATACGTGATTTTGCGGTTTTAATTGTAGAACTAGTATGGCGACATGATATATGGTACCCATGCCGTCTATGATTGATACATATGATTCGAAGTTGTTTTATACACTATGCACTTATAGTAGTATCAAATGATTTGTTTTAAACGTACTAAGCATGTTTGGCTATTATAAGGGAAAACCCTATTCCCCCGGCTTGCGTTGCATTGTGTGATAGGACCTGGATCTTATAATAGCTTCATTTTTCCAAAAAGTATTGCGCTGTTTTGTTATATGCACTGGTATTCTTGGGAGGAAACCTGTTCCGTGTTATACACGTGGTCCCTTGATATATCTAATTTAAAGTAAAGTTTTAAATAACTGTTTTAGTTCTCACACCAGTCCCATGACTGATCTGGAGTTTATTGTTTTAACCTAAACTCTGGGTGCCCTAATTTTGACACGGGCAGCTAGTAGTTTTGGTTTTGCAGATTTATATTCATAGGATCTTGGTTTATTGCTGGAATGATATCCGGGAAGCTTTGTATCTGTATATCTCCTTTAGTTGTGTATTGTATTATTTTCCGCTGCTATGTAATTTATTGTAATCTCTGATATTTGGTAAATGTGTAATATTGATTTATACTCTGTATATTCTTGTATTCTGATGGAATTGTTGCAATATACAATGAAATGTTCTTCCGTCTACGTTCTATTTTGTCGTGTTCTCAAAACAATCAGGCGTTTCGAACGGTCTGGGTCGGTCTAGCGACTGATTCGGATCGAGCGAAATTCCTTGTTGTCACATGTGGTATCAGAGCTTTGGTTTACAAAGCTCAGAGAACAAGACACGTTAGAACCATACGAAAGAATTCATCAGAAATTGGATTAGTAATATTCAACTGGAATGACTTGTTAGAGATAGGATCAGTAGTATCCTAGAACGAGTGTGAAGAGTAGTGTTTTTGATAAATAAAAGTGAAAACAATTTTTGTTTTGAAAATCTAAATCAATTATACGTATTTGAATATTTATTTTAAATTGATTTGGACAATCCAATATATAAAGATTTTGCATATATGTCTTGTAAACGTATATTCGAAGTTTTAATGTATTGGATAGTTATAGAATCGCACTCTAGTGCCCGGGGATAATTCTGGTGACGGGGCACCATCGCCAGTATTTATTTTCGGGTTTCGAAAGTGAGATTTCTATATATTTCCAATTGACTGGTGTGAGAACCGAAACTAGATAGGGCTTATTGTTATGATTTGGGATCAAAAATCTAATTTTTGACTATGTATCGAAGTTATGAATTTCAAAAGCTAATCAACTAATTGATTGATGGTTGTGTTGTTGATTATTGGTTGATTAATTAAAATTAGTACCCTATAACCAAATTGAATCAAATAGTGAATTGCATTGAAAATTGGTCGCATTTGCATGCAAATACATGTACTTACACTGAACAGGTCATAGCAAGGAGGCTAGAGCAGGAGATTAAAATTGTTTGCCCGACAAATAGGTACATGTTTACCATAATTTACTGTTTTGTTTGGGTGATGATGATTTTATGAGCCGATTGGCTAGCCGCTTGGTCTTTTCTTTTTCTTTTTGAGATCAAAGGGCCTGTATGGCAATTTCGGGATTTTCTCAGTGCTCCCGGTGCAGGGGAGGTTATGGCGAAATTTTTCGAAAATTTAGGGTGTTAGCCAAATTTCTGAAAAATTTGAAAAATTCTTAGAAATTGAAAAGTTGAAGAACTTAAGCCGTAATGGAAATAGTGAAAGTTGAGTTGATTTGTGAAACAACTTTCGGCTTCGTTCCTTTTCGGGGACGAAAAGTTTTAAGTGGGGGAGATTGTAATAACCCGGAAATCCGAGCCAATTTAAAAAAATTATTTTGGCAATTTTATTGAATTTTGGATATTTAAAATGAATTATTTTAAATAATATCGACGAGAAATTTATTTTGAATAGAATTCGAATGTATATATTTATATAGATCGTCGTTAGAATATAAATATTTATTTTAATATATAAAAGGAATTGAAAATGGTGCGGTAGTTCGATAATTCGATTTCAAAGTTCGAATGAATGTACCGGGTGCAATATAAACCGGATTTTAGTGAAACCAAAAATATTTAAATCCATTTGACAATATCTTTCCAACATATCCGAAAAATAAAAATTTCATAGTAGGAATCGAAAGATATGTCCAGTTGAAAATTCAGAATAGTCGCTATGGAATTCTGGCCCTTAAAAATGCAAATTTTGCAAACGACCTCGGATTTCGACGAAACCACTTTTGTTGGATCCGTGATGTCTAGTTATTGCTAGATTCCAAAATTCGTAATTTTTCAAGTCAATATGAGAGCGAGCAAAGGAAAACGCATTTGACCAGTTTTAGTTGATTTTAATCGACTAGAAAATGGCCATTTTTCAAACGGTCTCAAAATTCGACGAAACTAGTTTTGTTAGGACCGTATCGTCAATACGAAGCTAGAAAATATTTTTTTGGAATTTTTCGAGTTAGTATGTGACCTCGGTAAATTGAGGTGCGCGTTCAAATTCAATATATAGAGTTATATGTTGATTTTGACGAAAACTGATCGAAATGATCGAATTGGCTTACGCAGCATATCCCATTGTGTTCGGAATGGGGTAATTAGCTCGGGGCGACACTCGTTGCATTTGATTTGGAGTTTGGAAGAAAATGAACTAAATAATGAATTAATTAATAATTAAAATATAGTATATATATTTATTTTCCTTCACAAACAAACCCTATCCCCTTTCGTTCAAAACCCGCAGCCGCCAGAAAAAAAACCGACGTCCCCCTCTACTTACACCGCCGCGCCCCCTACTTCCGCCGCCATCATCGGAGCGCGCCCCCTTCCCCTCCGCCTCTCCTCCTTCCACCACTCACGAAAACCGAACCCCTTTCCCCCTTAAACCGCCCACTCCCGGAGCCTAGCTGCGCTGCCACCCTGCCTTGACCACCGCCGACCTCGCCCTGGGCCACCACCACGCATGTGACACCCCCCTGCCGCCAGTTCACCCCTCAGTCCCCCCTTTTTTCGCTGTAAGTCATTTTTATTTTATTTTATTTTGATTTAATTTATTTAAAACCTGTAGTTTAGTGTAATGAAGTTAGAAATCTGATTTCTAAGGGGAAAATATATACATTGTTTTGCAACTAGGAAGATTCAATTTTTAACAAGAGGAAGATTCGATTTTTAACATCATAAAAATTTGATTTTTACCTATGTTGACAACGAATAAAAAAGAGTTTTTTTATTGTATGAATAACAAGAAAGGATGTGATTTTTAAATAAGGAAAGACGAGATTTTTAGGATATGAGGAGTAAAAATATGATTTTTATATTGTATAGATAATAAAAATTCGATCTTTATTATGTAGGAGATATAAAAAATATAATTTTTATTATGTAGAAGAAGTAAAAATATAATTTTTACATAAAAAGAAGCGTTGTAAAAATATAGGAAGTAGAAATAAAATATGATTTTTATTTATTGAAATAAAATGATAAGAATATAATTTTTATCATGAATAGCTTGAAACATTGTGTGATGGAACTGGTGGAAATCAAACGCAATTCTGAAACGCGCAGAAATAAAGCACGGCGGAGTGGAACCCTCTGTTAGAACTTCTCACTTTTAAATTTTGTTTCTAGTTAATAATATATACTAGGATGCAGACGGTGTTTAGTAGCACCCGACACCCATCGTCCACAGACCATGGACGGCTTGTATGCTTATTTGTTTGGTTTTGATGTGTAGTTGATTGTGTGATGTGAAATAAAATATTTATATAGAAAATAAATATTGTATGGTTAAAAATTGAATTTTTAACGTGTATATAAAATGAAATGAATATTTATAAACAAATCGCACGATTTGTTTATATGCACACATTTGACTGATATTGACTGGGACGACAAATTTTACACATCGCCCAACTGCACAAATAAAAACTGTGTTTGATTGATTGAAACCACACACGGTTATTGGGATGAAATTGGACATACACTGATCCCAAGAATTAGCTGTATGTCGATCGATTGATTGACAGACTGTGTAAGCGTTGAATATTTATATTCAATGCTTATACAGCGTAGAATGCACTTTTGATGATGGATTGCTGTTTGCATTGTTGCTATATACATTTGTTGTGTGAAATCCATATAATCAACATTATATGGTAATTGACTATGTCTGATTCCAGTTAAGAATAATCAAATATTTTAAAATAATATTCAGTGAATGTTGAAATGTGAAGCCGTGTTAAGTAGTTAAATGCCATTTTAACACGAACGGGAATTTTGATCGATTTTATTCATTTTATAATGAACATCGAAAGTGATTTCAAAATCTGATATTTTGAATAGAAATGAATTCGAATTGAAATTGAATAAAAATGAATTCGAATTGAAATTGAATAGAAATGAATTCGAATTGAAATTGATTAGAAATGAATTCGAATTGAAATTGAACATGATTGAATTCGAATTGAAATTGAATAGAATTCAAAAAGAACTGAAATTGAATTAAAAATCGATTTGAATTGAAATCAATTTGAAATGAATTTAAAACGAATTTATATTGGAAAGATTCAATTTTGATTAGAATTTGAAAAGGAAGTTGAAATCGTTTTGAAAACGAATTTAAAACGATTTATAAAATACGTTTTAAAAGGAAATTGACGAAGTATATATTATATATATTATATAATGGCCTGAATAGAACGCGCCGCGCTGCGGTAGTTCGTGAATTTCGACCATTGACTTCGAATGGATATTGCGGGAGATCCGACCGTCGGATTCTCCTAAAACCGAAACTGTTGGGTTCGTATCGAAAAGAGCTCTCTAAGAATATTAGAAATTAGAAATCTAATGGTTGGATTTGGAATTATGTCCAAATCAAATTTAGAAAAGGTCGCTGTAAGTACAGTTCGATGGCCGTTGATGGAAATCGACTGTACGGGCCTTGATAAAATTATTAAAAATAGTAATAATTTGTGTAAAATCATAAGAAATGACTTGTGAAGAATTGGGATGAAAAACTCCATATTTGAAAAGATAAAAATAGTTTTTTATCGAAATGAACTAGTTTTGAACTAGAATTATAATTCTATTTATTTTTAAACCAATAAATTGAATTTGAAAAGGGTTTTAAAAGTAACCAGAATTTCCAGTAATTGAATTGGAATGGATTTGAATCGAAATTGTCTTTGGAATATTTCGATGTTGGATTTCGTTATTATACAGATAGCGTTATGGAAATTTGAAATATATATATATATATATATATATATATATCGTTATTTCCAATACAATATTTGTTGGTCGTAGAATTTGATATTGAATATAAGCCGATATATTTTCTATTCAGAGCCTTGTATTTAATATAAAATGTGATTTGGGTTTGTCATGAATGGTGTCTTTATTAACACTGTTCTTGAACCCAGTTGAGAAAAAGATTAAATCTTTTCATTTAGATTTAATGAAGTGTACCAATTAAATAAATATTTAACTGGAATTGAATTGGTATTGATAATTGGGTTTATCATGAACAGTGTTTTAAAGAACACTTGTTCTTTAACCCGATAATTAATGGAATGTGATTTTGGGTGGTCGTGAATGGTATCCTCAATAATACTGTTCTTAGACCCAAAGGAGTTAAGAAAATCAGAAACTAACTGGAGATTAGTTAAGTTGAATGGTTTCTGGGGTATTGATATGATGTCGGTTTCGGCCTTCGGGGTTAATACTTAGGGAATTGCTCACTTGCTAATTTACGGTTAGGGACTGATTGAAATGTGATGTGATTTTGGGTTTATCGTGAACCGTGTTTTAAATGACATTGATTCTTTAAACCAGTTACAGATTAAAACTAAGTGGAGTTTTAATGAATCTTTAATTAGATTGAAAAGATCGAGAATGGGGTATCACCAGTTTTACTCCAGGCGGTAGTTAAATCTTTAATTAGATTTGAACGTGAAATGGTAATTGAATTTACCGATAACACCGTGGTGTTAGATATGAAGTATGACCAGTTTTACTTCATGGGATGAATAGGTTGGGGTTGGGAAATTAAAACAAATGATTACTTCGGTAAGGTTCGTTAATCCCGATTGGTTTGAACTGATATTCAAAAGAAGATTAAAGAATAAATTTAAAAGAATTTATCTTTGATAAAATTAATGGGAACCTTTCCCTAAGAATGTGAAATTTAGAAACTAACTGTCGGTTAGCTAAGCAGAATGGTTTTCTGGATATTGATCTGATGTTAGTTTCGGCCTTCGGGGTTAATATTTGAGGAATTATTCTCTTGTTAATTTACGGTTAGTGACTGATGAATTGGAATGAGGCGTATGTTGTGTTTGTGTAACACATGTTTATTATATATACGCGAGTTATTCAGAAAGACCGAGTTTATCCCATTCTGAATAACTGATTCGACGTGGTGTCGAAGATGAAGACGGTGGTTGAAGACCGGAGGTCTTCACGTCGTTTGGATAATTACTGATGATCTTGATTGTGTCGTGCACCCAAGAGGAGAGAATCAGTTGGTGATCGTCCAGACGTACTTGGAGATCGATGGATATGCGGGGTACTAGGTGTCTCCGGTTTCATTCTAACCCAAAACGAACTTGTAAATGGACTGTGTGTCTGACATTGGATTTCAGTATGTGTGATTGATTTCTATTAAATATATATCTGCTTGGCGGCGGAGAATTTATTCTCTTGCTTAACGCCCTTCTCTGAGACGTACGAGCTCAGGGGTTATACATTGATGGATATCCATCGCATGGAATGAATTGCCTGTGTGGCATGCCTAAGTGGCAATGGATCAAGGCTTCTGTTGAAAAGAAAAGTCTTGTGGTTGATGATCAAAGCACGGCCTGTGTGGCATAGCTTTGTGTAACGTTGATTCGCGAGCCTCACACCCCGGTGGTGAACCAAAAACGGGAGAGGACCTCAGGGAGGACATGCGTTTCTTTCTAGTTAGAAGTGGCGTCAGTGGTTTTACACGCCCCGACGAGTTTGACTTATGTGGTTGTTGCTGTTGCGAGGCGCCTCGGTTAGATCAGACGATCTGAGTCCGATGGAGTCAATCGTTGGCTCATTTACGCCCCAAAGGGCGGGGAAACGCATGTTCAGGCATTTTAATCCACTCCGTGTGGACCGGCCCTGACAATCCAAGGGCCCACCTGAGTCTGGGTCCTGAGGGGCGGGCTAGAGCGTCTCGAATCAGTAGAGGACTATCTTTTGCCTCGGTTCACAGATGGAAATCCAATTTCCAAATACGTGATTTTGCGGTTTTAATTGTAGAACTAGTATGGCGACATGATATATGGTACCCATGCCGTCTATGATTGATACTTATGATTCGAAGTTGTTTTATACACTATGCACTTATAGTAATATCAAATGATTTGTTTTAAATGTACTAAGAATGTTTGGCTATTATAAGGGAAAACCCTATCCCCCGGCTTGCGTTGCATTGTGTGATAGGACCTGGGTCTTATAATAGCTTCATTTTTTCAAAAAGCATTGCGCTGCTTTGTTATATGCACTGGTATTCTTGGGAGGAAACCCGTTCCATGTTATACGCATGGTCCCTTGATATATCTGATTTAAAGTAAAGTTTTAAATAACTATTTTAGTTCTCATACCAATCCCATGACTGACCTGGAGTTTATTGTTTTAACCTAAACTCTGGGTGCCCTTATTTTGACATGGGCAGCTAGTAGTTTTGGTTTTGCAGATTTATATTCACAGTATCCTAGTTTACTGCTGGAATGATATCCGGGAAGCTTTGTATCCGTATATCTCCTTTAGTTGTGTATTGTATTATTTTTCGCTGCTATGTAATTTATTGTAATCTCTGATATTTGGTAAATGTGTAATATTGATTTATACTCTGTATATTCTTGTATTCTGATGGAATTGTTGTAATATACAATGAAATGTTCTTCCGTCTACGTTCTATTTTGTCGTGTTCTCAAAACAATCAGGCATTTCGAACGGTCTGGGTTGGTCTAGCGAATGATTCGGATCGAGCGAAATTCCTTGTTGTCACATCCACCCCGTGTTGTAGGCATCCATTGCCACGAATATTTCCGTTTTGAATGGGATTTTGGAACCGGAGATGGTGGGTGATTTGATAAGGAAGTGATGAAGTTGCTGTTTGTTACGCAAGCAATTGAATAAGGTTAATGAATAAAGATGCATGTATACGCTGGAATTTGCACCAGAATTTCTTTCAATAACAGGATTTGATCAAATGCGAATTTGATTTAAGCTATAATATGGGCATTTAATGAGTGCTACTACCAGTCAATAACGAAGAACTAAGGCTTAAACATTATGAGATTCAGTATGAATTAACAACAAGAACATGGATTAAGATTTGATATAAGAAAAGACAGTTTATTTATAGGAAAATCATTTGCTAAAGGGTAGGTAAGAACTCCCAAATATTTAAAGGATTCAACAGTAAGATTATTGAATAAAACAAGATCAGCAAATCCAAGTTTTAATTTCAGTAATTATCGATAGAAGCAAATCTAATTAGCTGAATCTAAATCGAAGTCTATAATAGCAGAAAAACTAAAGGTGATGAAATACAAAAGCAACTAACTAGATCATGAACTAGAACTAAAGCTAAATAGAAATTGAACTATTTTTTAACACCTCCTTCTGGCAACAACATGCTCAGCCTATTTATACACATTTGCTGCTCTTTCAACAGTCCACAGACACACATTCAAACAAATTGAGGAAACCATTTTCACGCTCGACCAAGTACCGCAAACATCAATAACACACTGTAAGACCTTTTTGGTTATTACAGTTTTAACATAGCAAACAGAGGCTTAACTTCAGGCTTTGAATATTTACTTCCAGGTTTTTAATAAATTCTTTTCATTGCTTAGTGATATGTTTAGACCATGAAATGAGTTGTATAAGCATATGTGTACACCGATATCCGATATACAATCAAATCACAGTTTGAACTTAGAACTCAAGTGAAGTTTAATCACTTATATTACTGTATTACTGTGTTTTTCTTCAGCCATAACATTATTCAAACCATAACAACTATTTCAACCATTTAACTATAACAAACATCCATGCTTTGTAAATCATAACCTCATATGTACATAGCCTATATGCTATCTAAGATTAATGTGATAATTGCATGAAAAACAAGTTAGGAAGGTGTTTTACTCATAAATGTTCACTACCAAAGTTGTTCTTAGTGTCTTAAACATATCATATCATCATATTCAAACATCATCAAGCATAATTTAAGTGCATTAAACAAATAGGATATGAGCCTTATCAGAAGTTTTTAATAATAAAAATAAAATATTAATCAGTGTTTGCCACTGTGTTCAGTCTCAAGTGTTAAACAACATGATGTGTAATGTATATATGACATAGCAGAAACATACATGCAAGTATATAAGTTTAATAAAATCATGGCATAGGTTATAAAAAGGCAAGGATGGTGTTTACTCACAAATATATCCCCTGTTTTATGTGATTCCATTCTCAGGTTTATCTTGCCTTTGTTGCGTTTCATGCCATTTCTTCTTAGGTTTGTTTTATATATTTGGCTCCCATTTAATGTGTATGTGTGTTATACTGTATTTATAAGTGAGTAAAACTTGCATATGAAGGTTGTAGAGTAGAGGTGGGGGCTGATTTGAGGGTATGGTTGTTGTTGTCCAATGTGATTGAAATGAGAGGCAAAAATATTTATTTGATCTTTCTATTAGATGCTATACACAACTGGTTGGTAGCAGTGTCTACTTTGGTACAAAAACTCATGCCCTTATATGTTTTAAAAAGAAAACTTAACTCTTAAGTCTTAGCTATCCATTGATGTGAAAAAATGAAATGCATCTTTCCCTTGATATCTCTTAGCTAGGAGCACGACCAGGCAGTCCTTCTTACATGTAGGTGTGCATAAGCTATGTGTTATGTTCATTAAAACTAGTCTATTTTAGGGTAGGCTGTTGCATCTATATTGATTGACCAAGATGTGTAGGAAAGGCTTTCTTTTGATTTGATAAGGGGACGTGCAGGCTGCCCGCATTTGTGCTTGCATAGTGGTGTATAGGCTGTGTATACGAGCCATGTTCCTATGTGTACTTAGAAGATCTATTAAGATATGCTCAGTTGTCAAACAAGTTAAACAATTAAATAGCTATCTACAAATAGATTTCCAAGTACCAATTCAATGTACAAAACAATATTCTTCTTAATTGAATTAGATTTAATTCTATCAATTTAGTGTCATATTCTATTACATATGCTTATATAAGAAGTAATCAAATATCTATTTAAAGTATAAAACAAATGTTACTATCATGATCTATATATATACATATACTTAAGCTATTATAAAACATTGATTTAAATTCTCTCAAATATTAAATCTATTTTAATTTAAGTAATTCACAAGTTAAAAACAAGTTATGTAAATAAACAACATTTACATATATATACCTATACACTAAGGAATATAGCCAGTTAAAAAATATATACATAGTATTTTAAACTAATAATCATATTCCTTATAATATTTAAATTCAACATTATTTAACTGAATTTAAAATACCCAATAAAAAACTAAATTTTATAGGTTATAAAGTTGGTCAAAAACCGGGACGTTACAAGAATTGAGAAAATGACATATTAACTTGTTAGATTTGAAAATTTGCCTGATTAAATGATTACATGTCAGGATAGAATTAAATGTGTGTTAAAAAAGACATGCGACATAATATAGGCATTATTTGATGACATGTAAATTAGATTACAATAATATGTGAAAAGGATAATATACCTAAAATTTACAGTAAATAGGAAACTGTAACTGCACTTAGACACGAGGTTAGATTATACTTATGGTAGAGGTCTGCCTGAAACCGCCCGGCACATCCAGCGTTCACAAGTGGTAAATCTAATGTGAGGGGTCTAAGTGCATAAATAAAACATGTAATAGTGCTAAGACATGAGGTTAAGTCAACTTGTGGAAGAAGTCTGTCCAGAACCGCCCGACGAATCCAACGTCCACAAGTGTAGGCTTAATATGAGAGGTTTAGTGCATATATATATATATATATATGTGTGTGTGTGTGTGTGTGTGTGTGTATATGTAAATAGCAGGACTGACAAACAACATTATTTGTAACTAATGGAAATAAATGCAATTGAAAGAAAGTTACAATAGTAAAAAGGAATGAAATTAACGGGGAATGATAATAACCTATCATAATAAATTACATTAATAAGAATGTTGTATACTAGGTAGACATGTCCTAGGGACAAGTGAAGATTATAACTTAGGTTATAATAAACTAGTAAGGACATGAGATAACTGGTGAAATGAGATAAGTGACACTTAATTTTAAATTAAGTAATCAGTAAATGGAGAAAGCTGAAACCAGTTGTTTGTAATAAGCTTAGAAAAGGGGGAAGTTTATGAAGTGTAAGAAGTTGTACATAATTATAAATTAAGTAATCTATAAACTTGGAAGTATGAAATCTTCTGATAAGAATAACATGTTTAGGCTAGTCCTAGGGACAAGGGGAAATTATAACTTAGTTTATAATAAACGATAAAGGGAATATAATAACTTATGTAAGGGGATAAGTTGTTCTTAATTGTAAATTAAGTTATTTACAAGAACAAGAATCTGAAATCTATGAATGAGGACAACATAAGTTATATTTATGGGAAGGGAAACTTATTAATGGACCTTAATAAGTAAGCAATGATAAGTTGTAGTGACAGTGTAAAATGGAATTATGATTAAACGAGAAAGAATGAGGAAAACTTATGAAATAAAATAAGTTATATTTAATCATAAATAATTACTGACATGTTAAAAAGAAAACATGTGAATTGAGATATATTTAATTACATATTAAGTAGAATATGTTATTGTAATGATGAAATCAAACAAGAATATAAAGGGATTGTGGATTACAGACCTTGGATCACAATCTAGAGAATAACATGTTGGGGGATTATTAATAAACTTAAGAGGGTTAAGTTATATGACTGAAATTAATAAGTAAGAGAAACTTGGTAACATGAATAAGAAGTCAATGTGAACGAGGATAACCAAGTTAAATGGAAACCTAGTGAGGTAAAGCAAGTACGTAAAAGAATGTTTAGACATAGGATCTAATGACACATTAATAAGGTGCTTGAACCAGTCCGTACATTTGAGGGTGAATAACCCAATGGGGTAGATCATCATGGGGTCATGAGGCACGAGTGGTGCGCACACTCATCTTAATATTCTATCGACTCTGAAGGACTGGAAGGAGAAGCACGTGACTTCTTGAGATACGTAAAGTGCTTCTGGTAGTCCTCTGTGCGGTGGTAGATGTTTAGGCTGTGCTCGCAGAGGTTGGGTCTGCGTGTAACTGCTAGGTGGGTAGGCCTTGACTGCAAAAATAGATGTGCAGTTAGAATGTTGTAACGAGGTGACACTAGGGTTATCAACGGGGAGGCAGAGTTCAGGACCAACAAGGATAGTAGACTGTCGAGTGCCCGTTATCGGCAGCCAGTGGGATGCGAAAAGACTAGAGCTAAACCCAATCGACCATTCATCTTTCACTATCGAGGTACGCTGGTTGAGTGGAGACGCCAACTGGATGTTTAGATTGTTTGTTAGGGGCAAGTCGCTTAGCTCTTGTAGTCATTACTAGTTAAGGGAGGGGCCGAGATGGGGCCATAGCCACCATGAAAACACACCCTAGGAATATCCGTATTTTGAGGCTCTTAAAGGCGGGTCTGTACAAATATGGAAAAGCGCCCGACTGAGTTCTATGTTACTTGTATAGTCCTGCCATGGAATTCGATGCACATTTTCTATAGTTAAGGCATCAAATACAATTGACGATATGTACATGGGACAGTCTAGATACATGCATATCGGCTCTGGGTGGTGTATCGTGGACCTAAGGGCATTGCTCTGGTATGAAATCTGATTCGATCAACGGTGGCAGTTCGTATGCTTACGTAGCGTAGTAATGATAGATATATGCGGAATGTAACATTGTTATGTAGATGTCCGTATGTCACTCTGACGTAGAATGAGGGACTGCATTCATTTCTGTGGCATTACGGTGGAGACCGTGCGAGTGGGGTACCATGAGGTGTACCTCAATATTGAGGGGTAGCTACATATATACTATATTAGGTTAATCCACTGGAAAGTAAATGAGTACGACGTGTGTGTAAGCCTTGAGTGCTGTTAACCCAAGTAACCTAATAAATAAGAAAATGTGATTGAACTGTATATGTAGGATTATCCAAAGTGTATAATTTAAATGCAGTCACTAGAACTTGCGTTCTGACCCCTCCTCATAATGTACTCACATGTTAGATTTGTGACAGAGACATGGTAGCTTTGGATACTGGTTAGGCAGTATTATTAATACAGTAAGGCTATACTTCGAATATATTATATTTTATCCATTCCGATGTGAGATATTTACTGAGCTCTGACCTATTTTATGTCTATCTTTTCTGTAGGATACTAGAGCAAACCAACACGTGTTTCGATAGATTAAAATTTTAAAAAAATTCGGTCTATCAGAATTCGGGTTGTTACATCTGGTATTAGAGCTTAGGTTTAGGATTCCTGTATACATAATAAGTGAACATATTTGTATTTTTAAAATATAAATATATTATATATACCTAGATCCATAGAAGAACCCACTAAATAGAAAGAGTATAATATAGTAAGAAATGGGATGTTTGTTTTGTACACTAAAGGAATGAATATGGAAATCTGAGACCCTTAAGTAATTTGGGTGTAAAGTGTACAATGTACTTTGTATGAAAGAAAGGTGAATCTCATATGATTGGTACTTTGGGTTATTGGGTTTGGCATTAAAACCTTTGTAAATTGGAAAAGGTTAAAAAGAGAAAAATGGATTAGGAATATATATAGTTGAGAGAATTGACCTTGAGAAGTGTCTAGGAAAGCCTAGAAAATTGGAAACCCGCTTTGAGTCTAACCCCATTGTTAACTTTTAAGAACTTGAAATTATAAAAGTTTTGGGAAAAGGGTTTATGGTGTTTTCAAGTTTTAACCTTAAAAGTCATAGTTTTAAAATATGTAAAAAAGTACATATTGGGTTTTTAAAGTAAAATAGGGTATATTTTGGAAGCAATGATTTCTCACGAAAATTTTGTCTAAAGTAAAATTCTATTAGAAAAAGGTGCATATTATGGAGCATGTATAACTTGCTAGTTTTTTTGTTATATTACATGAAAGGATTTAAAAGCAAAACTTGGAAAAAAGTTGCATTTTGTTGAAAACTGGAATTTCTAGTAAAGAAAATTTCTTTTGACAATCATTTTTGATAAAAAAATTTAACAAGAGAAAATTTTGTTGGGTGGACAAAATAGTTGTAGAAATTAAGAATAGAGTAGATGATTGCACCTTGTAGTAAGAAACTGAACCGACCTTATAGGCAAGAACGAGTCATAAACCCGATTGAGAAATAGTTGTCCGTATCTACTTCAGTTTTGTGATCTGAAAAGAAAAATGATGATTTGTATTTTTTAAGATGATGTGTTTTTATCGTTTTGAAAAAGTAAGTTTTCACGAGGAAAATAAAATTTTGACACTTCTGATTTTTTAGGAGAAAAAAAAAATTAAATGAAAAGGCTAAACAGTGTTTTAAAAGTACGGAGTAGGAAAGGATTAGTGCCTAGGGAAGACGGGAAAAGTTTTGAGCCTCTGAAGTAAATAGCGAGAATTATCTTGGAAAAAAAATGTTAAGTTCCCTTAGAATGCACAAGCATTGAAAAGCCTACGTTGTTGCTTGAAATGACTGTTGGTACACAGCTAGAATTAGTAGTGACTACTAGATAGTAAAGGGCAAGTAAGTGTTTAGATCCTGTTGCTAATTTTCATGTTAGGGGTGAAACCCATTACTACATTTCTATTGGGATCGTTTCGTTAGTTTATTCTTGTTGGGTAGTTAGGGTAACACCTAAACCTGTCGTGGATCCCATGGTTTGGATTTTTTGTCTGAGGGGGACATAGTCCCAAGATACTTGGCCCTTAGTAGTAGCAGTGTAGAGTGTCTGTTTTTCTGCTTTAGTTGAAAGACTAGAAGGTTTATTTGAAAACTAAACCTAGATCTAATAATTAAATAAGCTAAGAGAAAAGAAATGTTACAACTAAAAAGGAAACAACAAATTTAGTAAAGTAACAAACATGATAAATTATGAGAAAAGATGGATAAAGATAAAAATTTCCAAGATAGGATGAAAAATAAAATCAGTAACAAAAGAAAATTTTCTTATGTGGGTTGTGCTTGGATAGGAAAACAGGGAATTTTTGTAAATAGTTACATAAAATCCAAGTACGGTTGGAAAAGGGTACATAAAAGAAAATCGGAAGATGTGAAGTTTTCTATTTTATATCTTTTTGTAACACAATAAATTGAATTTATAAAATTAGATTCATCTGAAATTCAAAAAATAAAGTTGGTTGGTAGGATTATGGATGCAACAATAGGATGAACTACGCTCCAACTCAGTAAGAGTATAGAAAAATTTGGATGAAAAAGCATTTTGATTTTCAAAATATAGCATTCATGTAGAACTGCTAGTATATTTAGGATGTGAGCATCATATTTTAAAAAGGATTTTTGAAAAATTTGCATATACATAGGAGGTATCGCTTAGGCATACATACAATATTATGTTGTATTTCACTTTGCACAAGTGCACAATGGTTGCAAAAATTGGATGCACACATGATGGATGGATATTATGCGAGTGGTTATTTGATTTTTCCCTTATCAAAATTCGGGGATGAAATTTCCTAAGGATGGGAGAATGTAACACCCCGCATTTTTAAGATAACAAAATATAAGCGACTTAATTAAATAATGAGAATTAAGTAAAATGGACTGCGCCATTGCATCCATCTCGGAATTCTGGTCAAGATATACACCTGGCTTGTGTAAAATGGACATCGAATGAAGAAGTTATTAAGCCTAGAAGTTTATATACGCACAAGAGAATTATATATATAAAAACAAATAAAAATATTTTAAAAAAATATTCAAAACAGCGATCGAAAGACCCAGGAGCCGAACCGCCCCATTATAAGGGTTGACCCGAGACCCGCTGGGTCGACCCAAGGTGTTTGCAGGTCGACCCACGTGTCAACCCCGGGGTCGACACCATAAGAGGGGGGTTGACCCCCATTCAAATCTGGGCAGAATTAATTTTTACGAACGTGGACTCGTTTCTTGACCAAATACATTGCTGAACACCTATAGATAAGCCTGTAGAGCCTACCCTAAGTCTCATATTTCTGAGACAACGTAGAAGCTCTGTCATTCCTCTTCCTCCTCAAATCTCTTTCGAAAATTTAGATTATTAGTTTAGGAAAAATCTGGATCTAGATCTGGAGGAAAAAGATGAAAATCAATTGGAAAGTGTTCTGATCCCTTATCGAAGTGAGGTTCTGAATCCAATTAAGGGAAAAACCATGGAATGCTAGATCTGGACCAGATCCACGTTTTGGAAAGCATATGAGGTGAGTGGATTTAAGTTATATCATTTTAGATAATGATATATTATCGTTTAGCATTCCTTGTTATCATGAAATATGAATTTTCCAGAATAATTAAAAGTTTTAAGATGTTGTTATAACAAGTTGAGATATTAATATGAATATGTTGGAAATTTCATATGTTGAATCGGTTAAAGTGTTGAATGTTTACATGTTGAAAAACAAACTTGTAAGAATATAAGTAGCGACTTCTGTTGTTATAATTACATGATTCACTCATGGCATATTATGTATATGAATTATTAGATGTAGAATTGAGAAAATGACATGTTAACTTGTTAGATTTGAACAATTACCCGATTAAATGATTACATGTCAGGATAGAATTAAATATGTGTTAAAAAGGACATGTGACGTAATATAGGCATAATTTGATGACATGTGAATTAGATTACAGTAACATGTGAAAAGAATAATATGCCTAAAATTTACAATAAATAAGAAACTGTAACCGCACTTAGACACGATGTTAGATTACACTTGTGGTAGAAGTCAGTCTGGGACTTCCCGGCGCATCCAGCATCCACAATTGGTAATTCTAATGTGAGGGGTCTAAGTGCATAAATAAAACTTGTAATAGTGCCAAGACACGAGGTTAAGTCAACTTGTGGAACAAGTATGTCCGGAACCGCGCGGCAAATCTAATGTCCACAAGTGTAGGCTTAATGTGAGAGGTTTAATGCATAAATATTACATATATATATGTAAATAGCAGGATTCATAAAAAAAATTAATTGTAGTTAATGGAAATAAATGGAATTGAATGAAAGTTACAACAATAAAAAGGAATGGAAAGAACGAGGAATGATAATAACCTATTATAAATAAATTACATTAATAAGAATGTTGTATAATAGGTAGACTTGTCCTAGGGACAAGTGAAGATTATAACTTAGGTTATTATAAACTAGTAAGGACATGAGATAACTGGTGAAATGAGATAAGTGACACTTAATTTTAAATTAAGTAATCAATAAATGGGGAAAACTGAAACCAGTTGTTTGTAATAAGTAGAAAAAAGGGGGAAAGTTTTGAAATGTAAGAAGTTTTACTTAATTATAAATTAAGTAATATGTAAACTTGGAAGTATGAAATCTGTTGATAAGAATAACATGTTTAGGCTTGTCCTAGGGACAAGTGGAAATTATAACTTAGGTTATAGTAAACGATAAAGGAAATAGAATAACTTATGTAAGGGAATAAGTTGTACTTAACTGTAAATTAAGTTATTTACAAGAACAAAAATCTGAAATCTACGGATGATGACAACATAAGTTATATTTATGGGAAGAGAAACTTATTAGCGGACCTTAGTTAAGAAAACTAAGTTAATAAGTAAACAACGATAAGTTGTAGTGACAATGTAAAATGGAATTAGATTAAATGAGAAAGAATGAGGAAAACTTATGAAATAAAATAAGTTTTATTTAATCATAAATAATGACTGACATGTTAAAAAGAAAACATGTGAATTGAGATATACTTAATTACATAATAAGTAGAACATGTTATTGTAACGATGAAATCAAAAAAGAATATAAAAGGATTATGGATTACAGACCTTGGATCACAATATAGAGAATAACATGTTGTGGGCTTATTAATAAACTTAAAAGGGTTAAGTTATATGACTGAAATTAATAAGCAAGAGAAACTTGGTAACTTGAATAAGAAGTCAATGTGAACAGGGATAAGCAAGTTAAATGGAAACCTGGTGAGGCAAAGCAAGCGCGTAAAAGAATGTTTAGACATAGGGTCTAATGACACAATAAAATGAGACGCTTGGACCAGTCCGTACGTTTGAGGGTAAATAACCCAACGGGGTAGATCATCATGGTATTATGAGGCACGAGGGGAGCGCACATTCATCTGATTATTCTGTCGGCTCCGAAGGACGGAAGGGGAAGCACGTGGCTTCCTAAGATACATAAGGTGCTCCTGGTAGTCCTCTGTGTGGTGGTAGATATTTAGGTTGTGCTCCCAGAAGTTGGATCTGTGCGTAACTACTAGGTTGGTGGGCCTTGACTGCAAAAGTAGATTTGCAATCAGAATGCTATGATGAGGTGACACTAGGGTGATTCAGCAATCGCCTCAATGGGGAGGTAGAGGTTAGGACCAACAAAGTTCTTAGATCATTAGGTACCCATCATCGGCAGCCAGTGGGATGCGAAAAGACTAGAGCTAAATCCAATAGACCATTCACCTCTCACTATCGAGGTACGATGGTTGAGGAGAGATGCCAACTGGATATTTAGATTATTTGTTAGGGGGCAAGTCGCTTAGCTCTTGTAGTCTTTCTAGTTGAGGGAGGGGTCGAGGCAGGGCCATAGACACCATGAAAACATACTCTAGGAATATCTGTATTTTGAGGCTCTTAAAGGCGGATCTATACAAATATGGAAAAGCTCCCGATCGAGTTCATGTTACTTGTATAGCCCTGCCATGGAATTCGGTGCATATTATGTGTGGTTAAGGCATCGAATACGATTGACGATATGTACGTGGGACAATCTAGATACATGCATGTCGGCTCTGGGTGGTGTATCGTAGAATTGAGAGCATTATTCTAGTATTAAATCTAATTCGATCGACGGTAGCAGTCCGTGCGCTTATGTATCACAGTAGTGATATATATATGCGGAACGTAACATTGTTATGTAGATATCCCTATGTCACTACGACGTAGAATGAGGTACTGCGGTCATTTCTGTGGCATTACGGTGGAGACCGTGCGAGTGGGGTACCATGGGGTGTACCTCAATATTTAGGGGTAGCTACATATATACTGTATTAGGTTAAACCATTGGGAAGTAAATGGGTACGACTTGTGTGTAATCCTTGAGTGTTGTTAACCCGAGTAACCTAATAAATAAGAAAATGTAATTGAACGGTATATGTAGGATTATTCAAAGTGTATAATTTAAATCCAATCACCAGAATTTGTGTTCTGACCCCCCTCCTCATAACATACTCGCAGGTTAGACTTGTGGCAGAGACATGATGGCTTTGGATACTGGTTAGGCAGTATTATTAATATGGTAAGGCTATACTTTGAGTATATTATATTTTATCCATTCAGCTGTGAGATATTTTCCGAGCTCTGACCTATTTTATGTCTCTGTCTTATCTGCAGTATACCAGAGCAAACTAACACGAGTTTCGATAGATTTGAATTTTGAAAAAAAAAAACGGTCTATTGGAATTCGGGTTGTTACACTCAAAGTGGGACGATGCCTCATCATAGACTGGATCTATGTTACTTAGTTTTATAGTTACTTGTATTTACTGTTTCTTGTTTCTTTTCACGTTGTAATGGTTAGTATGCTAATCTATCTTTTGTACTGTTTTTTAGATAATAAAAGCGAACCAATTTTCAAATATATATATATATATATATATATATATAGGCAGAGTTCCGCTACATCTCTTATATTGCACGTGAACTCTCCCCCTGAATCTCAGCCACTCATTCTCCCGCTCATTCTCGCTCTTTCCACTAAGAAAGAATACTCAAATGGGAATGGGTGCTGAGATTCAAGGGGAGAGTTCACGTGCAATATAAGAGGTGTAGTGGAACTCTCCCCTGTATATGAGTATGTATGTATGTATGTATGTGTGTGTGTGTGTTTATATATATATATTCAAAAAAAAATGTATACATACGCAAATGTGCACGTGCATGTATGAGTTAATTTATGCACGTGAGTTTTTTTCTGTATTGCTTGCGTGTTAATGATCCTGTATGCATGGAGTTGACTGTGTAGTAAATTTTTTAAGGCCTCGCTTTGTATTCTTCTTGATATTTGACATTATAATCACCTTTACTTCCAATTTCTGCTCATGTAGTGTAAATGTCTATGAGCATTGTTTGACTTGTCTTCTTTTGCATTTGCATTTGCATGTTTGCATGCTGAAATAATTTTATCTTTAGCCAAACTTACATTCTGTACAAGGAGAGAGATGATAAACAATGACAAATGTCGAGTCATATTTCAATTATTTTTTCAGATTGTTGAAAATGTATGGTCATTGTGATTGAAGAATCGGCTCTTGGCACTTTTGTGACCTTGCTAAGAATCGGCTCTTGGCACTTTTGTGACCTTGCTAGGCTGTTTACGCCCACCATATTTTAGATGAGGTATATCCAATCTGTTTACCTTTTTTCAAGAAAAAAGGTAATACTGGTGTGGTTGTAAAATAAAAATAAAAATTAGAGATGGATTGATCATATAGTAGATCTTCGTTTGTGACGTCAAATTCAATACTAAGCATATTAACAGGATTGGACATCTTTTATCTTATATATGAAAATGATGAAACTTGTTTTGTTGTTTAAATAGATGAATTTGAAAAGAGGGAGATTATTAAATCGGCTATTGTTCCAAGCCAAAGGCAGTTCTATAATTATCACGCTTGTGGTTCCTAAATGTGAGGAGTTCTCATGTTCTTTTCCTTCTCGCATCGCTTAGTTTATCGTAATTCTGTAGAACAACTTTCCCTTGCCACGCTTTATTCTCCTTGAGCCACTTCAATCTCATTCTCTGTGGGGAACTTCATTAATAACCACCATGGAGCCAAAGCAGTCTTAAAGTTAGGTAGGGCCAAACAGCCAATGAAAACATCGCACATAGAGAACTCCTCAACAGAACAAACTTCTAGAGGTGAATCAACTAGCACTCCAATTCACAAAATTCTAAGGAAAACCATTTGCTCCAATTGACTGCCAAGCTTTTCTCATAAATCCCTGAATGTTAGTCTTGTAAGAAGTCACATCTTCCATATTGATCTTCATCTAGTCAAATGTACTCTTGAACAAGATGTGGGTTGAACTTCCATTGTCCGCCAACACCCAATGCATAACTATTAGTCTGATCCCGGCCATTATCAACTTAGGATCGAGAGTCGGTACTTCAACTCCTTTGGCATCTTGGTTTTTGAATATAGTATAATCTCTAGTTTTTTAATAAAATATAATTTGTTATCATATTCTGATGATCAGCCATAGCTTTGTATTTGATGGTAAATCAATTTTCGTATTGTGGATGCTTATGTCAACTCGCATATCTTTCCGTCTTACCCTATGTTATTTCAACTAGATGAGGTCCTCTTGTTCTCTTGTTGATAACCAATCTCCTATCCATCATCCAGGGCCACTTTATGCTGGGTCTAGGTAATTCTGTTAGGCAGGTTTCCCTTGGAGTTCAATAACTTGATTAACATTCAACTATTGCTTCATATATTGTTGAAGCTTATTATTTCTTATCAGCACTTAATCAGATCCTTCTGATGTCTACACTCGGTTTTATGCCCATGAATTTCATGGAAGCAGTGGTACTTCCCATACCGCTTTGTATCTCTATCTCTTTCTTAATGGCCAGTTTCTTATATTGCACTACTCCTTAAGTAGCAAGATTAACATTCCCCATCATATCATTCAAAATCATGTAATCTTCCACTCTTATATTATAAAGATGTTTCCTGTCCTTATCACGTTTGCGACTAAATTTTTTATCACTCTTCATATGGTTTCCACTTTGTATATTTTTTGACAGCATTTCCAAAGCAGTTTTCATGCTTCTTAATGGTTATGTCATCGTCGATTTCCTCCTGTAACTGTTCATGATTAGCCTTTTCTTCGTTTAAACTTACTTACTTCTATCTTAGAAGATGATGTTGGAATTCCTACTGTAGTATAAATGAAATATCACTTGTCCAACATCACCAAAATGAAAAACTTAGTCAAGTGTCTAAGTCACTTTCTGATGAGGAGGTTGGGGCCTTGGAGCACCCAAATATTTGCTTCGTTTGGAGAAGGTAAGTTGTGCTTCACCTCTACATGCACATGCGCCGCCGTTTATTCGATCGAATTGAACTTGTCTAAGTTCCAATCTAATATGACATCATTTTTCAGATAGCACTGGGTGGAAGCGGTCACCTGAACAGGTGCAAGTTCTAAAAGCGGGCGCACAATGAACATGTGTGAAACCGCACATTGACTAGGAAGCAGTAATATTTGGTGAATAGCCAACGATGAGCAGATGCAATCTTTAGGCGGAAGCAGGCGAGAAGGCACAAGCTTAAAGACGTCAGCGATGAAATGCAAACGGTCGCAACCCGTTATGAACAGTAACAAACAAAAGGGTACAGACGCGACCATACGAAGAGGTACGGGCGCGACCGTTCAGAAGAGATGCATACCAACTACAAATAAGATGCAAACTTAGTCACTTTCCTCACTCATTCCAATCTTAATCTTCCTTCTCACTTCTTTCCTACTCTTATATAAAATCACAAAGTGATATACTTATTACAAACTCAAGAAGAATACGTCTATTATATCTTTGTTGAATTTTGAAATAAAATTCTTAAGATGTTATACATCTAGTATACCAAAACAAGGAATAGTCAACTATAAACTCGTTGCACAAGTTTATATATCAAATTTCCACTACTTTGGAATTCAATATTAGCCAATGATAACAATAAGTATGTTATAATCAATTTACAGCAACAACATTATACTATTTTAAGAAACAACAAGACAATGGAAAGAATATAAGTCATGCCATAATAAAATTTCATGCTTAAGCAAATAAGAAACTTCAATTTTATTAATAATACAATAAGAATACGTAGTTTTATTGCCGGTTACGACTACATTTGCCTTAAATAGGCCATCACTTAAATATCCAAAAAATGAAAAAGGGGCAAATTTGGGATTAATTTATAACTTCCAAAAAGATAAAAACTACAAATGTGAGACATGAGTGTAAGCCAAAGTGGTCAAGAAACCATTACATACTGTTCGTAGAAGTACCAAAACACTAGGTTTGGTTCATACAGACTTATGTGAGATTAAATCATTAACTACAAAAGGTGGAGAATATGAATCACAATTTGAACAATTTTGTGCAAAAAATGGAATAATTCATCAACAGCCGATATTCACCAAAACAAAATGGTGTTGCCGAGAGAAAGAATTAAATATTAAAAGATATGATTAATGCAATGCTATTGACCTCTGTCTTACCGAAGAACTTGTGGGGGAAAGCCTTAAATATGTCTAACCACAAGTTAAAAAAGGTTCCTCATAATAAAATAGGAACAATACCATATAAGTTATAGGGAGGACATAAAGCAAGCTTTAAATACCTCAAAGTGTGGGGGTGCTTGGAAAGGTTCTAGTTCCATTTCCCAAGAAAGTCAAACTTGGACCATAAACTATAGATTGTTACTATCTAAAGCTAGCTCAAAATGGTAGTGCCAATAGATTTCTGATATTCAAGTCTAATATAGTTGATATCAATGTAAATACAATCATTAAATTAAGAGATGTCTCATTCTTTGAAGATGTGTTTCCGCACAAAAGGAATGAAAGAAATAATGTTTCTAAAAGGACAAGAGAAGAATCAAGTAATTCATATGAAGATGTAACTCCTCGTGAGACTGAGGAAATTGAACCCAGAAGAAGCGTATGGGCTAGAAATTCAAGGTATTTGGTTCGAAATTCCTAACATATATGATAGAACACGAACCTCGAACATACAAGGAAGCAATGACATCTTCTGAATCTGCATGTTGGAAAGCCAAACTGAGATTGACTTAATTCATAGTAATAAAACTTGGGAAATTGTTGATATTCCACCTAGAACAAAACCAAATGGTTGCAAATGGATTTTCAAGAATAAAGTGAAAGAAGATGGCTCTATCGGAAAGTATAAAGCCATAGTAGTAGCCAAAGGATCTCGTCAAAAAGAAGGTGTAAACTTCTTTGATACATATTTGTTAGTAACTCGAATAACCTCTATAAGAATGTTGCTAGCAGTTGCGTTCATCTATAACTTAGAAATTTATCAAATGGATGTAAATACAACATTCTTAAATGGAGATCTCGATGAAGAGATCTACATAGAGCAAGCTAAAGGTTTTATTTCCAGAGGAAATGAAAATAAAGTCTGTAAATTAGTACAATCATTATATGGACTAAAACAAGCTCCAAAACAATGGCACATTAATAATGTCATTATGAAAATTGGTTTTCATATAAATGAATGTAATAAATGTGTTTATTGTAAACAAGTTGGACAACCATACGTGATGGTTTGTTTATATGTAGACGATATGCTGATCTTTGGTCCTAACATTAACATTATAGAGACAATGAAGAAAATGTTAATAAACAATTTCGATGTGAAAGACTTAGGAGTTGCGGACATTATTTTGGGAATCAAAATAATAAGAACTCCTAATTGAATTGAGTTATCTTAGTCACACTATGTAGATAACATGATTGAAAGATTTCAAAATTTTGGAATTAAAGGAGTACAAACACCGTTTAATCCATCGGAAGTACTGCCTAAAAATACTAAGGAGAGTGTAATGCAACTGGAATATTCTCATCTAATAGGACGTCTAATGTATCTTATGAATTGTACAAGACCAGATATAGCTTATGTAGTAAGTTGATTGAGCAGGCATACAAGCAATCCAGGAGAGAAATACTTGAAAATACTAATGAGAGTGCTTGGATATTTGAAAAATGCCACAAACTATTCCTTACATTACGGAAAAAATCTTGTTGTCTTAGAAGGATATAGTGATGCAAACTGGATTGCTGATTCAGTGGAATCAAAATCAATTAAGGGTTATGTATTTACCTTAGTAAGGGTAGCAGTGTCATGGAAATCTACTAAATAGACATGCATAGCTCGATCCACCATGGAATCAAAGTTTATCGCTTTAGATAAAGCATGCGAAGAAGCAGAATGGCTTCATCACTTTTTGGAAGATATTCCATTTTGGCCCAAATCTATACTGACCATATGCATACACTATGATAACCAAGCAGAGTGCAAAACTTTGTGTATAATGGAAGGTCATGATACATTCATAAACATCATAACACACTTAGGAAGTTACTATCAAATGGAACTATTTCCATAGATTATGTGAGAACAAATGATAACCTAGTGGATCCGTTTACTAAAGGTTTATCAAGAGAGAAAATTGACTGCACATCAAGGGGAATGGGTTTAAAAGCCTAAACCAACAAGAGTTATCTTATACGAAAACTTGTCCTAACGACTGGAGATCCCACAGATTTGGATTGATAGGCAAACCAGTTATGAATAACTCAAGACGTAATGCATTTTGTTTGGGCACAGTCCTACTCCATTCCAATGGTGCATGATAAAAATTGTAACACCAAGATTTTCGGCATTCTAAAATTATGAATTTGATTTAAGTTTGGTATTTAAGGAATATATATTTGTTTATAATTTGAATTCGGTTTATTTAAACCGTATTTGAATTAGTTTTGTATATGTGAATTTATATTTTAATATTAGAATTGTTTCGTTTAATGATGGTAGTATTTCAAAATTTATTGAAATCTATTATTTGAGAAATCGTGAATTTGTTTAAAATTTTAACGTAGAGTTTATTTATTTTATTTGAATTTGGATTTAAAATTTAATTAAGACTTGTATTCGGTAAAATGTAAATAAACATTAGGAATGCTTTTAAAAAAACAGATTTAATATAAACAAATTTATTTAGAGTAGAATTTGGCATTAAAATTTAATTGACATTTATTTCAGTTTGTGTAGATTTAAATTTGTTTTAATAATAATAACAATTAAGAATTGTATTTGGAATATAGATACATTGTTTTGAATTGGTATTCATAGCAAATAAATGGTATAATATTTGGTATAAAAATTATCTTTGTTTAATGGTTGTTGCCACTTCACCTTTTTAGCTGAATTTTTTTTTTACACGCGTCTTTTTTTCTTATATATGTCATGCGTCCCCTTCTTACCTTTTATCAGTCCGTCCCATTTCTTTTATTTTCCATCCTCTCCTCTTCTCAGTCTTCCAGCCAAATTCATCTCGCCCAATTCACTTTGCTTCACCCAAAATTGAATTTCATCCTCCACAAATCAAAATCAGTTGCTTTTTCCAAATCGAAGCTTCATTGAGAAAATGGCCGAAGCCTTTTTCTTTCCACTCACCCAGAACCGCTCCACGTAAATTGAAGTCACCACCTTCCTTCCACCGTAAATCAACACTGTACCGCCCCATCGGATCTCACTCCATCGCCTGATGTCGGTCGCCCGAACTGTTGTTACTCCGGTTGTCGTCCCAAATTCCGAGCTTTGCTCGGTGTAATCAACAGTGGCCACCACCCGAAGACCACTGGTGCTTCTCAGTCCTGCACCACTTCTACCTGTCACCACGGCATGCACTGTTCCTCCGTCATCAATGATTTTCAGTCTTCTTACGATTAAAAATATTCCAAGTCATCACTTCGCATTTCACAAGATGTAATTGTTGGGGTTTCCTTGCTACTTCCTTCGATTGACTAGTGGGTTGTGCATTGCTATCCTAGTTGTTTGCCCAGCTAGCTGTTGCATGCATTTCTTTGTTGACATTATTTGTAGTTCACACCTGAGCTTTTATTTTACGTTGCATGTTGCGTACATACTGTATACATATATAAGTTCCTGCACAGATTTATTTTAGGAATTCTCACTACTGTATGTGTTCGATTTTCTGATTTCATGGGAACTAGCTACTGCACTTGCTAGATACACATTCAATTTGGTTATATACATGTATACTAGTACTCATGCATGAATGGAAACCTGCAAGTTCTCTGTCTTTTAAGAGGAAAATGGAACTCTTTTCCTTGCTGCATGGTTATTTGAACTCAAGTTCCCCACTAGTACATATCAATTTGCATGGGAATATTTGGTTATATAAATAGCTTAATACGTATCCTTGTTATCCACTTTTGGATCAAAATTGCCTTATTTTCCCAGTTTGCATAACAGTACAAATTTCACTTGTTATATGAACATGTAAACACAAGAGATATGCTAGACTCCATGCATAACTGTTAAGGTATAAAATATATAAGCCACCAGTAGCACGTATTAACATATTGCATGTGTAACGTCTGCATAAATTTTCCCCATGCATACTTTATTCTGAAATTGAAAGTGTAACCATGCTTAACTCTCTGCTCGCTGCATTGTGAGTCTTTAACGACACTACCTACTTCTATAGTGTTTTAATGCTAGAATATGATGCATGCATAGACTAAAAATACAATGCTACTAGGGCTGCACACAACCCATATCCAACCGACCCAACCCACCAACCCGACCCAACCCACATAAACCCAACCCAACCCATCCTAGTACGGGTCGGATATGGGTTACAATTTGTAACCCATACTATATGCGGGTCGGGTTTGACATTTTGTTCAACCCAACCTCATTTTAACCCAACCCAAACCTATTTAAAAAAAACTAATTTAATATCCATCCAATTAAAATTAGAATAGTACAATCCTAGAATAATTTTTATGTATTCTATAATAAATATACAAAAATATATTTCATGTCAATCCAAACTAGATTGAATTTGATAAATATATTTTAAAGAGCATTTTAATGTATTTTAAATTGAAATGCTTGCTCAACTATGTAGTAAATTAATTTCATATGATGTGTTTTACAATGAAATTTTAATTATATGTCTTGTAATGAATCGGTTATTTTAAATGCATTATGCTAGCTAAAATCTAATATATTATGCTGAATATATTGATATAATTTTTAGAAAAAATCCCTCATATTCTCATTTTTTATTGTATTCAAGTGACCCAACCCAACCTTACTTAATCCGACCCAACCCATACTTCAACCCAACCCATATCCAACCTCATATAGGGTCGGGTACAGGTTGAGCTACCTTAAACCCATACCTATGCGGGTCGGATAAAGTATTTGGTCTAACCCGACCCAACCCATACTTTGTGCAGCCCTAAATGCTACTATGTTCATAGTAAACTGGAACACAACAACTTGGTTACTCCCATCTGGCTTGGGAACTTGATTGCATACACGTTGGACTCATATAGGCTAGCAGTTTTCCTAAAACTTTCTACTGTTCTTGATAACCTTGGAACCTATGCATGTATATTTATGATAAGTAGTTCATTCATTTGTTAGCAAGTTGTTTTCTTTATGTCATAAACATGGCCATGCCCAGGGCCGGCTGGAAGCATCGGGTTGCCCTAGGCAAAAACGCAGAGGGAAAAAAATTTCAGTAACACGTTGTCCTAGGCAAGGGGGCGAGGATGAAAAAAAAATCAACAGCAGCAAGCGGGGAGGGGAAGAAACATATTTAGGGGCAAGCAAAAGGATTCGAACTGCAGACCTCAAGCACTGGACCATCCAAGCTGCCAATAATACCAACTGCGCTACAGACGACTGCTGGAAGAAATTGTAGTGACAGTTTCAAAACAAAAACAACCGACTACCACCACCACTTCCAGCTCCTCCCCGGCTGTTGCCCCTTGGAGGTGGGTTGCCCTATTCGGCGGCCTAGCCCGCCTAGCCCTAAAACCGGGCCTGGCCATGCCCACTTGTATTTTCTGGTACATGCATTACGCAGTTATGTTGAATGCTTAGTTCCCTCATTCATTATGATTAAGCTGCTACATGTATCTTTATTGGACTGTTCCATGCGTGTTTGTTGTCGCCTTGTCCCGTGCATGCACTTGCATGTCCGTACCATCCTCATGCTAGTCTCATCTCTTGTTGCCCTAGAATTTGATCTATCACACATTGATTCAATTCATCAAATTTGCATGCATGGTTTTGATTTATATATTGCTGCATACAAATGTTCAACTTCCTTTGGTATATAGTTCAGCAGTTCTCATGGTTGATATACTCGGATTATTTAATATTTGTTGGAATTAAACAATTATGTTTATGTGTTTATCGAAGTGACTTACTTAAAATAAGTTTAATCCTGACTCAAGTGTTTTGTGTTTTTACATGAAACGCTCGTGTCAGATACGAGTGCTGCAGATTTTAAAGTTTTAGCTCACAAAAGTGGAGAGGAACGTGAAGACGCAAGATGTTTTGCATGCGCAAGGCCCGACAAAACCATAAAATTTTATTTTTCTAATTTGTGTGTACATTTGGTATATTCTTCGGCTGTATAGTAAAAATATGTAAACCATGTTATTTGTATAAAATTTTATTCTGCTGCAAGTATTGTGTAATGTGATTATGTGTTTACTTCTATTCAAACCGTATAAGCTAGATAACAATTCGCCATTTTGATCATCTTGAGTCGATTTGATTACAGATTCGAGCCATTAAAAATAGCGAGTTGTTACATAAATGCATGCCTATAGAAGTATGAAAAGGTTAAAACTATGTTTTTAATGATAACCATACCTTGAATATAACAAGAGGGTTATACATAGTATACACTTCATGGTTGCGATCACATATGTTGGTGTGAGCTGGGTCGGCTCTATGAGAGTATTCAAGGCTTTAATTCTCTAAAACACTTATAGAACAAAGTAGTGTTCAGGACCAAAATGAACACAACCAAGAGTTTGGATGATAAGGGAATCAATGCTACGTAAAACTTATTTTCTGGAAAACAATAACGGTTGATAGCTCAAGATGAAATAGTTCACTGATTAGCCAAGTAGATCCGATAAATTTTAAGGGAACGTTCAAAGTGAAATATCTACTTATCCACGATAAAGCATTATTCCATATGTACTCTGTGATATTTCGCTTTGTGTGGGGAAAAGTATATTATAATTTATGTGGGGATTGTTGGAATTCCTATTGTAGTATAAATGAAATATCACTTGCCCCACATCACTAAAATGAAAAACTTAGTTAGGTATTTAAGTCACTTTCTCTTGAGGAGGTTGGGGCCTTGGGGCACCAGTTGTTTGCTTCGTTGTGAGGATAGAAGTCATGCTTCGCAACCATATGCTCGCCGCCGCCGTCGTCCGTCTGAACTGGGCCAGATTCGGGTTCGGGTCTAATATGACATTATTTTTGCTATGCCATTTTTTTAACAATTACGAGCTTCGGGCTAAAAATAGGGCTAGGTTTGGATTTCAGAGAGTAGTGGGCGGACGTAGTCATTAGAACAGATGCGACTTTTGGAAGCGGATGAACAGCGAATATGTGTGATCCAAAGTCAAGCACACATCGACTAGGAAGCTGCAGTTTTTGCCATACAGGAAGCGAAAAGCGGATGCGACTGTTAGGCGGCAGTAGGAGAAAGGGCGCAACCCTGCAGTCAACAGCGATGAAATGCAAATGGTTGCAACCAATTATAAACAGTAACAAACGAAGGGATACAGGTGCGACCGTAGGAGGAGGTACAGGCGCGACCGTTCGGAAGAGATGGGACCAACTATAAATAAGTAGGAAACCTGTTCACTTTCCTCACTCATTCCAATCTGAATCTTCTTTCTCTCTTCTCTGCTATCCTTATATAAAATCATAGAGTGACGTACTCGTTACAATCTCGTGCAGAATACGCCTGTTGTATCGTGGGAGAATTTTGAAATAAAATTCTTAAGATGTTATACGTCTAGTATACCAAAATAGAGAACAACCAATTATAAACTCATCGCACAAGTTTATAAATTAAATTTCCACTACTTTGGAATTTAATATTAGCTAATGATAACAATAAGTATGTTGTAATCAATTTACAAGAACAGCTTTATACAATTTTAAGAAACAGCACAACGTAGAGAGTGGAAAGATTATAAGTTATGCCATAATAAAATTTCATGTTCAAGCAAATAAGAAACTTCTGTTTTATTAATAACACAATCATAATACATAGGGTTATTGCTGACTTTGGCTACATTTACCTTTAGTATGCCATCACATAAATATCCAAAAAATGAAAAAGATGTCAAACTTGGGATTAATTCCTAAAGAAGATAAAAATTAAAAATGTGAGACATGTGTAGAAGCCAAAATTGTCAAGATACCATTTCATACTTTTCAAAGAAGTACTGAACCACTAGGTTTGGTTCATACAGACTCATGTGATTTTAAATCATTACCTATAAGAGGTGGAGAATATGAATCACCGTTTGAATAATTCAATGCAGAAAATGGAATAGTTCATCAAACAATAGTCTCATATTCACTACAATAAAATGGTTTTGTCGAGAGGAAGAATAGAACATTGATGGATATGGTTAATGCAATGTTATTGACCTTTGGCCTACCGACGAACTTGTGGAGCGAAGCCTTAAATATGTGCCACATTTTAAACAAGGCCCCTCACAATAAAACAAGAGCAATTCCATATGAGTTATGGAAAGGACAAAAACCAACCTTTAAATACCTCGAAATGTGGGTATGCCTGACAAAGGTTCCAGTTCCGCCTCCTAAGAAAGTCAAACTTGGACCAAAAATTGTAGATTGTTACCATCGAGGGACAACCCAAAATAGTAGTGCCTACAGATTTCTGGTATTCAAGTCTGATATAGCTGATATCAATGTAAATACAATTATTGTATCAAGAGATGTCTCATTCTTTGAAGATGTGTTTTCGCACAAAAGAAATGAATGAAATAATGTTCCTAAAAGGAAAAGAGAAGAATCAAATAATTCACATGATGATGTAAATCTACATGAGATTGAGGAAATTGAACCCAGAAAAAGCGTAAGGGCTAAAACTTCCAAGACATTTGGTTCAGAATTCCTAAGATACATGTTAGAACATGAAACTCAAACGTATAAGAAAGCAATGACATCTTCTAAATCTACATGTTAGAAAGAAGCAATTCAAAGTGAGATTGATTCAATTCTAAGTGATAAAACATGGGAAATTGTTGATATTCCATCAAGAATAAAACCACTTGGCTACAAATGTATTTTCAAGAAGAAAATGAATGCAGATGGCTCTATCGACAATTATAAAGCAAGATTAGTAGCCAAAGGCTATCATCAAAAAGAAGATGTGGACTTCTTTTGTACATATTCGCCAATAACACGAATAACCTCTATAAGAATGTTGATAGCAATTACATCCATCTATATCTTAGAAATTCATCAAATGGATGTGAAAACAACATTATTAAATGGAGATCTCAATGAGGATATCTACATGGAGTACTGTTTTATTTCCATAGGAAATGGAAACAAAGTCTGTAAATTAGTAAAATCAATATATGGACTAAAACAAGCTCCAAAACAATGGCATGCAAAATTTGACTGTGTCATGATGAAGAATGGTTTTTGTATAAATGAATGTGATAAATGTGTTTATTATAAACAAGTTGGACAATCATATGTGATGGTTTGTTTATATGTAGACGATATGCTGATCTTTGGTCCTAACATTAAAATTATAAAGACCATAAAGAAAACGTTAATCAACAATTTCGATATGAAAGACTTAGGTGTTGCAAACGTTATTTTGGGAATTAAAATAATAAGAACTCCTGATGGAATTGAATTATCTCGGTCACACTATTAGATAAAGTGATTGAAAGATTTCAAAATTTCAGAATTAAAGGAGTACTTACACTTTTAATCCATCAAAAGTACTACATAAAAACACTAAGGGGAGCGTAATTCAACTGGAATATTCTCATGTAATAGGATGTCTAATGTATCTCATGAATTGCGCAAGACTAGATATAACTTATGCAGTAAGTCGATTGAGCAGGTATACAAGCAATCCAGGAGAGGAACACAAGAAAGCACTAATGAGAGTGCTTGGATATTTGAAAAATACCACAAACTATTCCTTAAAATACGGAACATATCCTGCCATCTTAGAAGGATAAAGTGATGCAAACTGGATTTCGAATTCAGAGGAATCAAAATCAACTAGCGGTTATGTAGTTGTGTCATAGAAATATACTAAATAGGAATGCACAGCTCGGTCCACCATGTAATTAGAGTTTATCACTTTAGATAAAGCAGGTGAAGAAGCGGAATAATTTTTACCAGCCATATGCTACACTATGAGAACCAAGCAGCACTAAGAAGATCGCAAAACTTTGTGTATAATGGACATGGTTAGGCAGTTACTATCAAATGGAAATATTTCCGTAGATTATGTGTGATAACCTAGCTGATCTGTTTACTGAAGGTTTATCAAGATAAAAAAAATTGACTGTGCATCGAGGGGAATGATTTTAAAAGACTAAACCAATGAGAGTTATCTTATACGAAAACCTATCCTAGCGACTTGAGATCCCACAGACTAGGATCCATAGGCAAACCGGTTATGAATAACTCAAGACGCAATGCATTTTGTTTGGACACAGTCTTACTCCATTCCTATGGTGCACAATATAAATGCATGCCTACAGAAGTATGACAAGGTTAAAACTATGTTTTAAATGATAACCGTATCTTGAATATAACAAGTGGGGTATATGTAAGATACTCTTAATGGTTGCGATCACCCATGTTGGTGTGAGCTGGGTCGGCTCTATGAGGATATTCAAGGTTTTAATTCTCTGTAACACTCGCAGAACAAAGTAGTGTTTAGGACCAAAATGAACACAGCTAAGAGATTGGATGAGAAGGATTCAAGATGAAATAATTCACCGATTATGCAAGTAAATCCGATAAGTTTTAACTAAGGAAACTTCAAAGTGAAAAATCTACTTATCTACGATAAAGCATTATTTCATATGTACTCTATGATTTTTCTCTTTGTGTGGGAGAAGTATAATACCATTTATGTAGGGGATTTTTGGAGTTCCTGTTGTAGTATAAATGAAATATCACTTGTCCCACATCACTAGAACGAAAAAATTATTCAAGTTTTTAAGTCACTTTCTCATGAGGAGGTTGGGGCCTTGGGGAACCTAAATATTTGCTTCGTTGTAAGGAGGGAAGTCATTCTTCACCACCACACACATGCGTGCACTGTCGTCACCGTCCTTATGATTGAATTGAGCCAGTGTCAGGTTCGTGTTCGAGTCTAGTATGACATTATTTTTTTCTAGGTCATTTTTTTAACAGTTACGGGCTTCGGGCTAAAACTGGGTTAGGATTGGATTTCGGACAATAGTGGGCAGACATAGCCATCCGAACATACGAGACTTCTGGAAGTGGGCGCACAACAAAAAGGTGCGATCCGAAGTCAAGCACACATCGATTAGGAAGCAACAGTTATTGGCGAAAAAGACATCGATGAGTGGATGTGATCGTTAGGTGGCATCAGGCAAAAGGGCACAACCCTACAGACAACAGCTTTGAAATGCAAACGGTTGCAACTCGTTACAAAAGTAACAAATGTAGGGATACAGATGGGACTGTACGAAGAGGTACGGGCATGACCGTTCGTAAGAGATGCGGACCAACTATAAATATGGAGGACTCACTTATTCCAATCTGAATTTGCTTCTCTCTTCTCTACTACCTATATATAAAATCACAAGGTGACATGCTAATTAAAATCTTGGGAGAATTTTGAAATAAAATTCTAAAGGAAATTGTTACGACAAGCCTCAAACATTATCCAATTAGATTTCTAGTTTATTTGTATATTTGTATACATTAATTTATAATCTTTCGATTCTCTACTTTGTGTTGTTTCTTAAAATAGTATAACTCTAATGTTGTAAATTGATTACAACATGCTTATTATTATCATTAGCTAATATTGAATTCCAGATTAATGGAAATTCGATTTATAAACTTGTGTGACAAGTTTATAATTGACTATTCTCTGTTTTGGTATACTAGACGTATAACAGATGATTTTTCTTTCAATGAAATTCCTCAATATAATTGGTAGCTTTATCTTTTGATATCTACCAAAATTCATGCTTATATAAGTGTCCTGGAACAAAACCATAAACACCTTATCCTTTTTAGGGTTATTGACTATTATCACATTAGTGTTGAATCGGTTCTGTAGCACCTTCAATGACTCTTTGGTATTTAGGGAAATCTAAATATGGACGTTACATCCTTTGGTCGGACACCATAGGGGCTAAACTGCTCTAAAACTTGTTAATTGGTTCACCAAAAGTCAATATGGACTTAAGAGCAAGTCTAATGAACTAAATTGAAGCAAATAATTTTAATAAGGCTAGGAAACATCTAAAAGATAACATTCGTAGAACTAGCTTCATCCATTTTTCACTCGTATTTAAACAGGGGTTGTCTAAGGCTTATAGTCTTATTGTGTGATCACATTGTTGGCTTCATAAATTTCTATAGGTAATATTTTCATTGAATATTCTCTACAAAAGGGGTTTTTGATTGGCACAAAGATAGTCTTTATTCTTCATGCCTTTACTTTCATCCATTAACTGTTAACCATGTCGATAACGTACTCCTTACAGGCATATAATTCTAAAGGTCAATTACTAGAGGCTGCAATGAGTGTTTGGCTTCGAAAATGCTCTTAGGTTGTCGGTCAATGTTTAGTTTCACCAATCTCTAATATAACCCCTCCTCGAGAACCTAAGGGACACATGGTTGGCCTGACTTCATCAGCGTAAACTCTATCTTCAGTATTCGTCCCATATTCATTGCCTTCCTACTGCAGATTGTCATCTAATCCAGAAATAAACATCGCATCAACCTCTGGTCATCCTTTCTCTCCAAAATTCCTTTTAGTGTTCGGGGAAAACTTTTGGTATTGACAGGTCAACTTTAGCATGGAATTTTTTTGCATCTTCTAACAATTCCTTTACTTTCCCCCAATAACTATGCAACACCACCATAAAAATCAACCTAAAATAGAAATAAGGTAATTTAATTTAAAAATCATAATAATAATCAATAATAAGTTAATGAGCTGAAATTGAATTTTGGATAATTGGGAATTGGGCCATGAAAGAATTTCTATTGCATTCATGGAGAGATTCTAATTCGTTTTTATATTTTATTCATTGAAAACGGAGTCCGTATGTAAAAAAATATTAATAAAATAAGTTATGCGTTAATATTAACACACAAGGTTGGAAATTCAAATAGATTATATATAAATCTGAAATATATTTAATCGTAGATTGGTATCAAAGAATATTCCAAGTGAATTTGAATATTGCGTGTATATATTCATATACTATGAGGGACAAGGATAATCAATCTGAGGAAATAAATATTCAGAATTTATAACAAAACAACAATACAGGAGGATTAAAGCCTCCCAATCGACCCAAGAAGTGGGGTCGACCGCCCCTATAGGACGGGGGTCGACCACCCTTCTACAGAGGGGTCGACCGCCCTCTTAGGTGGAATAGTGGTGGATGTGTGTTTTGTTATAGAGTTTTATATAAATTGCATCGGTTAAACCATCCATATCAAATCTAAAAAATCCAACGGTCTATACTTACACTTGTAACTATAAAAAGAGCTTCCTAGCCACACTCAAAAGCATTTTCTTATTCCTCTTTAAGCCTCCATACTGTCCTTCTCCCATTGTTAATTCCAGAGAAAAGTTATGATCTTTTCTACCTTCATTCTACCTTCTCTAATCCAAATTTTCTATAGATTTAGGATTCTAGGATTTAGTGTGTGTGTATATATATATATATATGTACGAGATTCTAGTTCTTATGTATATATATTATAAAAGGATTGGAGAACAATTTTGTAGGAAGAATCTAGATTCAATTCTATAGCAAAATCTATTGTTTTCCATCGTAAATCGATGTGAGCGGAAATCCTTTAAGTTTGCTATTTACTATGATTTGATAGTATAATTTGGATTATTGTACCTAGGAAGATTTGGATTTACACAAAAAGAAAATAATACCAGATCCCCCAAATCTTCCATTATTTATGTTTGCACTTAGAAATGGTTAATCAATTATATTTTGGTTTGGATTAATTATGTAATGGAAGAAAAGGAATTTGGGTGTTGGTATGATTATTAAAAATGGTCTAATTATAAATATGTGAATCATATATATGTATATTTTGTGTTGCAAAAGCCTAAGGACATGAATATTGCAAATTGAATAGGTTTAAACATCTATTTCTAAAACAGATCGTTTGAATATATTACTTGCAAATTATTAAGTATTCAATTTTTTTACGCGAAAATTACATAAAAAAGTAGATTAGTACCAAAAAGAGGATTTTACTTATGTATTTAGGAATATTACACCTTTTCTTTATTCTGTTATTGAAGTAATCATTCAAGCCTTGGTTATAAGTTGTATGTAGATGTTGTTATTTCTCTTTTTATCATTTATTATGAATATGCATGTTGGACCATGTTCATTGAAAGGGAAATTAACTTATATACCTTAATAGTGATTGTTAGGATTGACATTTCAAATGTGGTTAGGTCGTTATTCTTGTTCGCATAATTCGTACCTATTAATATTAATGCATATTAAGTGTGTATTTAATACATATGAAATGGGAAATAGAATTTGAATGTCCCTTTAGGAATTTTCATCCATGTGTGTGAGTCAATGGATTTAATTATAATTAATGATACACAGACACCAGGTTAACCATTACTTGTAGTAGAAGCGTGCCCGGAATCGACTGACATATCCACCATCTACAAGTAGGACTGGTTAATGTGAGAGGTCTAGGTGTCATAGGCCATTATAATTGGTATGCTAAAATGCAAGTTTAAGCCTAACTTGTAATAGAAGCCTTCTCAGAACCACCTGACAAATCTAGCATATATAAGCGGACGGTTTAATGTGAGTTGTCAAATGTATATATAATTGTGTATGAAGTTGGCCTACCTTAGAAAAGGTATTTAGTGGTTGACTTGCCTCTTGTTGGGTAATAAGTGGTTAGTATTAGGTCGATTTCAGGAGGGTGGTTACATTTAGCATCAGAGCATAGGTTTCCCGATCCGGAAATATACGTAAGAGAGACGTATTTGTTATTTGAAAAGGTTTTCAAAACTATATATATATATACACATGTACTAAACCCCACAAACAAACGCAATTGTACTAGGCAACCTTATCTTCCTTCCTTTTTGGGCCTTGATACAATCTTTGGAAGTACACTGAAGTGTGTTTCTATTTTCAGATAGTAGAATTGGCCAATAACCAGCGTGAGCAGGGGAACCCGACACGGCCTCGGTACTTTCCTGAATGGTTCGTACGGTACCTTAGAATGTGGAATAGGTCACTACTGCTAATCTTGCCCTAGTGGGACCAGTTGCTCAGCCCGCTGAAGGGGCCCTCAACTTTAATCGTTTTTGCAATGGTTTCGTGAATTTAGGAATTTAGAGCTTCCTTGAACTAAAGCGTGGGTAACCGAGTGCAAACGGATCTTTCAGGATACCAGACGGGACGACCAGCTTAAGCATAGGGTAGCGGCTTAGAATTTGAAGGGAAAGACCCTAGAATGGTGGAACATGGTTTCCCAAGGGAATGAGTAGAGTGTTTACTTAGGAGGATTTTAGGACATGCTTTGAGACTAAGTTCTTAATTAATGCTGAGATGAGCCTAAAGATGGAAAGGTTTATTCAGTTGAAGTTATGGGAGTTAAGTCTGATCAAAATAATGGTGATCTATTTCTAATTCTTTTTTCTCGTTCCATCCTTTTCCTCGTGCCTCTCAGCTAACGAATTTGTGCTTTTTTTTTGTCTTGTAATTCCCAACTCTCCAGTGCTATTGCTAGATTCTTGTTCTTTTGAAAGGGTTTTTGTATGCTCTGGATCATTTGTTTCTTCTTGCCTTAACTTTGATGATATTGCAAAATCGCTGCTTAGAGTGGCGGATTATCTAGTCTCGGTGGTCTTCACTAGCAAATTTATGATTGAGGTCAAGGTTTACTCTCTCGATTTTTTTGTGAGCCTCAATCGCCATCGATTCTTGGATGTAGAGGGTAGCTTTCTTGAACTCACATCGTTGTATCAATCTTCTCTAGTAAGCTCTCTCCCCCCGCGTGGGACTGTTCCCCTTCCTACTGCTGCTGCGGTTTTTGTTTCTTGTGGCTTCCCTGATTCCATAAGGGGCAAGCGAGATTTAACCACCCACTTGTCCCCTCGTTTGTGCTTCAAATCATTTGCGGATGCTCTGATAGTGGCTGATCATGGTTTTTATGTTGGTTCTATTGCTTATGGCGGCGTGTTTGGTCCCTGTTTTGGCAAACTCATTTTCCCTGATCTGGTTAGTGGTGATGATTTAATCACCCCGGCCAATTTCAATCCATCGGTGGTAGTTAAAGTGGCTTGTGCTCGTGTAGTTACAGATTTGCAGTGTCCTTTTATTCGACATCGTGCACGTTGTCTTGTTCATCAAGCGAGGCAGGTGAGTGAGGCTTTTCTATTAACGGAATCTCGTGCTTCGGAGTTTCTAGTGGAGAAGTCTTTGGTGAGCAAGCTGGCTGCTCCTGGCCTTGCTTTGTCCAATGCCTTCTCTATGTTGGAGCACGAGGCTTTTCCAGATTGTACTGTGGAGGATTTTCCTTCCTCCGAGCCCCTTGGGCTGGCAATTCTGTTTTATTTGGTTCGCTGGGCTGTTCCTCTTTTTGGCATAAGAGAAGGCTTTTGAAATTTGGCGTTCATTTGCAGCCAGAGTCTTACTCTTTTGGCGTGGCAACGCTACGATATAATGGTAACATAGGCTTGGTTGAGGGTGATGTTGCTGCTCTAATTATTGGCGGTGCAGATTTTACTAGTGGTTGGATGGCTTTTGTTGGCAATAACAGCATCACTCTTGATGCCCAAATTGCCAATAAGCAATGTATGCTTTCTTTTCCAGTCTTTGTTCACAATGTTGTCTGAGCATATATCCCCTTATCTTTCATTGTTGTTTGTGCTTGATCAGTTTCTGCTTTGTAGCTCGATTCCACCTGTTCCCCCTCTTTGCGTTCACTCTTCTGCGCATTGTGTTTGTGTTTTATTGAGCTCAGTCACATTTTTGTGCAAGCTCCCTGGCACAGCTGCACTTCAGTCGAATGTGGTCGTGCCTTATCATGTGTGCATTTTTGGGGATTGGTCAGTGCTGGTTAAGCACCTTGTTGTGCTATCCGTTGATAGATCCTGCGTTTTTTTCGCTCCTTCTTTTTATTTCAGATGGTCCCCTCTTGTTTGTTGCCTCTTTCAGGTTTCTCGGTATGCTTCTGTCGTTTTTTACATTTTCGCATTTTTCCTGTGCGGGGTGCCTTTGCGCTTGTTGGATATTAGCCATGCTGGGATGGTTATTTGGTTGGTTTCATCAATCGGTGGTGCTATGGTGGGTTTTGCTTGTTTTGGAACACGACAGACTTTCCAATAGTCTGCTCGTGTCCGATTAATCAGATGCTTTCACTTATTCGTTGGCTTTTGGGTCTTTATCTATCCGGTCGCGATACATTAGGTTTGGCATGCATAGTTACCAGTTAGTGAGTGCATCCGCTTCTCGCTAATGGCAACTACATGTACCCCTACTGGATCGCTATCGCTTTCTTTTTGGCCATTCCTCGCTTGACTTCGGAGTCGGGTTTGGTTTGTTGGTTTCAGAACTTTACCTTTTAGTCCGGATAGTCAACCTCAAGACAGCTCGACATCGGTATAGTTCTTACAGCGATCGGTGTTGCCTCAGACGGGCAACTCCACATCGCCCTCCCCTTCTCCTTCCAGTTTTGTCACTTATCCTTTAGTGTCGTCTCTAGTCTGTCACCCTCCCTTTTTTCTTATCCTTTGCTTAGTAAGGCAGAAATAGCGACCATTAATGGTCAACTATCTCGTCTTACTAAAAATTATTGTCTGTCTCGTCCTAGCTTATCCTCATCTGTTGTTGTCAGTTTGTCTGGTGTTTCTTCTCCTGAACCGACTAATCGTCCCTCTGGGCGTCGTAGGTATCCGTCCTCGCGCACCCCTCGCACCGTTCGCACACGCTCTAGCGGCGTCCGAGTAGATTGTTAGATCTACTCGACACACTCTTTATCGTAGTTGATGCTGGAGATAGGTGTAGTCTCCCTCCCCTTTGTTGGCTTTTTCGTTATCTTTCCGGATTTTGATGGCGAACTTCCTCTTTTGGAATGTTTGTGGTATTGGCAATGAAGAGTCTCTGGCGAGACACAAGCTTATTGTCAAGAAGCATTCTGTTTGGTTCGTAGCACTTCTGGAACCTATGATGGGTCGGGAAGCGATGACCAAGTTTGTGTTGTCCCTCGGCTTTGACGGTGCCAAAGCCAACGTGTCCGACAAGATTTGGATCCTATGGTCCAATGACCTTGTTTTTCAGCCTTTGTTCGACTTGGACCAGCTTCTTTTGGTAGCTTGTTCGTCTTCCTTCTATTCCTCTTCTTTCATGTTCTCAGTGGTTTATGTAAGGGCGATAGGTTAGATGGGCAAGCCCTTTGGGCCGACTACCTCTCTCTTTCCGACATAGGTTTCTCTGTATCAGTGGTGGGTGGCGACTTCAACGTAGTAGCTAGCCAAGCAGAGAAACGAGGAGGAATTACTGTTAATTTGCGATAGCGGATTTCAATGCTTTCATTATCTGCTCGGGACTTGCGGAAGTGTCCTTTACCGACTTGGCTTTCACCTGGTGTAACAACCAGGAAGGTTCTGACCAGATCCTCTTGAGGCTTGACAGGGTCTTCGCTTTGGAAGGTTGGTTCGATCTGCCCTTTTCATTCTTCGTCTCTCGCCTTCATCGCACTTTCTCCGACATGCCCCTATGCTTCTTTCCTGCACCACCCTTTCGCTTTCCGGTGCGTCCTCCTTTAGATTCCAGAGTATTTGGATATCTCATCTCTCCTTTCACATCCTTGTGGAAGAATCTTGGTTCCCCCTATGTTGTATTTTCTCGCAAGCTGAAGCGTCTTAAGACTTGTCTTGAGAAATGGAATTATCTTGTTTTCAAGAACATCTATGATCGCGTTAGAGCTGCTGATGGAACCCTTGTTCTTACAGAATTGTCTTTTGATGATGCACCCTTTTCCTCCAATAAGGAGGCATGGGCGTTAGCCCAACTAGCCTACTCATCTGAGCTTCCCATTGAGAAAGACCATTTGCGCCAAAAGGAAGGATCAAATGGATTGTTGATGGCGATTCGAACTCTATTTTTTCCACTCCAATATTCGTAAGAAGAATAGGCGTCTCACCATTTCCCAGATTCTCCGCCCGGATTTATCTTTGACCTCCTCTCTTTCAGACGTCAAAGATAATATTCTATCCCACTTCCAGTCTTTCCTCAGCACTCCTTCGGTTTCAGTGACTTATCCTTCCCTTCTTTCCTTCATTCCTCGGCTGATCCTCCCGTCTAATAGCTCTGACCTTGCTGCTCCTCCTACCTCAGAAGAAATATGTGCTTGTGTGTTTTCTCTCAGCAAGGACAGTGCACTCGAGCCTGATGGTTACAACGGCATTTTATACAGAAGTGTTTGGCGTATCATCCAACAGGACTTCTCTCTTGCCATTCAGTCCTTCTTTTCCGGTGAAGAACTCCCCACGGGGTGGACCTCAACCAACCTGATCCTCATCCCCAAATGTGACCACCCTACTTATTGTTCTAACTTTTGGCCAAATAGTTTATGTAATTTCACTAAAAAAGTTATTTCGAAGGTTCTAACCTGTAGGTTAGCTCCATTTCTTGAGCGTCTTATCTCTTCCTCCCAAGCTGGATTTGTAAAAGGACATTTAATCACCGATAACATCATTTTAGCGCAGGAGCTGATTTCCCAGATCGATAGGAAGGTCTGTGGATCTAATGTGGTTGTCAAGCTGGATATGGCTAAGGCTTATGATCACATGTCTTGGTTCTTCATCATCAAGATCCTTCGAGCTTTTGGTTTTCTAGAGCCCCTTATTGATGTTGTCTGGAGGCTTATATCCAACTGCTGGTTCTCCGTTCTCATCAATGGATCAACCACCAGTTTTTTCAGGTTTAGGAGAGGACTTCGTCAGGGAAACCCCATCTCCCCTACTCAGTTCATCCTTGCCACTGAGGCTTTTATTCGGGGCTTGCACTCCCTTATGATTGCTCGGTAAATTCAGAGATTCGACATCCGTAGGCGATGCCATCTATCTCTTCTTTATCATTTGCTGATGACATCGTCATTTTTACTAATGGAAGTCGTCAATCTTTGCAAGGCCTATTGGGCCTCATTCGGCAGTATGAGAGATGCTCGGGGCAACTCGTTAACTCTTCCAAAAGCTACTTCGTTCCCGCGAAAGGTCTTACGGCTGCTAGAGCTGCTTGGATCGAGTCTTATTCTGGCTTTAATGCAACCTCGCTTCCACTTCCTTACCTGGGCATTGTTTTATATCAAGGAGGGAAGCTCAAAGCCTTTTCCGATCCTATCACTGACAAAGTTAGAAGGAAGATCCTTAAATTGAATGCTACCCTACTTTCTCAGGCTAGAAGGCTTGTTCTCATTAAGTCTGTCCTAGACTCCATGGGATTTCATATCTTTGATGTCACGACTCCTAGGGCTTGTTTTTTTCTGCTCATACCGTTCCCTAGCGTCCACTTTCTTCTGGGGATCCAAGGATAACATTTCTCATCACCATTGCATCTCCTGGAGCGTTATCTGTCGTCCTAAAAGTGAGGGAAGCCTGGGCCTTCGTAACCTTCAACACATATTTATGGCCTTTGCTTGCAACCTTTGGGTAAGGTCTGAAGCGAACAACTCCCTTTGGGCTAAGTTCCTTCATGCCAAGTACCAAAGGTTGGCATGTACGCATTACTCTGGTATCCCATCCTATGCTAGTGAGACGTGGAAACATTTGCAATCCGTGAAGGCCTTATCAGAAGTTCATGGCGGGGCTACCTCTTTGTACGGTAATCCTTTCTCGCTGTCTACAGCATGGAATTCTGTGCGGAATCCGATGCCTGAGCTTCCTCTTTTCTCTTTTATTTGGAATGTCCATACTCCACCAAAGGTGTCTCTATTTATGTGGAAAACTATGCATAATGGTTTGCCACTGGATGAGAATATTCGAAGAACCGGTATCCCACTCGTTTCCAGATGCAGGTACTGCAGAGCTGGCAGCACGGAAACCTCCTTTCATTTGTTGATTTATGGGGTTTGTGCTAGGTCTGTTTAGAATTACTTCGAGAACCTGCTAGGTTGTCATTGTAATGAAAACTCATTTGAATACTTCCTGAGAATCTGGTGGACTGGCATCTTAGGTAAAAGTCTACGCGCGAGCCTCTTTCGTCTGATTCCTTGTTTGATTTGTTGGCACATCTGATGCACGTGGAACAAGGCAATCTTTGATGAAGAGGCTATGGTCCCTCCAACCATCACTTGGAGAATTAGTAATGATGTTTTCCTAGCGTTTCAGGGAAGGCCGTTTGGAGGTGTTATAGGATCCCGGTCCAGGAGGTTGGCTATTAACTTTGATGTTTCAACGCTAACAACCACCCCCAGGAAAGGTATAGGATGATTTCTGCTTTGTGTGGGTTGTGTGCTTTTGTGGTCCTTATCTTCCCATTCACCCCCTCCCCCCCGGTACTGACATTGTTTGCTAGTTATTTAGGTCTTGGTTTACAGGTTGCTGGGAAGGATCTGTTAGGTGCTACGTGAGGGTTGATTCTCTACTCCTTGGTCGGACCACTGGATCAATCGGGGATTTGGTAGCTATTCGAGATCTTGGACATGTTTTGAGCTTCTCTACCAGCTCTTTCCACCCAGGATTTTGGGACCCTTGTCATCTTCTAGGATCATAGAGGAGCCTTCTTCGACAGACCACCCATCCTGAACTTTATATGATCTTTTTGTGGTTTTTATGTATATTGTTTTTCTTGTTCGTGTGTGCACGGTTTCAACTGTTAGTAGGAACTGTTTTTGTGATCCATTGGAGAATGGCTAGATTCTCCCTTTTGTTATGCTATATATTTATTTTTGAAGAAAAATAGTTAAGTCTGAGAGAGTATATATAAAGATTTATGGAGTTATCCAAGTTTGGGAGAGGGTTGGTGGACACCCCTATGAATAAAGCTCTTAGGTTTGTTAATGGGTTGAATTCTCCATTGGGGGAAATGCTTTGGCCCAAGTGACGTTTAGGGCTACATTCGAAGCCCTTGTCAGGACATATATCCTATATACAACAACGGAAGTTAAGTAGTTAAGAATGATAAGGGAGAAGGTACCTCTAGTTTAGGGGAGAACAAAAAGAAAATTTTTTGGTTTAAGAAGAAGAAAGGAGGAAAATTTAAGGAGGAGGCCAATACGTGTTCAAGGTGTCACAAAAAGGGCACGAGGCGAAGGATTGCAGAGTGAACTTAGAAAAGCCGTATTTCAAAGGAAAATTCTTTAATTTTCATTAGGATAAGCCTTGCCCAGGAACTGCCCTAAACTAGATTAGTGCAGAGTGGATAAAACTAGGCCTTGGAGGTAGCGCCAATTGGAACTCAACCCTTTAGAGATCAAGGACAACCTGCGTTGGAAGGTATATTTCATATCCTATGAATTTCTTTGCGTACCCTATTTGATTCGGTATCCTCCCACTCCTTAATTTATAAAAATATTGTTGATTATTTGAAACTTCCCTTATCCTTTGCTAGTCATCCAATAGAGGTGTCTAACCCTATCGGAGGGACTATGAAACTTTCACTTGTATGTAAAGACCTAGTATTGGATATTGGTGATGTCGACTTATTTTGCAATGCGTATGTACTTGAGTTTATGGGATATGATCTCATTCCTAGAATGGATTGGCTATCATTTTATAGGGTCGTCATTAACTGCGATAAGAGACTCGTTTACTTGAGAAGTCGGGGAGGTCGTTGCTTAGAGATCCCTTTAAAACTGGAAATTGGGATTCATCCTTATTGTATTCCTTATCATCTGATTTAGAAGGACCAACTTCAGTAACTATTGTTTGTGAGTTTCCATGTCTTTGAGGAGGTCGTAGGACTCCCACACCACAGAGAAATATCTTTTTGGATAGACCTCGAAAAGGATGCGAGGCCTGCAGCATTGCCTTCAAGGCATATTTCTCCTAAGGAGAGGTGAGATCTAGATAGGAAAATATCTAAGTTATTGCAGAAAGGATTTATTCAAAGGATTACGTCTGAGTAAGGTGTACGTATAGTGTTTGCCACCAAATATGATAGGACATTAAGGCTATGTGTGGATTATAGAGAACAAAATAAAATGACTAAGAAGAATAGATACCACTTACCGTGGATTGATGATTTGTTTGACCATTAGGGAGGTGTCCACATATTTTCTCTATCATATCTGGCTTCCAGATTTCCCAATTGAGGATTTCGGATGAGAGTAAGCCTAAGACAATGTTCAGGATGCTATATGGATTGTTCGAGTGTAAAGTCACTCCCTTTGGTTTGAAAAATACCCTCGCTTTCTTTGTGGATATCATACGCAGGGCATTCAGAGGAATATTCAATAAGATAGTAGTCATGTTTGTACAAGATATTCTTATCTTTTCCCAGTACTTTAAGGAACATAAGGATCACTTAAGAAAGGTCCAAGAAATTCTAAGGTAAAACAAGCTTAAGGCCAAATTCTCGAAATGTCACTTTTGGAAGAAAGAAGTTAAGTTTCTAGGGTGTATTGTTTCGAGAAAAAGATTAGTAGTAGACCCTGCTATGGTAGAGGCCATTCAAGAATGGAGGATACCACACAATGCGATGGAGGCTAGGAGTTTCCATGGGTTAGCATGATACCCCCATAAATTTATTAAGGATTTTGCGAGAATTGCTACCCCTTTAACCCAACTGACGAAAATGGATCATAAGTTTGTGTTGACTGAGAAGTGTGGTATGGCCGTTGAGAGGTTGAAGAAATCTCTTACAAGTGCGCCTGTTCTTATTATTCCGGATGGAACAAAGATGTTCACAGTTTTCATTAATGCTTATGGGGCTAGTTTAGGAGCGGTACTTTTGCAGAAGGACAGAGTTGTTGCTTACGTTAGTAGAAAACTTAAGGACCATGATAAAAGGAACCATGTCCATGACCTAGAGTTGGTTGTTGTAGTTTTTTTCCTAAAGATGTGGTAATAATACCTTCTAGGAGAGAAGTTTCAGCTATTCTTCGATAATAAGTCTCTTAGATATTTTTTTTCTCAATGAGATTTGAACCTTCGACAACAACGATGGATGGAGTATTTAGCATCATTCGATTTTGCCATTCAGTATACCCCTAGGAAGGGTAATGCCGTGGCTGATGCTTTGAGTTGGAGGCATGCTACCCTTGGTGCGATCACCAAGTGGAGGCAGTTAGATTTTCTTTCCAATTTCAATTTATAGCCACCACTAGAGGAAACCAAAGGACTTCATGGAGTTATGGAGGTAAGACCAGTCTTGATAGAAAGGATTAAGAGCAAGCAAGATGATGATGAGTTGAGGTCATTAAAAAGAAGGGATTTCTAAAGGAGAATCTTTGGCTCATTTGGATAGATATTCTATGTATAGTAGTGGTAGTTTAAGGAGAGAGTAAACTTTCTGTCCCTAGGAGTGGAGACATAAGAAAGGAGATTCTTGACTAGTGTCATCGGTCTAGGATGACTGTACACCCCAGAGGAGACAAAATGTTTAAGGATATGAGAAGAAGCTTCTTTCAAGAAGAAATGAAAAAGGATGTTCAGAATTTGTTGCTAGATGTTTGGCTTGTCAAAATGTCAAGGTCGGGTAAGGTAAGCCTAGAGGGCTGTTATTACCTTTGAGATTCCCACTTGAAAATGGGACGCATTTCTATGGATTTTATTAATGGGCTACCTAGTAGTCCAAAGGGAAACAAAGTTATTTAGGCATCATGGATCGGTTAACGAAGAGCGCCCATTTCATCCCAGTCAAGAAAAGTAGGACCACCATCTGACACCCCACCCCCAAGAGGCACTCTAATAAAGAGCATTACTAAGTAATACTACCTACTAGAGCAGAGAATCGGGCTGGTCAGGGGCGACCATCCGTAGTTTTACATTAGATGAGAATTGAATATGTCTATTAGTTGTATAAATTTTCTTTCCATATTTCAAGTGAATCGATATACTCATCACATCTAATATAAAAGTACGATGGCTAACAATCGTATTTAGAACAATATAAAACACATTACAGTTACCAATTACAACGTATACATACAGATACAATCACTGAAGATAACACGTACATGTGCTATAACTACGAATGGTTGAACAAAACCCATATAAAATACAACATCTCCAATTGAAAAAATACACAACGAATCAAATGGACAAGCTCGAACAAAATAACTTCATCAGATAAAGCTAAGTAGAAAGTGCAAGGCAAAGTCAACAACCCGCTAGGCCTGAAACAAACTCGGTCTGACCCAAGTAAAAAACACATGGGTTAGGCTAGCTAAACTCATCAATAAAACAGAGCACTCGATAAATTTTAAATAAATAAAAGATATGGTATCCTTTTACTCAAAGGATGCCATACCATAATAAACTTTCTACCTCCTAAGAAAGAACGATGTTTCTTCTTGGTAAGTAGAAGAGAAAATTAAAATAAGACACACACAGATATACCTCATCTCATCAATATAAATATCTAAAAACCTCATATCCATCATTAAACTCATCATAAAAGAACTACCATAATGTATACCTCCTCTAATAGATATTAATGTAAATATATCTCAAATCTATCTCGATAGAGATTGGAAAGAGTTGAAAGCATCAAATTCGAAATCACCATAAGACATAAGCCTTTTTGTTACATAAGATTATAATAAGGCAACATTATCAAAACGGTGAAATCGAGACATCTAAAAATTTATAGAGAATAGCACGTGCTTACATCTTGACTAGTACTAAATCTTGGTACCATACATCATGATGACTTAGGGTCACATAACATCGTGATTGACTACAGTCGGAAACATCGTAATGACACCAAGTCACAAAAACCCGAGTTATAATATCGTGATGATTACAGTTAAGTAATAACATCGTGAACATCATGATGACTCCAATTAAGTACTCACTCTATAGTACTGGTAATATCGCGAACGTGCTTTAACTTCACGGATTGGAATCCATAAGGCATGAACATACGTCCCATACCATACATTTGAATCAAATGATATACTAACCGTTAGTCGATACCACATCATAAAACATCAAAAACATCATGTAATATATATTATGCCTCATCTCGTCAGCGAGTAATCATAATACCCTACTCGTATCATCTCATTGACGAGTTCTATTAACATCATGAGTTGTCTCTTCTTGTTGATAAGTGGAAAATCATCATAAAACATCTCAACATCATCTTAAAGAAGCGTGCCTCACCTCGTCGGCAAGTAAAATAATGTCATGATGGTATATATAACCATCACTCCCAAATCAAGAATTTTAGCATCTAACATGCCACGTCTCATTTTCCAATATAAGAGTGCATCTAGAATGGCTCGATATCAAACATACTCCAAAGGAGTAGTTCTCGAACCATATAATAAACCCAAAATAAGAACTCATCTCAGATATAAAAACTAAAACGAATCGAGAGCAAGAGCAAAATGAGAAAATACAATTTTAAGATCAATTGTTGACATTTTTCTCTTCAGACATCAGTATAAAAATGTAATTTTGTTCAAAATAACTTCTAAGTTTCAAAAGAAACTCAAAGCATAAAACTTCCAGAAAATATGTTAAACTTTCTAAAACATCTATAATAATTAGATCTGATTAAGAAAATGAATAAGTTACATTCAAAAAAATTTCAGATTTGAATTTCACTATTTCTGTCGTTTTAACTTCGAGACAGCAACAAAAGAGTGAACTTTCAATCATTCAGACATAATTTTTTTTAAAAACCCAGAACATAGAAGTTGCAACCAACATTCTAAGGTTCCCAGAACATCCAATTTTTTTAATTTGGATAAGAAATGAGTAACTTTTGACAAAAACAATTTTTAGACATGCGACTTTTGTTGCTGTAGATTTGCTCTTGGGACAACAACAAACAAGAACGATTTTGAGCAATTAAACATAAAATTTTAGAAACTCAAAATATGAAATTGTATCCAATAATCTTAACTTTCCAGAACATCAAAAATTATTAAATTTGGATAAGAAACGAGTAAATTATGGCCAAAACAATTCTCAGGCATGTGATTGTTGTTGCTGTCGATTTGCTTTGAGGACAACAACAAACAAGCCCGATTTTGAGCTTGTAAATGCCAAAATTTTAGAAAACTCCAAACATGAAACTTATAGCTCATAATATAAGCTTTCCAGAACATCTAAAATTATTAAATTTGGCTAGGAGATGAAAGAGATATAGCCAATTTCGTTTCAGCTTCAAAGATTGACATAATTCAGTTTTTGCACTGAACATATGATTAAACTTCATTTTTATTGCCCTAACATCCAATTTTACAACAAATATGAACAAGAAATATCGTTTATAGCTAGTATGAGTAAACTTACTCACCTTTCTTGGATTCGGAAGAGTTTCTAACTTGAATTGGTTGCAAAAAGGATGAATCAAAGCTTCCAAAACCCAAATCAGCTAGATCTTCAAGCATGTAAAAGAAACTCCTTAATCTAACTTTCTATTCTTGATTTTCAGAGATAGTGGCTCAAAACTAAGATGAGATTACAATATATCTTGGAGAGGAGATGAATTTTTCTCTTTTTTGATTTAGTTTATACTGTGGAGAATGGGATTTTGGAATATGGGGAGGATGTCCATTATTTTTCCTAGAGAAAACTCCAAATAAGGGAACATGGGAGGAAGCCCAAAATGAAAGTGTAATACTAGAGAAAAACTTTCTCCATAAATTTCCTACTTGGACCCAAGATCAAATGATCCAATAGATTTAATGAAGGCCATAAACAGATGATTTTTTGGAGCAAGACGGTTGTGCCATAAACACAAGATTAAACCAATAACCCAATTAGTCACTCAAGTCACCACAGTTAACATATTTTAACTACTTAAAATGGTAATCCTAACTTAATTAAAACATAAACATATATACAAAACCAAAGAATAGATTAAACACTTCTAACTAATTTTTAAATCCACAATTAACATTATTGGTGCATTTTAGCTACATTATAACACACACAAACTAAAATGTACAATATTAACCAAACATACACACAATGTTGAAATACACTTTTAAGCACTCTTAAACTACATATAAATCTAATTTGGAACAACTTACAAATATAGATATGTTTGTTCTATAATTATTAACCTATAAAACATATTTATGTTTTAACAACAAAGTTTACATCGTTCATTAATTTAATAAATTAAATCAGTTGACTTTACTAAAATATTTTAAAACTACAAATATCGATTTCACAATCAATATCTACATTTTTATAAAGAAAACAATTCAACTAAAACACCAATTTTGTTGTTAATCTTATTATTATAATAAAAGACATAAATTCATCCAACATTATATTATTACTTTAAATCTTCCAATCTAATTTGAAACACCTTTCTCTATTAATCGAGACAAGAAATAATTCATGTAATTAAAACACAAATCAGTAGTTTAACTATTATTTCAAACAACAGTTTATCATTGTTCGCTAGTTATTGACTAAGCCACCAAGAATTTAATCACTGATGCACATCGAGGAAAGTTAATGTCTTTGTGGATCTAAGATACAGTTCTCCACTAAGGATCATTCCAGCTCGTGAAAGCCCCACTCATCATGGGTTCGTGACTCATCATCACAACTCATTCGTGATCTACAACCACGACCCATTCGTGGTTCGGTCCCGCGACCCGCTCGTGGGTCAGCCTCACTACCCAGCTCGCCCCCTCCACCACGAACCGGTTTCACTTCCAGGAAAGAAAGCCCAAGACTTAGCCCACCACGAACCGAGATTGAAGGATCTGATGACACATGTTCATAACCGCCATGTTGACTATTTCACCACCCACTCACGAACAGCTCCGAGATCCTCGGGATTGGTGCAGCGTATTGTAACACCCCGTATTTTTTATAAGCATAAAAGTCACAAAACAAAGTATACTTAATTTTTAAAAGAATAATTAAGGGAAACAGGTTATGCCATTGCGTTCATCTCGAAATTCTGCTTGAGATAGAGTCCGAGTTTTCGTAAATCGGACTCCGTATGAAGAAGTTATGGAACTTAGAAGTTTCGGGAATTCAAAATAAAACCAGCCCGAATTCAAAATTTAAAAGTTTGAAATTGAAAACACACACCCGGGCTGGGCGGGAAATTTCCCACCCAGGACCAAGGTCGACCAGGGGGTCGACCTGGGGGTCGACCTGGATCACATAGGTTGACCAGGGGATTGACCTGGGGGTCGACCTCCCCCCATTTCCAGATCCGAGGACAGATTCATTTTTCTGCATTTGGACACCCGTTCTGACCAGATTTGTTGATCCCTATGCTATATAAATACCCCTAAGGCTATAGTTTTCTCTATACAATTTCATTACGCCTATACTCTACCTAATTCATATTACAATAAATCAATGGCGTCGCTACTCTGCTGAAACCTAGGCTAGAACTAGTGCTTCTTCTTCTTCCAATCTGAATACGATTAAAAGAGAACAACTACAACCCTTTTTCTTTTAGAATCCAACCAAGTGTGTACAGTTATTTTCAGATATGAAATTTAATTATGATCTTGACATGGTTATAAATCTGAATATTGAGGTTATGCATATTCTTGTTTATCAGATCTGTTTTTTGTGTTGATCTATCTTATTAATATTATTATAACTATTCTGTATCTCTTCCTTCCTTCTGTTCTATAGCCAGGCTACCACGAGCCTGAGCCAAATCTCATAAGAGATTGATGCACAAATGCTAAATTTGGGGAAAATAGTGAATGATGGATAATTAGACATGACTGGATCGTGACTAATTTGAGAAAAGAGCATATGTTGTAATTTAAGATCTAGATCTGGGCATACTATATATGATAGCCTGTGATTTGGAAGAAGGAGAATTATTTTGTATATGACTTAGGCGTAAAAATATATATTAAAATATGATAACTATTAAACGTGAACTTGCCTAAATGGGGTTTTTTGGACATTTGACATATGCTGAAACAAAAAGCTATAATTTGGCATAATTCGTATTGTATATCATGATTTGAGGTTTTTGGAGAATATTCTGTATTGTGTAAATATAACTAAAATTTGGGGCATATCTTATATGGTGAATTATGACCATAATTTGTGCATGTAAAATTAGGATTAATTTTATGATTAGGCAAGGTATGTCAATGGAATTTTAAGGGATGATTAAATATGTTAAATTGCCTAATCTGCTAAATTTGTTGAAACTAGTACGGTAATTTGGGGTATGAAAATATGTAGGCTCGATCTAAAATTGAGCAAAACAAGTTAATAGAACTTTGAATAATCTTCTATAACTTGTGAAGAAGTTTAATTTGTTGAATTGGCATAATTAGTCTGATATTGGCATAATCTGTGAATCAATACTTTAGCTAAGGATAAGAATGCTGAGACACGAGGTTAGACTCTGTTTGCGGTAGAAGCCTGCCCGGACCCAACCGGCTTAACCTGCAACCGCAAACTGTTAGTCTAATGTGAGAGGTCATAGGCATAACTAAAAGATGCTTAGACACGAGGTTAGGTCTGTCTTGTGGCAGAAGTCTGCCCATAACCGCCCGGCACATCCAGCGGCCACAAGCTACCGACCTAATATGAGAGGTCTATGCATTAATATTTAACTAATGCAAATCTCGGATAAATATGATGCCTAAAATGGTTGCGTGGATAAGGATAAATCAACTGGACGGATGAATCTAATAAACCCATTTCGTAAATCTGTATTCCCAATACAAGGTTAGGTGAAACAATCTGTAAGTCTGTTAATTTGTATATCTGATCCGTTAGTCTGAAAACTTATTAATCTGCATATTTGATCCATTAGTCTAAAAAATTGTTAACATGGATGTCTGATCTGAGGACTAGTTAATCTGAACTTTGTACATCTGAAATTTGTAAGCAAGTTAATCTGGAATCTGTTAGTCCGGGGACACAAGGTTAAGAGGAGTAATTACTTGCGCCATCTGTTATTTGGGACCCATATTAGTCAGTAACCCTTTCTGGTATCAAAAACTATGACCCAACACTAGGCAAGGGTCCAGGACACGCTTACTGAACTAATTATAAGAGGTTCATTCTGATAATGGCGAGGGGTGTTGATGGTGCATTCCAACCGGGTCATGTGCCTGCATGGATCCAGTCTGCTCTGAGGATGTAAGACGCCGTGACATCTGTAAATAGGTCTTTGTCTATAGGTTGCCAATTTAGGGAATGATAGACCCTTCTGTGGGGCCAGCACAGGTTATTTATTTATTAGGGAGCCGATCGCTTGGGGTAGAATTTAGGGTACACCTAGTTCTGTCTATTTCTGTTGGGGTACCGTCTATTTCTGTTGGGATGGTAACACCTGTTTTTTCTGCGTGGTACCGTCTGTTGGGGTGGTAAAGGCCCGTCACTAGTGTACACCTAATTCTAACATTCTGTTTCTGTAGGGAATATTCTGTTTCCGTCTCTGATTCCATTTCTGCTTCTGTTTCTATACCGTCTGTCTCTGTTAGGGTGGTAAAGGCCCATTACTAGCATTCTGTTTCTGTATGTCTGTCTCTGTTAGGGTGGTAAAGGCCCATTACTAGCATCGTGTTTCTGAATAGATCGTTCTGTTTTCTGTTTAGACATTAGGACAACGCCTAATTCTATTATACTAGTATTAGTGCAGAGAAGTGAAAAGTAAGTAAGAAGCATAGCTTGGTCTAGGTTAATCTGTTCTGTTCCGTTTACCCTGTTTATACCTGTTATTCTTGTTCCTGTTATCTGTCATCCTGTTTTATTTTCATGTCATGATACTATTATCTGTTTATATGCTGAAAGTCACTGGACTCACCAGACTTATGTCTGACCTAGTTTGTTTCGCCTCTTTTCTTCCGTTCCCCCCAGGTTCTCAGGGAGGAAATACGCAAGCTTAGTTCTGATATCTCTTTCTTCCAGCTTGAAGTTGAAGATATATTGCTTGGCTTTGATTCTGCTTATTTATGGCATTTTCTATTGGGGATTATGGCTTTAAAATTATGTGCTCTGAAGGCTTCTGTACAAGACTGACATTTATGTACTTGAATTTTGGTATTGTGGTTTTGAAAGATGTAACCAAACTTATTTCTGTTTCCGCTGCAATAAAGTTATAAAAAATTTCTAGTACTACTTTAAGTATCTATCTTGTAATATTCTGTTCTGTTTACTTATATTGCTCCATGAAATTTAATCCATTCCCTTAGTGAGTGACATTAATGGACTTGGGGTGTTACACTTTGTATCAAAGCTGAAGGTTACCGGATTTGATAAAAAGTTTGAAAACTATTTTCAAAAAGGTTTCAAAAAGGAAGTATTTTCAAAAGTAGAGTTTATTTTGAAAAACATAATCCCAAAGAGCCATATATCTTTCCTTTGATTCTCTGTTTTGAATCTCTTCCTTTTTCTTTTCAGCATGTTTGGGGTACCCGAGATACCCGAGGGTATACCTATACCAACCTGGTTCAGAAGGTATCTGGAGGCTAGGGCCACCGCCGCAGGCCCAGTAGACGTTCCTCCTCCCCCAGCTGCAGCCGCTCCTCCTCCCCCTCCCCGCATTGATACTTTTTCGAAGATATGCAAAGACTTTCGGGCAATGGGCGGGAAACCTTTTCACGGGTCAGAGACATTTGTTGAAGCTCAAAGTTGGCTTAAGGAGGTGGAATATTTGTTTGGTATCTTCGAGATAGAAGATTGGAGGGAGGTCCAATTAGCTGCTTGGTTAATGAAGGACGATGCCTCGTTTTGGTGGGAGACCACGAATGGAGAGCATCCAGTGGAGACATGGATGGATTTCAGGCATAGGTTCGAAATGAAATTTCTTTCACGTTCAGAAGAGAATTTATACATGGAGAGGTTCTTAGCATTGAAGCAAGGGAATTTATCAATAAAGGAGTACATCAACAAGTTCAATTAGTTGGCGAGATTTGGCTTAGACTTGGTGAACACACCTGAAAAGAAGGCCTTGAGATTCGTTAAAGGTTTAAATGAGCCGCTACACGGGTTGGCTATGACCCACATTCCTATGGGGGCTACCTTCGAGAAATTGGTTGACATGGCATTGATGCATGAAGAGGAAGCCAAAAGTGAGAAAAAAGAGGAAAAGCTTGAAGGACCACAGAACAAGAAAGCGTGGCCCAAAAAGGAAACACAAAAGAAGGATGAAAAATCTGAAGATAAGAAGGAGAAAAGTTCTTTACTTGTGGAAGCTTGACTCATCTGAACAAGGATTGCAGAAAGAGGAAGGGCACTTGCTTCAACTGTGGTGAGATGGGACACTTCACTAGGGACTGTCCGAAGAAACGAGGGCAAGGGCAGAGGACAGGACCTACTTCTGAAGGGCAGGTGAATGCTCACGTGGTTGGTGGATAAAATAGAGATAGGAAATTTTTTGTAGAAGGTTTAATTTCCTTATCTGATTATTGAGTTAAAACTCTTTTTGATTCTAGCATTTTGATTCTGTAATTGAGACTCTGCACATTAATACTAGTCTTGTTTTTGATCCCGCTATAATCTCAAACCCCATAAGGGTTACGACTCATCTATTTGGGATAAGTTGGGGGTATCTGTGTTGGGCGTTAAGTTGACTATGACGCCTACATTCTGGGTTTTGATAATCTGATCTGTACCAGTAGTCTGTAAGTATCTAAATATTTCTGAAAAGGATAGGGGTTTTTACTTGAAGTGTGAAGTAGATTTCCAGTTTGGACATTGTTTAATGGGAGTAATTCTCTGAGTGTCAATCTGATGTTGATTTCGGTCTTCGTGGTTGATACTTAGAGATTTATTCTCTTAACCAATGTCTAATGGGAATAGAACTTTTGTTTTAATTGTACTTGCTTCTATCACTCGGTTGTATCCTATCGATCGAGTCTTCGACCTTTAGGCAGAAACTAATGGGTGTAAACATGTGTTTGAGACATGTTATGTTTGATGGTTGCAAGTGGATGCAAGTGGTTGCTAGTTGTTGCTTGTGGATGCATATACACACACTAGGCACTAGATCGGCTCAAAAGCACTCTCATACTGCATATTGATGTGTGCGTATTTTTCAATTTTTGTGGATGCAAAATGATTGACTCATCACATGGATGTTGCATTTGGACGAATGGTTATGCACTCATATAGAAATGATGTGTATCAAATAGGATTTCTTGCATACATAATTGGACTCATGTCACTAACATAATTAGCATTGAGGAGGTCAACTGAATCAGTAGACCGCCTGGTCTTTACATTAGGTAAGAGACATATACACACACTTTTGCATATGTTCATACAACATTAGAAGTTTTCTAAGGACAATGGATGCTTGTGGATGATGGTTGAGTATATGGGTGATTGGATGGTAGGACACATTCTTCTTAACTTGAAGATTTCGGGGACGAAATCCTTTAAGGAGGGGAGAATGTAACACCCCGTATTTTCTGTGAGCATAAAAGTAACAAAACAAAGTATACTTAATTTTTAAAAGAAGAATTAAGGGAAACGGGTTACGCCATTGCGTTTGTCTCGGAATACTGCTTGAGATAGAGTCCGAGTTTGCGTAAATCGGACTCAATATGAAGAAGTTATGGCACTTAGAAGTTTTAGGAATTTAAAATAAAAACCAGCCCGAATTCAAAATTTAAAGTTCGAAATTCAAAACACAAACCCGGGTTGGGCGGGAAATTTCCCGCCTAGGACCCAGGTCAACCTGGGTTACATAGGTCGACCAGGGGGTCGACCTGGGGGTTGACCTCCCCCCTATTTCCAGATCTGAGGACAGATTCATTTTTCTGCATTTGGACGCCCGTTCTGACCAGATTCGTTGATCCCTATGCTATATAAACATCCCTAAGGCTACAATTTTCTCTACACAATTTCATTACGCCTATACTCTACCCTAATTCATATTAAAATAAATCAATGGCGTCGCTACTCTACTGAAACCTAGGCTAGAACTAGTGCTTCTTCTTCTTCTTCCAATCTGAATAGGATTAAAAGAGAACAACTACAACCCTTTTTCTTTTAGAATACAACCAAGGTGAGTACAATTATTTTCAGATATGAAATTTAATTATGATCTTGACATGGTTATAAATCTGAATATTGAGGTTATGCATATTCTTTTTTATCATATCTGTTTTTCTGTGTAGATCTATCTTATTAATATTATTGTAACTATTATGTATCTCTTCCTTCCTTCTGTTTTATAGCCAGGCTACCATGAGCTTGAGCCAAATCTCATAAGAGATTGACGCACGAATGCTAAATTTGGGGAAAATAGTGAATGATGCATAATTAGACATGACCGATTTGTGACTAATTTGAGAAAAGAGCATATGTTGTAATTTAAGATCTAGATTTGGGCATACTATATATGATAGTCTGTGATTTGGAAGAAGGAGAATTATTTTGTATATGACTTAGGCGTAAAGATCTATATTAAAATATGGTAACTATTAAACGTTAACTCGCCTAAATGGGGATTTTTGGACATTTGACATATGCTGAAATAAAAAGCTATAATTTGGCATAATTCGTATTGTATATCATGATTTGAGGTTTTTGGAGAATATTCTGTACTGTGTAAATTTAACTAAAATTTGGGGCATATATTATATTGTGAATTATGACAATAATTTGGGCATGTAAAATTAGGCTTAATTTTATGATTAGGTGAGGTATGTCAATGGAATTTTAAGGGATGATTAAATCTGTTAAATTGCCTAATATGTTAAATCTGTTGAAACTGAATATGGTAATTTGGGGTATGAAAATCTGTAGGCTCGATCTAAAATTGAGCAAAACAAGTTAATAGAACTTTGAATAATTTGCTGTAACTTGTAAAGAAGTTTAATTTGTTGAATTGGCATAATTAGTCTGGTATTGGCATAATCTATGAATGAATACTTTAGCTAAGGATAAGAATGCTGAGACATGAGGTTAGACGCTGTTTGCGGTAGAAGCCTACCCGGACCCAACCGTCTTAACCAGCAACCGCAAACTGTCAGTATAATGTGAGAGGTCATAGGCATAACTAAAAGATGCTTAGACACGAGGTTAGGTCTGGTTTGTGGCAGAAGTCTGCCCGGAACCGCCTGGCACATCCAAAGGCCACAAGCTACCGACCTAATGTGAGATGTCTGTGCATTAACATTTAATTAATGCAAATCTAGGATAAATATGATGCCTAAAATGTGTTGGGTGGATAAGGTTAAATCAACTGGACGGATGAATCTAATAAACCCATTTCATAAATTTGTAGGCCCAATTCAAGGTTAGGTGAAACAATCTGTAAGTCTGTTAATATGTATATCTGATCCGTTAGTCTGAAAACTTGTTAATTTGCATATCTGATCTGTTAGTCTGAAAACTTATTAACCTGTATGTCTGATCTAAGGACTGGTTAATCTGAACTTTGTACATCTGAAATCTGTAAGCAAGTTAATCTGGAATCTGTTAGTCTGGGGACACAAGGTTAGGAGGGGTAATTACTTGTGTCATCTGTTGTTTGGGACCCATATTAGTCAGTATACCTTTCTGGTATCAAAAACTATGACCCAACACTAGGCAGGGATCCAGGGCACGCTTACTGAACTAATTATAAGAGGTTCATTCTGATAATGGCGAGGGGTGTTGATGGTGCATTCCAACCGGGTCATGTACGTGCATAGATCTGGTCTGCTCTTAGGATATAAGACGTTGTAACATCTGTAAATAGGTCTTTGTCTATAGGTTGCCACTTTAGGGAATGATACACCCTTATTTGGGGCCGGTACAGGGTATTTATGTATTAGGGAGCCGATCGCTTGGGATAGAATTTAGGGTACACCAAGTTCTGTCAATTTCTGTTGGGGTACCGTCTGTTTCTGTTGGGGTGGTAACACCTGTCTGTTTCTGCATGGTACCGTCTGTTGGGGTGGTAAAGGCCCGTCACTAGTGTACACCTAATTCTAACATTCTGTTTCCGTAGGGAATATTCTATTTTCGTCTCTGATTTCGTTTCTGCTTCTATTTCTATACCGTTTGTCTCTGTTAGGGTGGTAAAGGCCCATTACTAGCATTCTGTTTCTGTACGTCTGTCTCTGTTAGGGTGGTAAAGGCCCATTACTAACATCGTGTTTCTGAAGAGATCGTTCTATTTTTTGTTTAGACATTAGGACAACGCCTAATTCTGTTATACTAGTATTAGTGCAGAGAACTGAAAAGTAATTAAGAAGCATAGATTGGTCTAGGTTATTCTGTTCTGTTTACCCTGTTTATATCTGTTATTCTTGTTCCAGTTATCTCCATCCAGTTTTATTTTCATGTCATGATACTATTATCTGTTTATATGCTGAAAGTCACTGGACTCATCAGACTTATGTTTGACCTAGTTTGTTTCGCCTCTTTTCTTCCGTTCCCCCCTCTCCAGGTTCTCAGGGAGAAAATACGCAAGCTTAGTTCTGATATCTCTTTCTTCTAGCTTGAAGTTGAAGATGTATTGCTTGGCTTTGATTCTGCTTATCTATAGCATTTTCTATTGGGGATTTTTTCTTTAAAATTATGTACTCTAAAGGCTTCTGTACAAGACTGACATTTATGTACTTGAATTTTGGTATTGTGGTTTTGAACGATGTAACCAAACTTATTTATGTTTCCGCTACAATAAAGCTATAAAAAGTTTTCAAGTACTACTTTAAGTATCTATCTTGTAATATTCTATTCTGTTTACTTATATCGCTCCATGAAAGTTAATGCATTCCCTTAGTGAGTGAAATTAATGGACTTGGGGTGTTACATGTATCCTCACGAACCGCCTGCAGAAATCACCTATAAATAGCCCATACTTGGCATTTTTAAGGATCTTTTGGTAGTTGAGAGCTCTGATTCCACCATTATCGAACCTTTATCATTTCTAATAAGAAATATCTCGAAATTATTGAGTGAATCATTATTGTGATTTTACTTGTATTCAAACATATAATCAGAATCCTATAAAGTGGACGTAGGCTCGTTAATGCCAAACCACTATAAATTTGGTGTGTTTGCTGCATTTTCTTTCATCTTTAGTTTGTATTTTGTGACGGTCCGCCCCGCACCAGCCGACATTTCCAATGAAAGTATATTGTGCCAATGCCCGACTAACACGGGATGGTCGCCAAAGAAAGGAAAGGAAGGAAATTGAACTAACAAGGAACCTGTAGAAGTCACACAACGCATGGGATAAAATATAATAATAACATAACTTTGACATAAAACAGGCGAGACAGTGCATAAGCTGAAAACTAAACCATCATAGCAGCGGAAAGATTCAAAATATAGCTTATGATCTAAACCATTCATTATTACAACTTTGAAATATTGTCTCTAAAGCAAAAAAAAGAGGTACATTACTAATGCCCAAAGTAGTGACCAATAACAAAAAAGGGAGATTATATATATATATAAGTATCATATGTGGAAGTCTCCTGCTCGTCTTTGGTACAGCTACTCATGCATAATCATCTGACTTGTCTCTAGTTTGCCCGTTTAAGAGCACCCAGAGTAATAAGAAGAGACATAAAACTCTGGGTCAGACAAAAGTCCGGTATGATTGATAAGCAGCAAAAACAAAACAATAACAGGTATACATAACCATACCTGGAGTTAGCACAACAGGATGTACAATACTCTAAGGTGACACTAACACAAGGTGTGAAAATAATGGGGAGGAGTGTGCATGTCATAGTGATGTCAAACAATCAAGCATAACAACCATCCTCACATCTCTCACTCTGTGCGTAAAGCATACGATATCTACCACTTTGATCACCCAATTCTTTGTTACGATCACTCTGCCCCATGGAGTCATGACAACTCCACTGCACTGATCTGTAACCACTAATACTTTTCTATGTCCACTCTACCCCATGGAGTCATAACAACTCCACTGCACTGGCTCATAGCCCTGATACGATCACTTTGCCCCATGGAGTCATAACCACCCCACTGCACTGATCCATAGCCAATATCTGTCTCTTAGCGGTGAGTCAAAGCTATAGACATCGATAACTCCTTTGCACACGTCCCGCAGCAAAGTCCAACTCATGAAGTTAACTCATTTGTTCCCATCTATATCCTAAGCTACAACTTCTTATTTGGACTACCTTCGCATCTCGGGTTTTGGTCTTCTCCGGATCGGTTCGGAAAACAGCTCCATTCGGTTTAGTTCTGTCCTCTTGAAGTAGTACGGTTCGTGATCATCACTATCGGGTCAGGTCGGCTTCTCCATCTAGGTCGGTTCGTGAGCTCCAGTCTGAGTCGTGGAGATGGGTTCGGTTCGTGCACTCCTTCTTCGGGCGGTTCGGTTCGGAATATAGGCTCCAGGTCGGATCGTGATATCCAGCTCGTGGCATCGGCTCGTTGATGCTGTGTGGTTCGTGTTCGAAGCAGCAGATCGGCTCGTGATGGGGTGTGACTCACAGGCGGTTTGGGTCAAGCTTCCATCACTGGTTCGTGATATGTGCTTTGCAAGTGGGGGAGGGCGATCCGATCCGGTCCAAATTCCTGCAACTTTTCCAGTGAGCTATTTACGCCATACGATGGTGTTTTCGACCAATCTAACTTTTCTATGCAACCACAAATCATTCCAAATAGTAATAACAACATGTATGATCAAACATAAACACCAAATTAACAATTTAACATGTTAGTATCGATCAAACATACCCAAAACCCATGTTTTCCCCTTAATACCCTTAATCATGATTTGGCCATATGATTAGCAAAACATATCCAAATTAGCCCAAAATTTAATCAGAGCCCTGAAATAATATTTTAGAATTTTACAAATTTTTCCAGAATTTTAACATGCATAAATTCGCTAATTAACACTAATCACCCCTAATTAGCCGTAATTAGTGAAAAACAATGCAAATCACTCACATTGGCCACAAATTAATCTTAGATCTGAACTTTGCTACTGTTATAGGTTGAATTCCATTGCTTAGCAGTAGCACCAACTCTGATTTGCCACTACACTTTCTTGATTTGGTGTAGATTGAGCTAATACGCGATTAAACAGTGATTTGGGATGAATTTAGAAAGTGGATGTCATTGTTAGGGTTGAAGAGAGGTAAGTGGCAGCTGGAAGATGACAAAGAAAAGGTTTCTCTAACCCTAATCAGCCCCTAAATAGCTCAAATCCCGAAATCCCCAATGGGCCTAGCTGCTAATCACCCTAAGTAGGCCCGGTTAAGTTGTTTTTCACCTTCCAAACGTTAATTTGACCATATCTCCCAAACGTTAAGTCCGTTTGGCTATTGTGACCACTCTACGGAAAGATAAACCATCATCCAGATCTGATGGAAGTGGTTTCAGGTCAAAAATCCTTACTAATCGAAAGTTATTGGCAAAATAAGATTCGTTAGGGGCAAAACGGTCATTTAAAAATCGGCAAAAATCGTTAACATGGGAAATAACCCTAATAGTTGTTCCCCAAAGTTAAAAGACTATACGACCTCATATGAAAAAGAAATAAATGTTCTATGATCCTTCGATATGTAGAATGCGGGTCGTCACATATTTTCTACGAACCAAGATAATTTGGGTGTTAGAACCACTTTTAAGTCTAACATTTGGTGCTTTCACTGAGAACTCAATTCTCAGCCTGTCGGATTATTGCTCTACTATTTGGATTTTCAAGTCCAAAGAAAATAGTCTGCATTCTCACTGTTTCATTTTTGAAGATTTCAGCAAATTCAAGACATTATGGTCGTAAAGAAATCTAAGGATTTATGAGCCTCTCGAGCAAATGAAGCTAATGAAGAAAACACTCTAGAAAAGGCCAAGGTGGTCTCCCTGGCTCACGGCTCGCAGGGGGCGATCCTACCCTAGGAGGGGGTCACGACCCGATCCTAGGAGGGGATCACGAGCTACCTCCAAGGAGGGACCACGAGCCGCCTTCAAGGTGGAACCACGAGCCGCCTTCAAACAGGAACCACGAGCCAACCCCGGGAGGGGGTAACGAACCGCCCCCAGCAAGGGACAACAACTCGACCCGGAAAAGAGATTATGACCCATTCAAACCATGATGATGCTTTTGTTCGACCTGGTTCAAGTGCTCTAAATTAAACTGTGAATGCCAACGACCGATTACTTGCCTCTGCCCTAGCAACAGAAGGAAATATGTCCCGTGTTCTTGACATATTGGAAAGGACAAATGACGGTTTGGAGGCTCAAAGACGTGAGACTACCTTAATGCGGGAGAATATGGCTGCGATGAGAAGACAGGTAGACGAACTTCGAAGGCAGAGAACGCCTTCACCAACTCATCGCTTTACTCCAGACTATTCATCTTCATCAGAAGATACTTCAAGACCCCAACGACGACAATTGGAGAGGCCTGAAAATGTTGAACAGCTACGGTTTGGATCCCTCCCTTCTCGAGAAGAAAAAACACTCAATCTAGGACCAAACAACCGCAACCTGAACAATCCTACTCTGTTTTCCAGGGAAGGATCCCGAGCATTACCTAGGGATAGAAACATTGATGACCTTATCCAGAATCAACCCCACTTCTCGCGACTGACCGTGGCCATAGGGAGTAAGGAAGTTCTGCTCAAGTCCTCGATCAGGTAGCAATGCACCTAAGAGACGTTGGAGATTTTCATAGAGCAAGGAGCGCTAATCCTGAATCCACCTTGACCAGTGCCGACGTTGAGGCAAATCATGGAAGACAACCATGGATAAAGAAATGAGGACTGGGGTATAGACCGCAGTCATACGCCCTTCACTAATGACATATTAGACGTCCGATCCCCAAGGCGATTCAACATGCCGACTATGAACCGTTATGCAGGTAGGATAGACCCGGTTCAGGACTTAATGAGATATTCATGGTATATGAATGTTGCTTCCACTTCCGACGCAGTGAAATGCAAAGCATTCCCGATCTTCTTAAAGGAAGTGGCATTAATGTGGTTTACCCGCTTGCCTGCACGATCGACCTCCAGCTTCAAAGAATTGAGCGAAAGGTTCATAAATCAATTCTGACTTCATACTCAAAGGTTCAAAAATGTCATTGAGCTATCACTCATCAAGCAGCGACCTGATGAAACTCTGAGGTCGTATTGGATCATTTTAATTTGGCAGTCATCGAGGTAAGAGATCCTCATGAATAGTCCGTCCTGATGGCATTGATTGACGGAGTAGACAAAGATTTTGAGTTAGGTAAATACTTAGCCGAAAAACCGCCACTGACTAGATAGATATTTTATAAGAAAGCCAATTTCGCCTACGTCAAGAAGAGATTTATGTTAGTCGAAAGAGGAAAGCCGCTGATAAAGAAGTTATTCAAAGTAATGTGGCCATTACACAGTCCCGTGATAGTTCTAGAAAGGTGGAAGTCATTGTCGTTAATAAGAATCAAGGTAGCGGTCGCCAAGCTAGAAATAGCAACAAGAGAAAGAATCATGGAAACGACTTGCAGAAATGATCTTTGTAACACCCCATTATTTTCAATGAATATTAAAAGACGAATTAAAAGAATACTTAATTTTAAAAGTGAGAATTAAGTAAAACAGACTATACCACTGCGGTTCGTCTCAAAATTCTGGTCAAGATGGACCCAAAGTTTGCATTAAACGGATAATGTATGAGAAAGTTATGGACTTTGGAAGTTTTTATACATATTAGGGAAATATATGTATATATAAATTAATAAAATAAAAATCAACCTAAAATTCAAGAAAAAAATTCAAAACAGCGGTAGCGGGAAGGCAAAACGCCAAACCGGCCTATTTTATGGGTCGACCTGCTGGGTCGACCCCAGGGTCAACTCAGGGTGTTTGGAATCGACCCCATCGGCCTAGAATGGTCTGTGACGAAATTTTCTGCTTTATGGCTTATGTGTCGCACTGTGGTTGGCTGGGTGACATGTCTCTTTGGTTTAGATGGCTCTGTTGACTCCTATGCTAATCTAAATGCCATGGTTTGCCTAACACACCTATAAATACATATCCAAACCTAAACCCTAATTCTATTATTCACTCTCATGGAGCCTCCATGCTGCCAAAATCTCATCTAAACCTAGCCGCCACTAAAACCTAAATCAAATCAAAAAGTTCTTCATCAACCTAGAGGATTAATCAATATCAAGTTAGAGTTCTTCAACAACAACAAGCGATTCAATTATCTTTTCTAATCCAAACGTTGTAAGTTCAGTTCTTTTTAGATTTGAACACCTAAATCTAGTCTTGACATGTAATAAGATAAAATTGAGACTATGCTTGATTCTAAGTTGTTCTTTTGCTTCAATTCTTATTCTCATGATGCTATTATCATCAGTTTATCTTGTTGTACATCAGTTTTTCATGTTCATGATGATGTTCTTATCAAGTCTTAGCCTTCATGCCTGTGATGATATTTTCATGCCTATTTTCTCTCTGTTCTTATTTTATGCAACTTCTATCTCCCCCTATTTATTTTCTTTTGTTGAACCTGGGTAAACTTCAAACCTAGGCTGAAATCACGAAATACGAATGTTTGGAATACGGGGAATATTCCGTATTGCCTATTTGGGTGAATTTATGGGCATAACATGTTTGGTGGAATTATTGGGCATAATTTGTGATGGATATGGGCTATTATTATTATAATTGCAAGTTTGGGTAAATTGACATGTAAATCAATATTTGGGCATATGTAAATTGGCATGTAAATCAATAATTGGGCATATGTAAATTGGCATGTAAATCAACAATTGGGCATATGATAATGGGCATGTAAAAATTGGAATTTGGCCATAATTGGCAAGTATAAAATTTAATTAAATCTATTGGCCTCCTAAGACACGAGGTTAGATTTAAGTTGTGGTGTAAGGCTGCCCGGAACCGCTTGGCACATCCAGCAACCACAACGACAACAATCTAATGTTAGAGGTCAAAGGCGAAGATTAGATGGGTAATAATGCCTAACACGAGGTTAGGATGATTTTGTGGTGTAAGACTTCCCAGAACCGCCCGGCACATCCAGCAACCGCAAACAACAAGTCTAATGTGAGAGGTTAGCGCATTGAATGCTTGACCCCAAGGTTGGAATGGGTTTGCGGTGTAAGACTGCCCGGAACCGCCCGGCACAATCCAGCTACCGCAAATAAGTCCAATGTGAGAGGGTGATGCATTAATAATTAATTAATGGTAAACAAACATGTTACGTATGGTAGGGTTAAGTCAACATGCAACACTTAACCAATATGACATGACAAGTGGGTGGGTTAAGTAACTCGATTGGATTAATGACACTTAATCAATATAACATGATGAATGGGTGGGTTAAGTAAACTTGAATTGATTGATTGATGACACTTAACCAGTATGGGGGGGGGGGGTATACGAATAGACCCTAGGAAAACCGTAGTAGCCGGACCCTTTTCAGCAGTAACCCACATTAGGTATCAACGGGATCTTGAGCTAGGAAAGGTAAGGCATGATTACTAGGCTGATTATAAGCAATCAAAATAGCGACATGTAGTATGGCGGTGCAGGTTCCGACGGATTACAGGCATGCACGTAATTTCGATATGGGAAAATTTAGACACTGAGTACCAAGTAGGTATAAAGCTGTGCACTCTAGAACTGTATCGGGTTGCCACCCTAGGAAATGATACACCATATGGTGGGACCAGCACAGGTATATACAAGTAGGGGGCCGGGTTGATACAAACACATGCGGAACGTTATGAGTAGTAGCCGATCAATTAAGATAGGTATGGTGGGGATAGGTAAACTGTCAATAGGAGGTGGGACCCTCATCATGAGATATGTACCTATAAAACTATCATGTGGGAAATGGGGATTACTTATCTTGTTTTGTAACAAATGGCATTAGTTGAACACTAGTTAGGTGGTGCAGAGAAATTAGGAATCAATACGATACCTTATCATGTTCTAGTCTTATCTTATGCTTATCTCGTTATCTTGCGATTCTTATTATCATGGTTATGTCTTGTATCCAGTTTATTCATGTCATGATACCTTTACCTGTTTACATGCTGAATGTCACTGGACTTACCAGGCTTTATGTCTGACTCTGTTTTTGTTTCGCCTTCTTTCTTTCGTTCCCCCCAAGGTCCACAGGGAGGGAATACTACCGCTTAGTTCAGATTCTTTTCAAGATCGAAGATTGTGATGTATTGCTTTGGACTCTTGCTTTACTGCTATGGCTGGCTACTGCTTAATTGGGGAATTATGCTATGTTATTTTGTATTATGCTTCTTTTGAGAAACAAGACAGATATTTGATGTAATGGGTTTTGATGTTTTGGTGTTGACATTTGAAACAACCCTTATGAAAGTTTATCCTATTATGCTACTATGGAATAAAAGTTCTAATTGTTTTCCACTGCTTAAATTTGTCTGTTTTGTAATTTTATCTGTTCTATACTCTTATGACCCCCACTAAAGTTAATGCATTTCCTTTGTGAGTAACCTTAATGGAGGTAGGGTGTTACACGTGGTATCCGAGCTGAAGGTTACCAGAACGGATAAAAGATTTTGAAAATTATTTTCGAAAGCATATTTTAAAGAAAATATTTTCAAAACCATGATTTAAAGAATCATTTTCAAGGAAAAGTATTGTTATTTTAAAAAGGCATATTCCCCAAAGCCATATGCACTATCCTTCTTTTCTTTGTTTTGAATCCTTTCCTTTTTCTTTTCAGCATGTCTGGAGAACCCGAGATACCTTAGGGTGTTCCGATACCCACTTGGTTCAGACGATACCTGGAGGTTAGGGCCACTGCCGCGGGCCCAGCCAACGTTCCTCCTCCTCCTCCTCCCCCAGCTGTTGTCGCTCCTTGCATAGATGCTTTTGCTAAGATTTGTAAGGACTTTCGTGCTATGGGCGGAAATATATTTAAAGGGACTGAGACGTTTGTTGAAGCACGGAACTGGCTCAAGGAAATAGAAGAGTTGTTTGCTATCTTTGAAGTGGATGATAGGAGGAAGATACAATTGGCCGCTTGGCTAGTGAAGGAAGAAGCCTCTTACTGGTGGGAAGTTACTAGTACTGAGCAACCAGTTGAGACTTGGGTGGAATTTAGGCGGAGGTTTGAGATGAAGTTCCTCTCGCCAACTGATTAAAGCCTACAGATGGAGAAGTTTCTAGCACTCAAACAAAGGAGTATGTCAGTCAAGGAATACGTCAACGAATTCAATTTGCTTTCAAGATTTGGGTTGGAGTTGGTACATACACCTCACAAGAAAGCTTTACGTTTTACTAGAGGCTTGAATGAACCACTGCATGGTCTAGCTATGTCCCATATTCCAATGGGCGCAACTTTTGAGAGATTGGTCAACATGGCACTATTACATGAAGAAGACAAGGGTGGGAAGAAAAAAGTGAAGAAGGACGAACCTCAAAACAAGAAGGTGGACAATAAGAAGGGTGGAAAGAACAACAAGCCACGCGACAAGAGGAAGCGTAACTATTGTGGTATCATTGGCCACATCGCTAAAGACTGTAGAAAGAAGAAGAGGAAGACAGGTGGTTGTTTCCATTGTGGCGAGACAGGACATGTGGTTAAGGATTGCCCAAAGAAGCAAGGGAAAAGGGCAGAACCTTCTGGAGGGCAAGTTCATGCTCTCATGGCACCCACTCAAGAGAGAGGTAGAAATATTTCCGTTGAAAGTTTAGTTTTTCTTGCTGATCATCCTATACGCACTCTTTTTGATTCTGGCGTATCGCATTCTTTTATGTCCACTTTAGTAGAGTCTCTGCACCTTAGTACATGTATGGTAAAGGATACCATTGTTGTCTCAAATCTGATTGGGGGTTCGGCTCATTTATCTATGATTTGCTTGGATTTGGGAATATCCATACTTAGTGTTGAGTTTCGATGTAATGCATATGTTCTTGGTTTCATGGGCTATGGGTTGATTTTAGGGATGGATTGGTTATCCGAAAATTGTGCCATTCTCAATTGTGAAAGGAGGGTAGTTAGAATTTTGCCTCGTCTCGGTAATACCCTCGAAATCTCGTGTAACCCCAAGGGTTCTGTCATGCTTAGTTACCTAGAATCTCTTGATGCATCTGTTGATAATTTGCAATCTGTTCTAGTAGTCCGTGAGTATCCCGATGTCTTTGATGAGGTGAAGGGTTTACCCCCAAAACGTGAAATAGATTTCCGCATATACTTGGTTGACAATGCCAAACCAGTTGCTTTACCCGTACGACACATGGCTCCTAGGGAAAGGAAGGAGCTTAGTAAACAAGTTAAAGAGTTGCTTGAGAAGGGGTTTATTAGGCGAAGTATTTCTGAATGGGGTGCTCCAGTAGTATTCGCTACTAAGGCGGATGGTTCACTTCGCTTATGTGTGGATTATAGAGAGTTAAACAAGCTGACTAAGAAAAAAAGGCACCCACTTCCACGAATAGATGATTTGTTTGACCAGCTTGTAGGTGCATCCGTTTTCTCACAACTAGATTTGGCTATGAGTTTTCATCGTATAAGAGTGGCTGAGGACTGTATAGACAAGACTGCTTTTAGGACCCCTGACGGTTTCTTTGAATGGCTTGTCATGCCTTTCGGTTTGACGAATGCATCCGCCTATTTTGTTGACTTGATGAGTAGGGTGTTTAGGGAGTTCCTTAATAAGTTTGTGGTAGTCTTCATGGACGACATCTTGATTTTCTCAAAGAATGAGGAAGAACATACTTTGCATTTGAGGCCAGTCATGGATACCCTTCGAGCACATCAGCTTAAAGCGAAGTTCTCCAAATGTCACTTTTGGAGAGTAGAAGTAAGGTTTCTAGGACATCTGGTGTCCAAAGACGGGATAGATGTAGACCCCGCAAAAGTAGTTGCGGTGCAAGATTGGAAGATCCCAAAGAATGCAACAGAGGTGCGAAGCTTTCTTGGATTAGCGGGCTATTATAGGAAGTTCATTAAGGACTTTGCGAAGATATCATCCCCACTTACTAGACTGACGAAGAAGAATCTAGCCTTTGCTTGGGACATAGATTGTGACATTGCTTTCCAACAATTGAAAAGGGCTCTTACAACAGCCCCAGTGTTGACATTGCCAGACGGGAGTAAAATGTTTACAGTATACACGGATGCATGTGGTACGGGACTAGGCATTGTCTTGATGCAATAAGGGAAGGTAGTAGCTTATGGTGGAAGACAGTTGAAAGTACATGAGAAAAACTACCCAACCCACGATCTAGAGTTAGCTGCCATCGTTTTTGTGCTCAAGTCTTGGCGCCATTATATCCTAGTTGAGAAGTTTGAATTGTATACTGACCATAAATCGTTGAAGTACCTTTTCTAGCAGAAAGATCATAACTTGAGTCAACAAAGGTGGATGGAGTTCCTAGCATCCTACGATTTTGAGATCGCATATACCCCTGGCAAGGGTAACATTGTAGCTGACGCCTTGAGTAGGAAGAAGTCGACTTTGAGTCCTATGTTCGTGGAGAGGCGGAGATCAGAATACATAGCAGCCTTTGACTTTAGACCCTCTGTCGATTATGTGACCGGTTGTTAGCATCCTTAGAGGTAAGACCTACGCTTTTGGGACGGATTGGAGAGGTCCAGCGGGATAACCCACAGTTGCTTGAGCTAGTAGAAAAGCTCATAGGAGGGAAGTCTTCGAGCCATCTTGGTAGGTATACCCTAGATGACAAGGGTTGGTTACATAGTGATGGGAGACTTTGTGTACCACAAGGAAAGAACTTGAGGAAGACAGTTCTTGAGGAAGTCCATCATTCTAAGATGACCATACATCCCGGTGGTGATAAGATGTAAAAAGACATGAAGCGAGTTTTCTTTTGGGCCGGAATGCAGAAGGACGTGGCTGAGTTCGTTTCTAAATGCTTGGTATGTCAGTAAGTCAAGGCTGAGCAGAAAAAGCTCAGTAGACTGCTTCATCCTCTAGAGGTTCCGCAATGGAAATGGGAGAGTATCTCGATGGACTTTATAGATGGGTGCCTAGGTCTAGAAAATGCAATACCAGTATTTGGGTGATAGTGGACAGACTTACGAAGAGTGCTCACTTCATTCCTGTCAAGAGAAATAGGACTGCATCATCGTAGCACTATTTATGTTAGGGAGATGGTTCGTTTGCATGGGTACCTTCTATCATAGTAAGCGATCGTGATCCTATCTTTACTAGTGACTTTTGGAAAAGTTTGCAAGAATCCATAGAGACTCAGTTATGCTTGAGCACGGCGTATCATCCTCAGATGGACGGCCAAATCGAGAGGGTGAATCGGATTCTAGAAGACCTTTTGAGGCTTTGTATCTTGGACTTTGGCAGGACATGGGAGGACCACCTTCCACTAGTAGATTTTGCGTATAGTAACAGCTATCAGTCTAGCATTAGCATGGCACCTTTTGAAGCTTTTTATGGACGGCCATGTAAATCGCCAACTTTTTGGTGGGAATCCACATATAAGCTAGTGCTTGGGCCAGATAATTAGAGAGACTTCAAAGAAAGTGGATCTAATTCGAAGACATATGAAGACTGCGCAAGAGAGGCAAAAGTCGTATGCTGATAGGAGAAGGACCAACCTTAAGTTCAGTGTTGGAGACATGGTCTTTGTCAAAGTATCACCGTTAAGGAATGTTGTTCGCTTTGGGTCGGTAGGGAAGCTAGCACCGAGATTCGTAGGACCGTTTCCTATTACAGAGGGAGCTGGACAGATGACCTACAGAGTAGAGTTGCCCGAGAAGCTTAGTGGTGTACATAATGTGTTTCACGTATCACATTTGAGGAAGTGCTTACATGACACCGCGGAAGTGGTGGAGCCGAGCATACTTGTGGAAGTTGAAGTGGAGCGAGATGCCATGATTAGATGAGCCCTTACGTGCATCCTTGGATCGGAGGTCAAGAGGTTAGGCAACAAAGAAGTCAAGCTAGTCAAAGTACAATGGGGAAGTGATAAAGGAGACGCTACTTGGGAGATGGAAGCTAAGATGCGTACGTTGTATTCTTTTCTCTTTGAGGGTATGTTCTTAATTTCCCCTTTTTCTACTGCTTTGTTTATACTTATTCTATCGTTTAGGACGTCCTCTTGATTATATCATCGACCTTTAGCTAGGAATATCCTATGATTGTAAACATGTGTTTGAGACATGTTATGTTTGGCGGATGCAAGTGGTTGCTAGTGGTTGCTCGTGGATGCATTTACACACACCCCTTAGGCACTAGATCGGCTCAAGTCACTTTCACATTGCATATGCATATATATGTTTGGTTATGGATGAGATTGAAATTGGACGTGTTATCATATGAATGTTGCATATGGATGAATGATCATGCACTCATGTAGAGATTATGAAGTACATTAGGAATAATTGCATATATAATTGGACTCATTGCACTAACATAATTCGCATTAAGGAGGTCAACTGAATCAGTAGACTGCCATATTTTGCATTAGATAAGGAACATATACACGCACACTTTTGCATATGTTCATATAGCATTAGAAATCTTTTTTAAGGATAATGGATGCTTGTGAATGATGGTTGAGTAGATGGATGTTTGATGGTAGGATGCATTCGTCTTAACTTAGAGATTTCGGGGACGAAATCCTTTAAGGAGGGGAGAATGTAACACCCCATATTTTTCTATGAATATTAATAGACAAATTAAAAGAATACTTAATTTTAAAAGTGAGAATTAAGTAAAACAGACTATACCGCTGTGTTCTTCTCAAAATTCTGGTCAAGATGGACCCAAAGTTTGCATTAAACGGATAATGTATGAGAAATTTATGGACCTTGGAAGTTTGTATACATATAAGGGAAATATATGTATATATATAAATTAATAAAATAAAAATCAACCTAAAATTCAAGAAAAAAATTCAAAACAGCGGAAGCGGGAAGGCAAAACACCAAACCGACCTATTTTATGGTTCGACCCGAGACTTGCTGGGTCGACCCCAGGGTCAACTCAGGGTGTTTGGAATCGACCCTGTCGGCCTAGAATGGTATGTGACGAAATTTTGTGTTTTATGGCTTATGTGTCGCAATGTGGTTGGCTAGGTGACATGTCTCTTTGGTTTAGATAGCTCTGATGACTCTTATGCTAATCAAAAGTCCATGGTTTGCCTAACACACCTATAAATACATATCCAAACCTAAACCCTAATTCTATTATTCACTCTCATGGAGCCTCCATGCCGCCAAACTCTCATCTAAACCTAGCCGCCACTAAAACCTAAATCAAATCAAAAAGTTCTTCATCAACCTGGAGGATTAATCAATATCAAGTTAGAGTTCTTCAACAACAACAAGCGATTCAATTATCTTTTCTAATCCAAACGCTGTAAGTTCAGTTATTTTAAGATTTGAACACCTAAATCTAGTCTTGACATGTAATAAGATCAAATTGAGACTATGCCTGATTCTAAGTTGTTCTTTTGCTTCTATTCTTATTCTCATGATGCTATTATCATCAGTTTATCTTGTTGTACATCAGTTTTTCATGTTCATGATGATGTTCTTATGAAGTCTTAGCCTTCATGCCTGTGATGATATTTTCATGCATATTTCCTCTCTGTTCTTATTTTATGCAACTTCTATCTCCCTCTATTTATTTTCTTTTATTGAACCTAGGTTAACTTCGAACCTAGGATGAAATCGCGAAATACGAACGTTTGGAATACGGGGAATATTGGGTATTGCCTATTTGGGTGAATTTATAGGCATAACATGTTTGGTGGAATTATTGGGCATAATTTGTGATGGATATGGGGTATTATAATTATAATTGCAAGTTTGGGTAAATTTGCATGTAAATCAATATTTGGGCATATGTAAATTGGCATGTAAATTAATAATTGGGCATATGTAAATTGGCATGTAAATCAATGATCGGGTATATGATAATTGGCATGTAAAAATTGGAATTTGGACATAATTGGAAAGTATATAATTTAATTAAATCTAATGGCCACCTGAGACACGAGGTTAGATTTGAGTTGTAGTGTAAGGCTGACCGGAACCGCCCAGCACATCCAGCAACCGCAATGACAACAATCGAATATGAGAGGTCAAAGGCGAAGATTAGATGGGTAATAATGCCTAACACGAGATTAGAATGAGTTTGTGGTGTAAGACTACCCGAAACCACCCGGCACATTCAGCAACTGCAAACAACAAGTCTAATGTGAGAGGTTAGCGCATTGAATGCTTGAACCCGAGGTTGGAATGGGTTTGCGGTGTAAGACTACCCGGAACCGCTTGGCACAATCCAGCTACCGCAAATAAGTCCAATGTGAGAGGTTGATGCATTAATAAATAATTAATGCTAAACAAACATTTTAAGTATGGTAGGGTTAAGTCAACATGCAACACTTAACCAATATGACATGACAAGTGGGTGGGTTAAGTAACTCGACTGGATTAATGACACATAACCAATATAACATGATGAATGGGTGGGTTAAGTAAACATGAATTGATTGATTGATGACACTTATCCAATATGGGGGGTATACGAATAGACCCTATGAAAACCCTAGTAGCGGGACCCTTTTCAGTAGTAACCCACATTAGGTATCAACGGGACCCTGAGCTAGGCAGGGTAGGGCACGATTACTGGGCTGATTATAAGCAGTCAAAATAGCGGCATGTGGTACGGCGGTGCAGGTTCCGACGGATTACGGGCATGCACGTAATTCCGGCATGGGAAAATTTAGACACTGAGTACCAAGTAGGTATAAAGTTGTGCACTCTTGAACTGTATTGGGTTGCCACCCTAGGAAATGATACACCCTACGGTGGGACCAACACAGGTATCTACAAGTAGGAGCCGGGTTGATACAAACACATGCGGAACGTTATGAGTAGGAGCCTATCAATTAAGATAGGGACGGTGGGGACAGGTAAACTGTCAATAGGAGGTGGGACCCTCATCATGAGAAATGTACCTATAAAACTATCATGTGGTTTGTCTTGTTTTGTAACAAATGGCATTAGTTGAACACTAGTTAGGTGGTGCAGAGAAATTAGGAATCAGTACGATACCTTATCATGTTCTAGTCTTATCTTATGCTTGTCTCGTTATCTTGCGATGCTTATTATCATGGTTATGTCTTGTATCCAGTTTATTCATGTCATGATACCTTTACCTGTTTACATGCTGAAAATCACTGGACTTACCAGGCTTTTTGTCTGACTCTGTTTTTGTTTCGCCTTCTTTCTTTCGTTCCCCCCAGGGTCCACAGGGAGGGAACACCACCGCTTAGTTCAGATTCTTTTCAAGCTCGAAGATTGTAATGTATTGCTTTGGACTCTTTGCTTTACTGCTATGGCTGGCTACTGCTTAATTGGGGAATTATGCTATGTTATTTTTTATTATGCTTCTTTTGAGAAACAAGACAGATATTTGATGTAATGGGTTTTGATGTTTTGGTGTTGATGTTTGAAACAACCCTTATGAAAGTTTATCCTATTATGCTACTATGGAATAAAAGTTTTAATTGTTTTCAGTTGCTTAAATTTGTCTGTTTTGTAATTTTATATGTTCTATACTCTTATGACCCCCACTAAAGTTAATGCATTCCCTTTGTGAGTGACCTTAATGGAGGTGGGGTGTTACAATCTTGTTTCAGAACTTTTGAAAACGTCACATCTCTGAACGACACGTTAGAGAATATCCACTTGGACACCTATAATGTTCTCCAATACAAGAAGCCCCCACCAATAGATTCGATGGAAAAAGAGCATGAAACATGGAAACTTTGTCTTTTTCATGAAACCTATGGGCATTCGACCAATGAAAGCCGTCACTTGAGGGACTTGGTAGAAAAACTCCTCAGAGAAGGAATGTTAGATGAATATAAGACAGCCCCGAGAAACTGGGGGCCAGGCAGTCTAGAACGAAATAAAGGACAGCCACCCCCAAATGGCTACCACGCAGCAAGAAGCTAAAGGCATCGTCATCAATACCATAGTTGGAGGACCCCATCCAGCCGGACATAGCTATAGGGCATTGGATCTGTATGTAAATGCAGCCAAACCCCCTGAGATAGGAGAATGCAGTAATCCTGAAGATACCGCCCCGGTAAAACAACAAAAAACGATGATAGATGATGTCATATTTCATGATAGGGACAACATTGGATTTCAGTCCCCTATCGAAGACCTCTTAGTGATCACTAATACCGTTGGTCCTGCTCTAATCATAAGGCATTGGTAGACAATGGAAGTTCAGTTAACATTCTGTTCAAGAAAGCGTTTGATCGGATGAAGCTTGAAGTGAAAGATTTGAAGCCCTATGATGGATGGATACGCGGCTTCAATGAATCCTCGACATACCCGATGGGATATGTAGAATTATCAGTAACTCTGGGAGAAGGAGATCGTCGGAGAGTGAGAATTCTCCGATTCTTAGTTTTGGATATTGATTCACCTTATAACGCCTTTTTGGCTGACCAGCCCTTGCAGAATTCAGGGCCTACATCGCACCCTGGTGTTTATTATTAAAATTCCCAACCGAAGTAGGAGTGTGACTAATTAGGGGCGACCAAGTTACTGGATGGGCATGTTACATGGCAGAGTTAAAATTGCTACGCAAAGGAAAAGATGTAGAAACCAAGGATGCTCCCCCCTGCGTGAAGGACGATTCAGCATACCAATTAAGGAGGACGACCCCGAGGGAGTCGCCTAGAAAACTACCCGAGGACATAGATCCCAGAGGGGATGAGAAGCCTGGGGATAGAATGGTGACGCCCAATGAAATAACTGTGGATATCCCATTTACGATGGTGACTCAGCGAAGGTTTTAAAGATTGAATCACAGCTGGACCCGCTTCGAGCAAAGGAATTGACTGACTTTTTAAAGGCTAACTTGGATGTGTTTGCTTGGACCCACATTGATATGTGTGGGATATCACCTTCAATTATGAGTCACTCATTGAGTATCAACCCAAATCATCCACCCGTTAAACAGAAAAGAAGAATGCTCGGCCGGGAGAGGTCAGCTGCCTTGAAGGAAGAAGTTGAAAAGATAAAAAGCAACGGATGCATTAGAAATTCGACCTACCCAGAATGGATCTCAAATCCCGATTTAGTGAAGAAGGCCAACGGAAAATGGCGTACATGCATTGATTTCTCGGATCTAAATAAAGCTTTCCCGAAGGTTAGTTTCCCGCTCCCTAGGATCGACCAGCTACTAGATTCTACAGCAAGCCACGAACTTCTATCCTTCATGGATGCGTATTCAGGATATAACCAGATCCCCATGCAAGTTCTGGATCAGGATCATACTAGCTTCATCACAGATTTAGGATTATATTGCTATGTAGTGATGCCCTTTGGTTTAAAGAACGCCGGAGCAACATATAAACATTTGGTGAATAGGATGTTTTACGATCAGATAGGGAGGACAATGGAAGTGTATGTTGATGATATGCTTGTGAAATCCAGACATTCATCCGACCACACCGCTGACCTAGCTGAAATGTTTGACATTTTTCGATGATATGGAATGAAGCTCAACCCCCTGAAATGTTCTTTTGGAGTTGCCTCCAGAAAATTTTGGGTTTTATTGTCAGCTCTCGAGGGATCAAAATTAATCCAGACTAGATAACAGCAATAATGAATATTTAGGAACCAAGACAGATTAAGGATGTGCAGAGACTCGCTGGAAAAGTAGCCGCATTAAGTAGATTTATTTCTAAAGCTACGGATAAGTGTATTCCGTTCTTCGATCTGATAAAGCGAGGTAAACACAACTTCCAATGGACTCCTAATTGTGTTGAATCATTTCAGAACATTCTTACTCATCTGGAAAGACCTCCGATACTGTCCAAGCCAGTCGACCATGAAGATCTATTTGTATACTTGGTAGTATCATCCCATGCAAAAAGTTCTGCCTTGATAAGAGAAGAAGATAAAGTTCAAAGGCCAGTGTATTATGTAAGTAAGAAGCTAGCGGCAGTAGAGTGAAACTACCCGAGGATAGAAAAACTTGTGTGCAGCCAACTGATCGCATCTAGAAAATTTCGCCACTATTTTCAAGCTCATCCCATCACTATATACACCGACCACCCTCTCTGGCATGTGTTGCAGAGACCAGAAGCATCTGGGAGGCTACTCAGATGGAATATAGAGTTAAGCCAATTTGATTTGAACTTCTAGCCCCGAAGATCAATAAGGAGGAAAGTATTGGCAAACTTTATAGCGGAATTTACTATTCCTGAAGAATATATAGTGAGTGAAGAGGCCGGTTCCTCAGAACGGTTATTTGATCCTAACACCTGAAAGCTGTACGCCCATGGTGCCAAGAATGATAGACGGTCCGGTGCCGAAGTTGTCCTAGTCACCCCTGAGAAACGATCGATCTACTATGCTCTAAGATTAGAGTTTCATGCCATGAACAACAACTCGGAAGACGAAGCCCTGATTGTTGGGTTGAAGCTTGCAAAGAAGTTGGGGATAACGAGGTTGGATATTTTCTACGATTCCAAGATAGTCATGAACCAGGTTAATGAGGAGTTTCAGGCCAAGGAGCCAAGACTTATATCATATTTAAGAGAAGTAAGAAAGCTGTTATGCGGTTTTGAGCATTACAGCATGTCCCATATCCCTCAAATGGAGAATAAAAAAGCGGATAAATTGGCCAAATTGGCAAGTTCTGACAATCCTGAGGACATGGAAATGGTCCCGATTGAAATATTAGAGATTCCAAGTATTGATCAGATGGAAATTGATCCTATACTAGAGGCTAAACTAGAGAGGGATTCGTGGATGATGCCCATAAAGAACTTCCTGATAAATGGAACGCTTCCTTCCATGAAAAGTGAAAGGCGCGCTGTTATTCGAAAGGCTTCAAGATACTTTATGCAAGGCGAAGCTCTTTATCGACAAGGATTCTTGATGCCACTCCTCCGGTGTATAGCCCACGATGACATCGAATGAGTGTTGAGAGAAGTACTCGAAGATGAGTGTGGCGACCACACTGGAGGCCAGACATTGGCTAAGAAGATATTACGATTTGTCTATTTCTGGCCTATCGTGAACAAAGATGCGGTTGAATACGCATGGCGTTGCGATAGGTGCCAGAAATTCTCTAAGATCCCAAAGGCATCTCATAGCCGGTTGAAGACAATGATGAGCCCATGGCCCTTTGCAGTCTGGGGAATTGACATTATCGGAAGCCTACCCATTGCGAAGGGTGGAGCAAAGTTCGCCTTCATGGCTGTGGATTACTTTACAAAGTGGGTCGAAGCAGAACCATCGACCACAATTACAACTAAATGGGTAATAAACTTCGTCATCAGGAATATTATATGTCGGTTTGGGATCCTGAAAATCATTATAGCAGACAATGGGACTCAATTTGACAGCACCGATTTTTGAGACTTCTGCCAGAAGTATCATATCGAGAAAAGATACACTGCTGTAGCACATCCACAGTTGAATGGACAGGTAGAAGCAGCGAATAAGGTAATTAAATCCATCCTGAAGAAGCGATTGAAGCGGGCCAAAGCCATGTGGGTCGATGAGTTACCCTTAGCATTGTGGGCCTATAGAACAACTTACAAATCAGCAACGGGTCACACTCCCTTCTCCCTGGCATTTGGATCAGAAGTTGTCATCCCGGTCGAATTAAAAGTACCATCCCAAAGAACCACCTATTATGACCCAATGACCAATAGTGAATTGCTCCTCGAGTCTCTAGACATGATTGAGATAAAAAGGGATGAAGTAGATCTACGAGCCTTGAGATATAAGCAACAGGTCGCCCAATATTACAATAAGAAAGTTCGGGCTCGAACTTTCGATCCTAGGGACCTGGTACTGAAGCACGTCTTCCTAGAACCCACCTTCTTGGGTCCGAAATGGGAAGGACCATATACCGTCCTACGGAGGCTTGATTGGATCCTTCAAGCTAGCAACCGTAGACAGAGATGAAATCCTAGAGTGTGGAACGCCCAGCATCTACAACATTAATTGACATGAAATTGTCATTTTTATTCTTTGACTTCATTGATATTACCCAATTTTGAAGATATTTTGAATTTCGTTTGAGCAGAAACAATATAATAGGTAATCAAAAAAGTTCTGCACTATAAACTTTGTACCGCGCATGTCGTTTAGATGAACCCTTGAAAGTAGCATAAACAAGAATAAAGAAATAGAATAAATAGGGAAGAAAATACAAAATAAAAAAATAGATTTTGTTTCTGTGTATAAAATATATCCTTACTTGTTCTCTCCTTCAACTACTATAAAATAAACTTTGTTTTTAGGACCATGTAAAAAGGTTCGACTTGCCTAGAATAGTCTGGTTGCACAAACAAAAGATTATAAAGTAGGTGTAGGTCATGATTTGACTGAACCACTATAATATATCATGTGTCCTTTACTGTACCATATTTTGATTATTCTTTCATTTTTATTCATATGAGCTATTATGATTGTGATATTTATCATAAGTCCCTCGATGACCCTGATACACGTAATTCAAAAAATCTTTCAAATTTGAAAGTCAACCATGTATAGAGCATCGAGGATGCAATGAAGTAAATGACACAACTTCAAATACTTTAACTCACACGACTTGAGAAGAGTATACAGGACAAGAAAACGAATTGTCCACGAGGTGTGAAGGTGCACCATAATTAAAAGACCGCCGCTACTCCACTCTACCCTTGGCATCCGTTGTGCCAGGGACTGGCGCTGCAAATGAACTCCTACCCCGGTGAAGGATTGGGGAGCAGACTGAAAGCTGAGTTCAAACTCTATCCTGAGCATACGATAGGAGGGTATAAAGGCATGTTGATTAAATGCCATAAAAAGATCTCCTACCCCACTGCAAGATCGGGGGCAAGAGTGAAAGCTGGGCCCAAACCCTTCATGTCCGGACATGGGGGCAGAATGTAATCGATCCTAATCAATCCTCAACAAGCCCTGGCCAGGCATCATGTCAATGATTGATTGGGGGCATACTTATATATAAATTTCATAATGAAAATAATACAATATCCTACAGAATTTTTCATTTTTTTCCCACAATGATAACTTATAATGAAGTTTCACTCATGACTTAGTTATGACTAAGTATGAGAAATTCGCAAGTCCACAACTATGAGAAGGAAACAAAATTTCATTTGCTAAATGCAGATTTACAAAATGAAGCTAGACAAACGCGAGGACCGCACTCGCAATAACTACAAAGGGCCATTGGAAGATCTAAAGACCAAAGCATAAACAAAAGAGTTCTATTTGGGCTTTGTGGATGACTTCGGCTTCTTCTCCTTCTTCTGTTTTTCCGGAATCTCGTTGCCAGCATCAGGGGAATCATGTTTCTTCCTTTTCTTTTCCCTGAAGGAGGATCTTGCGGAGCACAAAAAGATTGGGATGCGAGCTATGTAGTAATGGACCTAGATAGTTTCACGATCAGTCCAGATCCGGGAGAAGCCGCAGCAAGAGGTGGTACATTTAAAGGCTCTTCCTCCACCTTAGCCTTCAAAAGCTCATCCTTCTTATCCTTTGTCTTGGCTAAAGTCATGCTATCATCCTCCTTGCTCTCTCCCGTAATGGTGACATCATCCTCTCCACCCCCGTTATCACCCTCAGTGTCCTTCAAGGCATCGATGATCTCAACATCTTTAGGGACGTTGGCACTCGATGGGATTATGGCTTTCTCGGCCACTTCAGGTTCCACGTGCCTTTCCCCAATTCCTTCGGTGGGCTTGGCACCTGCATCATGAGAAGGAATAGCTATTAATTTAGGAGAAAATGTGCTCCCCTCAACTGTTTGCTCCACAATACGATGACAGTTTATGGTAGCTTTAACAAACTATGGAGAGAATATAGAGATACCTTCCGTCGATTGCTCATCTGGAGCCACAGTAGAAGCCTCTGCAGGTGGAGGAATGGGAATTTCATAAATTAACGGGTCGCCTAGGTTGTATTCCTCGACCCCAATAGCCCCAGGTTCTGCAACTGAGCTTGAACCTTCGTCAATCTTTCTTTTGCCTTTGAGATTAAGTCTCTCCGCCTCCGTAGACTCTCTGATCAGACATCTACCCTCCTCCAGTACCTTAGGTTCTCACCTCTAAGAAAAGTCTGCATATGCTGATCCTCGTCGACAGCCTCGACCTTTAGACGCTGCTTCTCACTTTCAACAATTTGGTCCCATACATCAACTAGAGTGGTGGGATATTCTTGATCCAGGAGATGTATCAGGTTCGAATAACCTAAGAAAAAAAGTCCATCCACAATTCATCAAACCCTTGTATTTCTTCCTCAACCACGACAAGCTTGGCGGTAGCATTGGAGGCAGATTCGAGGGCCTCATTAGAGCCAGTTTGTCCTTCAAGGTTTTCATTTCCTTCTCCCATGCATCTTTCTGAAGTAAACATCAGGGAACTGCTCCTGTAGGCGCTTCATCTTGGCCTAATTTTCTGTAGTAAGGAACACCGGCTGTGTAGTAGTAATATCAATGTTGCGTTGTCCGGAAGGGACAAGGGCTTTCTTTCCCTTTTCCAAACCTTTACTTGGATCTTTATGCTTATCTTTGGGCACATAATGCTTCTTGCAGGACTTATCCTAAGGAGGAATATCCTTTGGGGGAATCAGAGCTTTGGAAAGTTGTTTATCTCCAACATGCGGCACTTGACGACTGTGGTGCTTCTCGGGATCTTGCCTAGAAGTAGAACGAGAGCGTGGGGGATGAGGTTGGTAGGAATCATAGTGCTTCTTGGACTCTCTCCTGGGAGTGTCACTGTGGTCATGTTCAGTAACGGGGTAGAATCTGGGCATGTACTCACGAAGATCATGATGAGAATAACAACGACGAGTCATTTTCCCTGCAAAAGAAACAAGCAAGTGTAAGATCCATGAGTGGATACAGTGTACGAATGTTATGACATATAGTGCATATGATGTGTGTGTCCCTTGTGATCCCCCTAACGGACCAGGGCCCAGAGCCAGGCTAGTCTGCACAATTTCTCCCTTTTTAACAGGGGAGGCTCCTCCTCAAACGTAGAAAAAAATGAACATGTGCCAAAATCCCTCGAAGTATAGATGTCATCTGGCAATGGAAGGTTAGCTAGATTCCCAAATATTTGTTCTTCTGTTAACGTATCATGAGTCGAGGGCTTTGTTGGTGGTGGTGTCTTCGGAGAAGACTCCCCTTCAGGGATGGAGACACCCTTTGTTTCGTCAGCTCGAAAATCACCTCCAGTGTATAGTTTATTTCTTCGTCATCTTGAATAGCCATCATCGAAGGACTCTTAGGAAGCTCAACTGTTGTCGTAGTTTCTATGGCCACCTACCCCTCGATTGGGGGCATGCTGCTAGATTCCCCAATCGCCTGAGAGGGGGGCACATATTATAAGGCCTTCCACTCTAAACAAGCCCTAATCTTATGTCGAGGAGATGGTGTTTATGAAGGTTCTCATCGGTTATACATTTCTTGATTTGGCAAAAATCAGAGTTGCTTTTTATAAGGCAGGACAAGCGATTTTCATACTCTTCACCTTCTTGCTTTTGGGGATTAGGAACTGTACAGGAAAAAAAAAGATATTAAGTGCTTTAATCATGCAGTTGGAACATACATTGAAGGATTTAAAACCTACTTGATTTCAACCACTTCCTAGCACACCTAGCTTGATGCTTTATGTCAAACCATTCGGATTTAGCATCACCCAAGTTGCTATGTCCGACGCTTAAGAATTTCCTAGCGGGGATCGATTCAAAGAAAACGAAGTTTGGGGTCCCTGTGGAACAATGTTTAAAAAGGTAATAAAAGTTCAAATCCTTGTAAACAAGCTCAATCTCAAGAATTTCTGCGTATGCGATATACAAGGTATATAGAGCAGCATAAGCATTAGGACGAAGTTGCATGGGAGAAATGTGTAGTCGTCTCAGGAGATCGACGACAATCGGAGGAAAAGGAGGAATATCACCTGTAGAGCACATGACCTTGCTGATAGCTATATACCCTTCCGGAGTGGAATAGGGCATGTTCTTTGTCTCAGGGATTTTAACGTCATCCCATGGGATCCCATGTCTTAAGCAGATTTTCTTTAGTTTTATATCATCAAGTGTGGAAGCAATAGAATCACTCGGACTAGTTAATACTACGGCACCCGCGAGTTTGCCGGGAGCACGATCATCTTCCTTTTACTCAAGTGATGTGCTTTCAGAGGATGTTGACTCCACATCAAGATCTGTTTCATAATCAAATCCAGAATTATTCCAATCCGGGTCCGATGGAAGTACGTCAAGATTGTAATAGCTTGACGATCGGAAAGAGTTAGAGCATAAATACCCATGAACCCCGTGTGTGCGAGTGCTATTGTGTGCTAGTGTTTGCAGTACTAATAAGAAATGATGAAGTAAAGTAGATTAGAGGATAATTGGTCATCACATATCTTTAAATTAAGTCTTTGCTCGGTCCAGAGTAACTTTTTCAAAGGCTCTAACCTAACTGTCCGTTGATTTTCTTGAATTACAATTGGTTCTCGGCTGAAGTATATGTTTGCACATTTGGTTCATAGATGTTATTTGTTTGAGTATGGTTAGAGAATAAGGAAGGTTTTGAAATGTGATTCCAGGATCTGGCTCGTGATGAGGATCCGACTCGTGATACAGGTCTCATGCGTAAAGATGTATCGGCTCGTGAATAAGAAGAGGGTTCTGGCGAATCGGTTCGTGACTATGCTGCTCGTGACAACTCACTATACCAGATTCACAGTTCCCAGAGATGGGGCCATGCCACAATGTACATCGATTCGCCCTATGAGCTCAGTTTTCCCATGATCTCTACTTAAGGCCAAGTTCACTGCTCCGGTCCACAAATCCGCTCGTTGCTTCACTTGGCGACCCAACCCGCTGTCTTATCACACTACCATCACGACCCAAAATTCCACTCCTCTTTATCCAACTCCAGGAAGCGCTAAGGACTTCGCAAGCACCTGTTTCCTTTTCTTCCGGACGAGGGTGTCATATCTCTCCCCCAAACCACGAACAGCCTGTTCATATCCGAGTACCCAATCCACTCGCGAGTCCACATCCCTCCACTCACCTACTGTTTCACCCATATATTCAAACCCGACCAGATCTCGAATTGACACCTGAAGATGATAATTATCACGATCGTCGACAACGATTTCAAGACACGCGAAGTGGACCCCCTTTGCGATTAGCGGAGGGTCCAAAATTATATGCGAAAGATTGAAGGATGTATTTACAAGAAATTTCTAAAGCTACTTATTCAAGTGGATTTTTGAATTCGTAAGCTAGTGTTTTGGATTGGGTTAGAAGAGGATTCAGCTGGAATAATGAATGAGGGAAGAACATAAAAGGGTTTTTATGTTGGTGGATGTTTTGCTATCCAAGTCAATCCATAGGCCCAACGAACAACAGCTGGGCTCGGTCTGGAGACGATCCACGGACGAGCAAACCCACCATTCAAGAATGGTGAGGGTGAGAGTTACAAGCCCAATCTGACTGAAAGATCAAGTTAAGAGGAAATTGAGAATTTACCAGAGGAGTTGTTTCCAATTTGACTCGAAGTTGGGATATGGAAGCACGCAGGAATAATTGGAAACTAGATTCCGTATTTATACTCTCCTTAAGAAATTAGAGAACACAACTTCATGAAGTGACATGACCTTATCAAATAAACACGACGATTAGAACGCAACAATTCAGGAATAAGCAAGGTGATGATTTCAAAGCACGTTCCATCCCTAAAAAAACGTACTTCGAGGGGGCAAAATGTTGGCTAGTTTTTGAATAAGCCACCAAGAATGTAATCACTTATGCACAACGAGGAAAGTTAATGTCTTTGCGGATCTAAGACATGGTTCTCCACTAAGGATCGTTCCGACTCATGAAAGCCCCCTTCATCATGGGTTCGTGACTCCTCATCACGACTCGTTCGTGATCTACAACCACAACGCGTTCATGGTTCTCTCCCGGGACCCGCTCGTGGGTCAGCCTCACGACCCGGCTCGCCCCCTCCACCACGAATCGGTTTCACTTCCAAGAAAGAAAGGCCTAGACTTAGCCCACCACGAATCGAGATTGAAGGATCTGATGACACATGTCCATAACCGCCATGTTGACTATTTGTCCACCCACTCACGAACAGCTCCGAGATCCTCGGGATTGGTGCCATGTGTCCTCAAGAACTGCCTATAGAAATCACCTGTAAATAGCCGCATACTTGACATTTTTAAGGATCTTTTGGCAGTTGAGAGCTCTGATTCCACCATTATCGAACCTCTATCATTTCCAATCAAAAATATCTCGAAATTATTGAGTGAATCAGTATTGTAAAAGTGAGATTGAGAGAATATTGTGATTGTACATGTATTCAAACGTATAATCAGAATCCTATAAAGTGGACGTAGGCTCTTTAATGCCGAACCACAATAAATATGGTGTGTTTGCTGCATTTTCTTTCATCTTTAGTTTTTAATTTCTATGAATCAAGATAATTTGGGTGTCAGAACCACTTTTTGGTCTAACAATCACTAATATTGAGAATATAATTTTCTTCTTAAATACTAACCATCAATCAATATTATATATTTTCAACATTCACTTAAATGATAATTTATAATTTAGAAACCTACATATTGGAATAAATTATTAATTAAATTAAGAGCATATAATTTATTCCAAACACACTAATAAGAAAAGCCCCAAATACTTTATTTCCTATCTTAAATAATATACGAGTTGGTCGTCCGAACTCATCTTTTATTCCTTTCAGATTTAAAATATAGAAAACATACATTGATCTATTTAACCCAAGAACCCAAAAATCCTGGTTGTTACAGACTCTCCCCCTTAAATGAATTGTGTCCTCACAATTAACTTAAGATATCATCATAATAATTCTCATTTCCAATAGTTTAACTATTATTTATTGACTTAGAGGAAGTTTAGCTTACATAGAAGCCCCAAAGTTTTCGAACTTTTCTCTTAGAAACAACCAACATATTTAAATTCAAAAAATGTAGATACTTGATTCTTAAAATGATCAAATTTTACTCCAAACATCATGTCATAAAAACAAAAAACATGCAACATTTATTTTGCAAAGCTGATTATTTAGAATACACACTCATCTCCATTAGATTTCGAACCAATAGAAACGTTGTCATGCCATCTCCTTCTTATATAAATTCTACAAATGATTGCTGCTAACTTTGCTGCAACATTAAGTATCCTCGCCATTCACTGTTTCATGTCGTGAAACTGATGGCTACAAACATTTTTTGGCTCAATTTCGGAGTGAATATTCTAAATACCGCTTATGCTCAAGTTTTTTTTATGTTCTCAGGCACGTTAAGTCAATGGAACACTTATATTTAATAATCTTGCAACTTTAAAACACAAAATTTTCCACTAAATAATTTTATATTTGATTCTAATAGTGCTAAACCACTCATTATATCCCCTTATTTTGGATGTGGTGTCGACATAGAATTACCATCTCCTCGCCATTCATCTTTAATACCATTAACTAATGTAGTGGTTTAACACCATTCTCACCTACTATTCTTTTTTCATTCCCCAAAAGATTTTTTTTAACCATAACTTATTATGTTAGATCGTCTCATCATGGCATTTGAGAAAACTTCATTGATATCGTTGATCAAACGTATCGACCAAAATCCCTTAAAGTACCCAACGAATAATCCAACACGAAAGAAATTATTAAATTTTCCAAATCACCCAATGGTTGTTCTATTATTCATTAAAACAATTATTTTAAAAAAAGAACCACCCAATACTGCACTTTACAACAATTCACTCAATTTATATTTACAAGGTGATCAACTCTTAACAACAACTAATCACAAATATTTAATAATCCTTTGATTCCCAATTATTGATTTATTATACTCTGCATGGCCGAAACAGCACCCGCTTCTGCTGTGCAACTCTGATTCATTTCAATTTACCATCATATTATTCTATAACAAATTAATTTTTTAATTGTTTTCATTTTAATTCACTTACCCATCCCACTTTATTTTATCAAAACAACAATGAACACAAACATCAAACGAATAGGTTAAATTTTCTCAAAATTTAAACCCAAGATTAAAGCATCAAAAAGGACACGGGATGGAATTTTCTTCAAGACCAGATGCAACAAGTAAGAACATCATACATGGAATACTATGGAATAAAACATATTCCTAAATGTATTACAAAAGCTTGGACTTCACACAGTATGACGGATAAAAGTCAGGGGATAAGGGTAGCAATGGAAATGAAATAATAGTTATAAGTCGTATTCGTTCTACGTTGTAACAAATGTACTCTTCTGGTTATGTTCTATATTCATTTAATTTATTTCTAAACCTTTCTCTGATACCAAATGTAAGAGGTGTCTATCCTCATGTGGCCACAGCTGGTACCCCAGCACCCTAGTTTTACGGCCAGCCTCTCGACTATCGCACACAACAACCAACCCAAATGGGAAGTGTAGGGTTAAGAGTCTATGCTTCGCCACTGACCAAAAAGTGAGAACCCCCTATCACATAGATCACAAGATAAACTAGAGATGGTTAAGGGAGACCATCCATAGTTTTACATTAAATGAGAACTGAATACGTCGATTGAGTGTATAAATTTTATTTCTTTATTTCAAATGAATGGACATACTCATCACATCTAATATAAAATTACGATGGCTAAGGATTATATTCAGAACAATATACAACATATCACAGTTAAAAGATTACATAACAAATACATATAGATACAATCGCTGAAGATAACATATCAATGTGCTACAACTACGAATGGTTGTGCATAACCCATATAAAACACAACATCTTCGATAGAAAGAAATATACAATGAATCAAATGGACAAGCTTGAACGAAATAACTCCATGAGATAATCCCAAGGAGAAACTGCAAGACCATGTCAACAACCTGCTAGACTTGAAACAAACTCGGTCTCACCTGAGTTAAAACACACGGGTCGGGCTAGCTAAACTCATCAATAAAATAGAGAACTTGATAAATTTAAATAAATGAAAGACATGATACCTGTTTACTCAAAGAGTGTCATGTCATAATAAGGTTTCTACCTCCTAAGAAAGAATGATATTTCTTCTTGACAAGTAGAAGTGAAAATTAAAACAAGGCACACATAGATGTACCTCATCTCATCAGCATATCCTAAAACCTCAAAATTCTATTCAACGCATCATAAAACTAATCAAAAAGAAATTTCGTGCTCATTTATACCTCTTCTCATTGATATAAATATAGAAAAACCTCAGATCCATCATTAAACTCATCATAAAAGAGCCTCTATATTGTATTCCTCATCTCATAGATATAAATATAAGTATATCTCAAATCCATCTTGATAGAGCTTGGAAAGAGTTTGAAGCATCATATTCAAAATCACCATAAAACCATGTATATAAATTAGCCTTTTTATTACATAAGAATATAATAAAGCAACATCATCAAATGTGAAATTCAAACATTTAGAACTTTATAGAAAACATCTCGTGCTTACATATTGACTAGTACTAAATCTTGGTACCATACATCGTGATGACTTGGAGTCACATAATGTAATAACATCGTGATTGACTATAGTCGAAAAGATTGTGATGACACCCAATCACAAAAACCCGAGTAATAGCATCTTGATGATTGGAGTCGAGTAATAACATCGTGAATATCATAGTGACTTCAATTGATTACTCGATCTATAGTACTAGTAACATTGTGAATGAGCCTCAACTTCTCGGATAAGAACCCATAAGGCATGAACGTACGTCTCATACCATACATTTGCACCAAATGATTTACCAACTGTTAGTCGATACAACATCATAAGACATCACAAAACATCATAAATATCACTAAATGTATATTACACCTCATTTCATCGGCAAGTAAACATAATATCCTACTCGTATCATCACATTGACGAGTTCTATTAACATTGTGACTTGTCACTTCTTATCCATAAGTGGAAAATCATCATAAAACATCTCAATATCGTCTTAAAGAAGATTTCCACAGCTCATCTGGAAGTGAAATAATGTCGTGATGGTATACATAACCATAATTCCCAAATCAAGAATTTTAGCATCCAACACGCCTTATCTCATTGGCCAATAGAAGAATGCATCTAGATTGGCTCGCCATCGAACATACTCTAAAAGAGTAGTTCTCGAACCATATAATAAACCCAAAATAAGAACTCATCACAAGTAAACAACATTAAAACCGATCGACAACGAGATAAAATGAGAAAATACAATTTTAAGATCAATTGCTTTCATTTTGCTCTCCAGACAACAGTAAGAAAATACAATTTTGTTAAAGATTACTTCAAAATTTCAGAAAAACTGAAAATATGAAACTTATAGGAAATATTTTAAGCTTTTTGGAACATCTAAAATCATCATATTTGATTAAGAAACGAAGAAATTAAGTTCAAAACAAATTTCAGATCTGAAGTTCACTTTTTTTATCGTTTTAACTTCGAGGCAGCGATACAAGAGTTAACTTTCGTTCATTCAAACATCAAAATTTTACAAAACCCAAAACATGAAAGTTGAAGCCTACATTCTAAGGTTTCCAGAATATCCAAAATTACTAAATTTCGATAAGAAGTGAGTAACTTATGACCAAAACAATTTTCAGACATGCGATTACTGTTGTTGTCGATTTGCTCTCGGGACGACAACAAACAAGCACGATTTTGAGGAAGCAAACTTCAAAATTTTGGAAAAATCAAAACATGAAACTTGTAGTGCATAATCTAAGCTTTCCAAAACATCAAAATTTATTAAATTTGGACAAAAGAACATGTAACTTATAGCCAAAACAATTCTCAGGCATGTGATTGTTGTTGTTGTCAATTTGCTTTTGGGACAACAACAAACTAGCTTGATTTTGAGCTAGCAAACAACAAAATTTTAGAAAATTCTAAACATGAAACTTTTAGCCCATATTCTAATTTTCCAAAACATTGAAAATTATCAAAGTTTGTTAAGATATGAAAGAGAAACAACCAATTTCGTTTCAGATTTGAAGATTGACATAATTCACTTTTTGCATTGAACACAAAATATGATCAAACTTCATTTTTATTGCTATAACATCCAATTTTACGATAAATATGAACAAGAAAGATTGATTATAGTTATCATGAGTGAAATTACTCATCTTAATTGGACTTGGAGGAGATTCTATCATGAATTGGATGCAAAAAGTATAAATCAAAGCTTCCAAAACTCAAATCAGCAAGATCTTCAGGCATGCAATAGAAACTCCTTACTATTACTTTCTATTCTTGGTTTTTAGAGATAGTAGATCAAAACTAAGCTGAGATTGCAACATAGCTTGGAGGGGAATGGCTTTTTTCTCATTTTCAATTTAATTTAGATTGTGGAGAATGGGCATTTGGATTAAGCGGAGGATGACCATTATTTTTCCTAGAGAAACTCCAGAAAAGGGAAGAACGGAGGAACCATCCCAAAATGAAAGCGTCCCACTAGAGAAAACCTTTCTCCAGAAATTTCCTACTTGGACCCAACACTACAAAAAAAATACAACTAGAGACCGAAAATTAAAAACCGATAAATTTCCATCCTTAACTAGTGACTGATTAATAACCAAACTATCTAGTCTCTGATTTTAATAAACAAAGACCGAATATCAGTTACTGATTAGTTATTAATATTTGAAACTACTATTTTTCAGTATTTAATTCAGTCTTAAAGCAGTATGTTCATTGACGGACAAGATTCTTCTATATGTTTGATCCAGCGGCAGCATTTAGTGATCCACGTGATATAAGCACTGAATGAAATTAATTGTTAATTGATTTAAAAAACGATTTGTTTACTGCTAATTCAATAATCATGTAACGTAACTTCCTATTTTTCCCACGTTCCACAATTCATGCTTCCTAATTTAACTATAGTTACTGAGATAACATTTTGCCATTTTCTATTTTTCCTCTTCGTTTAACCTACAATTCCACGCTTTCCCATTGTTCTTAGTTTGTTTTTCTTCTTCGCCAATTTGAATGAATCCTCTTCCTAATCCAACCAAACATACCAACTATCAAATCCACTACCCCTTTGCAGCAAATTCCCTTACTAACATCAGTCTCAGCCAAAAGCACCGCAAAGCATGTACACGCTTTGCAACCAATTCCTTCCACAATACTGCGACTTACAATTACGATTTAGGGGAAGATCTGGTTTGCAACGTTAAGGATCCCGAAAGAAAGATAAATGTGCTGGTTGGTTATGAAGATTTTGGGAAAGAAAATGGATTTCTGGAAGATGTGGAGAATACATTTTTTGCCATTGTACTAGTATTGATGTCAGAATAGGCTTTGGAAAGTTGGGCTTGAGAATCAATAACCACAACAAAAGATGTAGCTTGTTACAAGAGCGCAATTTTTCTTCAAAAAACAATGGTTGCTATTGCCGTGAATTACTATTTTTCATGCTATTTCGATGATATATGTATTTGCTATTTTTTCTTTGAATTAGTCAAGTTTTCTTGATTGATGAACATTTCAAAGTATGTGCAGCGAGAAAGACGACAACTTTAATGATGCTGGAGCATGCAGAAATATGTCAAAACAAATTAAAGATGTTGTTCTTCCATGGCTTTATTATCATCTTCAGTGCAAATCAAGATCCACAGCAAAATAAAAATTTTGAACTCTTCAATGAATGATCTAAGGGGTTTAGCAGCAGCATGCTCAAAGAGAGCGGGAATGCTTTGTCAAAATTTTCAAAGGAATGGTGAAAAGAGATCAGAAGCTGAGAATATAATCAACTCCTTTGGGTTTGGATTCGATATTTTTTGTTACATTTTTTATTGGGGAAATGTAAAAGTTTAGCAGATAGAAAAAAAAACTAGACTTAGTGTTGGGTTTTAGCAATGATGTTTTTTACTCAATGGTCTGTATCGGTAGGAAACTAATTTATTGTTACTTCATTGTAAAATGTTAAATTTTATTTTGTTATAAATGAAATATATTATGTTTGTGTATCTTAATTTGTCTGTATTAAGATTTTATATGTTTGAAAGTTGAAATAAAATAGACTGACAATCACACTTTAATTTTAAATTACTTAAAGTTTGAAACCGCATTAAGACTGAATACATACTGCACCTCAGTCTTTAGAGTTCAGTTTCCAAAACTTTTAAAACCGAAGCATCGGTCTTTACATTTTTAAGACCGAACTTTTCGGTTACAAATTTATTTAAGACTTGACATTTAAAGACCGAAATTTTGGTCTTTGTTTAGTTTCTAAATATAATCTAAAGACTGAATGGTTACGTTAGAAACCGAAAATTTCGGTCTGTAGTTCACTTTTTTCTATTACAAGATCAAATGGCCTAATAGATTTAATTAAGGCCACAAATACTTGATTAAACCAATAACCCCATTAGTCACTTAAATCACCATAGTTAACATACTTTAACAACCTAAAATGGTAAGCCCAACTTAATTAAAACACAAACATACTTACAAAACCTAAGAATAGATTGAACACTTCCAACTAAGTTTTAAGTCCACAATTAACATTATTGGCACATTTTAGCCATATTATAACACACATAAACTAAAATGTACAATATTTACCAAACATACACACAATGTTGAAATACACTTTTAAGAATGCTTAAACCACATTTAAATCTAATTTGACACAACTTACAAATATAAATATTGTAACAACCCGAAAATTCAGAACCAATTTAATTTTTTTAATTTGGCTATTTTAATGGATTTTGAATATTTAAAATAAATTATTTTAAATAATAACGACCAAAAGTCTATTTAAATCGATGTTGTAAAATATATATATTTATTTTAATTATAAACAAGGCTTGAAATGGCGCGGCAGTTTGAAAATTTAAATTCAAACTCTGACTGACTGTACCGGATTCAAAATAAAACGGATTTTTGTAAAACCAAAAATATTTAAATATGTTTATGAATATCTTTCTACCGAATCTGAAAAATCGAAGTTTCATAGCGGGAATCAAAAGTTATTGTCAGATGAATTTTCAGAAAGGTCGCTATAGAGTATATATAGCCCTTGAAAATAGCCATTTTGCAAACGGCCTCTATTTTTAATGAAACCACTTTTGTTGGATCCAGGATGTCAAATTATTGCTAGGTTTCAAATTCCGTAATTTTTGAAGTTAATATGTAAGTGTGGCAAAGGTAAATGTGTTTGGTTGATTTTAGTCAAATTGGATCGACAAGGAAATGGACATTTTTCAAACGGACTCAGAATTCGACGAAACTAGTTTGTTGGGACCGTATCGTCAAAATATAGCTAGATTTATTTTTCTGGAATTTTTGGGATCAGCTTATGGCCCCGGCAAATTGAAATGTACATTCAAATCAAATATTGAATGTTTTATATTTTAATTTAAAGAAAAACTGACTGAAACAGTTGAATGTGCCTACGAAACATATCCCATTGTGTTCGGAATGGGGTTATTTAGCTAGGGACGACAGTCGTTAGGTTTGGTTTGGAGTTCGTATGTGGTAAGGGGTATTTTTGGATTTTAAAAATATATAAAAAATATATGGGCCAATCAGATTTAATTCTCTTTCCTCCTTCAAAACCCTCGCCGCCTCTCAGCTCTGAATGGCGATAAAAGCTCCAAACTTTCCCTCCTCCTAACTCCAAATCCATGCAGCAAAATCCCATCGCTCTTCAGGGTTTTTTTGTAGAGATTCTCGTGAGCATCACATCTGTGCCAGTCTCGCCTGCTGTCGTGGAGCATCGTCGTCGAACCGAGACTGTAAAGATCCGCCGCGTCGATCGAATTTTCCCCCTCCACGGCACTTCGAGTTCACCGTGACTACCACTAGTTAGCGCGCCTTTCGAGGCTCTACGATGTGGAGCCGACCGTTCTGGCCTCGAGCAACGGATCAGAAGAAAATTCAAACCCTAGGTTTGAATAAAAACTAAAGGTATACGGCTTATTGTTTTTAAAACTGATTTCAACATATAAAAGTGTCGCAAAGTTTGATTTTAGAAAAAAATCATATCTTTTTGTTGTTTTGTCGAAATCCAGTGAAACAAGAGACACTGGGACCGTGTGGACATCTTCTACATTCTAGAAGAGACCGGATATTTTTCTGAGCTTTCTACAATTTTTGGAGGAGTGGAACCCAATGTGAGATTTCTGAATTATAAACGATATGGAATGACGATGTATAAATTATACGGTCGATGTATGAGTTATATAAGCGTTGTACACATCATGTATAAGCGTTGTATAAGTTGTATGTGCGATGTATAAGTTATATATGCATTGTAAAAATTATATATGTTTTGAATGGAATTGAAATGAAATCGAAATATATTTATAAACGTGTGTGTGTGTGTGTGTGTGTATATATATGCTCCCCTCGTCCACAGACTATGGAAAACATATATTGGTTGTGATATTGTTTGGTTTTTGTTGATGTGAAATTTGGTTGAATATCACGAATGGTTGATTTGATATGATCGATTGTGGTTAAAATCCCAATAGGATTAGTGTATGGGAAAATTCATCTGCGTACGAAGTAGATATTGAAATCCCCATTGTCAAAAGCTGCGAGGCTTTAAGTTAGAGCGAGGAACCGTACTAGGGACGGTGTCGGTTTTAACTACCCTGCCGTTATGCTACCGAAATTTTCTGAAATATTTCTGTGTTTGATTTATATTCATGTATTGGAATATATTCATGTGTTGGGAAAATATTCGTTTATGAAATAAATTGTTTGAACGATAAAAATGACATTTTTATCGACTGAATGAAATAAAATGGTTTGAATGATGAAAATAACATTTTTATTGAATGTAAGAAATTGAAACGGTTTGAAGGATAAAAATAACATTTTTATTGTATACACTAAGCATAAAAAATAGTCATGTTTGAAATAAATTGTTTTAACAATAAAAATCACATTTTTATAATATATATGAATTGCTAAAATCTACGTTTTTGAAACAAATTGTTTTGACAATAAAAATCACAATTTTATTGTATGTATGAAGTATATAAAAAAAATCGTGTTTGAAATAAATTGTTTTGACCATAAAAATCACATGTGTACTATATATATGAATTTTTAAAAATAGTCATGTGTTGGAATAAATATCTGTTGGGTAAAAATATCATTTTTACCACCTATATGAGTGGGAATGGTTTTTGAAATCGAAGAACGTATTATATTTATATATATTTATACATATATATATAATTAAAATAAATCGAATAACGAAGCTGTAGTTCGTATTTTGAAACCGTAATTTTAAACGATTATACCGGGAGATCCGACCATCGGATTTTCCCGCAACCGAAACCATTAGGTTCGCTTTGGAAATATCTTTCCAACGATACCAACTTTGCAAAGATCCAACGGTTGGATTGTCTGGAATGTTTAATTCAAATCTGAATGAAAATAGCGCCAGAATGGATTGTGTGTGTGTGTGTGTGTATATAATTAAAATAAATCGAATAACGACGCTATAGTTCGTATTTTGAAACCGTAACTTTAAACAATTGTACCGGGAGATACGACCGCCGGATTTTCCCAAAACTGGAACCGTTGGGTTCGCTTTGAAAAGATCTTTCCAATGATATAAAATTTGTAAAGATCCAACGGTTAGATTTTCAAATATTTGTAAATCAAATCTGAAGAAACACAGCACCATTGCCGTGTTATGGCCTGAAGCATCGTTTGAATAAATTGACTATTTTTAAATAAATAAAAATAGCGATAAATCGTGATAAAACCTTATAAACGATATGGAATAGAAATAAACTGAATTTACTTGGTTTATTGGATATTTGACAGTTGAATGTGTTTGATGTAAAAATTACATTAGCAAACGGATTTATGGATGTCGAATAATTTAACCATTGGAATGAATTGATTTGAATTCTAAATATACGTGGATTATTCGAAAAGGCCTACTTAATTCTCATTTCAAATAATTGATCGACAGTTAGAAGTCGAAGATATGAAGACAGTGCAAGACCGATGGTCTTCAGGTCGGATGGATGGCTACTGATGCCTTGGAAGGGAGTTGCTGCCCTGAAGGGGTTACAGTGGTGGTTGTCCGGACGAACTTGCTGATCGTTCGGATGTACGACGAATAATGATCCTCCGATTTCATTCAGACCCAGAATGGACTTGTAAATGGATGTTTGTCCGACGTTGTAGATTGACAACGTGGCATAAAGAGATGCTGTGATCAAAGCTTTTGTTGAAAAGCAGAGCTTTGTGGTTGATGATCAAACCAGGGGTTTAAATAGCTAGCTTTGTGTTTATCGTTGATTTGCGAGTCTCACACCCCGTTATGGACCAGAAACGGGAGAGGACCTTGGGGAGGACCTGCGTTTCCTTCTAGCTAGGAGTGGTGTCAGTGTTTTACACCCCCTTACATTTTACTTATGTGGATGATGGATAGCGAGGCGCCTCGGTTATATCGGTCGCTCCTGGGCCGATGGTTTTGGTCGTATATGACCAGTTTACGCCCCATAGGGCGGGGAAACGCAGTGTTCAGGAATTATAATCCATTCCGTATGGACCGGTCCTAACGATCCAAAGCTTGCCTGCGCACTTTCCTGAGACACGGGCTAAAGCGTCTCGAAGTGATAAGGATGATCCCTTGCCTTGGTTCATGACGGAAATCCAATTTCCAAATACGACATCGTGCGGTTTTGATTGTATACCTATATATGGCGACATAGTGGTATGGGGCATTAATGCCGTCTATGATTGATACTTATGATTGATTTTTTTTTGAAACATATAAACACTAGTAATAATATCAAATGCTTTTGTTTTATTCATATCAAGCATATTTTGGCCATTATAAGGTAAAACTCTATCCTTCGGTTTGCGTTGCATTGTGTGATGGGAACTGAGTCTTATAATGGCTTCATTTTTATAAAAAGCATGGTTATGTTTAAAAGATTTACTTGTTTTAAAGCACTGGCAATCCAATGGAGTAAACCCGTTCTGCGTTAGCGGCGTGGTCCTGTGATTGGCCTTATTGTAAAATATGTTAAGTAGATTTCTCATACTAGTCCCATGATTGACTCGTAGTTTGTTTCACTTGCAAACTCGGGTGCCTTATTTTCTACACGAGTAGCCTTGTATTCAGGTTTTAGCAGGCTCTTTCTGGATAGCTGGATCTGAAGATGGATTCTAGCATTTCTTTCTTTTTATGATGTTCAGCTCTTATTGTACATATTATGTTTTGATTCCGCTGTAGACATTTATGTAAAGCTGAACTGTATTTTGTACTAAGTATGATCCTGTATACTGTGTAACTCTGATGATTATGTTTATCCAGTGTATTCTGTTGTACATTATCTGGTGTATTTATTTATTTCTGTTCTGCTGTTATTTGTTTATGTGTTATATTCCAAAGATTACCCTTGCCACCATGGAACGGGGGTTTGGGGCCGTCACAAACGTGGTATCAGAGCTTTGGTTAAGCTTAGTTCTGGAATATAACATTAACGAACTGGTCAGAAATAGAATCAGTAGTATTCTATGACGAATAACTCATTTCAGATAGAATCAGTAATAACCTAGATAGAGTGTAGCAGAATGAAATACATCCTAATAGACACATTTACATTCAAGTATATGACTCTATGTTTTAAAAATTACCTTTTTTGTTGGCCTAACACTTTGTCTGCTATTTGCACACATTGAAAAATGAGTGGCAGAAGTAGAAGAGGTGGGTCAGAACCAGATATTGAGGCTCTATTAATTAAGTATCGAAATCTGGGTGGAGTACCGTTCTCAGGCAATGCATCTATTATTCAAACACAAGCATGGATGCGCTCTGCCGACAAAATATTTGAAGGATCAAAGCTGAGAGATGATCAGAAAAGATTACTGGCATCTTGGGCGCTCAAAGACAAAGCTTTAATCTGGTGGGATACTGTTATTAAAGATAATCCAGAAGGTGATATCACCTGGGATAGATTCAAAGAAATTTTCAATAAAAGGTTTATTCCTCCAGAAGCAACTGATCAGTTAAGTGATGAATTATATTATCTGATACAAGGAGATATGACCATTCCGGAATATCATAAGAAATTCAATGAACTTTCTCATCTGCCCCGCATCTAATTCAAAATCCAAAGATGAAGAATCTGAGGTTTATTAACGGGCTTCAGAGAAAGTACCAAAATAGTGTAACTGCACATGTGCAATAATCTTTTTATGAAATGATATACATGGCTTATCAGTATGAAGATCTGGATAAGCAAGGTCTTTTGGGCGATTAAGAGGAAGCCAGTGTTAGCAACAAGAGGAAATTCGAAACTGATAGCCCAGAGACAAGTACGCAGCCTAAGGCGAGTACGACGTCTGAGTTCAGTAAGAGGCCTAAATTAAATAGGAAAAAGGTTAAATCTGAGAAGGGACCAGTAACAACTGCCACCTGCTCCAACTGTAATCGGAAAGGGCATTTGGCGATAAATTGCGGACCCCTAAAGAAACGAATAAAGAGCGGATTTAAACCCAAGAACAAGTTTCAAGAGAATAGAAAATGCAATTTGTGCCATCAATCTGGTCATATAAAGCGAGACTGCCGGCTGTTGAAAGCAACCAAAGTGGCACAAGTGAGTGAAGTGGCAGAAGTTCCGGCACCATCTGTCAGTAAAGCGAGGCTAGATGTTTTAGAAGGCACGCTTACTGTCAAGGATATTTCAGTTAAATTTCTGTTTGATACAGGCGCGTCACGAAGCTTCATTGCAAAAAATCCGATTAAGAAACTGGATTTGAATTTGGGAAAGCTCAAAGCACCCATGACTGTCCATAATCCGGTTGGGGGTTCCCTCGATCTTATTTGGATTTGTGGGGTGCCTGTCTCTTTTTCCTGTTATCGGTTCCCTACCATCGCGATCGTCATGAATTTTACAGAATTTGATCTTATTCTGGGATTGTATTGGTTAACCAAATATAAAGTTGAGGTTAAATGCGCCAACAGAGTCGTTAAGGCGAAGATTAAATCAGGAGACTATATAACCATTCCATGTGAAGGTCCGAATTCAGATAGAAAAGAGTTTTGGGCAGCACTGGATGTTTCTCCTGCTCAATTAGAATCTGTTCCCGTCGTTACGAAGAATATTCCGGTCGACATAGAAAATATTCTTGTTGTCAAGAACTATGCGGATGTGTTCGAAGAAGTTGTTAGCTTACATCCGCATAGAGAAATTGATTTCAAAATCTCTTTAGTTCCGAATGCAAGGTCAGTAGTTCATGCTATTCGAAGAATGATCTTGAAAGAAAAAGAAGAGTTAGACAGTCAAACTCGACAGCTTGTGTGGAAGGGTCTGATCAGACCTAGTTTCTCTGATTGGGGAGCAGCAGTGGTGTTTGTCCTAAAGTCAGATGGTACTCTCAGACTGTGTGTGGATTATCGTGACTTAAATAAACAGACATTAAAGAATAAATATCCATTGTTGTGAATTGATGATTTGTTGGATCGATTAAACGGCGTACAAGTATTTTCACGAATGGACCTAGCTACAGGTTTCCATCAGCTTCGTATTGCCGAAGAGTGTGTTCCTTTGACAACATTCAGAGGTCCAGATTTATTCTACGAGTGGTTAGTTATGCTGTTCGGCTTATGTAACGCTCCAGCTTATTTCGTTGATCTAATGAACCGGGTATTCAGAGAAGTATTGAATAAATTCGTACTGGTCTTCATTGATGATATTCTAGTCTTCTCTAAGTCGGAAAGCGAGCATGAAAAACATTTGGAGCAAGTGTTAGAAATTCTGAGAAAGAATGTTTTAAAAGCCAAATTTTCCAAATGTATATTCTGGCAAGAAGAAGTCAAATTTCTTGGCCACGTCGTGTTAAAGGAAGGAATTTCTGTGGATCCCAGTAAAATCACTACTATTCAAAATTCGAAAAAGCCTTGTACACCGACAGAAGTCCGAAGTTTTCTCAGATTGGCCAGTTATTATCGGAAGTTTGTTAAGAATTTTTCAAAGATATCCAGTTCCTTAACAAAGCCTACGAAGAAACATTCGAGATTTAAGTGGACTCCCGAATGTGAGGCGGCTTTCAAAGAGCTGAAGTTAAAATTGACAACTACTCCAGTTCTAACAATTATTGATGGCAATCAAGACTTGAAAGTCTGGACAGATGCTTCTAAAGATGGTCTCGGTGCAGTATTAATGCAAAGAGGCCAAGTAGTCGCTTATGCTAGCCGTCAATTGAAGTCGCATGAAAAGAATTATGCAACTCACGATCTTGAATTATTAGCTATCGTATTTGCCATGAAAATCTGGAGACATTATCTATTGGGTGAGAAATTTGAACTATATACTGATCATCAATCATTGAAGTATTTATTCACCCAGAAGGATCTAAATATGAGGCAGCAGCGTTGGTTAGAATTTCTCGCGGCATATGATCTTGATATTTATACTCCGGGAAAGCCAATGTTGTAGCTGATGCGCTCAATTGAAAGAATGTGATCATCGCCAGTCTTATCATTACACTATCATTGATTGATAAAATATCTATTCTTCAGACAGACGATAGTTTTGTTAAAGAGATGATCAAAAGGATTCAAAGGGGCGAAATCTCCAGTTTCCAAGTGGATAGCGCAGAAGGTCTGAGGTTGAAAGGAAGAATTTGTATTCCCGACAACCTTGAGCTCAAACGAGAAGTAATGGACGAGTGTCACAAGTCCAAGTTGTGTATCCACCCAGGGGTAAGTAAAATGTATAATGACCTCAAGCGAACATTCTGGTGGAAAGCGATGAAAAGAGATATCTCTATATATGTTAGCCGGTGTTCCACCTATCAACAAGTTAAAAGAGATCAATAGAAACTCGCCGGATTTTTGCAACCACTAGAAATTCAAGGTGGGAAGTGGGAACAAATTTCTATGGATTTCATAGATGGTTTGCCCAGAACCAGGAAAGGAAATGACAGTATTTGGGTGATCGTAGATCGTTTCGCAAAGACCGCCCATTTCATACCTGTCAGATCGAATAGAACTGCTCAGAGTTTGACGCAGAATTATTTTAAAGAAATTGTTAAACTGCATGGAGTTCCCATGAGTATCGTTAGCGATCGTGACTCAATTTTTGCTAGTAAATTCTGGGAAGCATTCAGAATTGGGAACGAAATTGAACTTGAGCACCGCTTATTATCCTCAAACAAATGGTCAAACTGAGAGGGTGAATCATATTCTAGAAGATTTATTGCGGGCTTGTGTTATTGATTTTGGCGGATCATGGGAAGACCATTTGCATTTGGCTGAGTTCTCATACAACAACAGCAACCAAGCGAGCCTGACAATGTCACCATTCGAAGCACTGTATGGTAGACCGTGCCGATCTCCTGCTTGTTGGGTAGAACCTGGTAATAAACTCGTATTGGGACCCGATATGATTCACAAAGTTGCGGACAAAGTCGATTTCGTTAAGAAACGATTACTAGTCGCTCAAAGCCGACAGAAGAGCTATGCAGATAAGAGTAGAAGAGATCTATCATTCGTTGTTGGCGACTATGTGTATTTGAAGGTATCTCCGATAAGAGGAGTAATCCGGTTCAGTAAAACAGGAAAATTGGCGTCCAAATTTATTGGTTATTTTCTTATTCTAGAACGGATTGGAACTCTCGCTTATAGGGTTCAATTACCAGATTGGTTACCTGGAATACATGATGTGTTTCACGTATCTCAACTTCGAAAGCATGTGCATGATCCAGACTTGATCGTGGAAGAAGTCGCGCAATGGGATTTGGAAATTACTCCAGAATTGGTTGTGAGAAGAGAGCTGCTAAAGATTATTGGCAAAGAAACAAAAGAGCTGAGGTACAAGAAGGTTCACTTTGTCAATGTGCAATGGAGTGGAGATCCGCGAGACTGTACTAGGGAAACTTAAGAAAGCATTAAGAAGGCCTATCCCAAGTGCAGGGTGGATATCTCTGATTGACTCTGGTGCAAGGTACATTTACCATATTTGGCATTTCCATATTATTTTCTAATTTGTTGTTATTTCCTTTTGCATGGATGTGAAATTTTTAATCATATAGTCTGAATAATTTCAAAAGAGTATATGAATTAATTGCTATATATTTGAAAGGGTTAAAAATAAATTGATTGTTGTTTGTGTGGAGTGATTGTTATTTTAAACTAAATCGCATTGGAATAATAAAAGCAATAAGAGAACGATGGTAAATTTAATCGAATGAATCAAATATTGAACTGATTTGAAATAGATAGAAATATATACATGTGCATTATATATGTTTGAACAGGTAAATGGATTTGTTGTTGAGTAAAGAATTTATTTGCATGCCCGACAAATAGGTAAACCTTAATGAGTTAGATGCGAAATTTTATTACTATATCAACTCTTGTGAATGCCATTGGATGCGGAGTGCTGGTTGTTCTGTGTGTAATAATAAACGTCGCCATAAGATAGTAACAATTAATTTTGAACTACACTATATGTCATACTTCTTGAAGATATGCATACTTCATCATATACCACATAAGCATTTGGAGCTTGTGTGACGAGGTAGAAGATTTACCATATGAGCTAGAGGCTATGACAATGACTACATATTACAGGTTGAACTGAAGACTGGCATGGACTATACAAAATGTAACGGTAAATTGCAAGATTAATAAAAACCCCACACGGGTCTGGAGATGACGATAAACACGTCTCTCTAGTCATTAAGGCACAAAAACCATTTATAGGGTGACGAGAATTTATTCTCTGGAGTTATAATCTATACACACTCCCCTGTGGACATTGGAATATATCACTATAAATATGTGTATGCTTATTAGGATTTATTGGGTACCTAATCCCAATAAATTTCCAAACCCCTCCCTGTACAAAGGAGGTTATGGCGAAATTTATCGAAAATTTAGGGTGTTAGCCAAATATTTGAAGAATTAGAAAATTCTTAGAAACTGAAAAGTTGAAGAATGCAAGCCAGGATGAAAGTTGAGTTGGTAAATTAAAAAACTTTCGACTTCGTTCCTTTTCGGGGACGAAAAGATTTTAAGTGGGGGAGATTGTAACAACCCGGGAATTCAGAACCAATTTAAATTTTTTAATTTGGCTATTTTAATGGATTTTGAATATTTAAAATAAATTATTTTAAATAATAATGACCAAAAGTCTATTTGAATTGATGTTGTAAAATAAATATATTTATTTTAATTATAAACAAGGCTTGAAATGGCGCAGCAGTTTGAAAATTTGAATTCAAATTTTGACTGACTGTACCGGGTGCAAAATAAAACGATTTTAGTGAAACCAAAAATATTTAAATCTGTTTATGAATATCTTTCTAATGAATCTGAAAAATCGAAGATTCATAGCAGGAATCAAAAGTTATGGCCAAACGAATTTTCAGAAAGGTCGCTATAGAGTATATATAGCCCTTGAAAATAGCCATTTTGCAAACGGCCTCCGTTTTTAACGAAACCACTTTTGTTGGATCTGAGATGTCAAATTATTGCTAGGTTTCAAATTCCATAATTTTTGAAGTTAGTATGTGAGCGTGGCAAAGGTAAATGTGTTTGGTTGATTTCAGTCAAATTGGATCGACCAGGAAATGGCCATTTTTCAAACGGTCTCAGAATTCGACGAAACTAGTTTTGTTGGGACCGTATCGTCAAAACATAGCTAGATTTATTTTTTTGGAATTTTTGGGATCAGTTTGTGGACCCGGCAAATTGAAATGTATGTTCAAATCAAATACTTAATGTTTTATATTTTAATTTGAAGAAAAACTGACTGAAACAGTCGAATGGGACTAAGAAACATATCCCATTGTGTTCAGAATGGGGGTATTTAGCTAGAGGCGACAGTCGTTGGCTTTGCTTTGGAGTTCATAAGTGGTAATGGGTATTTTTGGATTTTAAAAATATATAAATAAAAAATATGGGCCAATCAGATTTAATTCTCTTTCCTCCTTCAAAACTCTCGCCGCCACTCAGCTCTGAACGGTGATAGAAGCTCCGATCTTTCCCTCCTCCTAACTCCAAATCCGTGCAGTAAAATCCCATGGCTCTTCAGGGGTTTTTGTAGAGGTTCTCGTGAGCTCCACATCCGTGCCAGTGTCGCCTGCTGTCGTAGAGCATCGTCGTCGAACCAAGCCTGTAAAGATCCGCCGCGTCGATCGAATTTTCCGCCTCCACGGAACTTCGAGTTCACTGTGACTATCACCAGTTAGTGCGCCTTTCGAGGCTCTTCGACATGGAGCCGTCCGATTCTGGCCTCGAGCAACGGATCAGAAGAAAATTCAAACCCTAGGTTTGAATAAAAACAGAAGGTATACGGCTTATTGTTTTTAAAACTGATTTCAACATATAAAAGTGTCGCAAAGTTTGATTTTAGAAAAAAATCATATCTTTTTGTTGTGTTGTCGAAATCCAGTGAAACAAGAGACACCGGGACCATGTGGATGTCTTCTACATTCTAGAAGAGACCGGATATTTTTTTGAGCTTTCTACAATTTTTGGAGGAGTGGAACCCAATGTGAGATTTCTGAATTATAAACGATATGGAATGACGATGTATAAATTATACGGTCGATGTATAAGTTATATAAGCGTTGTACACATCATGTATAAGCGTTGTATAAGTTGTATGTGCGATGTATAAGTTATATATGCGTTGTAAAACTTATATATGCGTTGAATGGAATTGAAACGAATTGAAATGAAATCGAAATATATTTATATATCTATATCTATATATATATATATATATACACTCCCCTCGTCCACAGACCATGGACGATAAATATTTGTTATGATATTGTTTGGATTTTGGTTGATGTGAAATTTGGTTGAATATCACGAATCGTTGATTCGATATAATTGATTGTGGTTGAAATCCCAATAGGATTAGTATATGGGAAAATTCATCTGCGTACGAACTAGATATTGAAATCCCCATTGTCAAAAGCTACGAGGCTTTAAGGTAGAGCGAGGAGCCGTACTAGGGACGGTGCCGCTTTTAACTACCCTGCCGTTATACTGTCGAAATTTTCTGAAATATTTTTGTATTTGATTTATATTCATGTATTGGAATATATTCATGTGTTGGGAAAATATTCGTTTATGAAATAAATTGTTTGAACGATAAAAATGACATTTTTATCGAATGAATGAAATAAAATGGTTTGAATGATATAAATAACATTTTTATTGAATGTAAGAAATAGAAATGGTTTGAATGATAAAAATAACATTTTTATTGTATATACGAAGTATAGAAAATATTCGTGTTTGAAATAAATTGTTTTAACAATAAAAATCACATTTTTATAATATATATGAATTGTTAAAATCTACGCTTTTGAAACAAATTGTTTTAACAATAAAAATCACATTCTTATTGTATGTATGAAGTATATAAAAAAACGTGTTTGAAATAAATTGTTTTGACCACAAAAATACATGTTTACTATATATATGAATTGTTAAAAATAGTCATGTGTCGGAATAAATATCTGTTGGGTAAAAATATCATTTTTACTACCTATATGAGTTGGAATGGTTTTTGAAATCAAAGAATGGATTATATATATAATTAAAATAAATCGAATAACAAAGCTGTAGTTCGTATTTTGAAACCGTAATTTCAAATGATTGTACCGGGAGATCCAACCATCAAATTTTCCCCAAACCGAAACCATTGGGTTCGCTTTGGGAATATCTTTCCAACGATACCAACTTTGAAAAGATCCAACGGTTGGATTGTCTGGAATGTTTAATTCAAATCTGAATGAAAACAGCGCCAGAATGGATTGTATATATATATATATATATATATATATATAATTAAAATAAATCGAATAACGACGCTGCAGCTCGTATTTTGAAACTGTAACTTTGAACGATTGTACTAGGAGATCCGACCGTTTGATTTTCGCAAAACTGGTACCATTGGGTTCGCTTTAAAAATATCTTTCCATGATATAAAATTTGTAAAGATCCAACGGTTAGATTTTCAAATATGTGTAAATCAAATCTAAAGAAAAATAGCGCCATGGTCGCGTTATGGACTGTAGCGTCGTTTGAATAAATTGGCTATTTTTAAATAAATAAAAATAGCGATAAATCATGATTAAACCTTGTAAACGATATGGCATGGAAATAAACTGAATTTACACGGTTTATTGGATATTTGATGGTTGAATGTGTTTGATGTGAAAATTACATTAACGAACTGAATTATGGATGTCGAATAATTTAACCCTTGAAATGAATTGATTTAAATTCTAAATATACGTGGATTGTTTGAAAAGGCCGAGTTAATTCTCATTTCAAATAATCAATCGATGGTTAGAAGTCGAAGATATGAAGACGTTGCAAGACCGATGATCTTCAGGTCGGATGGATGGCTACTGTTGCCTTGGATGGGAGTTGCTGCCCTAAAGGGGTTACAGTGGTTGTTGTCCGGATGTACTTGTTGATCATTTGGATATGCGAGGAATAAAAATCCTCCGGTTTCGTTCAGACCCAGAACGGACTTGTAAATGGATGTGTGTCTGACGTTGTAGATTGACAATGTGGCATACAGAGATGCTGTGATCAGAGCTTTTGTTGAAAAGAAGAGCTTTGTGGTTGATGATCAAAGCAGGGCTTTAAATAGCTAGCTTTGTGTTTAGCATTGATTCGCGAGCCTCACACCCCGGTATGGACCAGAAACGGGAGAGGACCTCAGTGAGGACCTGCATTTCCTTCTAGCTAGGAGTGGTGTCAGCGTTTTACACCCCCTGACATTTTACTTATGTGGATGATGGATAGCGAGGCGCCTCGGTTATATCGGTCACTCCTAGGCCGATGGTTTGGCTTTATATGACTAGTTTACGCCCCATAGGGCAGAGAAACGCAGTGTTCAGACATTATAATCCACTCCGTGTGGACCGGCCCTAACGATCCAAGGCTTGCCTGCGCGCTTGCCTGAGACACGGGCTAGAGCGTCTCGAAGCGGTAAGGACGATCCCTTGCCTTGGTTCATGACGGAAATCCAATTTCCAAATACGACATCATGCGGTTTTGATTGTATACCTATATATGGCGACATCGTGGTATGGGGCATTAATGCCGTCTATGATTGAAATTGTTTTTGAAATATATAAACACTAGTAATAATATCAAATGCTTTTGTTTTATTCGTATCAAGCATATTTTGGCCATTATAAGGTAAAACTCTATCCTCCGGTTTGCGTTGCATTATGTGATGGGAATTGAGTCTTATAATAGCTTCATTTTTATAAAAAGCATTACGATGATTAAAAGATTTACTTGTTTTAAAGCACTGGCAATCCAATGGAGTAAACCCGTTCCGCGTTAGTGGCGTGGTCCTGTGATTGGTCTTATTGTAAAATATGTTAAGTAGATTTCTCATACCAGTCCCATGATTGACTCGTAGTTTGTTTCACTTGCAAACTCGGGTGCCCTATTTTCTACACGGGCAGCCTTGTATTCAGGTTTTAGCAGGCTCTTTCTAGATAGCTGGAGCTGAAGATGGATTCTAGCATTTCTTTCTTTTTATGCTGTTTAGCTCCTACTGTACATATAATGTTTTAATTCCACTGTAGACATTTATGTAAAGCTGAACTGTATTTTGTACTAAGTATGATCCTGTATACTGTGTAACTCTGATGATAATGTTTATCCAGTGTATTCTGTTGTAAATTATCTGGTATATTTATTTATTTCTGTTCAGCTTTTATTTATTTATGTGTTATATTCCAAAGATTACCCTTGCCACCGTGGAACGGGGGTTTAAGGTCGTCACAAATATGTTTTCTCTGTAATTATTTAACCGATAAAACATATTCATGTTTTAAACAAAGTTTACATCGTTCATTAATTTAATAAATTAAATCAGTTGATTTTACTTAACTATTTTAAAACTACAAATATCGATTTCACAATCAATATCTGCATTTTTATATTGAAAACAATTCAATTAAAACACCAATGTTTTTCTTAATCTTATTATTATAATTAAAGCCACAAATTCATTCAACATTATATTATTACTTTAAATCTTCCAATCTAATTTGAAACACCTTTCTCTATTAATTGTAATAACAAACATTTCTTGTAATTAAAACAAAAATCGGTAGTTTAACAATTTTTTAAAACAACAGTTTATCACTAATATTGAAAATATAATTTTCTACTTAAATATTTATCATCAATCAGTAATATAACTTTTCAATATTCGCTTAAATGACAATTTATAATTTATAAACCCACATATTAGAATAAATTATTTATTAAATTAAGAGCATATAATTTATTCCACACACTAATAAGAAAAGCCCCAAATTCTTTATTTCTTATCTTAAATGATATACAAGTTGGGCATCCAAACTCATCTTTTATGCCTTTTAGATTTAAAATATACAAAGCACACAATTATCTGTTTAACCCAAGAACCCAAAAATCTGGGTTGTTACAGACTTTCCCCTTTAAACGAATTGCGTCCTCGCAATTCGTTTAAGATATAATCATAAAAATTCAGAAATTTTATTTACTTGATTTTTACAATGATCAAAATTTACTCCAAACATTAGGTCATAAAAACTCAAAACATAAACATTTATTTCACAAAGCTGATTATTTTGAATACACATTCTTCTCTATTTGATTTCGAAACAATACAAATATTGCCACGCCATCTCCTTCTTATATAAATTCTACAAATGATGGTTGCTAACTTGGTTGCAACATCAAGTAGCCTCGCCATTCACTGTTTCATATCACCAAACTAATGACTACAAACATTTTTTGGCTTAATTTCGGAGTGAGTATTCTAAATATCGCTTATGCTCAGGATTCTTTTATGTTTTAGGCACATTAAGTCAGTGAAACACTTACATTTAATCATCTTACGACTTTAAAACATAAAATTTTCCAGTAAATAATTTTATAATTCGATTCTAATAGTGCTAAACCACTCATTCAGCCCGTTATTTTGGTTGTGGTGTTGAGAGTCGACAAAGAATCGCTACCGCCTCGCCATTCATTGTAGTGTTTAACACCATTCTCACGTATTATTCTTTTTTTCATTCCCTAAAAGATCTTTTTAACCACAATTTATTATGTTAGATCATTTAGTCAAAGCATTCAAGAAATCTTCATCCATATCGTTAATCCGACGTATCAGCCAAAATCCCTTAAAGTACCCAATGGATAATCCAACACGAAAGAAATCGTTAAATTTTCCAAATTGCAATACGGTTGTTCTATTATTGATTAAAACAGTTATGTTAAAACAAGAACCAGTCAATACTACACTTCATAACAATTCACTCAATTTATATTTACAAGGTGATCAACTCTTAACAACAACTAATCATAAATATTTAATATTCCCTTAATTCCTAGTTATTGATTTATTATACTCTGCACAATCGAAACAACACCTGCTTCTGTTGTGCAATTTTGGTTCATTTCATTTTACCATCATATTATTCTAACAAAAATTTATCCTTTAATTGTTTTGATTTTATTTCACTTACCTGGTCCACTTCATTATCAAAACAACAATGAACACAAACATCAAACGAATAGATTCAAATTTTCTCAAAATTTAAACCTAATATTGAAGCATCGATGAGGACACGAAATGGAATTTTCTTTAAGACTAGATACAATGAATAGAACATCAAACATGGAATACTACGAAATAAAATACATTCCTAAATGTATTCCAGAAGCTTGGACTTCAGATGACAGATAGATAAAAGTCAGGGGATAAGGATAACAATGGAAATGAAATAGTAGTCATAAGTGGTATTCGTTTCGAGTTGTAACAAATTTACTCTTATGGTTTTGTTCTATGTTTATTGTATTTTGTTTTGAATCTTGCTCTGATACCAAATGTGAACGGTGCTTATCCTCACGTGGCCATCCTAGTACCCCAAGCATCCTAGTTTTATAGCCATCCTCTCGATTGTCGCACACAGTAACCAACCCAAACGGGACGTGTATGGTAAGAGTCAATGCTTCGCCACTGATCACAAGGCGAGAGCCTCTTATCACGTAGATCACACAACAAGGTAGGGCATATTAATGGGACCATCCATAGTTTTACATTAGATGAGCATTGAATACGTCGATTAGGTATATAAATTTTATTTCCATATTTCAAGCGCATAGACGTACTCATTACATCTATTATAAAATTATGATGGCTAAGGATCATATTCAGAACATATACAATACATCACAGTTAACAAATTACATGACAGATAAATGTAGGTACAATCACTGAAGATACATATACATGTGCCACAACTACGAGTGGTTGTACATAATCCATATAAAATAAAACATCTCCAATACAAAAAAATATACAATGAATCAAATGGACAAGCTAGAACGAATTAACTTCATGAGATAATCCTAATGAGAAACTACAAGACCATGTCAACAACCTGCTAGACTTGAAACAAACTCGGTCTCACCCGACTTAAAACACACCGGTCAGGCTAGAAAAACATATCAATAAAATAAAGCACTTGATAAAGTTAAATAAATGAAAGACATGATATCCATTTACTCAAAGAGTGCTCATAAAACTAATCTAAAAGTCATGCTCATTTATACCTCATCCCATTGGTATAAATATGGAAAAACCTCAGATCCATCATTAAACTCATCATAAAAGAACTACCATAACGTACACCTTATCTCATAGATATAAATATATCTCAAATCCTTCCTGATAGATCTTGGAAAGAGTCTGAAGCATCATATTCAAAATCACCATAAAACCTTGTATATAAATGAGCCTTTTTATTACATAAGATTATAATAAGGCAACATCATCAAAATGGTGAAATTAAAACATCTAAAACTTTACAGAAAACAGCATATGCGTACATCTCGACTAGTACCGAATCTTGGTACCATGCATCATGATGACTTGAGATCACATAATATCATAACATCGTGATCATCGTGATTGACTATAGTCGGAAACATTGTGATGACACCCAGTTGCAAAAACCCGAGTAATAGCATCGTGATGATTGGAGTCGAGTAATAACATCGTTAAGATCATGATGACTTCAATCGAGTACTCAGTCTATATTATTAGTAACTTTGTGAATGTGCCTCAAATTCTCGGATAAGAACCCGTAAGGCATGAACGTATGTCCCATACCATATGTTTGCACCAATTGATCTACTGACTGCTAGTTGATAGCACATCATAAAACATCATAAACATCCTGAAATATATATTACTTCTCATCTCATCAGTGAGTAAACACAATGCCCTACTCGTCTCATCTCATTCACGAGTTCTATTAACATTGTGACTTGTCTCTTCTTATCCATAAGTGGAAAATCATCATAAAACAGTTCAACAACGTTTAAATAAGCTTGCCACACCTCGACGGCAAGTAAAATAATGTTGTGATGTTATATATAACCATAATTCCCAAACCAAGAATTTTAGCATCTAACATGCCTCATCACATTGGCCAATATAAGAATGCATGTAGATTGGCTCGCCATCGAACATACTCCAAAAGAGTAGTTCTCGAACCATATAATAAACCCAAAATACGAACTCATCTCAAATAAACAATATTAAAATCGGTCGAGAGCGAGAGCAAAACGAGAAAATACAATCTTAAGATCAATTGCTGTCATTTTGCTCTCCGGACAGTAGTATAAAATTATAATTTCATCCAAGATAACTTCAAATTTTCAAAAAAAAAACTCATAACATGAAACTTGTATAAAATATTTTAAGCTTTCTGGAACATTTACAATTATCAGATTTGATCAAGAATCGAAGAAATACATTCAAATCAAATTTCAAATCTGAAGTTCACTTTCTCTGTTGTTTTAACTTTGACACAGCGATAGTAGAGTGGACATTCAATCATTCAAACATCAAAATTTTACAAAACCCAAAACATTTAATTGAATCCTACATTCTAAGATTTCCAAAACATCAAATTATTTAATATTGATACGAAATGAGAAAACTATGACCAAAACAATTTTAATACATGTGGTTGTTTTTGCCGTTGATTTGCTCTCGGGACAGCAACAAACAAGCACGCTTTTGGGAAAGAAACCTTCAAAATTTGGAAAACTCAAAACATGATACTTTTAGCCCATAATCTAGGCTTTCCAAAACATTAAAATTTATTAAATTAGGACAACAACATAATTGCATTGACGAGTTCTATTAACATTGTGACTTATCACTTCTTATCCATTAGTGGAAAATCATCATAAAACATCTCAATATCGTCTTAAAGAAGCTCTCCACACCTCATCTTCTAGTGAAATAATGTTGTGATGGTATACATAACCATAATTCCAAAATCAAGAATTTTAGCATCCAACACGGCTTATCTTATTGGCCAATAGAAGAATGCATCTAGATTGGCTCGTCATTGAACATACTCTAAAAGAGTATTTCTCGAACCATATAATAAACCCAAAATAAGAACTCATCTCAAATAAACAACATTAAAACCGATCGACAATGAGAGAAAAATGAGAAAATACAATTTTAAGATCAATTGATGTCATTTGGCTCTCCAGACAACAGTATGAACATATAATTTTGTCCAAGATTACTTTCAAAATTTCAGAAAAACTGAAAATATGAAACTTGTAGGAAATATTTTAAGCTTTTTGGAACATCTAAAATCATCATATTTGATTAAGAAACGAAGAAATTATGTTCAAAACAAATTTTAGATCTGAAGTTCACTTTTTCTATCGTTTTAACTTCGAGGCAACGGCACAAGAGTCGGTCATTCAAACATCAAAATTTTACAAAACCCAAAACATGAAAGTTGAAGCCTACATTCTAAGGTTTCCAGAATATCCAAAATTACTAAATTTTGATAAGAAGTTAGTAACTTATGACCAAAACAATTTTCAGACATGTGATTGCTATTGTTGTCGATTTGCTCTCGGGACGCAACAAACAAGCACGATTCTGAGGAAGCAAACTTCAAAATTTTGGAAAACTCAAAACATGAAACTTATAGCGCATAATCTAAGCTTTCCGAAACATCATAATTTATTAAATTTGGACAAAAAAAACGTGTAACTTAAGGCCAAAACAATTCTCAGGCATGTGATTGTTGTTGCTGTCTATTTGCTTTTGGGATAGCAACAAACAAGCCCGATTTTGAGCTAGTAAACATCAAAATATTAGAAAACTCAAAACATAAAACTTGTAGCTCATATTTATGCTCTCCATACCATATAAAATTATCAAATTTGGTTACAAGATAAAAGAGATACAGCCAATTTTGTTTCAACTTTAAAGATTGACATAATTCAGTTTTTGGATTGAACACAAACTATGATCAAACTTCATTTTTATTGCTCTAACATCAAATTTTACAACAAATATGAAAAAGAATGATTGTTTACAGCTAGCATGAGTGAAATTACTCACTTTTCTTGGATTTATAGGAGTTTCTTACTTGAATTGGATGTAAAAAGGATGAATCAAAGCTTCCAAAACCCAAATCAGCAAGATCTTCAGGCCTGCAATAGAAACTCCTTAATATAACTTTCTATTCTTGATTTTCAAAGATAGTAGCTCAAAACTAAGTTGAGATTGCAACATATATCTTGGACAGGAGAGGATTTTTCCTCTTTTTAATTTAATTTAGATTGTGCAGAATGGGTTTTTGGAATAATAGGAGGATGACCATTATTTTTCCTGGAGAAAACTCCATATAAGGGAAGAAGGGAGGAACTACAAAATGAAAGTGTCATACTAGAGAAAAACTTTCTCAAGAAATTTCCTTCTTAGACCCAAGATCAAATGGCCCAACAGATTTAATTAAGGTCATAAACACATAATTAAACCAATAACCCCATTAGTCATACAAATCACAATAGTTAACATATTTTAACAACTTAAAATGGTAAGCCCAGCTTAATTGAAACACTAACACACATAAAAATGTTAGGGATTGCGGAAAGGATCGTTAAGGCAAAAAAATACTAGAGGGAGGGTGAATAGTGTTTGTGAGAGTTTAAACAAAATCTAAAACTTATGTGAACTACAAGAAAAATCAAACACCAACAAATGTAATCACAAGCACAGATTCACAAATAAACAGAAATAAAATGCAGAAAAGGAAAGAACACACCAGATTTTATACTGGTATGGATTGCTCCTATGTCTAGTCCCGCACAACACTGGATTGCGCAGAGTTTTATTACAATTCCAATAGTCAAGTATAATCTCCTTGATTTCATGGCTATAAGGGATACCATTGATTACTACTTCCTAGGTTTTATGGCTACAAGGAAACCACTGATTCCTACTTCCTTGATTTCACGGCTACAAGGAACACACCGATTCCTACTTTACTCAACCCATGAAATTACAAACAGCCCTATAACTCTTCAGTAGCACTTGATTAAGAGAGAGATGAGAAGAGAGTGTCGAGAGAATAAGTTTGATCAAAACGAAATTGAATTCGGCAGGGTATAAGTGTAGAAATCATAAAAATGATTAAGAATGATTATATAATGAAATTGAGTGAAAATGGAGAAGAAGATATGTTTAAAAATCGAATTTAGGCCCTTTTTTATAGTGTGTGAAAGGTTGCAATGTTTCTAAAACGTCTCAAATAGTGAAAAGACACTTCCTTTCAAATTTGAATTTCTGACGGCTATATGTCGACATAGTGTTTTCTACATGTCGACATACTCTAGTATGTTTTTGAACTTTTAAACATTTTAAACTGTTTTGATCTAAATATAATTCTGGAAATTTTTGAATAAAAATCTAGTGTTGTAAATTAATATTATAAAGTAGAAAAACATATGAAAACATAAATTTAACTATATAAACATATTTATAAAATTATAAGGTTTTAAACTGTATAAATATAAAGTATAAAAACATAAATATATAAAACTTAAGTTTGAGAAACAAAGATAAATAAAAAAAATATAAAAAATAAAAAATTGAATAGAGATAATTAAGGATAGAAAATAGAATTTGAAAACCAGAGTTTGAAAATTAGAATTTGAATATCGAACCTGGAGTGCTATTTAGAGTCTTACATAATTTAGACTCTATAACTATATTAATCTCGAAATCCTGAACTCTTGAAATCTTGAATACTCATGAGTCTTGAAATTTGTCTGAATTATGAATCTCTATCGTCTTTAAACTGTACAGTCTTCAGTAATATTTCCTGTATATAATTCCTGCATATGTGTATATACATACATAGATATATATATATATATATATATATATATATGTTCTATACAAAAAGTGTTTGTATACATTTTATAATCAATGATAATTGAAATAAGGTTTTTGTCATCAAAACTCCATTCTCCAACAATCTCCCCCTTTTTTATGATGACAACCTTAGTTTATAAAATATCATACCTGTACATACATGTTGATGATGATCCTTCTAATACTCCCCTATTTGTAAGAATCTTATAAACTATGTCTATATTTTATAATTTCTCCCCCTTTGGCATTATCAAAAAGAAACCATAAAGGCACTCCCCCTAAATTGTATAACTCTCTGAATAGAATTTAAGTAACTCACCAATAAAGATACTCCCCCTTAATCTATTAACTAATCCTAAGTAGAATACTCCCCTTTAATCCATTCAAACCTATAATATGATGATTAAATACAAACCATTCCAAGTATTTATAATTAAATATATTTGTTTGATACAAACCAAACCAAATCAAATCAAACCATACAGTATGTCTTAGAATATTTAAACAAATCAATCAAATCGTACCAAATAACTAAACGTTTCTTGGAACTTTAACCCATTCATTTTGACCAGTAATTGGGTTCTTCTTGATCTCCTTCCACTCTTCTTTAGTGTTATATAATTTTTGATTGTTTTCATTTCTGAAATGGGAAGAGACTTCCCAACGAATCACATCAAAGTGTTTTTCTTGTTATTCAACCATCCTCATTTGAATCAATTCTAGTTGCGCTGATTACGTAGTACTATGGAGAGAGTTTTCTTGAAATAGTTCAAAGAATCATCAAGATTTTCACTTATGTTATGAATAAGATTTGCCATTGATTTGATGAGATATGAATAAAGAAGAAGGAGTAATGGAATAATGAATTTTTTTGGAAGAAATAGACTTAAATAGGGTCTTAAATTCGTTGGATTTTGAATGGACGTGAGTAGTTATTTTAATTTAAAATTTGAAACAATTTGAAAGATTGTCAGTTACATGCCAACATACACTTTTTTCTATGTCGACGTACTATAGGGCTATTTGGCATTTTGAATTCTTTTAAACTCTATTTTATTACAATTAGTTTTATAATTTTTCAAAAACATAAAGATGTTTTTTATCATAAATGAACCTCCATTCATTACATGATAGAAAGCAAATACATCCAACAAGTCAAGACACACTTTAAATACGAGATTCGAAAGCAAACACAAAGAAATATATAAAGATAGATTAAACTAGATAGCCTAGTTTTAGGATGATGATGAGGAAGATGAAATTCCAAGCTTTCTTCCTATCTTGACTATGAATTTGGATATTTTGGAAAGCCTCTTGTTAAGCTTCTTTTGATTCTTGACGATTTTCACTTGATTGTGAACAATCGTATCTTTGTAAATACGCTTAGAAGATAGATACTCAATACTTTCCATAGAAGATTCTTCTTCTTCTTCGATTTCCATTGGTTCTTGTTCCTGTAGCATTCGATCTTATTTAGCTCTGAATGTCTCATAAGGTTTGAAAGTGAGAGAAATTTGCATGTGATGAATGTTTGATGCATCAAACACTTTTCTAGGCACAAATTCTTCTCTATGAAGATCAACAATAAAGTATTTGAAAATACGAGTGAGATAAACACCATAGTAGAGAGTATTTTCTCTTATAGATAAATCTATGGGCTTTATTTCATTTAGGATCATTTCGGCCCAATTTATGACATATTCACCCATAATACCAAAAATAGCCTTTTGGACTTTGAGAGTTGGATTGTTGAAATTTCCGAAACGGGGAGTGATGGTATGTTGGAGGAGAAGGTTGACAATCCTTGCTTTTGGACGAAAGAAGTGATTTCTGAATTCCATTGGAGCACCATCATCAAATATGTCATGAAATATTTGCAAATCGGTTTTGTCGATAGCAAAATTTGAGAAATCCGAGCCCACGCTTCTATAATTTAGAATATATAATGCCTAAGAGTTCGACATCGAGGACAATTTGAGTGCCTTTGACACTACTCCAAATTTTATTTTCGTTTGCTTCGTAAAATCCGCGATTGAGATTTGCAAAGTACATCTTAACGAGTTTGGATAACATACTTCGTTGTTATCACGAGAGTCAATTAGACTGAATTCTTCATTGTGTTCGCAAAGAGAGGCGAGATAATAAGAGGGCAAGTCGCTAAAGATGGCTAAAGCACCCATGTTAACTTTAGCATTTTCTAAATAGTTACATAGGTTTTGATGGCCTCTTCGTCAATATGAAGATAACCTTTGATGGTTTTGGTTATCTTAAATTTTTGAGATGAACTTGAAGAAGCCATTGAATTGGTAATTTTGAAGAGAACAGATATGAAAAATATAGTTTAGAGTTGTGAATGATAGGTAGAAATGATAGATGTATATATAGAAATTGAATGGATATGAATTAAATAGGCACAACTTTTCAGATTGAAATGATGCCTTTTTAGACCTTAGGAGTTGGTGAAAAGAATAGAGGGAAGTTTGAAAGTTTGAACTTTTGAATTTCAAAAATTTGAATTTGAAACTAGTAGGATATGTCGACACAGACATTTCTTTATATCGATATACTTGTCTAATTTCAAAGGAAATTGGATTTTTGTGTTTTAAAATTTATATAATCGATTTATATTCCAGTTTTGACGATTCCTGAAATAATTCTAATCCTAATAAACACTCAAACAATTTATTTTACTAATATTGGTTTTTTAATATTATATTATTATTTTGAATTTATAAATTCAATCTACAAATTTGAGATTCAATTTTCAATTTTTTTTTTTTTTTTTAAAGTTTTAAACAAACAAAGCAACCATTTAACCAAATAAAATTAAAAATCAATTAATGCGTAATTGGTTTTTAGATCCTTCTCTTCATGATTTTCTAAACTCTGAATTGCCGTAAAGCATATATTCGTATTTCCAGTTTCTGGTTCTTCATCACTTGATGATGAATCTGAATCATCTAATGTTGCTACGTATGCTTTCTTTCTTTTTCTTGACGAGTTTCTGTTGTCCATTTGTTGAGTCAATTTTTCTGGATATGGACACATTTTCTTTATATTGCCTAGTTTGTTGCAGTTAAAACATCGGCCATCATTAATTTTTGAATTTCCTTAAATATAACTCTTCCTTCTGTATTTTAGAAATCTTCTAGAATGATTTGTCGTAATTGCTATTTCTTCATCATCTTCACTACGCGAGTCAAAATCATTTGTTGTTTCTCTAAGTGCAATAGATTTCATACCAGTTGATCTGTTTTCTTTTCTGTAATTGGACGTCATAAGACATCAAATTTCCGATTAACTCCTCAATCTTCATTTCATTGACATCATTGGCTTCTTCAATAGCCAAAGTTTTCTGATCCCAGTCTGGAGTTAATGAATTCAATATTTTTCTGACTTGATCTGCTTCAGAATAAGTTTTTCCAAGTGCTATTAACGAATGCACTATCTCTTGAAATCTGCAATACATATCTGATATAGACTCATTCTCATTCATTTTGAATGATTCAAACTGATTAACTAGCATTGTTATTTTAGTTTGTTTAACTTTACTAGTTCCTTCATGTGTAACTTGTAAAGTTCTCCAAATTTCATAAGCAATTTTACATACCGATACTGTATTAAACTCATTCCTGTCAAATGAACAAAATAACATATTCATGGCTTTAGAATTACTCTATGCAGTAGCCTTCTGTTCATTTTACCATTGTGCAAATGCAATTGTGGTTTCAACATACTCATTTTGTGTACTATTCCATGTATCTAAACATACTGACTGTAAATAAATTTTCATTCTACATGCCCAATGTGAATAATTACTGCCATTAAACAATGGTGGTCTTATAGTGGATTGACCCTCTATAAAATAACTAATATGGCTACTAATGTTGGTTGTCGTTATCACTCTTTTCAAAAATTAGATTATGAACTTTTTGAAAGACCTTACTCTGATACCAATTGTTAGGGATTGCGGAAAGGATCATTAAGACAAAACAAACACTAGAGAGGGGTGAATATGTTTGTGAGAATTTAAACAAAATCTAAAACTTATGTGACTATAGGATAAAACTAACACCACAAACATAATCACAAACACAAATAAACAGAAATAAAATGCAGAAAAGGAAAGAACACACTGGATTTTGTACTGGCTCGGATTGCTCCTACGTCCAGTCCCGCACAACGCTAGATTGCGCTGAGTTTTATTACTATTCCAATTGTCAAGTACAACCCCCTTGATTTCAAAGCTACAAGGGATACCACCGATTACTTGTTCCTTGGTTTCACGACTACAAGAAAACCAACGATTCCTACTTCATTGGTTTCACGGCTACAAGGAACACATCGATTCCTACTTTACTAAACCCAAGCAATTACAAACAGCACTATAACTCTTCAGTAGCACTTGATTTAGAGAGAGATGAGAAGAGAGTGTAGAGAGAAGAAGTTTGATCAAAACAGAATTGAATTCGTTAGATTATAAGTGTAGAAATCATAAAAATGATTAAGAATAATTATATAATAAAAGAGAGTGAAAGTGGAGAAGAAGATATGTTTAAAAAATCGAATTCAAGCCCTTTTTATAGTGTGTGAAAGATTGCAACATTTCTGAAAAATGTTTCAAATACTGAAAAGACACTTCCTTTCAAATTTGAATTTCTGACGGTTATATGTCGACATAGTGTTTTCTATATGTCTACATACTCTAGTATATTTTTGAATTTTAAAATATTTTCAAGTGTTTTGATCTAAATATAATTCTTGAAATTCTTGAATAAAAATCTAGTGTTGTAAATTAATATTATGAAGTAGAAAACATACGAAAACATAAATTTAACTATGTAAACATATTTATAAAATTATAAGGTTTTAAACTACATAAATATAAAGTATAAAAACATATATATATAAAACTTAAGTTTGAAAAACAAAGATAAATAAAAAAGAAAATTAGAAAAAATAAAAAATAGAATAGAGAGAATTGAGGATAGAAAATAGAATTTGAAAATCAGAGTTTGAAAATCAGAATTGAATATTGAACCTGGAGTGCTATTTAGAGTCTTACATAATCTAGACTCTATAACTATATTAATCTTGAACTCTTGAAAACTTGTATACTCATGAATCTTGAAATTTGTCTGAATTATGAATTTTTATCATCTTTAAACTATACGGTCTTCAGTAATATTTCCTGCTTATGTGTGTGCGTGTGTGTGTATATATATATATATATTCTATACAAAAAGTGTTAGTATATATTTTATAATCGATGATAATTGAAATAAGGTTGTTGTCATCAAAACTCCATTCTCCAACAACAAAACCTAAAAATAGATTAAACACTTCGAACTTAGTTATAAATCCACAATTAACATTATTGGCTCATTTTAGCCACATTATAACACACAAACTAAAATGTACAATATTTACCAAACATACACACAATGCTGAAATACACTTTTAAGCATAGTTAAACCACATTTAAATCTAATTTGACACAACTTAGAAATATAAATATGTTTGTTATATAATTATTTAACCTATAAAACATATTTATGTTTTTAAAAAATGTTTACAACGTTCATTAATTTAATAAATTAAAACAGTTGACTTTACTGAAATATTTTAAAACTACAAATATTGATTACACAATAAATATCAACATTTTTATATAGAAAATAATTCGGTAAAAACAACAATGTTGTTGTTAATCTTATTATAATAAAGCAACAAATTCATCAAACATTATATTATTATTTTAAATCATCCAATCAAATTTGAAACACCTTTCTCTATTAATCGTGACAACAAACACTTCCTGTACTTAAAAACGCAAATCAATAGTTTAATATTATTTCAAACAATAATTTATCACTAATATTGAAAATATAATTTTCTACTTAAATATTGATCATCAATCAATATTTTTTTTTTTTCAGTATCCACTTAAATGACAGATTATAATTTATAAACCAACATATTGGAATAAATTATTTATTAAATTAAGAGCATATAATTTATTCCAAACACACTAATAAGAAAAAACCCAAATTCTTTATTCCTTATCTCAAATAATATACGAGTTGGGCATCTGAACTCATCTTTTATTCCTTTTAGATTTAAAATATAGAAAACACACAATAATTTGTTTAACCTGAGAACCGCACAATCTGGGCTGTTATAGACCTCCCCTTAAATGAATTTTGTCCTCACAATTCACTGAAGATATCAGCACAATAGTTCTCATTTTCGATAGTTTAACTACTGTTTATTGACTTAGAGGAAGTTCAGCTTACATAAGAGCCACATTGTTCTCACGGCTTTCTCTTAAAAACACCCAACATATTTAAATTTGAAAATTTTCGATACTTGATTCTTACAATGATCAAAATTTACTCCAAACGTCAGGTCATAAAAACTCAAAACATACCAGATTTATTTCACAAAGCTTATTATTTAGAATGCACATTCATCTCCATTAATTTCGAACCAATTGAAACATTGTCATGCCATCTCCTTCTTATATAAATTCTACAAATGATGGCATGTAACTTGGTTGCAACATCAAGTAGCCTCACCATTCACATTTTCATGTCCCTAAACTGATGGCTACAAAAATTTCTTTGCTCAATTTTAGAGTGAGTATTCTAAATACCGCTTGTGCTCAAGATATTTTAGTTACTAGGCATGTTAAGTCAATGAAACACTTATATTTAATCATATTATGTCTTTAAAACACAAAATTTTCCAGCAAACAATTTTATAATTCGATTCTAATAGTTCTAAACCACTCATTCATCCCATTATTTTGGATATGGTCTTGACAAAGAATCGCCATTGCCGCATCATTTATCTTTAATACCATTAACAAATGTAGTGGTTTAACACCATTCTCATGTATTATTCTTTTCTTTCATTCCCCAAAAGATCTTTTAACCACAAGTTATTATGTTAGATCATCTCGTTAAGGCGTTTAAGAAATCTTCATCGGTATCGTTGATCAAATGTATTGACCAAAATCCCTTAAAGTACCCTATGGATGATCCAATAGGAAAGAAATCACTAACTTTTCCAAATTTCCTAAGGTTATTTTATTATTCATTAAAGCAATTATTTTAAAACAAGAACAACCCAATACTGCACTTCACAATAGTTCACTCAATTTATATGTACAAGGTGATCAAATCTTAACTACAACTAATAACAAATATTTAATATTCCCTTAGTTCCCAATTATTGCTTTTGACTAACATGCTTGAAATGTTTTGAAATTCAGTTCACGTTCCTGTCTTAAAATTTTATAAATTAGGTACCTATTTTTTGAAAAACATCATAAACCAGCAAAAAAATCATGAAAATTCATAATTAAATTCAACACATTATCATCATCAAATTCATGCATAATACTACCAAAAAACAAATCAAAAACAAAAAACCAAAAAATGAAGCTCTAGTTTATTGCAGGAAACAATGCAGTTACTTGTAATTATTGCTGATATTTCCGCAATTATTGCATCAACTGCAGTATTATTGCTAAAATATCAGCAATAATATGTAATAATTGAAATTTTTGATTCAATATTTCATCGTCCCTTTGTAAAATCAGCTTTACATCAAATATTCAAATACTTGTTGATATATCAATAATTATACACAATACTTGCTGATATTTTAGCAATTAATTGTAAGCCATCATCAAGTTTAGCATAGTTGCCGATATATCAGCATTTATATACAATAATTATTAATATATCAGTAGTAGTTTAGATTGCAGCAATTATAAATATAGTTGCTGACAAATCAGCAATTATATTGAATAATTGCAGATATGTCAGCAATTATTCATACAAATTGAATAATTGCTGAAAATCAGCAATTATTTACTATAATTGCTAACATTTCAGGTTTTTTGCAGAATGCATTTGTGAATATTTGCAAAAAAAATTATAGTGCAGCACCTAAAAAATGTTAAAAAACACGAAGGGGTCTAAAATAGGGACCCGCTTTGCATGAATCTTTAGGGTGGAGGCCGTTTACATAAATCTGGAAAGAAGGATGTGACGCTAATTATCACTTTTTAATATTCCCTCGATTCCCAACTATCGACTTATTATACTCTACACAGCCAAAACAACACCTGGTTCTGCTACACAACTGATTCATTTCAATTTACCATCATATTATTCTAACATAAATTTATCTTTAATTGTTTTGATTTCAATTCACTTACCCGTTCCACTTTATTTTATCAAAACAATAATGAACACAAACGTCAAACGAATAGGTTCAAATTTTCTCAAAATTTAAATAAAGATTAAAACATCGAAAAGGACACGAGATGGAATTTTCTTCAGTACCGGATACAATAAATAAAACATCACCCATAGAATACTATAGAATAAAATATATTCCTAAATTATTCCTGAATCTTGGACTTCACACGACACGATAGATAAAAGTCTTGGGAAAAGATAACAATGGAAATGAAATAGTAGTCACAAGTGGTATTCGTTCCGCGTTGTAACGAATGTACTTGTAAAGACCCGCAACCTCCCCGTAAGGGAAAGCGTCGGATAGTTCGAGAACAAACCACAACAGAACGCATACGGAAGAACATTTCATTGTATATTACAACAATGCATCAGATTACAAGAACATACAGAGTAACAATGAATATTACACAGAAATATCAGAGATTTAAATTACATTTAAATACATAGCAGCGGAAAATAATGCAATACACAACTAGAATGAGATATACGGATACAAAGCTTTCCGGATATCGTTCCAGCTGTAAACCAGGATCCTGTGAATATAAATCTGCAAAACCAAAACTACTAGCTGCCCGTGTCAAAATAGGGGCACCCAGAGTTTAGGTTAAAACAATAAACTCCAGGTCAGTCATGTGACTGGTGTGAGAACTAAAACAGTTATTAATCTTTATTTTAAATCATTAGGTAAAACAAGGGACCACGCCGTATAACACGGAACGGGTTTCCTCCCAAGAATACCAGTGCATAAAACAAACAGCGCAATGCTAAATAAAGAAAAATGAAGCTGTTATAAGACCCAGGTCCCATCACACAATGCAACGCAAGCCGGAGGATAGGGTTTTTACCTTATAACAGCCAAAGCATGCTTGATACGTTTAAAACAAATCATTTGATACTATTATAAGTGCATAGTGTATAAAACAACTTCAAATCATAAGTATCAATCATAGGCGGCATGAATGCCCCATACCACTATGTCGCCATATATAGGTTATACAATCAAAATCGCAAAGTCACGTATTTGGAAATTGGATTTCCGTCTATGAACCGAGGCAAAAGATAGTCCTCAACCGATTCGAGACAATCTAGCCCATGTCTCAGGCAAGCGCGCAGGCAAGCCTTGGATCGTCAGGGCCGGTCCACACGGAGTGGATTATTATGCCTGAACAATACGTCTCCCCACCCTATGGGGTGTAAGTCTGGTCCGTCAGCCGACCAGAATGCATTCGGCCGAAACCGATATAACCGAGGCGCCTCGCAACAGCAACAACCACATAAGTCAAACTCGTCAGGGCGTGTAAAACCACTGACGCCACTTCTAGCTAGAAAGAAACGCAAGTCCTCCCTGAGGTCCGTCTCCCGTTTTTGGTTCATACCTGGTGTGAAACACGCGAGGTAAACGTTACACAAAGCTACGCCACAAAGGCCGTGCTTTGATCATCACCACAAGACTTTGCTTTTCAACAGAAGCCTTGATCATTTGCATCTTAGCATGCCACACAGGCAAACCATCCTATGCAACCGATATCAGTCACACAGAATGAAATCCGATGTCAGACACACAGTCCATTTACAAGTCCGTTCTGGGTCTGAACGAAACCGGAGGCACCTAGTACCCCGCATATCCATCGATCTCCAAGTACGTCTGGACGATCACTAACTGTTTCCATCTTCTTGGGTGTACAGCCCAATCAAGATCATCAGTTATCACCCAAACGACGTGAAGACTTCCGGTCTTCGACCATCGTCTTCATCTTCGACTTATCGTCGTATCAGTTATTCAGAATGGGATAAACCCGGTCTTTCCGAATAACTCGCGTATATTTTAAATAAGTGTTACACAAACACAACATACGCCTCATTCCAATTCATTAGTCACTAACCGTAAATTAATCAAGAGAATAATTCCCCAAATATTAACCCCGAAGGCCGAAACCAACATCAGATCAATATCCAGAAAACCCTTCTGCTTGGCTAACCGACAGTTAGTTTCTAAATTTCACGTTCAAATCTAATTAAAGATTTAACTATCGCCTGGAGCAAAACTGGTGATACTCCATTCTCGATCTTTTCAATCTAATTAAAGATTCATTAAAACTCCACTTAGTTTTAATCATTATCTGGGTTAAAGAATCAGTGTCATTTAAAAACACGATTCACGATAAACCCAAAATCACATTCCATTAATTATCGGGTTAAAGAACAAGTGTTATTTAAAACACTATTCACGATAAACCCAAAAATCAATACCAATTCAATTCCAATTAAATATCATTTAATTGGTACACTTCATTAAATCTAAATAAAAAGATTTAATCTTTTCTCAACTGGGTTCAAGAACAGTGTTAGTGAAGACACCATTCACGACAAACCCAAATCACATTCGATATATTATCGGGTTAAAGAACAAGTGTTATTTAAAACACTGTTCACGATAAACCCAAAAATCAATATCAATTCAATTCCAATTAAATCTCATTTAATTGGTACACTTCATTAAATCTAAATAAAAAGATTTAATCTTTTCTCAACTGGGTTCAAGAACAGTGTTAGTGAAGACACCATTCACGACAAACCCAAATCACATTCGATTAATTATCGGGTTAAAGAACAAGTGTTATTTAAAACACTGTTCACGATAAACCCAAAAATCAATATCAATTCAATTCCAATTAAATATCATTTAATTGGTACACTTCATTAAATCTAAATAAAAAGATTTAATCTTTTCTCAACTGGGTTCAAGAACAGTGTTAGTGAAGACACCATTCACGACAAACCCAAATCACATTCGATTAATTATCGGGTTAAAGAACAAGTGTTATTTAAAACACTGTTCACGATAAACCCAAAAATCAATACCAATTCAATTCCAATTAAATATCATTTAATTGGTACACTTCATTAAATCTAAATAAAAAGATTTAATCTTTTCTCAACTGGGTTCAAGAACAGTGTTAGTGAAGACACCATTCACGACAAACCCAAATCACATTCGATATTCAATACAAGGCTCTGAATAGAAACTATATCGGCCTATATTCAATATCAAATTCTACGATTAACAAATGTCGTATTGGAAATAACGATATACATATATATCTTTCAAATTTCCATAACAACACCTGTAATATCACGAATTCCAACATCGAAATATTCCGAAGACAATTTCGATTCAAATCCACTCCAATGCAATCATTGGAAATTTTGGTTATTTTCAAAACCATTTCAAATTCAATTTATTTATTTAAAAATAAATAGAATTATAATTCTAGTTCAAAACTAGTTCATTTCGATAAAAATCTATTTTTATCTTTTCAAATATGGAGTTTTTCATCCCAAACTTTCACAAATCATTTCTTATGATTTTACACAAATTATTACTATTTTTAATAATTTTATCAAGGCCCGTACGGTCGATTTCCATTAACGGCCATCGAACTGCACTTACAGCGACCTTTTTCGAATTTGATTTGGACGTATCTCCAAATCCAACCGTTAGATTTCAAATTTCTAACATTCATTAGAAAGCTCTTTTCGATACGAACCCAACGGTTCCGGTTTTAGGAGAATCCGACGGTCGGATCTCCCGTAATGTCCGTTTGAAACAAATGGTCGAAATTCGCGAACTGCCGCAGCGCGGCGCGTTCTATTCAGGCCATTATATTATATATATAATATATATTTCGTCGATTACTATTTAAAACGAATTATATAAATGGTTTTAAATTCGTTTCAAAAGCAATTTCAACTTCCTTTTCAATTCAAATCAAAATTGAATTCTTCTTTATAAATTCGTTTCAAAATTCATTTCTATTCAATTCAAATTTCAATTCAATTTGAATTCATTTCAATTCGCTTTCAATTCAATTCGAATTCGTTTTCAATTCAATTCATTTCGAAATCGTTTTCAATTCAATTCATTTCGAAATCGTTTTCAATTCAATTCATTTCGAAATCGTTTTCAATTCAATTCATTTCGAAATCGTTTTCAATTCAATTCATTTCGAAATCGTTTTCAATTCAATTCATTTCGAAATCGTTTTCAATTCAATTCATTTCGAAATCGTTTTCAATTCAATTCATTTCGAAATCGTTTTCAATTCAATTCATTTCGAAATCGTTTTCAATTCAATTCATTTCGAAATCGTTTTCAATTCAATTCATTTCAAAATATTCGATTTCGAAATCACGTTTCAATATTCATTTTAAAATGAATAAAATCGATATAAATATCGTTCACGTCAAAATGGCGTCAATCTAATCCTCACGGCTTCACATATTTCTATTTTCAAATATTCTATTTCAAATATTTCTATTTCAAATATTTCTATTTCAAATATTTCTATTTCAAATATTTCTTTTTTTCTCGAAACTGGAATGAGGCCCAATCAATTACCATATAATGTTAATTATATGGATTTTCTACAACACATGTATATATCAACAACGATGAATAATCAACCATCAACCAAAGTGCACTACACTGTATAAGCATCAAATATAGACATTTAACGCTTATAGCAGCTTGTCAATCAATCGATCGACATATTTAATAAATCAGGATGAGTGAACTTCAAATTTCATCCTAACACCCGTGTGGGGTTTCAAACAATCAAACACATATTTTATTTGTGCAGTTAGGCGATGTGTAAAATTTATCGACCCAATCAACGTCATTCAAATAGGTGTACATAAACAAACCGTCTGGTTTGTAAATGAATATTTATTTATTCACATTCACGTTAAAAATTATATTTTTAACGATAACACATTTTATTTTAACATATGAATTTATATTCAGTTCATTCGTTAAATAAAATGCTATTTTTATTTTTCTAACTTATTTTAGAAAATTTCGGCGGCATAACGGCACGATACTAGAAACGGGACAAGGCCTAGCCTTATCCCCGGTCTAGTGAAGGCCCACGCCATTCACTCATCAATCAAATCAATTTCATTTTGCAAACCACAAAATTTGGAGTAAGGGTCTAACCTAGCCTTACTCCTACGCCTTATAACGGCGCACGTCTAATCCTAACCAATTTATCGATTCGATTTTTCACACCACAAACCACATTCAAACCAATATCGCAATCAATCACCAAACAGTCAAACAAACAAGTCCATGGTCTGTGGACGGTTGTGTCGGGTGCTACTAAGCACCGTCTGCATCCTAGTATATATATAACTAGAAAAATAAATTGAAAGGTGAGAAATTCTCACATATAGCTATCCTAGCTCCACGGCACTTCATTTGCAGAAGTCTTCGTCGTTTTCGCATCTTCGTCAGCTTCGTCGCCCGTAGCCACTATATATAAAAAATCGAATTTTTATTTCAAAGTTCAATATATAAAAATCGAGTTTTTATTTCAAAGTTCAATATATAAAAATCGAGTTTTTATTTCAAAGTTCAATATATAAAAATCGAGTTTTTATTTCAAAGTGCAATATATAAAAATCGAATTTTTATTTCAAAGTGCAATATATAAAAATCGAATTTTTATTTCAAAGTTCAATATATAAAAATCGAATTTTTATTTCCAATTTTAAAAATAGGATCTTTATTTTTCTAAAGTTCTAATCTCTTTCTATAAAAAAAATTAAACCTTTAAAATAAAATCAGTTTTTATTTATTTCTTTTCAAATCAGTTTTTAAAGCTTTAACAAATCAGTTTTTAATCATTTTATAAAAACAGTTTTTTTTTTTTTTTTTTAAAATCAAAATAGTATTAACCTAAAAAAATAGCATTACAGAGTTAAAAATAAAAATAAAATAAATAAAATAAAATACTATACTTACAGTGGTTAGCCGAACAGGGGGGGGAGTTTTTGCGGGTTCGGGTCGGGATCGGGTGTCGCAGGCGAAGGGAAGGGGAGGAGGAGCTAAACGAGGCGTCGCTCGAGCAGGGGGGTGCTCAGGTCGGCCATCGACTTCAGGGGGGGGGCGCTGCGTACGGTGGTGTGGTTCTCGCTGGAAGAGGAGGGTCGCGAGGAAGAAGAGGGGGTGGAAGCGGCGGGCGGTGGCTTCGACGGCGACTGGGCTTCGTCGCGATGGATTTAGGGATTCCCCCCTTTTTTCTTTTTTTTTTTTTTTATTTCTGTATGAATGAATCGGGGGGGGGGGGGGCCAGAAAGGAGGTAAAGGAGGGAAAGTATATTTTTTTTTTTTTTTTTTTATTATTTAATTATTAAATTTCGCAAAAAGGTTGACTTTTATATATGACCTCGAAACGAGGCCCACCGCCTGTCGTCCATAGCGTTTCACCCCCATTCCGAACGCAATGGGATATGTATCGCAAGCTGATTTGATCGTTACAGTCAGTTTCCTTTTGAATTTTCATTTAAATCATTATATTGAATTTTAAACGCACATTTCAAATTACCGGGGTCGCATACGAACTTTAAAAATTCCAGAAAAATATTTTCTAGCTTCGCATTGGCGATACGGTCCTAACAAAACTAGTTTCGTCGAATTCTGAGACCGTTTGAAAAATGGCCAATTTCCAGTCGATTAAAATCAACTGAAACCGGTCAAACGCGTTTTCCTTTGCCACGCTCACATATTGATTCGAAAAATTATGAAATTTGAAACCTAGCAATAACTTTACATCCCGGACCCAACAAAACTGGTTTCGTCGAAATCCGAGGTCGTTTGCAAAATTGCTATTTTTAAGGGCCTTATATATATAAAAATATATATAAATTCCACAGCGACTATTTCTAATTTTAAACTGGACATATCTTATCATTTCTAAGATGAAATCTCAGTTTGTTAACTTCGTTACAAAGATATAGTTATACAGATTCAAATATTTCTTGTTTCGTTCAATTCTGACTTATATTGAATTCTGTATATTCATTTGAAATTAGAAATCGAATTTTCGAACTACCGCGCCATTTTCTATTCCTTTTATAATTATATATAATTATTATATATTCTAACGACGACGTATATAATATATACGTCGAATTCTATTCAAAATAAATTTTCTCGTCGATATTATTTAAAATAATTCATTTTAAATAATCAAAATTCGCTAAAATGGCCAAAATAAAAATTTTAAACTGGCCCAGATTTTCCGGGTTGTTACAATCTCCCCCACTTAAAACTTTTCGTCCCCGAAAAGGAACAAAGTCGAAAGTGGTTTGATTATTCAACTCTACGCTCGACCTGGCTTCCATTCCCGAACTTTTCAGTTTCTGAGAATTTCTAAAATTTCAAAAATTTGGCTAACACCCTAAATTTTCGAAAAATTTCGCCATAACCTCCCCTGCAATGGGAGCATCGGGGAATTTCAAATAGCTTCCCCGGTCCTTCAGATCTCAAAAAGAAAAAGAAAAAGCCAAGCGGCTAGCCAATAGGCTCACAAAATCATCATCACCCAAACAAAACAGTAAATTATGTAGTAAACATGTACCTATTTGTCGGGCAAACAAATTTTATTCTCTGGCTCTAGCCTCCTTGCTATGACCTGTTCAAGGATATATATGTATATGCAAGCAAATGCAACCAATTTTCAATATCATTCAATATTCGATCAAATTAGGCATATTGGTTCAAAATTATCAAACAACTAAACAAACAACACAAACATCAATCAATTAGTGAATTAGAGTTTTCAAATTCATAATTTTGATATATAAGCTAAAATCATGTTTTTGATGCCAATTCACAACAATGTGTTCCTAACTATATAAGTTTTGGTTCTCACACCAGTCTAATGGAAATATATAGAAATCACACCTTCGTCACTCGAAAATAAATGCTGATGATGTTTCGAACCACCATCAGAACCTTGTCGGGCTACTAGAGTGCGGTTCTATATCTACCCGGTATATTAAAACTTCGAATATACGCGGATCAGACGTATACGCAAAATCTATATATACTGGATTGTCCAAATCAATATAAATAAATAATCAACTACGAATAATTGATTTAAATTTTCAAAACAAAATTTTGTTTTCATTTTAAAAATATACTCTTCACACTCGTTCTAGGATACTACTGATCCCATCTCTAACGAGTCATTCCCATTGGATATTGCTAATCCAATATCTGATGAATTCTTTCGTATGGTTCTAATGTGTCTTGTTCTCTGCTTTGTAAACCAAAGCTCTGATACCAAATGTAAAGACCCGCAACCTCCCCGTAAGGGAAAGCGTCGGATAGTTCGAGAACAAACCACAACAGAACGCATACGGAAGAACATTTCATTGTATATTACAACAATGCATCAGATTACAAGAACATACAGAGTAACAATGAATATTACACAGAAATATCAGAGATTTAAATTACATTTAAATACATAGCAGCGGAAAATAATGCAATACACAACTAGAATGAGATATACGGATACAAAGCTTTCCGGATATCGTTCCAGCTGTAAACCAGGATCCTGTGAATATAAATCTGCAAAACCAAAACTACTAGCTGCCCGTGTCAAAATAGGGGCACCCAGAGTTTAGGTTAAAACAATAAACTCCAGGTCAGTCATGTGACTGGTGTGAGAACTAAAACAGTTATTAATCTTTATTTTAAATCATTAGGTAAAACAAGGGACCACGCCGTATAACACGGAACGGGTTTCCTCCCAAGAATACCAGTGCATAAAACAAACAGCGCAATGCTAAATAAAGAAAAATGAAGCTGTTATAAGACCCAGGTCCCATCACACAATGCAACGCAAGCCGGAGGATAGGGTTTTTACCTTATAACAGCCAAAGCATGCTTGATACGTTTAAAACAAATCATTTGATACTATTATAAGTGCATAGTGTATAAAACAACTTCAAATCATAAGTATCAATCATAGGCGGCATGAATGCCCCATACCACTATGTCGCCATATATAGGTTATACAATCAAAATCGCAAAGTCACGTATTTGGAAATTGGATTTCCGTCTATGAACCGAGGCAAAAGATAGTCCTCAACCGATTCGAGACAATCTAGCCCATGTCTCAGGCAAGCGCGCAGGCAAGCCTTGGATCGTCAGGGCCGGTCCACACGGAGTGGATTATTATGCCTGAACAATACGTCTCCCCACCCTATGGGGTGTAAGTCTGGTCCGTCAGCCGACCAGAATGCATTCGGCCGAAACCGATATAACCGAGGCGCCTCGCAACAGCAACAACCACATAAGTCAAACTCGTCAGGGCGTGTAAAACCACTGACGCCACTTCTAGCTAGAAAGAAACGCAAGTCCTCCCTGAGGTCCGTCTCCCGTTTTTGGTTCATACCTGGTGTGAAACACGCGAGGTAAACGTTACACAAAGCTACGCCACAAAGGCCGTGCTTTGATCATCACCACAAGACTTTGCTTTTCAACAGAAGCCTTGATCATTTGCATCTTAGCATGCCACACAGGCAAACCATCCTATGCAACCGATATCAGTCACACAGAATGAAATCCGATGTCAGACACACAGTCCCTTTTACAAGTCCGTTCTGGGTCTGAACGAAACCGGAGGCACCTAGTACCCCGCATATCCATCGATCTCCAAGTACGTCTGGACGATCACTAACTGTTTCCATCTTCTTGGGTGTACAGCCCAATCAAGATCATCAGTTATCACCCAAACGACGTGAAGACTTCCGGTCTTCGACCATCGTCTTCATCTTCGACTTATCGTCGTATCAGTTATTCAGAATGGGATAAACCCGGTCTTTCCGAATAACTCGCGTATATTTTAAATAAGTGTTACACAAACACAACATACGCCTCATTCCAATTCATTAGTCACTAACCGTAAATTAATCAAGAGAATAATTCCCCAAATATTAACCCCGAAGGCCGAAACCAACATCAGATCAATATCCAGAAAACCCTTCTGCTTGGCTAACCGACAGTTAGTTTCTAAATTTCACGTTCAAATCTAATTAAAGATTTAACTATCGCCTGGAGCAAAACTGGTGATACTCCATTCTCGATCTTTTCAATCTAATTAAAGATTCATTAAAACTCCACTTAGTTTTAATCATTATCTGGGTTAAAGAATCAGTGTCATTTAAAAACACGATTCACGATAAACCCAAAATCACATTCCATTAATTATCGGGTTAAAGAACAAGTGTTATTTAAAACACTATTCACGATAAACCCAAAAATCAATACCAATTCAATTCCAATTAAATATCATTTAATTGGTACACTTCATTAAATCTAAATAAAAAGATTTAATCTTTTCTCAACTGGGTTCAAGAACAGTGTTAGTGAAGACACCATTCACGACAAACCCAAATCACATTCGATATATTATCGGGTTAAAGAACAAGTGTTATTTAAAACACTGTTCACGATAAACCCAAAAATCAATATCAATTCAATTCCAATTAAATCTCATTTAATTGGTACACTTCATTAAATCTAAATAAAAAGATTTAATCTTTTCTCAACTGGGTTCAAGAACAGTGTTAGTGAAGACACCATTCACGACAAACCCAAATCACATTCGATTAATTATCGGGTTAAAGAACAAGTGTTATTTAAAACACTGTTCACGATAAACCCAAAAATCAATATCAATTCAATTCCAATTAAATATCATTTAATTGGTACACTTCATTAAATCTAAATAAAAAGATTTAATCTTTTCTCAACTGGGTTCAAGAACAGTGTTAGTGAAGACACCATTCACGACAAACCCAAATCACATTCGATTAATTATCGGGTTAAAGAACAAGTGTTATTTAAAACACTGTTCACGATAAACCCAAAAATCAATACCAATTCAATTCCAATTAAATATCATTTAATTGGTACACTTCATTAAATCTAAATAAAAAGATTTAATCTTTTCTCAACTGGGTTCAAGAACAGTGTTAGTGAAGACACCATTCACGACAAACCCAAATCACATTCGATATTCAATACAAGGCTCTGAATAGAAACTATATCGGCCTATATTCAATATCAAATTCTACGATTAACAAATGTCGTATTGGAAATAACGATATACATATATATCTTTCAAATTTCCATAACAACACCTGTAATATCACGAATTCCAACATCGAAATATTCCGAAGACAATTTCGATTCAAATCCACTCCAATGCAATCATTGGAAATTTTGGTTATTTTCAAAACCATTTCAAATTCAATTTATTTATTTAAAAATAAATAGAATTATAATTCTAGTTCAAAACTAGTTCATTTCGATAAAAATCTATTTTTATCTTTTCAAATATGGAGTTTTTCATCCCAAACTTTCACAAATCATTTCTTATGATTTTACACAAATTATTACTATTTTTAATAATTTTATCAAGGCCCGTACGGTCGATTTCCATTAACGGCCATCGAACTGCACTTACAGCGACCTTTTTCGAATTTGATTTGGACGTATCTCCAAATCCAACCGTTAGATTTCAAATTTCTAACATTCATTAGAAAGCTCTTTTCGATACGAACCCAACGGTTCCGGTTTTAGGAGAATCCGACGGTCGGATCTCCCGTAATGTCCGTTTGAAACAAATGGTCGAAATTCGCGAACTGCCGCAGCGCGGCGCGTTCTATTCAGGCCATTATATTATATATATAATATATATTTCGTCGATTACTATTTAAAACGAATTATATAAATGGTTTTAAATTCGTTTCAAAAGCAATTTCAACTTCCTTTTCAATTCAAATCAAAATTGAATTCTTCTTTATAAATTCGTTTCAAAATTCATTTCTATTCAATTCAAATTTCAATTCAATTTGAATTCATTTCAATTCGCTTTCAATTCAATTCGAATTCGTTTTCAATTCAATTCATTTCGAAATCGTTTTCAATTCAATTCATTTCGAAATCGTTTTCAATTCAATTCATTTCGAAATCGTTTTCAATTCAATTCATTTCGAAATCGTTTTCAATTCAATTCATTTCGAAATCGTTTTCAATTCAATTCATTTCGAAATCGTTTTCAATTCAATTCATTTCGAAATCGTTTTCAATTCAATTCATTTCGAAATCGTTTTCAATTCAATTCATTTCGAAATCGTTTTCAATTCAATTCATTTCGAAATCGTTTTCAATTCAATTCATTTCAAAATATTCGATTTCGAAATCACGTTTCAATATTCATTTTAAAATGAATAAAATCGATATAAATATCGTTCACGTCAAAATGGCGTCAATCTAATCCTCACGGCTTCACATATTTCTATTTTCAAATATTCTATTTCAAATATTTCTATTTCAAATATTTCTATTTCAAATATTTCTATTTCAAATATTTCTTTTTTTCTCGAAACTGGAATGAGGCCCAATCAATTACCATATAATGTTAATTATATGGATTTTCTACAACACATGTATATATCAACAACGATGAATAATCAACCATCAACCAAAGTGCACTACACTGTATAAGCATCAAATATAGACATTTAACGCTTATAGCAGCTTGTCAATCAATCGATCGACATATTTAATAAATCAGGATGAGTGAACTTCAAATTTCATCCTAACACCCGTGTGGGGTTTCAAACAATCAAACACATATTTTATTTGTGCAGTTAGGCGATGTGTAAAATTTATCGACCCAATCAACGTCATTCAAATAGGTGTACATAAACAAACCGTCTGGTTTGTAAATGAATATTTATTTATTCACATTCACGTTAAAAATTATATTTTTAACGATAACACATTTTATTTTAACATATGAATTTATATTCAGTTCATTCGTTAAATAAAATGCTATTTTTATTTTTCTAACTTATTTTAGAAAATTTCGGCGGCATAACGGCACGATACTAGAAACGGGACAAGGCCTAGCCTTATCCCCGGTCTAGTGAAGGCCCACGCCATTCACTCATCAATCAAATCAATTTCATTTTGCAAACCACAAAATTTGGAGTAAGGGTCTAACCTAGCCTTACTCCTACGCCTTATAACGGCGCACGTCTAATCCTAACCAATTTATCGATTCGATTTTTCACACCACAAACCACATTCAAACCAATATCGCAATCAATCACCAAACAGTCAAACAAACAAGTCCATGGTCTGTGGACGGTTGTGTCGGGTGCTACTAAGCACCGTCTGCATCCTAGTATATATATAACTAGAAAAATAAATTGAAAGGTGAGAAATTCTCACATATAGCTATCCTAGCTCCACGGCACTTCATTTGCAGAAGTCTTCGTCGTTTTCGCATCTTCGTCAGCTTCGTCGCCCGTAGCCACTATATATAAAAAATCGAATTTTTATTTCAAAGTTCAATATATAAAAATCGAGTTTTTATTTCAAAGTTCAATATATAAAAATCGAGTTTTTATTTCAAAGTTCAATATATAAAAATCGAGTTTTTATTTCAAAGTGCAATATATAAAAATCGAATTTTTATTTCAAAGTGCAATATATAAAAATCGAATTTTTATTTCAAAGTTCAATATATAAAAATCGAATTTTTATTTCCAATTTTAAAAATAGGATCTTTATTTTTCTAAAGTTCTAATCTCTTTCTATAAAAAAAATTAAACCTTTAAAATAAAATCAGTTTTTATTTATTTCTTTTCAAATCAGTTTTTAAAGCTTTAACAAATCAGTTTTTAATCATTTTATAAAAACAGTTTTTTTTTTTTTTTTTTAAAATCAAAATAGTATTAACCTAAAAAAATAGCATTACAGAGTTAAAAATAAAAATAAAATAAATAAAATAAAATACTATACTTACAGTGGTTAGCCGAACAGGGGGGGGAGTTTTTGCGGGTTCGGGTCGGGATCGGGTGTCGCAGGCGAAGGGAAGGGGAGGAGGAGCTAAACGAGGCGTCGCTCGAGCAGGGGGGTGCTCAGGTCGGCCATCGACTTCAGGGGGGGGGCGCTGCGTACGGTGGTGTGGTTCTCGCTGGAAGAGGAGGGTCGCGAGGAAGAAGAGGGGGTGGAAGCGGCGGGCGGTGGCTTCGACGGCGACTGGGCTTCGTCGCGATGGATTTAGGGATTCCCCCCTTTTTTCTTTTTTTTTTTTTTTATTTCTGTATGAATGAATCGGGGGGGGGGGGGCCAGAAAGGAGGTAAAGGAGGGAAAGTATATTTTTTTTTTTTTTTTTTTTATTATTTAATTATTAAATTTCGCAAAAAGGTTGACTTTTATATATGACCTCGAAACGAGGCCCACCGCCTGTCGTCCATAGCGTTTCACCCCCATTCCGAACGCAATGGGATATGTATCGCAAGCTGATTTGATCGTTACAGTCAGTTTCCTTTTGAATTTTCATTTAAATCATTATATTGAATTTTAAACGCACATTTCAAATTACCGGGGTCGCATACGAACTTTAAAAATTCCAGAAAAATATTTTCTAGCTTCGCATTGGCGATACGGTCCTAACAAAACTAGTTTCGTCGAATTCTGAGACCGTTTGAAAAATGGCCAATTTCCAGTCGATTAAAATCAACTGAAACCGGTCAAACGCGTTTTCCTTTGCCACGCTCACATATTGATTCGAAAAATTATGAAATTTGAAACCTAGCAATAACTTTACATCCCGGACCCAACAAAACTGGTTTCGTCGAAATCCGAGGTCGTTTGCAAAATTGCTATTTTTAAGGGCCTTATATATATAAAAATATATATAAATTCCACAGCGACTATTTCTAATTTTAAACTGGACATATCTTATCATTTCTAAGATGAAATCTCAGTTTGTTAACTTCGTTACAAAGATATAGTTATACAGATTCAAATATTTCTTGTTTCGTTCAATTCTGACTTATATTGAATTCTGTATATTCATTTGAAATTAGAAATCGAATTTTCGAACTACCGCGCCATTTTCTATTCCTTTTATAATTATATATAATTATTATATATTCTAACGACGACGTATATAATATATACGTCGAATTCTATTCAAAATAAATTTTCTCGTCGATATTATTTAAAATAATTCATTTTAAATAATCAAAATTCGCTAAAATGGCCAAAATAAAAATTTTAAACTGGCCCAGATTTTCCGGGTTGTTACAGTACTCCTCTGATTCTGTTTGATCTTTATTGTATTTTGTTACCAATCTTGCTCTAACACCAAATGTGAATAGTGGATTATTTTACATGTTTGGCTTAATTTGGGAATCCATTACACTTAAACTTATGATGGACGTCGATCCGCGTGGTTTGTCATATCATGTTGATTATTTATATCATTGGGAATCCAGAAGTTTGACCCATGGTGTTAATGCTCGGGTCAGACTGAGTTGTTTCAGGTTGTAGTTGTTTTCAATTCGAGCATAGCCATTTAGCTTAGACTTACTCTTTGAAGCCTTCTCCCCATTGTTCATTCGACTACTCTTATTGATTGTATATTAGTTTATTGTAGATTGTTGTATTTGTATAACCACTCATGATGCAACATATGTATATGTTATATCCAGTGATTGTGTCTATATGTACTTGCTTTGTAATCTAAATTCTATGGTATGATGTATATTGTCTGAGCACAATCCCTAGCCATCATACTTTTAGATTAAATGTATTGAATACGTCGATCCACTTGAAATAAGAACTGGAAATTTTATGCACCTAGTCGACGACTTCATTACTCATCTAATGTAGAATTACGGATGATCACCCCTAATAGGACCTATTCTCCGCTCTAATAGAGAGTATGCCTTTGTAAAGAACTTTATTAGGGTGGGTCTCGAGTTGGGGTGTCACAAATAGTATCAATGATAAGGTTCAGAAAAATATAACAATACATAACAAAACCGGAATAGTATGTGTGTTACAACACGGAGGGATGACACTTGTGACAACTCTATCGTTTCCACCGTTATCCTTATCCTATGATTCTCGTCTGTTGAGTTATATGAGGTCCAAGCTTATGGAATACTTTAAGGATATCATTCATTTCGTTGTGTTCCATATGTGATGCCATGTCCTTTGTAGTCTGTCTTCATAGAAATTTTTGCACTTGTCTTATCGGTACTTTAATCTTGGGACTAAATTTCAAGGAAAATTCGAACCCTATCCCTTTTGCATTGAGATCCTTATTGAGGTAAACTAATAACCAAAGTAGGTTAATGAACTGAATCCAAGATAATAAAGAGTGAATTACATGTTGGGGGTAGCAAAATGTAACATAGAAATGAATCAGAATTGCGCAGTGGAAACAGGTGGATTATTTCGGCTATGCAAAAATTTAATAAAAACTAAAAGAGAAATTAAGGGATAGTAATTAATGTTGATGATTAAATTGTTGTTTAAAGAGTAATTGTCTTGGAATGTAAACCAAGTAAATAATTAGAGAAGCATAGTAATAGGTTATTCTATTTGATATACAGATGGTGATAAATAAATGAATGAATAATAAGAACAACCACACTTGAATTAAGAATTCGATGATTACCTTTCGTGTTGGGTTATCTATTGGGTATTTTAAGGAGTTCTTATTGATACATCTAATCAACGATATTAATAAGAATATCTTAAACGCCTATATAATATGATTAAATATACTAATCTATGGAATACAAAATGAAATTTTGGATATTGTAATGAATAATATTCATGAGGATAGTATTAAACCACTTCATCAATTGCGAATACTGAGGTTTGATGGCGAGACAATAGCAATTCAGTGTCAACATCACAACCAAACAATAAGTGGAATTTGTGACGAATGAGTTATTTAATATTATTCTAAACGAATTAAAGAATTATTTAATGAAAATTTTTCCTTAAAATTTTGAGGTAATTGAGTATTGCTATTTCCTAAGATAAAAGTATTCTGAAATTTAATACAATCTGGAACATAATAGTATTTTGGCATGCTCACCCTTATAATCAAGTTGGGAAATGATTGTTGCCATCAAGTTGGGTGCATAAACGTTAAATGGCATGGCTATTTGTTATTGTAATCAAGTTAGCAGCCATTGTTGGTCAAGATTTATATAAAACGTGATGGCGTGGTAGCATTTTTGTTACCTTTCACATAAGGAAATTGCGAGGATTCAATTTCTTTAAGGTGGAATTCTATAACAACTTAGATTTTTGGGTACCTGGGCTAAACTGACTATAGAGTATTTGTTTATTGCAAATCTAAGATGGATAAAAATATGACTTTGGAGCCTAAATCATGTAATATTTGGAAGGAGAAACCAAAGAATTCGAGTTTTTCAATATTAAGTATATTGGAATAAATTCAATACCTAGGTTATAAAAGGTAATTTATTCCAATACACGTTTGTGATTTTGAACTAGTGATTAATACAGGCATTGAAAATATATAATATTAATTAACAATCAAATTTTAAAGTGGAAAATATATTTTCAATATATATTAAGTTGTTATAGAGAAATATTCAATAAACGGTGAATTTTTGTTTCTAAATACAAGTTGTATTTCATGACAAAGTAAAATAGAGAATTGTGTTTTAAACTGTGTTTATAAGAGTGTAAAATTTAAAGAAATAATACAATGTTCAAGTGTAACACCCAATTTTTTGGTTAATTAAATAATTGATTTTTAAATTAATTTTATGAAGATTTTTGGTCGATTTTGAAAATTTGACGATTTAACACTATTTCGATAACTTACAAAGGAAAAATTTTCAAATGATCTCATAATTCGACGAAACTAATTTTATCGGATCTGCAATGTCGAAAAATTGTAGATTTCCAAATTTCACAACTTTTGGAGTTAATATGCGAGCGTGCGAGAATTAAATGCGTACCTAGTCAATAGATCAAAATTAAGAGAAAACGCAATAAAAAATAAAATAGAGGGTCAAACCAACTCCAAACTCGATGAGACCTATTCCATTTGATCCGGAATAACATTTCATGCTAGGGTTCAAATTTTTGTATAAAACAGAATTTTTGTTTGATTGCACGATTGGAAGAACCATAGCTGAACTAACACACTTTGTGTTTGTCGATAGGAAAGTCGGCCGAAAAGTTTGAAATGAGGAGTCGAAGCATCAACGGAGCTGGTGTTTTGTTCCCTCTCTCCCGTTGCCGACACATAGCCAATCCGTGGCAAACTCCTTTTCATAAAACCCCCTCTCCTTTCCTTCTTCTTCTCCTTTTCTTTCTCCTCCTCTCCATCCACGGTCGCCGCCCTTTTCTCCAAAACTTCCACCTAAACAAGCGCTCTCCCCACCAATAAACGCTAGCTCCCCTCTCCTCCCATGTTGTTGCCCCCTTTCCACCATTAACCCCAAAAAACTCCATTTGCACAAGAACCCTAAAAAAATCCCATCTTTTCTCCTCCTTCTTACTCCTATACCCCACGGCATGGCCCAAAATGTTCCACTAGCCCTACCAGCGCTGTACTAGCCCCCACCAGTGAACCCCCCTAGTCGTGCCCCTCGGACCCCCATACCCCTTCGTTTATCCATAAAACTTCAGATCTGCAAGTACATGTGATGTATGTATGTACCTGAGGTGTTCGAACCCTGTAGCAACCCAATTTAGCTCGGTGAACTTTCGAGCGGTTGTGTAGGAGTCGAACGATTGTTAGCGCAGTGCGCGCGGGCTTGGAATTCTTCCATATAAAGTTTACCGGAGTAGAAACCCCCGGTGAGAAACCGATACTCGCGTAGAAAGGGATAGAATACAATTAACCGTTATATGTTAATTGATTAGGTTAAATAATCACTTGTGATTGATCATATAAATTTAATATGAAGTAAGATAAAATATGATTTTTATCTGATATATGTGAAATCCCTTGAGTATATAACACTTATATTATATACAGTGTTGACTGGAAATTGATTGGACCTTATATGGTTTTGGTTGAGTAATTTTATAAATTACTGTTTATTGGTTTGTGAATTGGATGGAAAACCTCACACAAGTATTGGGATGATAGCTAGCCCAAACATCTCCTAGGCGTGTAGATATTCACATGGATTGTGATGTAAACCACACATGGGTATTGGGATGACCACTTATTCACACGTCTCCCAAATGTGTAGATAATAAATCACTAATAGAAAATGGGAATGAAAACCCTATTTGGGTAGTGGATGATGATTGGTTGGATATTCATGATTAATATTGGTTAATATGATGGTTTGTAATAATAAAATGAATATTTCAATAATATAATAATAGGCCGAAAATCAAAGTTTGATTTTGATGTCCGATTTTGGATGGCCGCAAATATATTAAAATATAGATGAATATTCGTAACTGTAACGAATTGGTTTGAATTAATTTTCACAGATTAGAAAGGTGGATTGATAGGAAGGTTTTTATACACCAAGGAAAATTTCAAATTAATTTCTATTTATAGCACATTATTTCCTTTTTCTTTTTATTTTTTTTAAGAGCACAGTGACCATTCATAACCAGAGCTTGGATTTTTAAATGAGGTCAGTCGTAGCTTAAATTATAAGTTGTCTCTTAATCATGCATGATCAAAGCTTAGATTTTTAAATAGGGTTAGAGACACACTTATATATTAATTATATTTGTCATTTCATTTCAGCTCCAAAATGAAAAACTCCTTAGTATACATATATATATATATATGTATATATATATATATATATATATATATATATATAAAAACCAACATGGATGATAGAAATGTGATAGGTACAGAAATGGTTGTGAAATAAATTTATAAATTAATAATATTATGAAATATGACCAACTATATCGAGATCATTGAAAATTTTCAGTTGTCACTAATTCTGAAAAGTAACATAGTCCCATTTCTATCACAAATATTTTCACTGTTTATTCAAAAATATTTTAAAACATATTAACTCTCCACATTAATATAAAATTATCATGGATGGCAAAATGATTATAGATAAAGGAGATGGTCGTTAGATAATTGCCAATTCAAAGATATTATAGTAAATGTTCAACCATCATGAAAAATTTAAATAAAATCTCCACTTATTGTGAAATATACTACAGTCACAATTCATCACAATTTCAAAATCTGATAATAATTTTGATGAAATATAGGTTTAGTTATTGATTTCAATTTCCGAATGAAAAATCAATAAATAATTTTAAAATTGAAAATCAATTACAAGAGGGAAATGAAAGATCTATATAAGACATGAGTGATTAAAAATATATACAGCAAAAACAAATTCAGCACTTCTAAACTGATACCACTTGATTTCTCTATTAATGAGGATTGTAACAAGATACTGGAGACAAATAAGGATATCACAGACAAAAGAATTTTAAGCACAAAGCCCAATTAGACATTTAGCATACAAATTTCATTTATCCAAGCAATAGCCAGTTTTGACCAAAACAAGCAGTTTTAAAATCATTTTCACAAGAGATTCCTTTTATCAGAGCAGCAGACAAAAATTAATCAAAGCAAGCAGTTACCAAATTTTTTTCCAAATCAATATCAGGGAAGCAACAAAATCAGTTTCAAAGTGAACTTGTCTAGAAGATATTTCATAGATACTCCCGATGGTCACAAAAGATGATTCATGATTCAAGATCAAAAATATCGTTTATTTGAAATCATTTTAGAAATATGAAAAACCTAGGATTTAATGAATCGATCACACCAGATTATTAATTTCAGATTCAAGATATGTATGAGATTCAATAAATCAATAATTTCAAGTGATTTTAAACAAACAAATATTTAAATCAAATAACCATGAAATAACAAAGTGATTTAAGACTGGATTTTCAAAGAATTTTTCACAAGACTTTCTGACAAGCACAAGAGTAATTTCAGATCATTCACATTAGACTTGAGAGATATTCATGATCTAGAAAATTAAACAATAATTTATTTGAAATCACTGGAATCAATGTCAAGTTTTGAGATATAATGAATCAGTCACACAAGTTTGATCATTTCAAATTTAAGAGATGTGTGATATTCAAAATATCAAGAATTTTAGTTGAACCAAACAAACAAATTTCTACTATAATGATCATGAATAAAGATGAATTTCAAGATGTATCACTGTGAGACAATTCAAAAAATCCAGCCAACCTGAAAATCAATGAAATTATCACAACTGATAAATAGTTGAGTGCTATAATGAGTACAAATTTTCAAGCCTTTCTAAAATGAGTTAGAAGATACTCAGAACAGCAGAGATGTGTGAAATTTCAATTTTTTTTCAAATCTTCAAAAAATTTAGAATTCATATTAACAGTGTTCAAGATACAACAAGAATACGTCAACACTGTTACGAATTCAGAAAACAGAAAATGAACTTCAAAACAATTGCAGATATATACACGTTTAGATTCAAGATCTGGCAAAGATTAAAGCATCAGATTTTCATTCAATTAAAGCTAATTTCAAGAACCTAATGAATACTGCAATTGGAAGTTAAGAAATCCTAAGAAGAAACAAAAAAAATATGGCAATGATAAATCACATCAGAATAATCAGTAGAAAGAGAGAGAAGGGGAAAGAAGAAATAAACAAAGGAAATAATCAAAGCAGGAAATATTAATAGAAATGAGTCTTGAGATTGTACCAAATTTCAGTGTAAGCAAATGAATCTCTAACTCAACAGATGTGTCTTAAGGAATTGTGAATGATTCAGTGACATGAAGCGGTTTGAATCCAAGTTTTCTTTACCAATGCAGTTCCTCAGCCTTCTCCGGTACCTAACAATTTAAGGGATCGAGTGGTCTAACAAAATTTGCAAAACCACTCTGAAATGTGTTCACGACTTTCGGTACCCAAACCTGTTTGTATAACAATCCATCCGAATTTAACTTTGTACCCTTTGGAACCCAAATTTGTTTGAATTTAATGAAGTTTGTTTTATTTCTATTTGGGATCCAGGATCATTTAGATGGATTATTATAAAACAAATTCACAACACGTTTATGGTTCAAAAATCCTTTGAGATTAACAGAGTTCAAATTTTCAAATCGATTCTTTTCAAAGCAATTTGAAGGATTTTTCAAATAATTTGAATTTCGTTTTCCAAAAACATCATTTTTCCCAAAACCGAGACCATGCTTATTTTTAGAAGAAAATTAGTTTTTCAACAACATATTCAAAGAATTTTCACCGTTAGAAAATTTAGCCAACGTTGTTTCAAGTTGTTGAATTTTAAATTTAAGATCACCATTTTCTTTCATTAGTTTTGAACAACGGTTTTCAGTGATCTTACTCTTTTCAAAATCTGTTTCCAAAACCAATTTTTCATCATTAAGCAATTTAATTTTGGTTTGTGACTTAGAAATTTCAGATTCAAAATGTTTTCGATTTTCAGATTCAAATTTCTAGAAATTTTCAATCTTGTTTTCAAGATCTTTCAAAATCATATCACTTTTCAACAAATTTTCTTTTTCAGCAATTTCAAATTTGGAATTTATATCAGTCTTAAAAATTTCACATTCCTTTTGTAGAAAATTGTTCAAACTTGATAACTTAATCTTTTTTTCTTTTAAGATCAGAGTTTCCTTTTCAAACTTTTGAATATTTTTATTTAGATGAACAAGACTGGTTTCCAATTTCAAACAATTTTGGCAATTCGAGTTTGAAGAATTTTTAAAAAATTTAAATTCTGATTCCAAGTTATCAATTTTGCTGTTCAACTCACGATTCTTAGATTTCAAAGATTTATTTTTCAGTTGGAGTTTATCAACAGATTTAGTTAAATCAACACACATATAAACTAAATCTACGTATGTGAAATTCTCCGTTTCAGCATTTGTTGATTCTCCATCATCTAATCCATCTGAAATTTCATCTACATGACTTGTTAAGCGTAGATCTGAATTTGGGTTGACATTCTAGGGTTTTGAGTTGTTGTCAGATTTTTCATACAGTGTGTTGAGAGTTCTCCAGATTTCCTGCACAGTCAAACAATGGGAGATAAGGCTATATTGGTCATCATCGAGATAAGAATATAAAATATGACTAGCACGAGAATTAAATTCAATATCAGCCATATCATATCCATTTAAAATTATATCCCAACATTTATATTAACAAATTTTAAATAGGATTCCATTTCTGATTTCCAATTTAAAAAATCTGTACCATTAAAAATATATGGAATACGACTGGACACTCTCATAAGACTGACAACTAGGGATCACCATTACTCTAGAGTTAACAGAAACCTTGCTCTGATACCACTTGTTGGATCTAGATTAACCATAGAGGGGGGTGAATAGGGTTTATTGAAAATTAAGCGAGATATTAAAAATATCCGATCACAGAATGCAGTGGAAAATAAACGCAGAAAGGTAAATAACACAAGATATACCCAGATTTATCAAAATCATGCCTACTGCTGCATTCCTAAGGTTTCTACTAGGTAATACAAGACCATGTAAACTCGTGAACCCCTCGCTCCTATTCTAATCCTATGCTCAAAACCCTAGACTGATCGAATCCCCTAGAAAATATTTCACCTGATTACAGCCCTGTTACTAGTAACCTTAGATTTTACAGACTCTAGTAAACTTCCAGTTAAACCCCTAACTGGATTTCTAGATTTTACAGACCTAGAAACTAATTGAACGGTTCACAACACAATATAAAAAAATCAAACTAGAAAACCCTTCCCCTTTTAAAATAGGCTGCCACCCTTTGTAAGTGTTGCACCCTTATACACACACTCAGTTAACAGGCACTTCACTGACATATACATACACTACTTTTCTTGTCTTCAGTCTTCTATCTTCACCGCTCACAGTCAGTCCAGTCATCATCTTCTTACCTATCACATGAAACACACACACAGTACACTGCAATAGAAGTAAAACTGAATACATGCGAATATAAGTTTTAATTTTAAAATTTTATTTCTATAGATTTCCAATGTGTTTTTCATCATTTTCATGACTTGATATGATTCATCTGTGTCTAGACAGACTGCGATATTCACAGTGAAACACTGTAAATACCACGAGGTGGTCTCTGTTTATATATATAGTACAAGGACATGAAATCTTTTCTAATGGTCTGTAAATACACACGCGCATATACACACACACACGTGTGCATCGCCTCGCCAGTCAGCGAGCAACTGAGAAGCAACCATGTGGACCAACTCGGCTCGGTGCACACTTGAAAACAACTCAATGAAAAGTCAACAACAAGTATAATGGATGTGCTGCATTTTTGCAAGTTGATGGTTCAGGTAAACTCAAATTTGTTGGAGCAAACCAAAATTCAGCAGAGTGAAGACATCATCACAAATTCATTCAGCATAGCAATATATATACGGTGCAGATCAAAACAAAACTGCAGGATGCACAAGGGTGCAAACTTAAATGAATAGTTCATTCAAATACAGCATGGTGAATCAGCTCTTATTCAGGGCAGTTTTTTTTTGAAGAAATTCTTTGGGAACAATTCAAATAAGAAAGTTTCATTTCCTAGAATCAATGAGTAAACATTTTTTCGCAAAGAGTTTATTTGTTTCCAGAAATGATCATAATCATTAACAGTGGGGCAAAAAGTTTTATTCCAGAAATCATGTTGTTTATTTTCTCAGGAACTATATTTGGCAAGTCTTAAACTTTGGAAATGAATTCAAACTTGGCAACAATGATTTCCAGAAATTCCAGTTTTAACCACAGGGAATTTTGGGGCAAGATATTATTCAAATATCTAGATTTATATCAATAAATTCCAGATTTCTTTCTCGAGCAAATTAGTTTTAAATCAGACAACAAATGGCCACAATGAAGTCCAGAATTTCATCAATTCAATCGAGGGCAAAATCAGGCAACAAAAGGAAGCAACAATCACGCAAGGTCATTTGTTTTTTCCAAAATTAAAATCATTCAAAACCGTGACTATCAAAAGGGGAATTCACGCAACAAGTTAGGTGAAAACAAGCCAAGTCATTAAACGTGAAATCAGAGAGTATTAAGGTTTCATTTACCCTATAATTACACCTATCATCACTGGCAAATCGAAATCGAAAACCATAGAAATTCATACGAGAACAAAGAAATCAAAATCAATATTAAACTCACAAGGGTTTCGATCACAGAGGATTAAAAATCAATCGAGCAGGCAACACAAAGCATTGGAGAAAACAAAGAGATCATGACATCAATTCATCAAGCTTCGATCTGATTTGGGAAAAGAAGAAAACCCTATTTTAAGCCGCCGCCATTTTTTATTTTCCTCAAAAGGAAAGGGATCGAGCTAGAGGAAGACAAAAGGTGCAACACTTACAAAGGGTGGCCGACCTATTTTAAAAGCGGAAGGGTTTCCTAGTTTGATTTTGTATTTGTTTATATTTTATATTGTTTTGTAAACCGTTCAATCAATTTCTAGGTCTGTAAAATCTAGGAATCCAGTTTGGGGTTTAACTGGCAGTTTACTAGAGTTTGTAAAATCTAGGTTTACTGGTTACAGGTCTGTAATCAGGTGAAATCTGATCTAGGGGATTACATCAGTTTAGGGTTTTGAGCGTAGGATTACAATAGGAGCGAGGGGTTCACAAGTTTACATGGTCTTATAAGCGGGATCTGTTCTATTACCTAGTAGAAACCTTAGGAATGCATCAGTAGGAAGGATTTTTTCGAAGCTGGGTATATCTTGTGTTATTTACCTTTCTACATTTATTTTCTGCTGCATTTTGTGATCTGATATTTGTAATATCTCTCTTAGTTTTCAATAAACCCTATTCACCCCCCTTGAGGGTTAATCTAGATCCAACATTAATTTTCATATCGATATGGCCTATTCAAGTTTTGTTTTCGAAATAAATAGTAACCGATAAAAGTGAAGTTCGGTTAGGGTATGTGCAAAGAGTTTTGAAAAAAATTCCTCTTTAAAACTTCTTTATTTATTTTTGTAGCGAACCTCAGGAAAATTTGAACTTAAATTAATGTGGTTTGAGAAATAATATTATTTTAATATTAAAATAATATTATAATATCCAGTTAATTGTATATTGAGTTTTGAAGATGAATACGAAAAATATAATTTCGAGAAGTGATTATATAATTTATGAACAATTATAGAAGTGACTAGACTTGATTTTTTTATATAAATTGAAGTTTGGTTTGAATAGAAATTGTCGCACATCGATACTTCGCTAATGTCGACTGTTAACTTCAAATGGATGTGCCGGGAGATCCGACCGTCGTTGTAACAACCTACATTTCATGAATCGGAAGATCATAAAATAATTAATTCCCTGAGGGTCGAACCATTCCCACATTTTGATATGTTGTTTATGGGGATGTGAGACATATCCATAATTTTTATCAATTTTATTCGTGACCATTTTTCACCTATCAGTTTTGTACAAGGAATAACTTTTGATTGAAATCAAATCAGGTGCTGAGGTCAATTTCATTAGAGAGGAAACGGTGTTGCCAATTCCATATAGTGGTCACAATAAAGATTTGTTTCAGCGCTGTGGGAGAAATCGTTGTTTTAGTGCTGCACAAATTTTTTACAGGAACAACTAGTCATTAATGGGCTGAATTGGTGTGTCCCATTAGTGGTCTAGCAAGAGGCTATAAATAAGGGGGTAGAGGCATGGAGAATAGTTTACTTTCTTCATTCTCTCATTTGGTTGAGCTCGTGATCCTTCTTGCTCAATCAAATACATCTTTCCTCCATTAAAATTCTAGATCTATGCAAGGAGATTGAAGATTTACGTCAAGTAAAGATAGATCTACATCAAGTAAAGTGAGATCGCATCAAATTAAGAGGTTTGAAGATCATTCTTCGCTGTCTAGATTGGGAATTTAGCAACTTTAAGTTTGTTTGAAGATTGGTGAGTGATAAGCATCTATCACATGGATTTAATCAAGTATATGGGTTGTTTGATCTTACGTTCATCATTTCAAGTTGTTTTCATGTAGATCTAATCGATGTAAGTATGATTTTATGACAACCGCTCACATCCCCCGCACTAAACAAGAGGAATACTATACTGAAAGGTGTGCTAGGCAGCTACGGATGATCATCAGGGTATGATAACACAATCAGAACTTGTCATACTACTCACAACACAAGGATAATATATAATAGAACATATACAATAAATAGGAATAGTGAAGCATATATGAATAGAAAATTCCAAACTTTCTTAATAACTAGAAAGCATATTAACATAATATTTGTACATGGATGCCTCACTACAGCACTCAGAGTCAAACTTCAACAGTGGAAACAAGTACTATATAGTAGTAAAGATAATATGCCAGCCTCCTGCTTGCCTCCGAACAGCTACATCATCCTCACTAAGCAATCACTATCACCTGCCACCTTGTCTTCCCACCCAAAAATGGATAAACAACCTAAGGTAATAAGAGAGAAATACCTTGAGTCAGACAATAATCTTAGTGAGCGATAAGACAGCTAACAAGCTTCATCAATAAAGTATATGAGAATATGTAGATTTACCGACCAATACCCAATACTGAGAGGAACTCGCACTCATCTTCCTTACATCCGACAGTGATAGCCTTTACAATCCATAACATACAAGGTAACAACAATTCATCTATGGCAATTAGGACAACCATTGATAACATTCATAGCATCCAAATTACATAGGTCTCACACAGACAATCCTGACCGAGTTTAACATCCCTCAAGCACTATCTCCAGAGGCCTAAACCAATATCAGTCAAGCACTCAAGAAACATCTCCCATGACATTGGATAGTCCACGTGAGATGGTACAAACAAAACATCCAGACATTCAAACATCCATGACAGACTCTGGCTATCACTGCTAATCTTGCTTCGAAATCATCGTTAATCGTATGATGGACCATCATGAATGCCATTTGTCAAGGGATGATAACTCCAGTTCTAGCATAACTCCAAACGCCATCATGACTCATATGTTTGTCTTCTCAAATCTCGGCAACTAGGCCCTTCACGACTGCCCAAGGTACGAGGCCCTTCATGACTACCCAAAGTATCTCTGCTTTGAGTGATCTAGAACTTATGATAGCGATAACCTCTCGGCCTTCGCATCTCTAATCGTCATCACCGGCGACTAATCATAAGCTCAAGTCCCACCCGAGAAACTAATATCCACAACACAATACCTTTGAGTTAGCTGCTTATTCGTTGCTTTATACCGATCAACAAACAGAACACTTTGAACCTTCCCATCTGGATATACATCGAAGCCACATCATTGCTCATGAACCAACAACGTCATTGATTAACCCATCACTAACCGATCCCTCACTAACCGATCCTTCACTGACCGAACCCTCATTGACCGATCCTTCAATGGACCGATCCTTACTGACCGATCCCTCACTAGACTGATCCCTCACTGGACCAATCCCTCGCTCGACCAGACATGTAGGACTTGACGTGTGGGACCATAAATATAGGACCAGACATGTGTGACTAGACATGCAGGACCAGACATGTGCGACCAGACATGTAGGACCAGACATGTAGGACCAGACATGCAGTACCATACATGTAGGAACATACATATGCGACCGGACATGCATGAACATACATGTAGGACCAGACATGTAGGACCAAACATGCAGTACCAGACATGTAGGACCATATATGTGCGACCAGACATGTAGGACCAGACATGTGCAACCAGACATGCAGGACCAGACATATGCGACCAGACATATAGGACCAAACATGTGCAACCAGACTTGTAGGACCAGGCACTTGCGACCAGACATAGGACCGGACCACAAATTGTACTACATTGTACTACACTTGTGCTGCGCTCGACCCATGGCCTGTACGCTCGACCAGAAACCTCCACAACTCCAATTCAAGCCCAATTTTGACCAAAAATTCATTAATCGACTATCTCGATTAAATCTATTCATCCAATTCATCAATTACCACAAAAAACATGTTACGAAATCACTATCAACATGTATATGATGATTTTCACAAAATTATGCAAATTACTCCCAAATCATGATAAATGATCATATGAACAAAAATGATAGATCTAACTTGCAAAAGCACATTAAATAGCATAGGACTTACCGTTTTTATCTTACTAAATAAGATCCTAAGGTGATACATATGAAATAGGACCTACCATGATGTAGATCTATGGAAAACAACTTGAACTTGATGAAAAACATGACCAAACATTCATATACTTCATTGAATCCATGTGAGAGATGCAAATCACTCATCAATTCTCCAAATCAGAGCAAAAATGGTGAAATAAGATTCCGGACAGCAAGCACTTCGCACCAAACCCCTTGATCCAATGAATTTCCTTTTCAATTGATGTAGATCTAGCCTCCAATAGTGTAGATTTATGATTTCCCTCCTTAGATTTTGATTTTTAATGGTGGAAAGGTGTTAGAGGAAGGAGGAACACAAGGCCACCAAATGAGAGATAGGGAGAAGTAACCTCTTCTCCATACCCCTCACCCCCTATTTATATCCATCAGCCCACTAATGCGCTTTTATAATTCAGCCCATTTTGGCTTACCAAACCTGGACAGCCAACTCAAAATCCCTAAAATGGAGATTTCTCCCAAACTGCTGAGCCAAATCTTTAATGTAACCACTCTACGGAAAGGCAGTCATCAATTCCTTTTCAATGGCACAGGTCTCACCCTCTAATTTGACTTGAGTCAAAAGTTATGCCCTGTACAAGACTGATAGGGGCAAAATGATCACAAATAAAATCGGTAAAAAATATGGACATGTCTCATATCCCCATAAGCAACATATTAAAATTTAAGAATGATCCACCCTTAGGGAATAAAATAAAAATATTTTATGATCTTTTGATATGTAAAATGCGAGCTGTTACATTTTCCCCCATAAGGATTTCGCCCCTGAAATTCCAAGCAATCACAACAATTCCGCATGCCTATCATCCATGAGAAGCCAATTCTATTATCCAAACAAGTAACCATCAAGCCATGCATCAATAGCCTTATCTTAGAACGCTGAATTCTGCCAAACAACAACAAGATACAATGAAATAATGATGATACGATATCAAAGGGTCCTACCGACGAAGAGTTCTACATGAGCTGCCTTCATGCTCTCTTCCGTCTCTAACGTACAACCGTCGCCATCCTCACTCCACTGTATTTTAACCAGCTTAACCGTCTTCCTCCTAAGCTGTTTCGTGTCATTTCACACAATACGAAGCGGCTTATGAGGTTTCGTAACTGCGGTTTCTACTTCTAGGTCTTCCTACTGCTCTAGAGATATCACCACATTCGAATCACGCGCGAACATCTATAGAAACGACACATGGAACACATTATGCACATTTGACATCTTCTTGGGTAACTCCAATCTATATGTGAGCTTCCCAATTCGCTCGTGTAACAACCCGAATTTTGATAACATGTTAAAACATGAAATCAAGGCAGAATTAAATTTTAAAATAAGAATCAGTGAAAACGGGTTACTCCATTGCGTTCATCTCGGAATTCTACATGAAATAGAGTCTGAGTTTTCGAAAATTGTAGTCCGGATGAAGAAGTTATGGCCTTCAGAAGATTCAGCGGATTTTAGGCAGCACTGGACCAAGGGGTCGACCTACCCCCCCCCCCCCCAGGTCGACCATAAGGTCGACCTACCCCCCAGGTCGACCATAGTGTCGACCTCCCCCCCTTACAGGTCGACCTGGTCGGCCTGGTTTGACCCAAAACTCATTTTTGAAGCCTGAGACGTGTTTTGATGGTCCGGATTGATTCTAGGGTTAATCCAAGGGCCTAAACTAGTTGCTACACCTATAAAAACACCCTCAGGCCTAACCTAATTCACAAAAAATCTTTCTTACACTATTATGCTGCTGAACTCCCTCTTAAACCATGGTCGCCGCCCCCAAATTAAAGCTTAAGCATTCAAACTCAAATCAATTCGAAGAACAAAGCTTCAACAATGGTTCAAACAATAAATTAACACTACTACAACGTTCTATGACAATTTCAGTTCTTAATTCGTTAGCCATGCCCTGTAAGTTCTAGTTATTTTCAGATTTAAATATAATATGGGCATGTGATGAAGTGAAATTGGATTTAAGTATGTTTATCCATCTATTTCTGTTGCTTCTTGGATCTTGAGTTTTGAGACTTGTCTATCTTTATTCCCATGTCTAGTTTATGATCTATTCGGCCTGTTGTAAATCAGTTTTCTTGATTTATATTGATATTATTACCAAGTTGTAATCTTCATGCCTGTGATGATGTTTTTCTCTTTGATCTTATTTTTATGCAAAATTCTACCTTCCCCTATTTATTTTCTTTTGATGAACCTAGGTCAATTTCGGACCTAGGCCTAAACTACGATATATGTGCGATGGTATACGGGGGAAATATTGGAATATTGCCTAGTGGAATATATGTGTTTGGTGGAATTGATGGCATAACATAAAAATTGGATATTTGGGTATTACTACCATTAACATGAAATTGGATATTTGGGTATTGTCAATATAATTGAAATTGCAAGTTTGGGCATACATGAATTGGCATGTAAATTAAATCATGAGTTTGGGACTATGTAAATTAAATCAAAAGATTGGGCTTATGTTAATTAGGCATATGTAGAATTGGGAATTTGAACATGAAAGCAATCGTAAACTTGATAGTTGGCATAAACATGTATTATGAACTTAGGCAACTGACATGTACTGTAATAAAAAAAAGATTATAATTTGGGATAACTACATCATGAATCATGATTTGGGTTTATTGGGTATGAAACTTGATACATGTAATTTTGGCTAGAACTTGATACGATAAAATGGCATAAAATTGGCATACAAGTAAAACGGCATAAATTGAACATATGTAAATTTGGTACGAATTGGGCATATGTAAAATTTACATGTAATCTAGAACTTGGGCATATGTTAATTATGTAAAATTTGGAGTTGAAACATATATGATAATTTATGACTTAGTAGAGGTTTAATATGAACGCGCCTAAGTTGGGTTTTGGGTAATTGGCATGTTTTGTAAATAAAAGGCTATAACTTGGCATAACCTTATAGTGAATTGTGGTAATAATTTGGGAATACGTTTTGGGGCAAAAACGTGAACCATGAACATTTCTATATGTTAAACACATGAACTGATATTGGGGTTTTCGGTGGAATACGACCATTAATGAACCTTTGACACGAGGTTAGACTCAGTTTGTGGTGTAAATCTGCCTGGAACCGCCCGGCAAATCCAGTAGCCACAAAGTGTCAGTCTAATGTGAGAGGTCGAAGGCCAAATTGTAGGCGTAACGGTTTATGACACGAGGTTAGACCCAGTTTGTGGTGTAAATCTGCCCGGAACCGCCCGGCAAATCCAGTGGCCACAAAATGCACGGTCTAATGTGAGAGGTCATGATTCATTCGTCATAATGAATGAATTAAGGAATACTAACCATAATAAGAAGTGGATATGGTTAGAGGGTTAGGTGGGATGACATGGAAATTTGACATGTGAATATGGACCTAACCGGTATGAGTTAAGAACATGTAAAACTTATAAATGTATGCTCAACCAACATAATTGTTAATCAGACCAATAGGTGGGTTAAGTAATATGACTAGACTAATGACACTTAACCAATATGATATGAATGGGTGGGTTAAGTAACGTGGCTAGGCTATTGACACTTAACCATTATAATATGACTGGTGGATGGGGTTAAGTTAACATGCACTTAACCAATATAACGTGTTGCGTGGTAAGGTTAAGTAAAAACAGAGGGTAACACTTAACTGTCACAACATGATAAGTAGGTGGGCTAAGTCAATGTACACTTAACCAATATGACATGACATGCGGTGGGGTTAAGTTAACACATGGGAGAACACTTAGCCAGTATAACAAGGCTTGCGGTAGGGTTAAGTAACACAAGGAACAACACTTAACCGATATAACATGATGTGTGGTAGGGTTAAGTAAAACAAGAGAAAACACTTAACCAACTTAACGTGATGGACGGAGAGGGTTAAGTACATATCGGGTTGGTGGGTAATATTAGTAAATATAGGCCTACAAACGTGATGGACGGAGAGGGTTAAGTCCTAGTTCATTTTGAATGGGAACCTTGCAATGTTATACATGACAGATATCCTATGATGTTATTCTTAGTTATCGTGCCTGTAGCTTATCTTGTCATCATGCTTATGTTTACTTTCAGTTTATTCATGCCATGTTATCTTTACCTTTTTTTATGCTGAAAGTCACTAGGACTTACTCAGTCTTTATGACTGACCCGTTTTGTTTCGCCTCTTTTTCTTCCGTTTCCCCCCCAGGTTCGCAGGGTGGGAATACAGCTTAGTTCGGATCTTACCAAGCTCCAAGGCTCTTTCATGTATTGCTTGGATTTCTCTTGGCTATGGCTTGCTTTGCTTTATTTGGGAATACTAGAATTTATTTTTATGCTTCTTTGTTTTTGAGTAAGACAAATATTTTAGCTATGTAATTGGGTATTGGAAGTTGATGGGCTTTTATTGTAAACAATTATATTTAATAAGATTTGAAGTACTTCTACTTTGCTTTCCATTGTTTTTATATATGTCTGTCTTGTAATATTTCTATTCCAGTACCCATAATGCTCCATTGAAGTTAAGGCATTCCCTTTGTGAGTGACCTTAACGGATGTGGGGTGTTACAGCTCGAGTACTTGAAATGGTCCAACGAACCTAGGAGCCAACTTACCGTAACTTCTGAATCTAACCATATGCTTCAGGTGTGAAACATTTACGAAAACCATGTCACCATCATCGAATTCCAAATATTTTCGATGCTTATCAGCATAACTCTTCTTATAATCTTGGGCTGCCTTCATTCGTTGTCGAACGATCTTGATACAATCCGAGGTCTCTGTAATCATCTTAGGCCCAAGTATCAATTTATCTCTAGTTTCTAACCAACAAGTTGGAGAATTGCATGGTCTACTATAAAACACCTCATATGGTGCCATCCCAAAACTTGACTGATAGCTATTATTATAAGCAAATTCGACTAAATGAAGATGGTCTTCCTACGGTCCCCCAAAGTCCAACACACAAGCTCTTAGTAGATCTTTCAAACTCGGTTAACCCTCTCGGTTTGACCATCAATTTGGGGGTGGTAAGCTGTACATAAGCACAACTCGGTTCCCAAAGTATCCTGCAAACTCTTCCAAAATCCACTCGTAAATAATGAATCTTGGACACTCGCTATACTCTTTGGGACACCATGGAATCAAACTATCCATTTCACATAATGTTTAGCTAACTTTGATGTCGTCGTAGTCGACTTGACAGGAATGAATCTTGCACTTTTGGTCAAGCGATCCATGATGACCTAAATCCCTTCATTTCCTTCCTTAGTTCTAGGTAGTCCATCGATACTTGCTCCCACTTCCACGTAGGAACTTCCAATGGCTGAGGCAAACCACTCGGCTTTTTCTGTTCAGCTTTTACCAACCGACAAATTATACACTTGGAAATGAACTTTCCAATATCTTGCTTCATCCGCTCCCAGTAGTAGATTCGATTCATGTCCTGATACATCTTATTACCACCAGGATGGATCATCAACTTCAAGTGATGAAATTCTCTCAGAACCTCATCTCTCAATTCCTCGATATCAGGAACAACTAATCATCCTTGCTTTCGAAGCCAACTGTAACAACCCGGAAAATCTGAACCAGTTTAAAAATTTTAAATTGGCTATTTTAGTGGATTTAAATATTTAAAATAAAATATTTTAAATAATAACGACGAAAAGTATGTTTGAATCGATGCTTGAAAATAAATATAATTATTTTTAATTATAAACAAGGCCTGAAATGGCGTGGTAGTTTCAAAATTTGAATTCAAACTTTGACTGGCTATACCGGGTGCAAAGTAAAACCGATTTTAGTGAGACCAAAAATATATAAATCTGTTTATGATTATCTTTCTAACGAATCTGAAAAATTGAAGTTTCATAGCGAGAATCAAAAGTTATGGCCAAATGAATTTTCAAAAAGGTCGCTATAGAGAATATATAGCCCTTGAAAATAGACATTTTGCAGACGACCTCTGTTTTCGATGAAACCACTTTTGTTGGATCCGGGATGCAAAATTATTGCTAGGTTTCAAATTCCATAATTTTTGAATTTAATATGTGGGCGTGGCGAAGGAAAATGTGTTTGGTCAATTTCTGTTAAATTGGATCGACCAGAAAAGGGCCATTTTTCAAACGGTCTCAGAATTAGACGAAACTAGTTTTGTTGGGGCCGTATCATCAAAACATAGCTAGATTTATTTTTTGGGAATTTTTAGAATCAGTATGTGGCCCCAGAAAATTGAAATGTACATTCCAAATAAATATTGAATGTTATATATTTTAAATTGAAGGAAAACTGATTCAAACAGTCGAATGGGCCTACGAAACATATCCCATTGTGTTCGGAATGGGGGTATTTAGCTAGGGACGATAGTCGTTGGGTTTGGATTGGGGTCCGTGTGTGAGCGAGGGTATTTTCGAAATTTAAAAATTTAAAAATTTAAAAAAAATCTCATTGGGCCAACGCATTTTCTCTCTCCTCGCTTTCTCTTTCTTCCTCCCCCGATTAACAACGGAAACCGCTCATTTTCCCCCCTCAGATTTCTCCTTCCACACTCAATAAAAACCCATGCCCTAGTTGAGTTTTTTGTAGATCGCCTCATGAGCTTCAAAGCCATATAAGATTTGCAAATTATAGTCGCTTCGTTCGGGGGATATGAGTCTCGAAAGTCGAGCCCTTTGAACCACCGCCATGGCCATGTCTGACCACCGAGTGGGCCCCACCTCCAGGCGCAGGTGCGCCGCACCTCCCCCTCCGACGCTGCAAAGGCCGATCGACGAATAGCTACACGGATTCGAAGAAAAATCAAAACCTAGTTTTGAACAAATCAGCTGAGGTATGACCTATTTTAAATAAACTATATTATATCACTTTAAAGCGCTACAGTTTTTGTTTTCACTGTAAAAATCATATCTTTTTCGTTTGTTGACGAAATTCAGAGAAACAAGAGACAGTGGACTCGTGTGGACGTCTTCTACTTTCTAGAAGAGACCGCATATTTTTCTGAGCTTTCTGCTATTTTTGGTGGAGTGGAACCCAATGTGAGATTTCTAAATTATAAACGATATGGAAAATGATGATGTATAAATTATATAGTCGATGTACGAGTTATATAAGCGTTGTACACCTCATGTATTAGCGTTGTATAAGTTGTACGTTCGATGTATAAGTTATATGCATTGTAAAAATTATATATCTGTTGAAATAGAAGTGAAATACTTATATATATATATATATATATATATATATATGCCCCTCGTCCACAAACCATGGACGATATTTATTGGTTGTGATTGGTGTGAAAATTGGTTGATAGCGAATGGTTGATTAGAATTGTTTATGGTTGAAATTAATTGATTGTGGTTGAAAAATACCTGTTTGTGGTTGAGAATTATTTGGTTGAAACCACATAGGATTAGTTTGTGGAAAAGAAAAAAAAATATACATGCCGCCTGCGTGCGAACTAGATGCATGAAATCCCCATTGTCAAAAGCTGCGAGGCTTTAAGGTAGAGCGAGGAGTTGTACTAGGGACGACCCCGGTTTTAACTACCCTGCTGTTATGCTGCCGAAATTTTGAATAATATTCATGTATTAGAATTATTTTCATGCGTTGAAACTATATTCGTGTGTTGAATAGAAAACCTTCATGTGTTGAATAGAAATTCATTCGTTGAAAAGAAATTCATGTGTTGAATGGTATTCGTGTTTGAAATAAATTGTTTTATAATAAAAATCATATTTTTATCATTTATATGAACTATATAAAATAGTCATGTTTTGAAATAAATTGTTTTATAATAAAAATCATATTTTTATCATTTATATGAACTATATAAAATAGTCGTGTTTTGAAAGAAATTGTTTTATAATAAAAATCATATTTTTATCATCTATATGAACTATATAAAATAGTCGTGTTTTGAAATAAATTGTTTTATAATAAAAATCATATTTTTATCATTTATATGAACTATATAAAATAGTCGTGTTTTGAAACCGTCATTTCAAACGATTAGTGCGAGAGATCCGACCATCGGATTTTCCCGAAACCGAAACCTTGGGTTCGCTTTGGAAATATCTTTCCAACGATACCAACTTTGTAAAGATCCAACGGTTGGATTGTCTGGAATGTTTAATTCAAATCTGAAGAAAAACAGCGCCAGAATCGATTATATATATATATAATTAAATTAAATCGAATAACGACGCTGCAGTTCGTATTTTGAAATCGAAACTTCAAACGATTGTATTAGGAGATCCGACCGTCGGATTTTCCCAAAACTAGAACCGTTGGATTCGTTTTGAAAAGATCTTTCCAATGATATAAATTTTGTGAAGATCCAACGGTTAGATTTTTAGATATGTGTAAATCAAATCCGAAGAAAAATAGCGCCACGGCCGCGTTATGACCTGAAGCGTTGTTTGAATAAATTGGCTATTTTTTTAAATAAATAAAAATAGCGATAAATCATTATAAAATATTATAAACGATATGGAATGTGAAATTTAGAAACTAACTGAAGGTTGGCTAAGTCGAATGGTTTCCTGGGTTTTGATCTGATGTTGGTTTCGGCCTTCGGGGTTAATATTTGGGGAATTGTTCTCTTACTGTTTTGCGGTTAGTGACTAATGAATTGGAATAAGACGTATGTTATGTTTGTGTAGCACTTGTTAATTATATACGCGAGTTGCTCAGAAAGACCGGGTTTATCCCATTCTGAATAACTAAATCGACGATAAGAAATAGATGATGAAGACGGTGGTAGAAGACCAAAGATTTTCACCTCGTTTGGATGGTAACTGATGTCCTGATTGGGAGGCATTCCGAAATATGGATAACGAGTGGTGATCGTCCAGACGTATGTGGAGACCGATGGGTATGCGAGGTATATAGTGCCTCCGGTTTCGTTTAGACCCAGAACGGACTTGTAAATGTACTGTGTGTCTGACATTGGAATTCATTCTGTGTGATTGATAGCCATCAGTTGCACGGTGTGAATTGCCTGTGTGGCATGCTAAGATGCAGTGATCAGGGCTTCTGTTGAAAAGCAAAGTCTTGTGGTCAATGATCAAAGCACCGCCTGTGTGGCGTAGCTTTGTGTATAACGTGAATTCGCGAGCCTCACACCCCGGTGTGAACCAGAAACAGGAGAGGACTTCAGGGAGGGCATGCGTTTCTTTCTAGTTAGAGGTGGTGTCAGTGCTTAAACTGGATGACATATATATTATTTTCACCTGTGTGGTTGTTGCTGTTGCGAGGCGCCTCGGTTATATCGGTCGATCCGGGACCGATGGAGTCATTCGTTGGCTCATTTACGCCCCAAAGGGTGGGGAAACGTATTGTTCAGGCACTATAATCCACTCCGTGTGGACCGGCCCTGTCGCTCCAAGGGGCAGTTGCGGCTGTTCCGGAGGCTCGGGCTAGAGAGTCTCGAAGTCGGTAAGGACTATCCTTTGCCTTGGTTCATGATGGAAATCCAATTTCCAAATACGACACCATGCGGTTTTGATTGTATATATATGTGGCGACATGATATATGGTACCAATGTCGTCTGTGATTGATAGTTATGATTCAAAATTGTTTTTGAAACATGTAAACACTAGTAATAATATCAAATGCTTTTGTTTTATTCGTATCAAGCATATTTTGGTCATTATAAGATAAAACTCTATCCTCCTGTTTGCGTTGCATCGTGTGATGGGAACTGAGTCTTATAATGGCTTCATTTTTATAAAAAGCATCGCGATGTTTAAAAGAATTATTTGTTTTAAAGCACTGGCAATCAAATGGAGTAAACCCGTTCTGCGAAAGTGGCGTGGTCCTGTGATTAGCCATATTATAAATGTGTTAAGTATTTTTCTCATACCAGTCCCTTGACTGACTCGTAGTTTGTTTCACTTGCAAACTAGGGTGCCCCTTTTTCTACACGAGCAGCCTTGTATTCAGGTCTTAGCAGGCTCTTTCTTGATAGCTGGATCTGAAGATGGATTCTATCATTTATCAATTTTTATGTTGTTCAGCTCCTATTGTACATATTATGTTTGTTTCCGCTGTATACATTTATGTATAGCTGAACTGTATTTGTACTAAGTATGATCCTGTATACTATGTGACTCTGATGATTACGTTTATCCAGTGTTTTATTTGTGCATTATCTGGTGTATATATTTAATTCTATTATGCAATTATCTGTTTATGTGTTATATTCCAAAAATTACCCTTAACACCGCAGTACGGGGCTTTGGGGTCGTCACAACGTGGTATCAGAGCTTTGGTTAAGCTTAGTGCTGGAATATAACATATTAACGAACTCGTCAGAAATTGAACCATTAGTGTTCTAGGACGAATAACTCATTACAGATAGGATCAGTAATATCCTAGTATGAGTAAAGAAGAATGAAATACACCCCAATAGACACATTTACATTTGAAGTATATGTCTCTATGTTTTAAAATATCTTTTTTGTGACCTGACACTTGATCTGCTATTTGTAGATGTACTAGAAAAATGAGTGTCAGAAACAGAAGGAATGCAGAACCAGATATTGAGGCCCTATTAATTAAGTATCGAAATATGGGTGGAATACCGTTCTCGGGTGAAGAATCTATTATGAAAACACAAGCTTGGATTCGTTCTGCTGAGAAAACCTTTGACGATTTAAAGCTGAGAGATGAACAGAAAAGATTACTGGCATCTTGGGCACTCAAAGACAAAGCCTTGTTCTGGTGGGATTCGATTATTGAGGACAATCCAGAAGGTGATATCACCTGGGATAGATTCAAAGTGATTTTCCTAGAAAGATTTACTCCTCCTGAAGCAACTGAGCGGTTATGTGATGAATTCTCTTGTCTAATACAAGGAGATATGACCATTCCCGAATATCATAAGAAATTCAATGAACTTTCTCATTTTGCCCCGCATTTGATTAAAGATCCAAAGAGGAAGAATATGATATTTATCAACGGACTTCAAAGAAAATTTCAGAATAGTGTAATGAGGAATGTGAAGCTTCCTTTTTCTGAAATGATATACATGGCTTACCAGTATGAGGATCTCGACAAGAAAGGTATGTTGAGTTACAAAGAGGAAGCCAGATCTAGTAATAAACGTGAGTCTGAAACTGATCGTCCTGAGGCCAGTATGATGTCTGAGGTCAGTAAGAAGCCTAAAGTCAATCGGAAAAGGGCCAGATCTAAGAAAGAATCGGTAATGACAGCCACATGCTCTAACTGCAATAAGCAAGGACATTTGTCAATAAGTTGCAAATCTCTGAAGAAACAAAGAAAGGAAGGATTTAAGTCTAATAAGAAGTTTCAAGAGACCGGAGAATGCAACATTTGCCATCGGTTTGGCCATGTAAAGCAAGATTGCCGGCTGTTAAAAGCAACCAAGGAGGCTCAAGTAAATGAAGTAGCGGAAACTTCTGAGCCCTCAGCTATTCAGGAAAGGTCTGATGTTTTGGAAGGCAAGCTTAATGTCAAAAATATTCCAGTTAAAGTACTATTTGATACAGGCGCGTCGCGAAGCTTTATTGCAAAGAATGTAGTTAAGAAGTTGGATTTGAAATTGAAAAAGCTCAAAGAACCCGTCACGGTACATAATCCGGTTGGGAGTTCCCTTGATCTTAGTTGGATTTGTGGGGTTCCTGTCTCTTTTTCCAGTTATAAGTTCCCTACCATCTCTATCGTCATGAATTTTGCTGAATTTGATATTATTTTGGGATTAGATTGGTTAACCAAATATGAAGCTGAGTTTAAGTGTGCCGAGAGAATTGTTAAGGCAAAGGCCCAATTAGGGAATTATATAACCATTCCCTGGGAAGGTCAGAATTCAAATAGAAAAGACTTCTAGGCAGCTTTGGATGTTTCTCCTGCTCAAATAGAAAGTATCCCTGTCGTCACAGAGGATATTCCCGACCTCATCAAAGATATTCCTGTCATAAAGAATTATGCGGATGTGTTCGAAGAAGTTGTTAGCTTACCTCCGCAGAGAGAAATCGATTTCAAGATTGTTTTAATTCCGAATGCTTGGCCAGTAGTGCACGCTATTCGGAGGATGACCCTAAAAGATAAAGAAGAGTTGGATAATCGAACTCGACAACTTGTATGGAAGGGTCTGATCAGGCCTAGTTTCTCTGATTGGGGAGCAACAGTGGTGTTTGTCCCAAAGTCTGATAGTACTCTTCGACTATGTGTGGATTATCGCGACTTGAATAAGCAGACAATAAAGAATAAATATCCATTGCCGTGAATCGATGATTTATTGGATCGTCTGAATGAAGCACAAGTATTTTCAAGGATGGACCTAGCTACTGGTTTCCATCAGCTTCGTATTGCCGAAAAGTGTGTTCCTATGACAACATTCAGAGGTCCAGACTTATTCTATGAGCGGTTAGTAATGCCATTCGGCTTATGTAACGCTCCAGCTTACTTCGTCGATTTAATGAATAGAGTGTTCAGAGGGGTCCTGAATAAGTTTGTTCTGGTCTTTATTGACAATATTCTAATCTTCTCCAAGTCAAAGGCCGAACATGAAAAACATTTGGATCAAGTTCTAGAAATTCTGAGAAGGAATTTATTGAAAGCCAAACTGTCCAAATGTATATTCTGGCAAGATGAAGTAAAGTTTCTGGGCCACGTTGTATTAAAAGAAGGGATTGCTGTGGATCCAAGTAAAATCACCGTTATTCAAAATTGGAAACAGCCTAGTACTCCCACAGAAGTCCGAAGTTTTCTTGGATTGGCTAGTTATTACAGGAAGTTCGTTAAAGATTTTTCGAAGATATCTAGTCACTTAACAAAGCTTACAAAGAAGCACTCAAAATTCAAGTGGACTTCAGAATGTGAGGAGGCTTTTGAGAAGCTAAAGTTAAGATTAACAACGGCTCCAGTGTTAACGATTATCGATGGCAATCAGGACTTGAAAGTCTGGACAGATGCCTCTAGAGAAGGGCTTGGCGCAGTATTAATGCAAAGAGGTCAAGTGGTTGCTTATGCTAGCCGTCAGCTGAAGCCACATGAAAAGAACTACGTCACTCGTGATCTTGAGTTGTTGGCTATAGTATTTGCTTTGAAAATCCGGAGACACTATCTTCTAGGTGAGAAATTCGAACTGTTTACAGATCACCAGTCGTTAAAGTATCTGTTCACCCAGAAAGACTTGAATCTGAGGCAGCAACGTTGGCTAGAGTTCCTTGCAGCACACGATTTTGAGATTCTATACACTCTAGGGAAAGCCAATGTCTTGGCCGATGCGTTAAGCCGAAAGAATGTAATGATCGCCAGTTTTATTATTACAACTTCAATGATTGATAAAATATCTGCTCTTCAGAAGGATGATCACTTCATTCAGAAGATCAGAGAGATAATTCGGAAAGGCGAGCCCTCGAGTTTTCAGGTTGATAATGATGGGATTCTAAGGCTAAAAGGTCGAATTTGTGTTCCTAACATTTCTGAGCTCCGAAAGGAAGTGCTGGATGAATGCCACAAGTCAAAACTTAGTATCCATCCAGGAGTAAGCAAAATGTATAATGACATCAAATGCACTTTCTGGTGGAAGTCGATGAAGAGAGACATTTCTTTATATGTTAGCCGATGCCCTACTTGCCAACTAGTCAAAAGCGACCAACAGAAACTTGCTGGATTGTTGTAACCGCTGGATGTTCCAGGTTGGAAGTGGGAACATGTTTCCATGGACTTCATAAATGGTTTGCCCAAAACCAGGAAAGGAAATGACAGTATTTGGGTGATCGTAGATCGCTTCACGAAGACCGTCCATTTCATACATGTCAGATCAAACAGAACTGCTCAGAGTCTGGCGCATATATACTTCAAGGAAATTGTTAGGCTACATGGAGTGCCGCTCAGTATAGTTAGTGATAGAGATCCAATATTTACTAGCAAATTCTGGGAGTCATTTCAAGTAGAACTGGGAACAAAGTTGAATCTAGGCACCGCCTATCATCCTCAGACAGATGGTCAGACTGAGAGGGTGAATCGTATACTAGAAGATTTATTGCGGGCTTGTGTTCTTGACTTTGGTGGATCATGGGAAGAACATTTACATTTGGCGGAGTTCTCGTACAACAACAGCTACCAAGCGAGCCTGACGATGTCACCATTCGAAGCATTGTATGGTAGGTCATGCCGATCTCCTATTTGTTGGGTCAAACCTGGTAATAAACTGGTATTGGGACCTGTTACGATCCGTGAGGCTACGAACAAAGTCGATTTCGTTAAGAAACAATTACTCGCCGCTCAAAGCCGACAAAAGAGCTATGCCGATAAGAGAAGAAGAGATATATCATTCGCTGTTGGCGACTATGTATATTTGAAAGTATTGCCGATGAGAGGAGTTATTCGGTTCGGTAAAACTGGGAAGTTGGCGCCCAAATTCATTGGTCCATTCCCTATTCTTGAAAGGATTGGAACCCTCACTTATAGAATTCAACTGCCTGACTGGTTTCCTGGGGTGCATGATGTATTTCATGTATCTCAACTTCGAAAGCACGTTCATGACCCAGACTTGATCGTGGAAGAAGCAGCGCAACAGAATATTGAAATTACTCCAAAATTGGCTGTGAGAAGAGAACCGCTAAAGATCATTGGCAAAGAAACCAAAGAACCGAGGAACAAGAAAGTCCACTTAGTTAAAGTGCAATGGAGTGGAAATCCGCGAGATTGTACTCGGGAAACTGAGGAGGGCATTCAGAAAGCCTATCCTAAGTGTCGAGTAGATATCTCTGATTGACTCCGGTGCAAGGTACATTAACCATACTTTGCATTACCGTTTAGTTCTCTATTTTGTTGTTATTTTCTTTCCATGGATATGCACTTTTAATTCTACAGTCTGATTAATTTAAAAAGAGTGTATGAATCAATTAGTATATTTTTGAAAAGTTAAAAACAAATTGATTGTTGTTTGTGTTGTGTGATAGTGGGTTGGATTAATTAAATTATTAGAATGATAGTTAATTTAATTAATAAGAGAATGAATGGTAGAATTTATTCGATTAAATCACACATTGAACTGATATAAAAATAGATATAAATATATACATGTGCATTATATATGTTTCAACAGGTAAATGGATTAGCTGTTGAGTAAAGAATTTATTTGCGTGCCCGACAAATAGGTAAACCTTAATGAGTTGGATGCGCAATTTTATTATTATATCAACTCCTGTGAATGCCATTGGATGCGGAGTGCTGGTTGTTCTTTGTGTAATAATAAACGTCGCTATAGGATAGTAACAATAAATTTTGAACTACACTACATGGCATACTTCTTGAAGATAGGCATACTTCATCATATACCACATAAGCATTTGGAGCTTGTGTGACGTGGTTGAAGATTTACCATACGAGCGAGAGGCTTGTATGGCGATGACTATATTTTACAGGTTGAACTAACGACTGATATGGACCATATAAAATTGTAACGATAAATTGCCAGATTAATAAAAACCCCACACGGGTCTGGAGTTGACAATAATCGCGTCTCTCTAGTCATTAGATACGGCACATGGATTATTTATTTCCCACACAGGACGAGGTGACGAGAATTTATTTTCTGGAGTAATTAAAAATACACACTCCCTGAGGTTTAGATAGGGTGACGAGAATTTATTCTCTAGAGTTATTATCTATACACGCTCCCCTGTAAACACCAGAATATATCACTATAAATATGTGTATGCTTTATAGGATTTATTGGGTACCTAATACGGCCCAATAAATTTCCAAACCCCTCCCCGTACAAAAGAGTTTATGGCGAAATTTTTCAAAAATTTAGGGTGTTAGCCAAATTTTTGAAGAATTTGAAAATTCTCAGAAACTGTAAAGTTGGAGAATGGAAGCCAGATTGAAAGTAGAGTTGATTAATCAAACCACTTTCAACTTTGTTCCTTTTCAGGGACGAAAAGTTTTAAGTGGGGGAGATTGTAACAACCCGGAAAATCTGAACCAGTTTAAAAATTTTAAATTGGCTATTTTAGTGGATTTAAATATTTAAAACAAAATATTTTAAATAATAACAATGAAAAGTATGTTTGAATCGATGCTTGAAAATAAATATAATTATTTTTAATTATAAACAAGGCCTGAAATGGCGCGGTAGTTTCAAAATTTGAATTCAAACTTTGACTGGCTATACCAGGTGCAAAGTAAAATGGATTTTAGTGAAACCAAAAATATTTAAATATGTTTATGATTATCTTTCTAACGAATCTGAAAAATCGAAGTTTCATAGTGAGAATCAAAAGTTATGGCCAAATGAATTTTCAGAAAGGTCGCTATAGAGAATATATAACCCTTGAAAATAGACATTTTGCAAACGACCTCTGTTTTCGACGAAACCACTTTTGTTGGATCCGGGATGTAAAATTATTGCTAGGTTTCAAATTCTATAATTTTTGAATTTAATATGTGGGCGTGGCGAAGGAAAATGTGTTTGGTCAATTTTCTGTTAAATTGGATCGATCAGAAAAGGGCCATTTTTCAAACGGTCTCAGAATTCGACGAAACTAGTTTTGTTGGGACCGTATCGTCAAAACATAGCTAGATTTATTTTTCGGGAATTTTTAGAATCATTATGTGGCCCCGACAAATTGAAATGTACGTTTCAAATAAATATTGAATGTTATATATTTTAAATTGCAGGAAAATTGACTCAAACAGTCGAATGGGCCTACGAAACATATCCCGTTGTGTTCGGAATGGGGGTATTTAGCTAGGGACGACAGTCCTTGGGTTTGGATTGGAGTCTGTGTGTTAACGAGGGTATTTTCGAAATTTAAAAATTTATAAATATAAAAAAAATCTCATTGGGCCAACGCATATTCTCTCTCCCCGCTTTCTCTTTCTTCCTCCCCCGATTAACGACGGAAACCGCTCATTTTTCCCCCTCCGATTTCTCCTTCCACACTCAATAAAAACCCATGCCCTAGTTGTGTTTTTTGTAGATCGCCTCATGAGCTTCAAATCCATATAAGATTTGCAATTTATAGTCGCTTCGTTCGGGAGATATGGGTCTCGAAAGTCGAGCCCTTTGAACCGCCGCCATGGCCACGTCTGACCACCGAGTGGGCCCCACCTCCAGGCGTAGGTGCGCCACTCCTCCCCCTCCGACGCTACAAAGGCCGATCGACAAATAGCTACACGGATTCGAAGAAAAATCAAAACCTAGTTTTGAACAAATCAGCTGAGGTACGGCCTATTTTAAATAAACTGTATTATAGCACTTTAAAGCGCTATGGTTTTTGTTTTCACTGTAAAAATCATATCTTTTTTGTTTGTTGACAAAATTCAGTGAAACAAGAGACAATGGACTCGTGTGGACGTCTTTTACATTCTAGAAGAGACCGCATATTTTTCTGAGCCTTCTGCTTTTTTCGGTGGAGTGGAACCCAATGTGAGATTTCTAAATTATAAACGATATGGAAAATGACGATGTATAAATTATATAGTTGATGTACGAGTTATATAAGCGTTGTACACCTCATGTATAAGCGTTGTATAAGTTGTACGTTCGATGTATAAGTTATATATGCGTCGTAAAAATTATATATGTGTTGAAATAGAAGTGAAATACTTATATATATATATATATGCTACCTGTGTGCGAACTAGATGCATGAAATCCTCATTGTCAAAAGCTGCGAGGCTTTAAGGTAGAGCGAGGAGTCGTACTAGGGACGGCCCCGGTTTTAACTACCCTGCCGTTATGCTGCCGAAATTTTGAATAATATTGATGTGTTAGAATTATTTTCATGTGTTGAAACTATATTCGTGTGTTTAATAGAAAACCTTCTTGTGTTGAATAGAAATTCATTCGTTGAAAAGAAATTCATGTGTTGAATGGTATTCATGTTTGAAATAAATTGTTTTATAATAAAAATCATATTTTTATCACTTATATGAACTATATAAAATAGTCGTGTTTTAAAATAAATTGTTTTATAATAGAAATCATATTTTTATCATTTATATGAACTATATAAAATAGTCGTGTTTTGAAAGAAATTGTTTTATAATAAAAATCGTATTTTTATCATCTATATGAACTATATAAAATAGTCGTGTTTTGAAATAAATCGTTTTATAATAAAAATCATATTTTTATCATTTATATGAACTATATAAAATAGTAGTGTTTTGAAACCGTGATTTCAAACGATTAGTGCGAGAGATCCGACCATCGGATTTTCCCAAAACTGAAACCGTTGGGTTCTCTTTGGAAATATCTTTCCAACGACACCAACTTTGTAAAGATCCAACGGTTGGATTGTCTGGAATGTTTAACTCAAATCTGAAGAAATAAAGCGCCAGAATCGATTATATATACATATATATATATATATATATAATTAAACCGAATAATGACGCTGCAGTTCGTATTTTGAAATCGAAATTTCAAACGATTGAACCGGGAGATCCGACCGTCGGATTTTCCCAAAACTGGAACCGTTGGATTCATTTTGAAAAGATCTTTCTAATGATATAAATTTTTTGAAGATCCAACGGTTAGATTTTTAGATATGTGTAAATCAAATCCAAAGAAAAACAGCGCCACGGCCGCGTTATGACCTGAAGCGTCGTTTGAATAAATTGGCTATTTTTTTAAATAAATAAAAATAGCGATAAATCGTTATAAAATATTATAAACGATATGGAATGCGAAATTTAGAAACTAACTGAAGGTTGGCTAAGTCGAATGGTTTCCTGGGTTTTGATTTGATGTATGTTTCGGCCTTCGGGGTTAATATTTGGGGAATCGTTCTCTTACTGATTTTCGGATAGTGACTAATGAATTGGAATAAGGCGTATGTTGTGTTTGTGTAGAACTTGTTAATTATATACATGAGTTGCTCAAAAATACCGGGTTTATCCCATTCTGAATAACTGAATCGACGATAAGAAATAGATGATGAAGACGGTGGTAGAAGACCAGAGATTCTCACCTCGTTTGGATGGTAACTGATGTCCTGATTGGGAGGCATCCTGAAATATGGATAATGGGTGGTGATCGTCCAGACGTACGTGGAGACCGATGGGTATGCGAGGTATATAGTGCCTCCGATTTCGTTCAGACCCAGAACGGACTTGTAAATGGACTGTGTGTCTGACATTGGAATTCATTCTGTGCGATTGATAGCCATCAGTTGCACAGTGTGAATTGCCTGTGTGGCATGCTAAGATGAAGTGATCAGGGCTTCTGTTGAAAAGCAAAGTCTTGTGGTCGATGATCAAAGCACCGCCTGTGTGGCGTAGCTTTGTGTATAACGTGAATTCGCGAGCCTCACACCCCGGTATGAACCAGAAACGGGAGAGGACTTCAGGGAGGGCATGCGTTTCTTTCTAGTTAGAGGTGGTGTCAGTGCTTAAATTGGCTGACATATATATTATTTTCACCTATGTGGTTGTTGCTGTTGCGAGGCGCTTCGGTTATATCGGTCGATCCGGGACCGATGGAGTCACTCGTTGGCTCATTTACGCCCCAAAGGGTGGGGAAACGTATTGTTCAGGCACTATAATCCACTCCGTGTGGACCGGCCCTGTCGCTCCAAGGGGCAGTTGCGGCTGTTCCGGAGGCTCGGGCTAGAGAGTCTCGAAGTCGGTAAGGACTATCCTTTGCCTTGGTTCATGACGGAAATCCAATTTCCAAATACGACACCGTGCGGTTTTGATTGTATATATATGTGGCGACATGATATATGGTACCCATGCCGTCTATGATTGATAGTTATGATTCGAATTTTTTTTTGAAACATGTAAACACTAGTAATAATATCAAATGCTTTTGTTTTATTCGTATCAAGCATATTTTGGTCATTATAGAATAAAACTCTATCCTCCGGTTTGCGTTGCATTGTGCGATGGGAACTGAGTCTTATAATGGCTTCATTTTTAAAAAAAGCATTGCGATGTTTAAAAGAATTATTTGTTTTAAAGCACTGGCAATCCAATGGAGTAAACCCGTTCCGCGAAAGTGGCGTGGTCCTGTGATTAGCCATATTATAAATGTGTTAAGTAGATTTCTCATACCAGTCCCTTGACTGACTCGTAGTTTGTTCCACTTGCATACTCGGGTGCCCCTTTTTCTACACGGGCAGCGTTGTATTCAGGTCTTAGCAGGCCCTTTCTGGATAGCTGGAGCTGAAGATGGATTCTATCATTTATCTCTTTTTATGCTGTTCAGCTCCTATTGTACATATTATGTTTGTTTCCGCTGTAGACATTTATGTATAGCTGAACTGTATTTGTACTAAGTATGATCATGTATACTGTGTAACTCTGATGATTACGTTTATCCAATGTTTTATTTGTGCCTTATCTGGTGTATTTATTTAATTCTATTCTGCAATAATCTGTTTATGTGTTATATTCCAAAGATTACCCTTAACACCGCAGTACGGGGCTTTGGGGTCGTCACACCAACCTTCTCGATCGACTTTAAATTCTTCATCCTATAGTTCTTATTTCTAGATAAACTCGACAAGCTTAACATCTCGCTTTTGGCTTTTGCCCATTCTTTCAATAACTGTAGGTCTTATCGATAAGCTTGCTAGCATTTCAGGTTCCAACTCGCACCTTGGTCTGAAATCAAACCTTGCCAAATACTTGAGACTTTTCCATTCTGAAAACTTGGCTCCCTAACTTGCATGTCTTCGACTCAACGCATATGCCTTGTTTGCAAACACGACTGGTGCACCCTATTTGGAAACACTCCTCTGGATGAATCCCTTTTTCTAGAAGGTTACGAACTTGCATCTCCGACCCTCGTTGTTCCTTAGAAACCATCCGCCTAAGAGGCATAACCATAGGTCTAACATCCTCGACCAAATCGACCCTAAACTCAATATCACAATGCGGCGGCAACTCTTTGAATTCGCTAAAGACATCCTCAAACTCACTTACGATTAGCACGAATGACAAGCCTTCTTGTGGAATTCCAAGCGAATATAATAACTCATGAGAAAACCATCTTTGGGTTACCCCGAATCAACACCTTTCACCCTTCCACATCCCTAGCTTTTCGCAACTCACTTCTGCCGCACACCTCTTGGGCCAACCCATACCCAAGACGATTTCAAATGCAATGAAAGTCACAACTAAGCAACCACTCATAAATGAGCATCCATAATCAACAATACTGGATCGACAAAGTATGCTAAGAGTAGATGAACCCATACTAGATTAGTTACAACCAAAGGTCTATTGCAACTTTATGTTCCAAACCTATTCGGCATACAACCTTATTATACGTAAAACAATGCGATGCTCTAGTACTAAATAGAATTCAACAACTTCATTGGCAGAAAGCATATACCCAAACTAAAAACAACTTCTTTTAATTCTCATTAGGAAGGCAATAGGAAATTAGAGTAGCTTTCATAACACATGCTTCCTCCGATTGCTTATCCTTCAGAAAATTTGGGCATTCTTTCTTCTTATGCCCAGGCTTGCCGCATTTAAAGTAATTCCTTTCGGCTCTTGGCTTCTTACAGTTCTTGGCACAATGGCCCTTTAGCTGACAGTTAAAGCAAATGTCATTCTTCTTGGGTTTCTTCTTTTCCCTATTTAGCTTCCTTATTTTACTGGGGCCAGCAAAAGTTTCTTCATGAGGTTCATGTCTGTTTCTACAAGCCTCATCCCAAGAAGCATTGATCCTCTTTCCTCGCTCCTTAGGCCGATGTCGAAGTTGCTCTAAAGATATACCTCTTCTTAACTCATCTTCCTCATCTGTAGGAGAATAATCCTCTGTCACTTAGCAGAATCACCCCTAGGTACATACATAGGAACACCACGCCTTATTGCTGCTTTTAGAGTGGACATGTTTAGTAGGATAGTGGTTATCATAGATCCGAATATAACTAGGCATTCTAGCATAATAGCGAAAGCTTCCAACTGGTTGACATCGCCCACCGTTCCAGCCAAAGGCTCATTCTTAGTAGTGTTTCCTAAAGTTTGATGACTCATTCTAAATCTGAAAACTAGAATGATTAGTCCACATAGAAAATAACTACTATAAAGTACAAATGCTACTATACCAGATAGTATCATATAATATACATCCGACTGAAATCTACAAATAAGTCTCTCTTACGTGATTACTTATTCGATTTTTGTCTAAAATCGATAACTAAAGATCTGATATCAAATGTGACGACCACCCACAGCCCCCGCACTAAAAAAGAGGAATACTACGTTGAAAGGTGTGCTAGGCAGCAATGGACGATCACCAGGGTATGATAACATAATCGAAACCAGCCGTACTACTCACAGCGCAAGGATAAAATATAGTAGAACATATACAAAAGGTAGGAATAGTGGAGCATATATGAACAGAAAACTCCAAACTTTCTTAATAACTAGAAAGTATATAAACATAATATCTGTGCATGTTTGCCTCACATCACTCAGAGTCAAACTTCAATAGCGGAAACAAGTAATATATAGTAGTAAAGATAATATGCCAGCCTCCCGATCGCCTCCGAACAGCTACATCGTCGTCACTAAACAATCAACAGTCACCTTCCACCTAGTCTGCCCACCCAAAAATGGATGAACAGCCCAACGTAATAAGAGGGAAACATAAAACCTTGAGTTAGACAACAGTCTTATTGAGAGATAAACAACTAACAAACTACATCAATAAAGTATATGAGAATAGGTAGATTTACCAAACACTACCCAATGCCAAAGAAGAACTCGCACTCATCTTCCCCACATCCGACAATGATAGCCTTTACAATCCATAACATCCAAGGTAACAACAATTCATTTATGGCAATCATAACTACCATTGATATCATTCATAACATCCAGATTACACAGGTCTGACACAGACAATCCTGACCGAGTTTAACATCTCTCAAGCACTATTCCCAAAGGCCTAAACAAATATCAGTCAAGCACTCAAGAAACATCTCCCTCAACGTTGGATAGTCCACGTGAGATGGTATAAACAAAACATCCAAACATTCAAATATCCATGACAAACTCTGGCTATCATCGCCAATCCTGCTTTGAAATCATCGTTAATCGTATGAAGGCCCATCATGAATGCAATTTGTCAAGGGCTAATGGTAACCCTAGTTCTAGCATAACTCCATACACTATCATGACTCGTATGTTTGTCTTCTCAAATCTCGAAAACTATGCCCTTTATGATTTCCCATGGTACGAGGCCCTTCATGACTCCCCAAAGAACTTCTACTTTGAGTCTGCTAGAACATACGATAATGATAATCTCTCTTCCTTCACATCTCTAGTCATCATCACCGGCGATTAATCATAAGCTCAGGTCCCACTCGAGAAACCGTTATCCACAACCCAATACCTTTGAGTTGTCTTCTTATTCTTTGCTTTACACCGATCAACGAACACAACACTTTGAACCTTCCCATCTTCATACACATCGAAGCCACATCATTGCTTATGAACCAACAACATCATTGATTAACCCATCACTAACCGATCCCTCACTAACCGATCCTTCACTGACCGATCCCTCACTGACCGACCTATTCCTCACTGATCGATCCCGCACTGGACCAATCCCTCACTGATAGATCCCTCATTGGACCGATCCCTCACTAACCGATAACTCATTGGATTGATCCTTCACTGGACGGTCCCTCATTGGACCGATCCGTCGCTCGACCAGACATGCACGACTAGACATGTAGGACCATACATGTAGGACCAGACATGTGGACCAGACATGTGCGACCAGACATGTAGGACCAAGCATGTGCGACCAGACATGGAGGACTAGACATGTGCGACCAGACATGCAGGACCAGACATGTAGGACCATACATGTGCGACCATACAAGCAGGACTAGACATGTGCGACCAAACATGTAGGACCAGACATGTGCGACAAGACATGTAGGACCAAGCATGTGTGACCAAACATGTAGGACCAGACCACAAATTGTACTACACTTGTACTGCGCTCGACTTGTGGCCTGTACGCTCGACCAGAAACTTCCACAGCTCCAATTCAAGCCCAATTTCGACCAAAACTTCACCAATTAACTATCTCGATGAAATCTATTCATCCAATTCATTAATTACAACCAAAAACATGTTATGAAACCACTATCAACATAAATATGACGATTTTTACCAAATTATGCAAACTACTCCCAAATCATGATAAACAGTAATATGAATAAAAATGATAGATCTAACTTGCATAAACGCATGAAATAGCATATGAATTACCGGGTATAACTTACTAACTCATATCCTAAGGTGATTCATATGAAATGGGACTTACCATGATGAAGATCTAGGAAACAACTTGAATTTGATGAAAAACATGACCAAACATTCATATACTTCATTGAATCCATGTGAGAGATGCAAATAACTCACCAATTCTCCAAATCAAAGCAAAAATGGTGAAATAAGATTCCAAACAGCAAGCACTTCACACCAAACCCCTTGATTTGATGAAATTCCTATTCAATTGACGTAGGTCTAGCCTTCAATGGTGTAGGTCTATGATTTCCCTCCTTAGATTTTGATTTTTAATGGTGGAAAGGTGTTAGAGGAAGGAGGAACACAAAGCCACCAAATGAGAGAATGGGATAAATAACCTCTTCTCCATACCCCTCAGCCCTATTTATAGTTTCCACCAGCCCTCTAATGGGCCTTTCTTATTCAGCCCATTTTGGATTACCAAACCTGGACAGCCAACTGAAAAACCTTAAAATAGTGATTTCTCCCAAACTGCTGAGCCACATCTTTAATGTAACCAATCTACGGAAAGGCAATCATCAATTCCTTTCCAATAGCAAAGGTCTCACCTCCTGGTTCGACTTGAGTCAAAAGTTATGCCCTATACAAGATTTATATTGGTAAAATGGTCACAAACAAAATCGCTACAAATTATGGACATGTCTCACATCCCCATAAGCAACATATTAAAATATGAGAATGATCCGACCCTCAGGGAGTAAAATAAAAATATTTTATAGACTTTCGATATGTAAAATATGGTTTGTTACAGATTTCAATTCAAATCACCATAGGATCTAATCTAGCAACTTATAAATGATAATTTTATATGCTAATTCTATATTTAGATCCATTTTTTTGATTTGATTATTTGTTTAATCATGATTTGGTGAATATCACATGTGATGGTCATTTGACTTTGTCTTTGAATCGTTATTGGAAACATATGAGATCGGAATTAATGTCGCTTGAACCAGATTGGTTTCATCTAGATTATTTCTTGAAGTACAAGACATGTTGGATCGAGCAATGTTCTTCGATGGATCAACGTTGGAATGATGGAACAAATCAGCTTCAAAAATCATAGATTAGCTGAATAGTGTAGGTGGATCGAAAATGATCCATTAATGGATCGATTTGCTAAGTTTTCGATTACAGCGTTTCGAAATGCTATGAAAGTTGCATGGACCGGCCACGATCCAGGCATGGATCACGCATGTAAAAAAGATGGATCGACCCGTGTTTTCATTGATGGATCGGAAGAAAAATTCGATGGCTTGGCAAAGAGATGGATTGCATATGATCCATCCGAATGATAAAGTTAGGTAAACGCCGTTAAAATTCTGGATCAGGCACGATCCAGAGGTGATCGGATTAGCTGATCTTCATGACATTATGCCATAGATGTCTTACTGCAACGAAAATCCAAGGTGTTGCTAGCCGCAATGTAACCATAACTATGCTCATTTTTGTCTATTGCAACACACACTTCAAGGTGTTAGCGTAGATATCAGCAGGATGTTGTGGTTGCTCTAGATATATTCTAATTAAAAAAAATTACACCTCACCGATCCACACCTTTAGTTAAAACAAAATCTCAGCCATCTATCCTCTATCTACTACCTCCATCGATTATTTCTGTGCTTCCGATGTTTCCCGCTAGCATTTTCATTCATGCGCTTCCTTTTCATTTCGTTCTGCCCTAAATTGCCAATTCTGGATCTATACTTTCAATTTTATAGTCGTCACATTTCAAAGCTTTTAGGTTTCATTGGAGATCAAAAAATGTAACCGATTGCTAAGGCCTTACGCATTCGAACCTGTCGTCCCTGGTATTCTCATCTCAAACAAATTCCTAATCGTATTTCACCTAGTTCGCAGTTTATGGGTCCGTGCACATGAGGAGTAGGGATTTGTGATCTCGGATCTTGGGTGGTTTTTGTTTGTAAGTGGTTTAGGGCTTCATATTTCAATCGTGGAGAAGCTACTGGTTTTGGATGAAATTGGGTAGAGAATTTTTGGGTGAGTGAGAGGGATTGTAGCTGAGACAAAGGTGAAGGTGGATGGTTATGGATTATTGTTTCAAATCATAACTTCTCTCTATGTAATTTCTTAATTTCTCCCTATGTTGGCTTTGATACTCAAATGTTAACCAAAGTCTTAGGTTAATATAGTTTCGTCCTATCGAAGGTGTTGTTTAGTTGGTAGTGGGAAGTTTTAGGGTCAAGTGTGCTAGAGGGTTCCTTGTTCATGAGCGTTTGGACTTAGGATTATCTATCGTGTTGGTATGGTATGTAATAACTGCATGCAATTGGTTTGCTTATTTTTATACAAATTACATCTTATATCAATATTCAGCACGTATCATTGATTACACTTCCACTTTCTCTAGACTGTGAAATCTTAAATTTAGAAGTCAAACAAATTTGTAGTTTCTTCATTTATTCCAATTCTATATTGGCTCATAGACAAAAATGTTTGAATTTTATATAATTTTGCTGATGCATTTTTTAGTGTAGGCTGTCTGAAATCTAAATCAATGAGAATGTGATCGATGAGCTCAAAAATAACAGGAGAGGAAGATGTTTGGTCTAGATTGATCATGATGAATTCTTATAATATTATGTGTTGGAATTCTACAATTTTTTACTAATACATCCTGAGATGGGGTCAGGTCCTTCGTCTTCAATAGAAGGAAGGGGAGGAGGAGGTTTACATGCAGCAGAAGGTACAAGATGAGCATAAAGGTGATCTATTTTGGCTTTGTATTTTTGCTTAAGAGGGGTAGAGGTAGCTTTCACTTGAGAAGCTGGTGACAAGATAGCAGGTGACACATTAGCAAATGATGATTTAGTTATGACATTTACCTTGGTAAAAAACCTGGTTTGAAATGGAAAGGAGAAATTGAGTGTCTTTTAAAACCAACATCAAGATCTACTTCGTTCACATGATTACTTTCTCCCTTATCACGTATCAACATATTGTTCCTTCCTATCAAGCCATCAACATGGACATCCTTACCGTAAATCTAATTATTTTCCTCATGTAAGTAGCTTTTGAAAAGGTCAGACTGACATGCATTAATTTTTCCTTTACTGTTATCTGGATGCATTGAAGGAAGGAAAACATAAAGCTCATTAACAAAGTTTTTGCCTTCATACATGGCAACCTTTTCACTACAACCATTGACGGTAAAGGCTTTGGTTAACATTTCATTAATGTTTTCTTAATTTCTTAAGTCATGGTTTGTTTCTACTAGCCAACTTATACAACATTTGTAACAGCCTAATGCTTTGCTTAATTTCTCTCTGAATTGTATTCATATAGATGCATGAAGATCCATCTTTCAAGCCAGCTAATGGTTAGTGTTTTATATTACCAGAGGTAACTTAATATGCAAACCTTTTACCTAACTGTATGCTAATGTTGAATTTGAGATTGAGCAAAATTCAGTTATTATTATAGATGCATTTTGTTAAGTAAATATGTTATGCTTTTCATTGTCTGCAAATGGCAGCTTATACTAGTTCAATTACTGATTATTAGTTTTAAAGAGATTGAACTTTCTTCTGTTACAAGACTAATTATAACTTAGTAATTAAGTGCCATCAGCTAGAACTAACTTGTTTAATTGGCTTGCATAATTTATAGGAATTTGAATGAGAATTGCATTGGCTTCGAGTTATTAACAAAGTTTAGAACAAGACTTGAAACAGTATAGATGTAGTATGCCATTTGCATTTAATCTTTTAAGGAGCATTAATTAGTAACACATAACTGGTTGTTTTCTGAAGCTGAGATTTCTTCAGAAGCCATCGCTACTAGTCGGCCGACATGCTCCACCCATCTGTGCTCTTTCCACGCTCTTATGTGATGAACCCAAATGGTAATTTGCCTTTGTATCTTCAGATTATGCAATCTAGTAGTGCATATTACAATGCTTGTGTTGTGCTTTTGTGTAATAACTGAAAGTAAGTAGTCATGAGACCAGGCAGAAAATTTCCCATTTAATAAGTGTACGTACTTTTATTGACATATGTAATGAATGAAGTTATTTTCTGTAATGAAGTTGGTGTAAACTTGAATTGTTATTCTCCTAATGTGAGTAGTTAATTTTGTTTTTAGTGAAATATTGGTTATAATCGTAATATTATGAATTTTTTTAATAATAGCAGTTGAGGTATAATTACTTTTAACAGTTGTAAAACAAATTTTAACAATTGCTAGAAACAGTTGTAAAAAAAGTTGACTTTATTACGATTGCAGATATAACTAGTGGTGCATGCCAGTTGTAATAGACGTATTACAACTATTTTTGGCAGTTGTGAAAGGGTATTTTTTATTGTAGTGGTACCTGTGGAAACACCTGTACCGATGTTGCCAAAGGGTCGCAAATGTGTTGCCTTTGACTCTACAGCAACGCGGCAAAATGCAACACCAAGAAAGTGATGCCACAGACCATTTTTTGCTTATAACAACACTTTTTGGCACTTCCTGCATCACTTCTCTAGTGTTGCAGTATGCAATCTATGGCGTAGTGTGAGTTGCGCATTTTTGTTGGAACGGCCAAGCTCCAGGCCAATGGATCAAGAACGATCCATAGTTGATCGTTGATGCGTAGTGACAACATTTTTAAAATAGTGTGAAATGGGTGCGGAAACGCTGTAAAAAGGGAATGCTCTAAAATGGACCTTGCCTAAAGGTATTAAGCTACAACATTTTGAAGCGCTATGAAATGTCATCTACAGCAAAGACCAAAATGTTGTGGATTGAATATCGACCCAAGGATGTAAGTTTTGGGTTGATGATGATCGTGGCTTCGACATGAATTCAATCATGAATGTTCGAATTGTTGTGAAGTGTTCATTGATCGATGAAATGCAACAAATATGCGGACGACTCAAGTGGGTTTTGTGCTTGTAACGATCCAGAATTTTTAACCAATTTAAAATTGGAATTTTTATTACTTAATTTGAATTTAAATTTGAATTTGATATAAATATATATATGGTTAACTATATTTAATAATTTTGATAAGTCATATAATAGATTTTACTTGAACTATAAATGAGAATGATTATTAATGAGTTTGGATTTATTGATACTATTTGTCGTTCGATCGGAAGATTGGAATTATTGATGATTTTGGACAAGTCGATAAGTTCTAAAGTATATTGTGGCAACAAAAGGAACTATTTAAGTAAGCATAAATACCTCGTGGATTAAGTTTCACAATTTGATTTAAGGATTTTAGCAAGCGGGAATAGTAAGAAGAAATTACATAGACTGAAATGTTTAGACAAGCTGAGTTTGGAGATGATCAAGTTTTTCGTGTAACGAATAATAGTAAATTTTGGAAACTGAAAAGGAATAAGTTTCATAACCTTTGCATTTGTAAGATAAGATCTAAGAGCATAATTTATAAGTCTGAATTTTTTGAAAGCAGTAAATGGTTGAGTATAAGTAACTGGCCCAGTAAACGATGAATCGAATATAATAGGTAACTGGAGGTTATCGTAAGAGGACATGTAGATATGGTTATCCGTTAATACATGTGAGAACATGGAGCTTCGGTATAAAGAATTTTAATCTTGAATTTGTCGAATAAGTAGTTACGATTCCCTTTCCTTTTCGAGGACGAAATGTTTTAAGGGGGGTGAATCTAATGATCTAGAATTTTTAACCAATTTAAAATTGGAATTTTTGTTACTTAATTTGAATTTAAATTTGAATTTGATATAAATATATATGGTTAAGAGTATTTAATAATTATGATAAGTTATATGACAGGTTTTACTTGAACTATAAATGAGAATGATTATTAATGAGTTTGGCTTTATTGATACTATTTGTCATTCGATCGGATTTGTCAAACCATAACACGAATTAGTAGCGTTAGAATTAAGTGTTGCCTTTAGTTTTCATAACATTTAAAAGAAAGTGCTACCAAAGTTCTTTTTTCTTCTTAAGACAAGTGTTAAGACACATGTCTTTACGCATGCTCCCTTTCATGCATGATTGCCACGTGCCACCTTATGTGTCTTTACCTCCTTACTCCTCTATTCCTATATAAGGAGGCTCTTTCTCCATTTTTTACCATTCCATTTCCATTTCCTCCTTTCTACCTTCTTCTTAAAGCTTATGGGCATGGTTTCCATGGCATAAGTCTTCATCTTTTCCACCACCACCTTGCCAAATTTCATCATTATTCCCCTCCTCTTATAATATAAAGAGAGATTAGTGAATTTATATTATATATATTTTGGTGAATAAGACGTTGCGCTGAAATAATGTCCGACGGTTCTCTTAGCTAGGCTCGCCTAAGGTGAAGATTTGGAAAGCTGTTAGGTGAGAATTCTTTAACCACGGTTTATATATTTAATTATTAGCTAGACTAATTTAAATATAGTGTTGAATTATTATTGGTTAATGATGATTGATATTTGTTGTGATGGATGATGGATGCGAAGTTTAGAACACACATTATTAAGCGTTAGTGTTATAATGATTGTACACAATTATGATTTATTTAATTATGTTGATGATGGTTGCTATGGATGTTTAAATGGTTGTTGATGTTATTTTGCACACACTATGACACAACAATTATGGTATCACATTGGTGATCGACAAATCTCCTTCATAATTAAAAGCAATATCATTATTGAAATTGAAGGTTAATAATTGGAAAAGACCATATGTATGAATTCATATATATTGTTAACGTCCTTTAAATGAATAAATAAATACCGGAACATTCTAGGATGACAGAGAGGATAGTGTCTAGGCTTGGGTTTGGAAATAAAGTTTCCTGCTCTCCCTGGCTATCCCTAACTGATCCGACGAATGAGAAGGTTAATTTGAAGATATTTGAATTTAGAAAAGAATTGAAACTTATGAAAGTTGAATTTTAGATCCAAAATAATTTGGAAAGTAAATTTAAATGATTTTAAAAGAGTTATTTAAGGATATAATGGTTTTCTAAGATATTTTGAAGTATCATAGAATAATGGTTATTATGGTCAAAATAGAGCTTGTCGCATAACGACAATTTACGTATTTTAGATGCTAACTTTAAACGCTTATAACTGTTGCAATCTAAATTGGATTTCCATAAAATAAAAAACATTTGATTTCCATTAACATGAACTTTCAAATGAGTGAAAGAAGATTTTAAATTCGAGTTATAATTTTCAAGTTATGTTTAAAACCATTTTGGAAAATGTCGCTATAAGAGAAGTTATCGACCATAACCATAAACAACCATTTTTTTAATGTTTCTAAAAATATGGATAAAATGGTAAAATCATTATAAATTATGTAAAAAAATGTTTTGAATTGTAAAGTTTAAGTTTTGACTAAGAAAAGCGATGTTTTGATCGAAGTAATTAAGATAACTGTTTTGTAATGCTTTTGTAACGCTTTTGAAACACTGTTGTAATGCTTTCTTCGAAAACAATCTATTTTGAAGTTTTTAACCCGCTAACTATTTTCCGAACTACAAGTAATCATTTTTAAATGATTTGTGGAATGTTTTCAAAGGTTCAAAAGTATTGGAAATATTTTATATGGAATTTAAATTGATATTAATACGGGTTTTCAATTTTAAATAATTGAATATGGTTGGAGATAAATCTTCGGATGTTTGATATTGATCCGGTAGATGATGATTCTTACTATTTGAGGAATTTAAAAGGTAGTTCACCATTATTGCTCTTATAGTGTGAGTTGGATATCGAGATTAATATTAAGTATAAGTTGATGGTATTTCTATCCAGATCCAATGTCAAAGAGTTGAATAAATCTTTTAATTAAGATACGAGTTTCCTAAGTTGACTAGGATAAGTTGGATAAAAATAATCTTCAGATATTTGATATGAAATTCTGTGGTGTAAATGTATACTATTTGAGGAATTTGGAAGATATTATATCGTTATTCCACTTATAGTATTCGTTGATTATGAGAATTGATATCGAATATAAGTAGATACAATTTCTGTGTAACTTATGTTCAATATCAATTGATTTGGGTTTTGTCGTGAATCATATCTTCATTAATATCATTCTTGAAACCCAATGAGATTGAGTTACGGAAATTCATATCGTAATTTGAGGGTTTAATCAGATCTTTGATTTGAGGAAATTAAAAGTGAGGAATTGGAAAGAAAGTATAATCTTTTAGTTATGGTTAAAGAAAGGAATGTTGGAAAATCAATTTAATTGGAAACTAGGGTTGAAATGTGGGGTAAGGGTTTTTAAAGGAAACTGGATTTTTGATAATGAGTTATCAAACGGAAAATTTATTAAGGCTTTGGGGCTAGATTATCTTGGATTTAAGGGATGTGTTTTAAAGAAGAAGGGTTAAATATGGATTTTGTTAAAGATAATTTGAGAATAGATTTAAAGAAGTTTAGTTTAACGAAATACAAAATGGAAGGAGATTTGGTAGAAAGCCTGTGTGTTCCGTGATTGTGTTTTTAATTTTGCTTATTATTTTGAAATACTGGGATCGAAATTATGTCTGAAAACCATTCCAAGTAATAATACGACGTTGTGGAGCAACTGAAGACATTGGAGGCGACATTGAAGACCGGGACCCTTTGTGTCGTAAGGGCGACTTGCTGAATGTCTCGAATGGCTGGCTCCCATTTGCAGATGGATTTTATATATCAGCTAAGTGGCAAGAAGCCCGAACATATGTGAAGGAATTCCGGATTGTTGTTTCGTTCAGACCTAGAATGGACATGTATGGATTATGTGTCAGACAATGTAATTGACTGCGTAGCACTGATCTTTATTAATATATATCTGCTTGGTGGCGGAGAATTTATTCTCTTGCTTAACACCCTTCTCTAAGACGTATGATCTTAGAGGTTATATATTGATAGAAATCAGTGATGCGTAGTGAATAGACAATGTGGCATACTTATGTTACGTAGTGAGCTATGGATGATCAAAGCATGGCTTATTTAAGCATAACTTTGTGTATATCGTGACCTCGACGAACCTCACACCCCGGATTGATGGTAAACTGGTGGTCAAATTTTTATGTTTGTTTCGTATGTTCGGTGCACCGGGATGTGATGATGAAAGGGTACTACGAAGTCCCCAGTCTGGGATGCTATTTGTTGGGTACTCTGATTCATGTATGGTGGGTTAGTATAACGGAGTCCGAGTCTAGACGTTATCCGCGAGTACTGGGATGATGCGTGCAAGAAATTTTGTGAGCCCACGAATGATCTTTCGTACCAAGAACCATCATGTTCGAAACCCAATCTCCACTACGAGCCCGTACAGTTTTGATTGTATAGCCTGCTGGTTACCGGCAGGATTACCAGTATAATGGGATGGGGCATTATGCTGGCTAGGATTAAAACATTTATTTGCGAAAAGGTTTTTCACACTATATATAGTAGTAAAAGAGGATTTGCACGTATGAAGGCATTTTTGGTTATCATAAGGCAAAAATCGCCAATTTGGTGTGCGCTTGCATTGTGTGATGTGGGACGAGCTTATGATAGCTTCATTTTCTTGAAAAAGTCATTGCGGATTTCTATGCACTGGTATTCACATGGAGTAAACCCGTTCCGCATTGGCGGCGTGGTCCAGTGAATTACCTAACTTTAAAATAAACCCTAAAGACAACTGTTTTGAGTTCTCACACCAGTCCCATGACTGACCTAGAGTTTATTATTCCCACACCTAAACTCTAGGTACCCATAATTTTTACACAGGCAGCCTAGTAGTTTGGTTTGCAGATTTAGCCTTGGAGTTAGTTGGAGCAGGATTCTGGTTTGACTGGAGTTGTTATGTTTGGAGCATTCACATTCTTCCGCTGAGTTTAGTATCTTTTCCACTGTGTAACTGATGTACTCTGATGTACCTCTTGTAACTCTGATGTAATATTATTTTAATGATAATGGAAAAGTTGGTTTTATTTTTTGCAAATGTGTAAGTTCCCTAACAATCCTTCTTTGTGAACGGTTTAAGTTGGTTTAATTACTAGCGAAAACCAAGCAAAAAGTCGGTCGTTACATAGTGGTATCAGAGCTTTGGTTTATACAAAGAAATAGGGTACGACACAGTTGAACAAATGGAAAGTCTCATCAGAGTTATATATCTCAATAGTGATAGGGTTAGTAATGCCCTAGAATGAGATTTTGGAGTATTATATTTGAGAGAGCATATTTGAAAATATGAAATAAGTTTTGAAAAGTTTTAATTTAAGAAACAAACATATTTTGGAAATATATGGTTAATTATAACCTGGATACTTTATCAAATGATTAAGGTTAAGTTTACATTTTTTGAGTATAATTACACATAAAATACTTCTTATGGCATGGTAATTAAGCCCCTTTCACTGATCAGGAAAACAATCCGAGTACAAATGCCTTTTGGATTTAATTTCGCTATTGGGGATTTCGAAATATCGATAAACTTGGGTCAAATTTGTTAAGGTAACTAACTAATATGGTTAGAAATTAAAAATTAGAATTTGAGAATTGTATTCGATGTTGAGGTTGGACTATCGAGTATAAGAAGATTTTGAATATATGCCTAGCTAACTTATATACGAATTCTTGAGTATACTAGATTGATATAGAATCACACTCAAGTCACTTGAAGATGATTCTGTTGATGACTACAACATCATCAGTATGTATTTTCGAGTTTCGAAAGTGGGATGACTATATGATTCCGATTAAAACATCAATATATACATAAATCCATGTACATAAGTGTTTGAAATTGTTTGGTAAATTGATATGAACTTAAATAGAAAAGTGAAAATTTTATTGGGTTGTAAGAATTATACTAGGTAAACTCGTTAGTAAGGGATAAGCCAGTAAATTAAGTGGAGGGTAAGCAAGATTTTTCAACAAAATTCCCTTATAGGAACAAAGATGGAGTTTGGTTTATCTGGTACTGAATGGTGGATGACCCTAAAACAAGAAAGGAAAGCTCATAATCGAAAAGAAAAGGAAGAAAGCCTTAGATTGTGGAAATTCAAAGGTATCTATTATTATAGATGTAGTCAAGAAGGACATTTTGTTGTTTTATGCCCAGAAAGAATACAAAAGAAAACCATTCGAGAAGACATAATTTGTTTCAAATGCAAGAAGAAAGGACATTTTATACGTAAGTGTCCTAAAACAAAGAAGAAACCCATGAACTTAACAAAAGAAAAGAAGTGTTATCAATGCAGAAAAGTAGGGCATGTAGTCCAGGATTGTCAGTTAAATAAGGGAGAAAGACCAGCTAAAGCAACACCACCCGCCATCATAAGTGAAGAAGAAGGAATGCAAGAATTATGTAATCATAGCAAGCTCTTTGACCCTTAGGGAATTATCTCTGAAAAGTTGGATGCATGAATAAATGTATGTATATGATGTTAATTATATATATAAAAATATAACTTCTTTTATAAATCTTTTTAATATATTCTATCATATATCCAAATAGATCCTATTATAATGAAAAAGTTATTGAATTTAATTAAGGGTATAGATTGGAAGATTGGAATTATCGATGATTTTGGACAAGTCGATAAGTTCTAAAGTATATTGTGGCAACAAAAGGAACTATTTAAGTAAGCATAAATACCTCGTGGATTAAGTTTCACAATTTGATTTAAGGATTTTAGCAAGCGGGAATAGTAAGAAGAAATTACATAGACTGAAAAGTTTAGACAAGCTGAGTTCGGAGATGATCAAGTTTTTCGTGTAACGAATAATAGTAAATTTTGGAAACTGAAAAGGAATAAGTTTCATAACCTTTGCATTTGTAAGATAAGATCTAAGAGCATAATTTATAAGTCTGAATTTTTTGAAAGCAGTAAATGGTTGAGTATAAGTAACTGGCCCAGTAAACGATGAATCGAATATAATAGGTAACTGGAGGTTATCGTAGGAGGACATGTAGATATGGTTATCCTTTAATACATGTGAGGACATGGAGCTTCGGTATAAAGAATTTTAATCTTGAATTTGTCGAATAAGTAGTTATGATTCCCTTTCCTTTTCGAGGACGAAATGTTTTAAGGGGGGTGAATGTAATGATCTAGAATTTTTAACCAATTTAAAATTGGAATTTTTGTTACTTAATTTGAATTTAAATTTGAATTTGATATAAATATATATGGTTAAGAGTATTTAATAATTATGATAAGTTATATGATAGGTTTTACTTGAACTATAAATGAGAATGATTATTAATGAGTTTGGATTTATTGATACTATTTGTCGTTCGATCGGATTTGTCAAACCATAACACGAATTAGTAGCGTTAGAATTAAGTGTTGCCTTTAGTTTTCATAACATTTAAAAGAAAGTGCTACCAAAAGTTCTTTTTTCTTCTTAAGACAAGTGTTAAGGCACATGTCTTTATGCATGCTCCCTTTCATGCATGATTGACACGTGCCCCTTTATTTTTCTTTACCTCCTTACTCCTCTATTCCTATATAAGGAGGCTCTTTCTCCATTTTTTACCATTCCATTTCCATTTCCTCCTTTCTACCTTCTTCTTAAAGCTTATGGCCATGGTTTCCATGGCATAAGTCTTCATCTTTTCCACCACCACCTTGCCAAATTTCATCATTATTCTCCTCCTCTTATAATATAAAGAGAGATTAGTGTATATTATATTATATATATTTTGGTGAATAAGACGTTGCGCTGAAATATTGTCCGACGGTTCTCTTAGCTAGGCTCGCCTAAGGTGAAGATTTGGAAAGCTGTTAGGTGAGAATTCTTTAACCATGGTTTATATATTTAATTAGTAGCTAGACTAATTTAAATATAGTGTTGAATTATTATTGGTTAATGATGATTGATATTTGTTGTGATGGATGATGGATGCGAAGTTTAGAACACACATTATTAAGCGTTAGTGTTATAATGATTGTACACAATTATGATTTATTTAATTATGTTGATGATGGTTGCTATGGATGTTTAAATGGTTGTTGATGTTATTTTGCACACACTATGGCACAACAATTATGGTATCACATTGGTGATCGACAAATCTCCTTCATAATTAAAAGCAATATCATTATTGAAATTGAAGGTTAATAATTGGAAAAGACCATATGTATGAATTCATATATATTGTTAACGTCCTTTAAATGAATAAATAAATACCGGAAAATCCTAGGATGACAGAGAGGATAGTGTCTAGGCTTGGGTTTGGAAATAAAGTTTCCTGCTCTCCCTGGCTATCCCTAACTGATCCGACGAATGAGAAGGTTAATTTGAAGATATTTGAATTTAGAAATGAATTGAAACTTATGAAAGTTGAAATTTAGATCCAAAATAATTTGGAAAGTAAATTTAAATGATTTTAAAAGAGTTATTTAAGGATATAATGGTTTTCTAAGATATTTTGAAGTATCATAGAATAATGGTTATTATGGTCAAAATAGTGCTTGTCACATAACGGCAATTTACGTATTTTAGATGCTAACTTTAAACACTTATAACTGTTGCAATCTAAATTGGATTTCCATAAAATAAAAAACGTTTGATTTCCATTAACAAGAACTTTCAAATGAGTGAAAGAAGATTTTAAATTCGAGTTATAATTTTCATGTTATATTTAAAACCATTTTGGAAAATGTCGCTATAAGAGAAGTTATCGACGATAGCCATAAACAGCCATTTTTTAATGTTTCTAAAAATATGGAAAAAATGGTAAAATCATTATAAATTATGTAAAAAAAAATTGAATTGTAAAGTTTTGACTAAGGAAAACGATGTTTTGATCGAAGTAATTAAGATAACTGTTTTGTAACGCTTTTGTAACGCTTTTGAACACACTATTGTAACGCTTTCTTCGAAAACAATCTATTTTGATGTTTTTAACCCGCAAACTATTTTCCGAACTACAAGTAATCATTTTTAAATGATTTGTGGAATGTTTTAAAAGGTTCAAAAGTATTGGAAATAATTTATATGGAATTTAAATTGATATTAGTATAGGTTTTTAATTTTAAATAATTGGATATGGTTGGAGATAAATCTTCGGATGTTTGATATTAATCCGGTAGATGATGATTCTTACTATTTGAGGAATTTAAAAGGTAGTTCACCATTATTCCGCTTATAGTGTGAGTTGGATATCGAGATTAATATTAAGTATAAGTTGATGGTATTTTTATCCAGATCTAATGTCAAAAAGTTGAATAAATCTTTTAATTAAGATACGAGTTTCCTAAGTTGACTGGGATAAGTTGGATAGAAATAATCTTCAGATATTTGATATGAAATTTTGTGGTGTAAATGTATACTATTTGAGGAATTTGGAAGATATTATTATATTGTTATTCCACTTATAGTATTCGTTGATTATGAGAATTGATATCGAATATAAGTAGAAACAATTTCTGTGTAACTTATGTTCAATATCAACTGATTTGGGTATTTTCGTGAATCATATCTTCAATAATATCATTCTTGAAGCCCAATGAGATTGAGTTATGGAAATTCATATCGTAATTTGTGGAATTGATCAAATCTTTGATTTGAGGAAATTAAAAGTGAGGAATTGGAAAGAAAGTATAGTCTTTTAGTTAAGATTAAAGAATGGAATGTTGGAAAATCAATTTAATTGGAAACTAGGGTTGAAATGTGGGGTAAGGGTTTTCAAAGGAAACTGGATTTTTGATAATGAGTTATCAAACGGAAAATTTATTAAGGCTTTGAGGCTAGATTATCTTGGATTTAAGGGATGTGTTTTAAAGAAGAAGGGTTAAATATGGATTTTGTTAAAGATAATTTGAGAATAGATTTAATGAAGTTTAATTTAACGAAATCCAAAATGGAAGGAGATTTGGTAGAAAGCTTGTGTATTCTGTGATTGTGTTTTTAATTGCGCTTATTATTTGGAAAGAGTGGGATCGGAATTATGTCTGAAAACCATTCCAAGTAATAATATGACGTTATGGAGCAATTGAAGACATTGGAGGCGGCATTGAAGACCGGGACCCTTCGTGTCGTAAGGGCGACTTGCTGAATGTCTCGAATAGCTGGCTCCCATTCGCAGATGGATTTTATATATCAGCTAAGTGGCAAGAAGCCCAAACATATTTGAAGGAATTCTGGATTGTTGTTTCGTTCAGACCTAGAACGGACATGTATGGATTGTGTGTCTGACATTGTAATTGACTGCGTAGCACTGATCCTTATTAATATATATCTACTTGGCGGAGGAGAATTTATTCTCTTGCTTAACACCCTTCTATAAGACGTATGAGCTTAGAGGTTATATGTTGATAGAAATCAGTGATGCGTAGTGAATGGACAATGTGGCATACTTAAATTATGTGATGAGCTATGGATGATCAAAGCATGGCTTATTTAAGCGTAGCTTTGTGTATATCGTGACCTCGACGAATCTCACACCCTAGATTGATGGAAAACTGGTGGTCAGATTTTTATGTTCGTTACATATGTTCGGTGCACCGGGATGTGATGATGAAAGGGTACTGCGAAGTCCCCAGTCTGGGACGCTATTTGTTGGGTACTCTGATTCATGTATGGTAGGTAAGTATAACGGAGTCTGAGTTTGGACGTTATCTGCAAGTACTGGGGTGATGCGCACAAGAAAGTTTGTGATCCCACGAATGATCTTTCGTACCAAGAACCATCATGTTCGAAACCCAATCTCCGCTACGAGCCCGTACGGTTTTGATTGTATAGCCTACTGGTTACCGGCAGGATTTTCAGTATAATGGGAGGGAGCATTATGCTGGCTAGGATTAATACATTTATTTGCAAAAAGGTTTTTCACACTATATGTAGTAGTAAAAGAGGATTTTCACATATGAAGGCATTTTTGGTTATCATAAGGAAAAACTCGCCCATTTGGTGTGCGCTTGCATTATGTGATGTGGGATGAGCTTATGATAGCTTCATTTTCTTCGAAAAGTCATTGTGAATTTCTATACACTGGTATTCACATGGAGTAAATCCATTCCGCATTGGTGGCGTGGTCCGGTGAATTACCTAACTTTAAAATAAACCCTAAAGACAATTGTTTTGAGTTCTCACACAAAATCTACGACTGACCTGGAGTTTATTGTTCCCACACCTAAACTCTGGGTGCCCATAATTTTTACACTGGCCGCCTAGTAGTTTTGTTTGCAGATTTAGCCTTAGAGTTAGTTGGAGCAGGATTCTGGTTTAACTGGAGCTATTATGTTTGGAGCATTCGCATTCTTCCGCTGAGTTTAGTATCTTTTCCGTTGTGTAACCGATGTACTCTGATGTACCTCTTGTAACTCTGATGTAATATTATTTTAATGATAATGGAAAAGTTGTTTTTATTTTGTGCAAATGTGTAAGTGCCCCTAACAATCCGTCTTTGTGAACGGTTTAAGTTGGTTTAATTAACGGCAAAAACCGAGCAAAAAGTCGGGTCGTTACAGAGCTCGTGGATAATGGCTGCTCAAGTGTGTTTTGAGCTTATGGATAGTTGCAGGTGATGATGACTAGGGTTATGAAGGTCGAGAAATTACTGTTGTTGTAGGTTCTAGCGGACTCAAAGGAAGGGTATAATAGGGACGCCTAAAGGACCGGTTGAATAGTCGAGTACCCTGGGTAATCATGATGGGCCTAGAGATATGAATCACGATGGCGTATGGAGTTTTTTCTAGAACCGGGGTTTACCATTAGCCCTTGATGGACGACATGATGTTTAGCCGGTCATACGATTAACAATGGATTCAAAGCAAGATTGGTGGTGATAGCCAGAGTCATGGATGATGATTGTTTTGCTTGTATTGTCATGTGTATATTTATTGACGTCGAAGGAAACATCTCTTGGGTGCTTGTTTAATGTTGGTTTAGGCCTTCGGGGCTTGTACTTTGGAGATGTCGACACCAATTAGAATGCTTGATAATTGATTTCATGAATGTACTATTTATTCTACTTCACTATTGTAAAGGCTGTCTCTGTGATGTGGGGAAGACGAATATAGGTTCTTCTCTGTTGATGTGTTTGATTAGTTGATTAATTTGCTATTCTGATATAGTTTATCGATGATGTTAGATAGTCGTTTTATCGAGACTATTATCTGACTCAAGGTTTTATGTTTCCTCTTATTACCTTGGGTTATTCATCCATGTTTTGTATGGGTAGAGTGAGAAGCAGGTAACAGAAAGTTGATCTTGATGTGGCAATGCTACTCAGCGAAGATGAGCAAGAGGCTTACGTATTAGTTTCCTATTATATACTATTTGTTGTTTCTCTACTACTATGTTGAGGTATTCTCTAAAAGACTTGTAGTGAGGAACTTTGTACAGACTCTTATAGTGTAATCCACTTTTTATGGATGTTTCATGGTGATATGATAAAGTTTAAGATTATACTCAATTTGCTTCACTATTATTGCAAGTTGTATACGTTCTATTATATTTTCTCCTTGCGTAGTGAGTGATACGATAGGTTCCGCTTGTGTTACCATACCCCGATGATTGTACATAGCTGCCCGACGCGTCTTTCAATGCATTATTTCCCATTTTAAGTGTAGGAGTTGTGGGAAGTCGTCACTTTTGGTATTAGAGCTCTACTTATCGATTTTAGCCAAAGTTCGAAAACGTAATTACGTTTGAGATACATATTAGTAGATTTCTGATAGATGTATACTATATTAGTGTATAGTATAATAGTGCATGAACACCATTGTAGTTTTTCTCTGATGTGGACTAAACATTATATTTTACATATTTAGAATGAGTCGTCGATCATTAAGACATACTGCTAGGAGGAGAGTGTTCCGGGAGGGGGTGATGGCGGTATGCTAGATTACCCCGCTATGTTCGAGGCTATGATGGCACTGATCGTGAGAAGGCTACCCTCTCTAGGAGCAGTCGTGGTAGAAGTTGGGGTCCAAATGTAGGTACCGAGTGTTGTGGACTTCGCAAAGCTATGCAAGGACTTCACTGCTCTTGGTGGGAAGCCGTTCAACGAGATAGAGCCGACAGTTGAGATCCAAGGGTGGATGGATACTTGCATTTGGATTTTTGGAGACTTGGGCATTGATGATGCGACTAAGAGAAAGCTTGCATCAAGGCAGCTAAAAGACAGATCTAAGGATTGGTGGAACTCTATCACTTTAGAGACTCTGGAGGATGATATTACGTAGGATCAGTTCCAAGTCAAGTTAAAATGAAGTTCATTTCTACTGCGCAGAAGTTGGTTATGTTCAAAAAGTTAGTGGAGTTGAAGCAGAATGTTCGATCAGTGTTGGGCTATGTGTCATATTTTGAGGCCTTATCCAAGTATGATCATTCGTACATTGAGAATCCTTATCAGAAGAACAAGAAGTTCGTCATGGGCTTGGATACTCATATTGGGAAGCCGGTGGTTGATCATCTGGATGACCAATATGAGAAGATTGTGAGGAAAGATGTGCGTCACGAGTGTTTGTTTCCCAAGGAAGAAGCCGTTGTTGTTGCAACCAAAGAGGTTCCGAAACCACAGTAGGGTGGTAATAATAATAACAATAAGAGGAAACAACAATAGCATAAAGGAAAGGATGGCCAAAAGAAACTGAAAACTGAGGTGTTTTGCTTTAACTGCCAATAGAAGGGCCATTTCTCTAAGAATTGTAAGAATCGGAATGTCGAAAGGAAGTGTTATAACTGTTATAAGCGTGGGAATCTCAAGTAGAATTGTCCAAAACCAGTTAAGGGAAAGCAGCTAGCAAAGGCATATGCTTTGGATGTTGTGCCATCATCTTCATGGGCTCCTAAGGCAGAGGAGAAAGCGAAAAGTGTCGTCGTTCAAGGTATTCTTTCCATTAGAGATTTTTCAGTTCGTGTGTTATTTGATATTGGAGCATTGCATTCTTTCATTTGCAATGAGCTTGTGTGCCGCTAAGGTTTAGAGCCTGGTGTTTTTGTTCCCTCTCCTTTGGTCGTCACCTTGCCAAATCCGCGACAAAATCCTTTTCATAAAACCCCCTCTACTTTCCTTATTCTTCCCCTTTTCTTTCTCCTCCTTGCCATCCATGGCGCCGCCCTTTTCTCCAAACCCTCCATATGAACTAGCACCGTCCCCACCTCCCCACGAATGAATGCCAGCTCCCCTTTCCTCCCATGCCATGGCCACATTTCCACCATTAAACTCTAAAAACTCCATTTTGCACAAATTTTGCACAAGACCCCCTCAAAAACCCCATCTTTCCACCTCCTCATTGCTCCTATACCCCCACCGCATGGCCCCACAACACCCCACGAGCCCCACCAATGTTGTACCAACCCCCACCCGCGAACCCCCTCCTAGTTATGCCCCCCGTACCCCCATACCCCTTCGTTTAGCCATAAAACTTCAGATCTGCAAGTATACGTGAGTGTTTATGTGTACGCAAGTTGTTTGAACTATGTAGCTACCGAATTTTGATCAATGAACTTCCAAGAAGTTTTGTAGGAGCCGAAAGAGTGTTAATGCAATGCGCGCGAGCTTGGAATCCTTCCGTATAAAGTTTACTGGAGTGGAAACCCATGGTGAGAAACCGATACTCACGTAAAAATGGATAAAATAGAATTAACCGTTATATGTTAATTGATTAGGTTAAATAATCACTTGTGATTTATCATATAAATTTAATATGATGTTAGTTGCTGAGTAGTTTAATGAAAATATGATTTTTATCTGATATATGTGAAATCCCATGAGTATATAATACTTATATTATATATACAGTGTTGACTAGAAATTGGTTGTACCTTAAATGGTTTTGATTGAGTAATTTTATAAATTACTGTTTATTAGTTTGCAAATTGGATGGAAAATTCCATATGGGTTTTGGTATGATATTTTCCCCACACATCTCCTAAGTGTCTAGATAAGTTCACAAGGATTGTGATGTAAACCCCATAGGGGTATTGGGATAACCACTTATTCACACGTCTCCCAAGTATGTAGATAATAATCACTAGTAGCAAACGGGAATGAAAACCCTATTTGGGTAGTGGATAATTATCGGCTGGATATTCATGATTAATATTGGTCAATATGACGGTTTGTAATAGTAAAATGAATATTTCAATAATATAATAATAGGCCGAAAATCAAAGTTTGATTTTGATGTCCAATTTTGGATGGCCGCAAAGATATTAAAATATAGATGAATATTCGTAATTGTAACGAATTGGATTCAATTAATTTTCATATCGATATGGCATATTTAAGTTTTGTTTTCGAAATAAATAATAACCAATAAAAGTGAAGTTCGGTTAGGGTATATGCGAAGGTTTTTGAGAAAAGTTCATTTCAAAATTTAATTTTTTAATATTAGAGCGAACACCGGGAAAATTTAAACTTAAATTAACGAGGTTTGAAAAATAATATTATCTTAATAATATTATAATATCCAGTTAATTGCGATATTGGGTTTTAAAGTTAAATATGGAAAATAATAATTTCCAGAAGCGATTATATAATTATTAAACTATTATAGAAGCGACTAGGTTCAATTTTTTATATAAATCGAAGTTTGGATTGAATAGAACTTGTCGAGCAGCGATAGTTCGCGAATGTCGACCGTTAACTTCAAACGTATGTGCTGGAAGATCCGACCGTTGGTGTAATAACCTACATTTTACATATCGGAGGATCGTAAATTTTTTTATTTAATTTCCAGAGGGTTGGATCATTCTCATATTTTGATATGTTGTTTATGGGGATGTGAGACATGTCCATAATGTTTATCAATTTTATTTGTGACCATTTTTCCCTTATTAATTTTGTACAGGGAATAACTTTTGGCTGGAATCAAATCAGGTACTGAGGTCGATTTCATTGAGAAGGAAATGGTGTTACCAATTCCGTATAGTGGTCACATTAAAGATTTGGTTTAGGGTTTGGGAGAAATCAATGTTTTAGTACTACACAATTTCTATATAGGATTAGGTAGTCATTGGTGGGATGAATTGGTGTGGCCCATTAGTGGGCTGGTTAGAGGCAATAAATAGGGAGTAGAGGCATGGATAATAGTTAACTTTCTTTATTCTCTCATTTGGTAGAGCTTGTGATCCTCTTTGCTAAATCAAATACATTTTCCTCCTTTAAAATTCTAGATCTACGCAAGAAGATTGAAGGTTTACATCAAGTAAAGCTAGATCTTCATCAAGAGAAGGGAGATCACATCAAATTAAGAGGTTTGAAGATCATTCTTTGCTGTCCGGATTAGGATTTTGTGATTTCAAGTTTGTTTGATGATTTGGTGAGTAATAAGCATCTCTCACATGGATTCAATCAAGTATATGGGTTGTTTGATTTTATGTTCATTATTTCAAGTTGTTTTCATGTAGATCTAATCGATGTAAGTACGATATCAATTCAAATCACCATAGGATCTAATCTCACAACTTATAAATGATAATTTTATATACTAATTCTATATATAGATCCATTTTTTTATTTGATCATTTGTTTAATCATGATTTGGTGTATCACATGTTGTTTGATGTATTGGGGTTTGTATGATGATTGTCTAACTTTGTCTTTGAATTGTTGTTAGAAACATGTGAGATCAGAATCAATGTTGCTTGGATCGCATTGGTTTAGGTAGAATTGTTTCTTGAAGCACAAGACGTGATGGATTGAGCAACGTTCTTCGATGGATTGACATTGGCATGACGGATCAGATCAGCTTCAAAAAGCATAGATTGGATGAAGAGAGCAGGTGGATCAGAAATGATCCATTAATGGATCAATTTGCCAAAGTTTTGGAATGCAGCATTCAGAAACGCTGTGAACGGTGCATGGATTGGCCATGATCCAAGCATGGATCGCGCATGTGAAAAAGATGAGTCGTCCTGCGTTTTCATTGATGGATCGGAAGAAAAACTCGATGGCTAGGCAAAGTGACGGATCGCATTCGATCCATCCAAATGATGGCGTTGGGTAAATGCTGTTAAAGTTCTGGATCAGGAATGATCCATATGTGACCGGATTAGTTGATCATCATTAGTTGCACACGAGATTTTTGTTGGATCGGCCAAGCTCCAGGCCGATGGATCATGAACTATCCATAGTGGATTGTTAGTGGGCAGTGACAACATTTTTAATACGCTGTGAAATGGGTGCTGAAACGCTGTAAAAAGGGAATGCTCTAAAATTGACCGTGCCTGCTAATATTGAGCTGCAACATTTTGAAAACGGTACAGAATGTTATCTACAGCAAAGACCGAAACTCTGTGGATTAAAAATCGACCTAAGGATGTAAGTTTTGGGTGGACGGTGATTGTGGCTTTGATGTGAATTCAAGAAAGAATGGTTGAATTGTTGTAAAGTATTCGTTGATCGATGAAATGCAACGAATATGCAGACGACTAAAGTGGGTTTTGAGCTCATGGATAATGGTTGCTCAAGTGTGTTTTGATCTTATGGATAGTTGCCGGTGATGATATCTAGGGTTATGAAGGCCGAAAAATTACCCATATTATAGATTCTAGCGGACTCAAACCATAGGTATAATAGGGACTCCTAACAGACCGGTTGAATGGTCGAGTACCCTGGGTAGTCATGATAGGCTCAGAGATTGAGTCACGATGGCGTATGGAGTTTTTGCAAGAACTGGAGTTTACCATTAGCCCTTGACGGACGACATGATGTTGAGCGGTCATATGAATAACAATGGATTCAAAACAAGATTGTAACAACCCGAATTTTAATAATGTGTTAAAACCATAAATCAAGGCAGAATTAAATTTTAAAATAATAATCAAGGGAAACGGGTTACACCATTGCGTTCGTCTCAAAATTCTGCTTGGAAACGAGTCCGAGTTTGTGAGAATCGGAGTTTGTATGAGGGAGATATGACCCTCCGAAGTTTCAGGAATTTTCAGAATCAAAAACAGCTCGAAAATTCGAATTCGAAATTCGAATTCAAACCCCAGACCAGGCTGGACGGGAAAATTCCCTCCCATGGACTAGGTCGACCATAATGTCGACCTCCCAGGGACCAGGTCGACCATAGTGTTGACCTGGGGTTGACCTGCCTCCCGAACCCACTTTTTGAACCAGATGCATCCTGATGTATTTTACCTCGTTTTCTGTCAAGATTCGTCCGCCTAATCCTATATAAACAGCCTCCTAGCCTCATTTTCTTTACACCATTCTTCTCTAACCTTATGCTGCTCAAACTCTTGATGATCATGGCTTCAACTTCTTCCTCTAAATTAAGATAAATTAAATTAAAAATGTGAAGATTATTTCTTGAAGACTACGGCTAGGAATTGGGAATTTTCTTCTACGATTAAAGCAAGATTCAATGATTCAGCAATTCAACGACAAATTTCTAGACTTGACCTCTGCATCTTTCTTAGACCACGATCTGTAAGTTCAAGTTACTTTTAGATAAAAGCTGTAAGCTTAATATCCATGTTGTAAATTGGAATTGAATCTATGTATGGTAATTGATTCATATCTATTCTTGTTCATCTTGGATCTTGACTTTCGTGAATATTTCTATGGGCCTATTCATGTTTTAAATCAAACTCTTTCATGTCTATAACTTTAACATGCCTATGACGTTGAAACTATTGTTAATGGCCAAGGACTATGACTGTGAACATAAGACTATGCCTATGACTGTGAACATAAGACTATGCCTATGACTGTGAACACAAGACTATGCCTATGCCTATGACGGTGAACATAAGACTATTGCCTATGACTATGACAAGTACAATTGTGGCTAATCATGACTCTTGACTATGAGAATTATTACCTATGATTATGAACATAAGGCTATTATCTATGACCACGACTTTGAAACTATTACTGTTAATTTCCTATGACTATTTGCCTAGAACTATTTTGGATAATTATCCATGACTATTGCGATTGATCGCTTATGGTTCTTGATTATGAGATTTCTACCTATGACCATGACTATGACTATTGGGGTTAGTTGCCTAAGACTATTATAGTTGATTGTTCATGCCCATAGTTGAAACCCATGTTGTACACCGAATTTGCAGTTGTTGGATCTCATACCTAGGGTGTGACTTGCTTAGTTCATTCGCTATTATGTACACTAAAACCATTGGATCCATTATCCTTGTATTTGGCTTGCTTTTGCATGCCTATTCTTTTATATCAACTTTTATCATGACTATCGCCTTATTTTGCTAGATTTGAAACCCTATATGCTAGTGATGTTGTAACCAATTATCTCAAGTTATATCATGCTAGTCTTGTAATCCCTTTTATCGTTTTATGCTCGCCCTTTTGCCTATCATAGTTTTGATGTTATTCCCTTTATCTCGGGATTTGGATTTATTTGTAGTATAGATCGATTCACGTTTATGTGCGATGGGAATACGATTTGGATAGATTAGGCAAAACATGAATTGGTTATGAACATGAATTATGAACTTGGTAAAAGGCAAAACGTGAAACATGAACATTGTTATAACTTGAATCTGGATGTGGGTATGAAACTTGCCTTGAAAACTTGACACGAACTTGACATGAAACTTGAACATGGACATGACACTAGAATGAACATAAAAATGGCCAACTTGAGGTTGGGTTGAGTTTGCGGTGTAATTCTGCCCGGAACCGCCCGGCAAATCCAGTTACTGCAAACAATAGGATCCAATGTGGGTAGTTGGTAATATCGCACTTGAAAGCCCGAGGTCAGACTGAGTTGTGGTGTAATTCTGCCCAGAACCGCCCGGCATATCCAGTGACCACAACAACAGCTCTGATGTGAGAGGTTGGGGTGCATTAATGAATTAATGATTTGATAGGGTTAAGTCATGAACCGCTTGAATATACTTAACCAATGTGACACGATGATTTGATAGGGTTAAGTCATGAACCGCTTGAATATACTTAACCAATGTAACACGATGATTTGATAGGGTTAAGTCATGAACCACTTGAATATACTTTACCAATGTGACACAATGATTTGATATGGTTAAGACATGAACCGCTTGAATATACTTAACTAACTTGACAGATGATTCATAGGGCTAAGTCATGAACTTGAACGAGAACACTTAGGCAATTTGACATGACATGTAAGCGGGTTAAGTCACGAACGTGAATGACAACACTTAACCAACTTGACATGCTAGACTAATGGGGTTAAGTCTCGAATTTAAATGACAACACTTAACCTACTAGACAAAAACCCTAGTTGAGCGGTCCTTTTCAGCAGTAACCCACTAGATGTATCACGGTACCCTGGAACTAGGCAGGGTAGGGCACGATTACTGGGCTGATTGTAAGCGACCAGAACGACGGCTGAGTTGGTGCACCATTGTAGGTTCAGGCGGACTATGGTCGTGCACGTAGTCCGGAGTTGAAAAAGCAGGCATTGGGCATCAGTAGGTTTACACTGTGCATGCTTGATTCGTGTCGGTGGTTGGCACCCTAGGGCTTGATACACCCTATGGTGGACCTAGCACAGGTAACTACATTTCGTGATTGGGCCGTATGACACAGACACATGAATGAGCTAGGACTTATAGGGAGCCGATCGATTAATAGATCGCTTCGTGGGACCAAGTAATGGGTCATTTCATGACATTGGGCGTGGGATCATTTTATAGTCAACACATTACACGGGTTGGGATCACCTTATTATATAACACGGGCTACTAGTTAAGATACTAGTACGGGGTAAGGATCCTTGTTACACAGGACACTAGTTGGAACACTAGTAGGAATACGAAACATTCCATGTAAGGCACTTGTGAGATGTTGTACGGGTGGTGCAGAGAAAATGGATATCACCGAAATATTTTAATGATGAAACTTAGAAATCTTGCGATGTTATACTTGATAGAAACCTTGCGATGTGATACTTGGCAGGAACCTTGTGATGCTACTCTTGATAGGAATTATGGTATGTTATTCTTAGTTATCGTGCCTGTAGCTTATCTTGTCATCATGCTTATGTTTACTTTCAGTTTATTCATGCCATGTTATCTTTACCTGTTTTTATGCTGAAAGTCACTAGGACTTACTCAGTCTTTATGACTGACCCGTTTTGTTTTGCCTCTTTTTCTTCCGTTCTCCCCCCCCCTCCCTAGGTTCGCAGGGTGGGAATACAACTTAGTTCGGATCTTACCAAGCTTCCAGGCTCTTTCACGAACGGCTTGGATTTCTCTTGGCTATGGCTTGATTTATTGTTTTACTTGGGGAATGATTTATGACTATGGTTTTATGCTTCTTTACTATTGCAAGACTGATTTCGATGTAATGGATTTAATGGCATTTTGATGTAAAAGGCTTTAGACCTTTCTAGATTTTAAAGCAATGAAATTTGGTTCTTCCGCTGTTTTATATGTTATGTCTTGTAATATTTCTATGTATGTTTACCTAGATAATGCTCCACCAAAGCTAGTGCATTCCCTTTGTGAGTGACCCTAGCGGAGGTGGGGTGTTACATTTTGTATCAGAGCAGAAGGTTACCAGACTGGGCAAAAGCTTTTAAAAACCTTCTTGAATTATTTTCAAAACATTTACAAAGAAGCATTTTTCTAAGAAAAGTTTTGTTTTACGAAAGGCATATTCCCCAAAGCCATATGCACTATCATTTGATTCTCTCTTTGAATCTCTTCTTCCTCTCTTTTCACCATAGTCTTGTAGGCGTGTGTCGGAGGGCAAAGGAGTGCCCAACCTCCATCTGTAGCCGCAGTAGTTTTACTTGCGACTAATCTTATTTCAAGCTTTGTAGGGTTGCTGTGCGATGGAGGTAGCTTTCGAGAAACTTGTCAACAAGCTATACAAGGATAGCAAGAACGAGGATAAAAGAACATAAGCCTAAGGATGAGAAACTTGTTGATATGGCTTAATCCACGAAGGAGGAAAAGGTGAAAGGAAAGAGGCCAAAGTGAAAGAATAGTAAAACCCACGACAAGAGAGAGTATCTTTAGTATGGTAAAAAGGGACATGTAGTTAAGTATTAGAGGACAAGGACAAGGGAAAAAGACAAGATCGTCGAGAGGGCAATTGTATGATCTCACTACTAGCATACCTAAGAAAGGTGGAACGTTTCTGTTAAAGGTTTAGCTTTCTTTTCTGTCATCCCATTAGAATTTTGTTTTTGTACATCGCATCCTTTTAATTCTGCTTCGATAGTTGGAGTCTCTGCACCTTAGTACTAGCGTAGTAGAGGATCCCGTTTTTGTCTCAAATCCTGTAGGGAATCGGCTCATTTATTCATGACTTGTTTGGATTTGAGAATGTCTATGCTAAGTGTTGAGTTTAGAAGTAATGCTTATATTTTTGGGCAATGGGTTGGTTCTAGGGATGGAGTGGTTTTCCAAAAATGATACCATTCTCGAGTATGAAAAGAGGGTAGTTAGACTCTTGACTTGCCCTGGTAATGCCCTCGAAGTCTAGTGTAACCCTTAGGGTTCTGCCATGCTTAGTTACCTAGAATCTCTTGATATATTTATTGATCCGCTCGAGTAGTGTTCGCCACCAAGGCGGATGGTTCATCTCGCTTATGCATGAGTTATAGAAAATCACCTTAGTAAGTACACTTGGCAACATAGTTGGCATTTATTTATTTTCAAGAGATAATTCATTTATGTGGAATTCCTTTTAGTAAGTGAAAGAGATCCGAGATTCACTAGTGAATTTTGGAGAGCTTGCATGAAACCATGAGTACGCAGTTATGTTTAAGCAGAGTATACTAGAAAAAGAATAAGTGAAAGTGGAACGAGAGGCGATAGTGAAATGAGTTCCAACTCATATTTTGGAAATAGGAATTAAGAAGCTACGAAATTGTGAAGCTAAAGACGGTCAAAGCACGATGGAGTTAAGCTCAAGGAAATACCACTTAGAAGATTGAAGACTAGACACGCGCATCATATCTCTTTTTAAGAGTATATCCTTGATCCCTCTTTTCCTGCAGAGCTTATTTGCATGCTATCTTTTAAGTATAACCTCTTGATCCTATTCTCCATCCTATTTCTGTTGCAAACCCCATAGGGAGCATGACTCATCTGTTAGTAATACATGTTGGGGCTTGAGGGTGTCCGTTGGGTTGACTAAACTTTTTGGGTTTTATAGGATATGGGTTGGTCTTAGGAAGGGAATTCTTGTGACCAAAAAGGAGTCCATCATGCTTAGTTTCCTAGAAACATATATATTGGTTGGTCAATTCTTTGGGTATCAGTCTGATATTGATTTCGGTCTTCGGGGCTGGTGCTTAGGGAGTTCTTCTCCTAATCAGTATATATGTGACATAGATTTCCAGTTTTGACATTGCCTAATGGGCACAAAATTTTTACTTGCTTCTGTCATTCAACTATATCTTTAGGTAGGAACAATTGGGTGTAAACATGTGTTTGAGACATGTTATGATTGATGGTTGCAAGTGGTTGAAAGTGGTTGCTAGTTGTTGCTCGTGGATGCATGAACACACATTAGGCACTATATCGGCTCAGTCACAACTCATATTGCATATGCATGAATGTTTATACTTGTACATGGATGGGAACTTGATATGCTATCATTTAGATGCTGCATATGGATGGATGTTTGTGCACACATATAGTGTTTATGTGGCTAGGACTATTTGCATACATGTTGGACTCATGGCACTAAAACATATTTTGCATTAAAGAGATCAATCAGGCCAGATCATTTGCATTAGATAAGGAACATATACACACACTTTCTGCATATGTTCATACCACATTAGAAATCTCTTAAGGACAATGGATACCTGTGAATGATGATTGAGTAGATGGATGATTGGATGGTAGGACACATTCTTCTTAACTTGAAGATTTCGGGGACGAAATCCTTTAAGGAGGGGAGAATGTAACAACCCGAATTTTAATAATGTTTTAAAACCATAAATCAAGGAAGAATTAAATTTTAAAATAAGAATCAAGGGAAACGGGTTATGCCATTGCGTTTGTCTCGAAATTCTGCTTGGAAACTAGTCCGAGTTTGCGAGAATCGGAGTCCGTATGAGGGAGATATGACCCTCCGAAGTTTCAGGAATTTTCAGAATAAAAAACAGCTCGAAAATTCGAATTCGAAATTCGAATTCAAACCCCAGACCAGGCTGGGCGGGAAAATTCCCGCCCATGGACCAGGTCGACCTGGGGGTCGACCATAGTGTCGACCTCCCAGGGACCAGGTCGACCATAGTGTCGACTTGGGGGTCGACCTGCCTCCCGAACCCACTTTTTGAACCAGATGCATCCTGATGTATTTGACCTCGTTTTCTGTCTAGACTCGTCCACCTAATCCTATATAAACAGCCTCCTAGCCTCATTTTCTTTACACCATTCTTCTCTAACCTTATGCTGCTCAAACTCTTGATGATCATGGCTTCTCCTTCTTCCCCTAAATTAAGATAAATTAAATTAAAAACGTGAAGATTATTTCTTGAAGACTACGGCTAGGAATTGGGAATTTTCTTCTATGATTAAAGCAAGATTCAACGATTCAGCAATTCAACGGCAAATTTCTAGATTTGACCTCTGCATCTTTCTTAGACCACGATGTGTAAGTTCTAGTTGCTTTTAGATAAAAGCTGTAAACTTAATATCCACGTTGTAAATTGGAATTGAATCTATGTATGGTAATTGATTCATATCTATTCTTGTTCATCTTGGATCTTGACTTTCGTGAATATTTCTTTGGGCCTATTCATGTTGTAAATCAAACTCTTTCATATCTATAACTTTAACATGCCTATGACGTTGAAACTATTGTTAATGGCCAAGGACTATGACTGTGAACATAAGACTATGCCTATGACTGTGAACATAAGACTATGCCTATGACTTTGAACATAAGACTATGCCTATGCCTATGACGGTGAACATAAGACTATTGCCTATGACTATGACAAGGACAATTGTGGCTATTCATGACTCTTGACTACGAGAATTATTACCTATGATTATGAACATAAGGCTATTATCTATGACCATGACTTTGAAACTATTACTGTTAATTTCCTATGACTATTTGCCTAGAACTATTTTGGATAATTATCCATGACTATTGCGATTGATCGCTTATGGTTCTTGATTATGAGATTTCTACCTATGACCAAGACTATGACTATTGGGGTTAGTTGCCTAAGACTATTATAGTTGATTGTTCATTCCCATAGTTGAAACCCATGTTGTACACCGAATTTGCAGTTGTTGGATCTCATACCTAGGGTGTGACTTGCTTAGTTCATTCGCTATTATGTACACTAAAAGCATTGGATCCATTATCCTTGTATTTGGCTTGCTTTTGCATGCCTATTCTTTTATATCAACTTTTATCATGACTATCGCCTTATCTTGCTGGATTTGAAACCCTATATGCTAGTGATGTTGTAACCAATTATCTCAAGTTATATCATGCTAGTCTTGTAATCCCTTTTATCGCTTTATGCTCGCCCTTTTGCCTATCATAGTTTTGATGTTATTCCCTTTATCTCGGGATTTGGATTTATTTGTAGTATAGATCGATTCACGTTTATGTGCGATGGGAATACGATTTGGGTAGATTAGGCCAAACATGAATTGGTTATGAACATGAATTATGAACTTGATAAAAGGCAAAACTTGAAACATGAACATTGTTATAACTTCAATCTGGATGTGGGTATGAAACTTGCCTTAAAAACTTGACACAAATTTGACATGAAACTTGAACATGGACATGACACTAGAATGAACATGAAAATGGCCAACTCGAGGTTGGGTTGAGTTTGCAGTGTAATTCTGCCCGGAACCGCTCGGCAAATCCAGTTACTGCAAACAATAGGATCTAATGTGGGTAGTTGGTCATATCGCACTTGAAAACCCGAGGTCAGACTGAGTTGTGGTGTAATTCTGCCCGGAACCGCCCGGCATATCCAGTGACTACAACAACAGGTCTGATGTGAGAGGTTGTGGTGCATTAACGAATTAATGATTTGATAGGGTTAAGTCATGAACCGCTTGAATATACTTAACCAATGTGACACGATGATTTGATAGGGTTAAGTCATGAACCAATTGAATATACTTAACCAATGTGACACGATGATTTGATAGGGTTAAGTCATGAACCGCTTGAATATACTTAACCAATGTGACACGATGATTTGATAGGGTTAAGCCATGAACCGCTTGAATATACTTAACCAACTTGACAGATGATTCGTAGGGCTAAGTCATGAACTTGAACGAGAACACTTAGCCAATTTGACATGACACATAGGTGGGTTAAGTCACGAACTTGAATGACAACACTTAACCAACTTGACATGCTAGACTGATGGGGTTAAGTCTCGAATTTAAATGACAACACTTAACCTACTGGACGGAAACCCTAGTTGCGCGGTCCTTTTCAGCAGTAACTCACTAGATGTATCACGGTACCCTGGAACTAGGCAGGGTAGGGCACGATTACTGGGCTGATTGTAAGCGACCAGAACGACGGCTGAGTTGGTGCACCATTGTAGGTTCAGGCGGACTATGGTCGTGCACGTAGTCCGGAGTTGAAAAAGCAGGCATTGGGCATCAGTAGGTTTACACTGTGCGTGTTTGATTCGTGTCGGTGGTTGGCACCCTAGGGCTTGATACACCCTATGGTGGACCTAGCACAGGTAACTACATTTCGTGATTGGGCCGTATGACACAGACACATGAATGAGCTAAGACTTGTAAGGAGCCGATCGATTAATAGATCGGTTCGTGGGACCAAGTAATGGGTCATTTCATGACATTGGGCAAGGGATCATTTTATAGTCAACACATTACACGGGTTGGGATCACCTTATTATATAACACGGGCTACTAGTTGGGATACTAGTAGGGGGTAAGGATCCTTGTTACACAGGACACTAGTTGGAACACTAGTAGGAATACGAAACATTCCATGTAAGGCACTTGTGAGATGCTAGTACGGGTGGTGTAGAGCAAATGGATATCACCGAATATTTTAATGATGAAACTTAGAAATCTTGCGATGTTATACTTGATAGAAACCTTGCAATGTGATACTTGGCAGGAACCTTGTGATGCTACTCTTGATAGGAATATGGGATGTTATTCTTAGTTATCGTGCCTGTAGCTTATCTTGTCATCATGCTTATGTTTACTTTCAGTTTATTCATGCCATGTTATCTTTACCTGTTTTTATGTTGAAAGTCACTAGGACTTACTCAGCCTTTATGACTGACTCATTTTGTTTTGCCTCTTTTTCTTCCGTTCTCCCCCCCCCCCCCCCCAGGTTCCCAGGGTGGGAATACAGCTTAGTTCGGATCTTACCAAGCTTCAAGGCTCTTTCACGAATGGCTTGGATTTCTCTTGGCTATGGCTTGCTTTACTGTTTTACTTGGGGAATGATTTATGACTATGGTTTTATGCTTCTTTACTATTGCAAGACAGATTTCGATGTAATGGATTTAATGGCATTTTGATGTAAAAGGCTTTAGACCTTTCTAGATTTTAAAGAAACGAAATTTGGTTCTTCCGCTGTTTTATATGTTCTGTCTTGTAATATTTCTATATATGTTTACCTAGATAATGCTCCACCAAAGCTAGTGCATTCCCTTTGTGAGTGACACTAGCGGAGGTGGGGTGTTACAAAGATTGGCGGTGATAGAAAGAGTCATGGATGATGATTGTTTCCCTTGTATCGTCTTGGTGTAAATTATTCGACGTTGAAGGAAACACTCTTGGGTGCTTGTCTAATGTTGGTTTAGGCCTTCGGGGCTTATACTTGGGTGATGTCAAGCCTGATTAGAATGGTCTACACTTGATAATTGACTGCCATGAATGTACAGTTTATTCTACTTTATTATTGTAAACCCTATCACTACGATGTGGGGAAGACAGGTTTGGTTTCTACTTCATTATTGAAAAAGTTTAAGATTCTGCTAAATTTTGCTTCACTATTATTACCTGTTGTATATGTTCTATCCTTGCGTAGTGAGTGATATGACAGGTTCTGCTTGTGTTATCCTACCCTGATGATTGTCCATAGCTGCCTGACACGTTTTTCAGTGCATTATTTTCCTTTTTAAGTACAGGAGTTATGGGCGGTCGTCACATTTGGTATTAGAGATCTGGTTATCTATTTTAGCCAAAGTTTGAAGACAAAATTACGTATGAGAGAAGTATTCGTCGATTTCTGATGGATGTATACTATATTAGTGTAAATTATAATAGCGGTTGAACTCTGTTGTAATTTTTTTTGGATGTGGACTAAACATTCTATTTAACCGATTTAGAATGAGTCGCTGGCCATCGAGACACACTGTTAGGGAGGAGATTGTTCCAGGAGTGGGTGATGACAGTATACCAGATTACACAGCTATGTTCTAGGCTGTGATGATAGTGATCATGAGAAGGTTACCCACTCCAGGAGTAGCCGCAGTAGATGTTGGGGTTCTGGTGCAGGTACCGATAGTTGTGGACTTAGCAAAGCTGTGCAAGGACTTCAGTACTCTTGGTGGGAAGCCATTCAAGGGGACAAAGCTGACAGTTGAGATCCTAGGGTGAATGGATACTCGCATTCAGAATTTTGGAGACTTTGGGCATTGATGATGCGACTAAGAGAAAGCTTGCATCAATGCAGCTACAAGACAAAGCTATGGGATGGTGGAACTCTGTCACTTTAGAGACTCTAGAGAATGATATTACGTGGGATCAGTTCCGTGTCAAGTTTGAAACGAAGTTCATTTCTACGGCATAGAAGTCAGTTCTATTCAAAATGTTTGTGGAGTTGAAGCGGAATGGTCGACCAGTGTTGGACTATGTGTCAGATTTTGAGGCCTTATCCAAGTGTGCTCGTTCGTATATTGAGAATCCTTATCAGAAGAACGAGAAGTTTTTCATAGGCTTGGAAACTTATATTGGGAAGCCGTTGGTTGATCATCTGGTTAGCCCATATGAGAAGATTGTGGAGAAAGTTGTGCGAAATGGGTGTTTGTTTCCTAAGGAAGAAGCTGTTGTTGTTACAAGCAAAGAGGCTACGAAACCACAACAGGGTAGTAATAATAATAACAAGAAGAGGAAGAAACAATAGCTTAAAGGAAAGGATGTCAGAAGAAACCGAAAAGTGAGGTGGTTTGCTTTAACTGCCAAAAGAAGGTCCATTTCTCTAAGGATTGTAAGAATCCGGAAGTCAAAAAGAAGTGTTATAACTATGGTAAGCCTGGGCATCTCAAGAAGGATTGTCCAGAACTAGTTAAAGGAAAGTAGCTTGTGAAGGCATATGCTTAGGAGGTTGTGCCATCATCTTCAAGGGCTCCTACGGTAAAGGAGAAAAGGAAGAGTGTCGTCGTTCAAGGTATTCTTTTTGTTAGAGATGTTTCAGTTCGTGTGTTTCTTGATACTGGAGCATCACATTCTTTCATTTTCAATGAGCTTGTGTGCCACTAGGGTTTGGAACCCGAGATTTGTGATAGACCATTGATTGTGACTAATCTAGTTGGGTTTCGTCCAGTTTATGTGTGATTTGTCGTGGTCTAGTTTTGTCGAGTGATGGTTGATCCTTTGTGTGTGATTGCTTTGTTTTGAACTTCGAGGGTTTGGGATTATTTTGGGTATGGAATGGCTCAAGAGGTATGCGACAAAAGTGGATCGCGAAAAGCTCAAGGTGACAGTCGGGAATGTGGAAGGGCAAACGGTTGTTATCCGATGTAAGATCGAAGACGGTTTCTTCATAAGCTATTTATATTTGCTTGTGATTCCATGGGAATAATTGTCATCGGTGTCGACCGCAAGTTAGTTTAATGATGTCTTTGACAAGGTCAAAGGGTTGCCGCCATATCACGAGATTGAGTTCAGAATTGATTTGGTCAAAGGTGCTAGACCTATCGTCATGCCTCTTAGGCAGATGGCGCCTAAGGAACAATGAATGTTAGAGGTGAAAGTACGTGACCTTTTGGGAAAAGGATTCATTTGAAGAAGTGTTTCCGAATGGGGTGCATCAGTTATGTTTGCAACCAAGGTTGATGGATCTTTGAGATTGTGTGTGGATTATCGTGAGCTAAACAAGGTGACTAAGAAGAACAAGTATCCATTGCTAAGGATATACGACTTGTTCGACCAGCTTCATGAGGCCAAGGTGTTTTAACAGATGGATTTGGCAATGGAATTTCACCAGTTGAGAGTGGCAAGGGATAGTGTGCTGAAGACTGCTTTTAGGACACCATTCGGTTTCTTCGAATGGTTGGTGATGCCATTTGGGTTGACTAACGTGCTAGAGTATTTCGTGGATCTTATGAATCGGCTATTCGGAGATTAGTTGAACAAGTTTGTGCTCGTGTTCGTGGACGATATTCTGGTTTGCACCCGAAATGAGGAAGAACATAAGACACACTTACGAGTAATTTTGGAAATTTTGCGAAAGTATCAGCTGAGAGCTAAGTTTTCGAAGTGTCACTTCTAGAAGAGCGAAGTGAGGTTCTTATGCCATGTTGTTTCTGGAAATGGAATAGCGGTTAACCCCGTTAAGGTGGCATCAATCCAGGACTGGGATAGACCTAAGTTTGCTATGGATGTTCAGAATTTCCTTGGTTGGAGGGATATTATCGTCGTTTTATCAAGGGTTTCTCCAAGATAGTTGCACCATTAACAGGATTAGTGAAGAAGAATAAAATTTTCACTTGGGATGCGAGGTGTGAGCAAGCTTTTGTAATCATGAAAGAGAGACTGACGAGTGTTCTTGTTTTGACGATTCCAAGTGGGAATGAAGAAATAGTGGTATACACTGATGCATGTGGTACTGGACTTGGAGCAGTGCTGATGCAAAAGGATAAGGTTGTGGCCTACGCGAGTCAACAAATGAAGCTGCACGAAAGGAATTATCCAACTCATGATTTGGAGTTGGCAGCGATCTTGCCTTGAAGATGTGTAGACATTACTTGTTCGGAGTTCAATTCGAGTTGTTTGCGGATCACAAGTCGTTGAAGTTTCTTTTCTCCCAAAAGGATTTGAATCTTCGGCAACAACGGTGGTTAGTGTTTCTGGCATCGTATGATTTTGGTATAGCCTATACTCCTGGTAAAGATAACGCAGTGGCAGAAGTATTGACTCGAAGACATGCACGTTTGGGAACGATGTTTTCGGAATGGAAATACCTCGAGTGCTTGGCGGGGTTTGATTTTAGACTACGTTGTGAGTTGGAACCTGAAATGTTGGCAATCTTATCGATAAGACCTACTTTCATCTAAAGTATTGGCGAGGGCCTAAAGCGTGATGCAAAGCTTGTCGAGATTATCTAGAAGTTGGGACCAGAGAATAAACGGTTCAAGGTCAATCTAGAGGGTTGGCTTCGGAAAAAAATGATGACTGGTTGCTCTTGATATTGACAGACTGAGAGATGAGATTCTGAGGTAATGTCATCACTCGAAGTAGACGTTTCACCCCGGTGGTAACAAAATGTATCAGGACATGAGGTGAGCCTACTACTGGGAAGGGATGAAGAGAGATGTTGGAAAGTTTATCTCCAAATGTATGAACTGTTAGTACGTGAAAGCTGAATAGAAAAACCCAAGTGGATTGCTTCAGCCGTTGGAATTTCCTACATGAAAGTGGGAGAAGATATCGATGGACTACCAAGAACCAAGGCAGAAAACGAAGGAATTTGGGTCATAGTGGATCGCTTGACTAAAAGTGCTAGGTCTATTCCTGTTATATCGACTAGGACGACATTGAAGTTCGCTGAGCTTTATATTAAGTGGATAGTTCGATTCCATGATATACCCAAGAGCATAGTGAATTATCGAGATCCAGTATTCACGAGTAGATATTGGAAGAGTTTGTAGGAGACTTTGGGAACCAAGTTGTCTTTGAGTACTTCTTATCATCCCCAAACTGATGTTCAAACTAGGAGGGTTAACCGAGTTTTGGAAAATCTACTGAGGGCTTATGTATCAGACTTCGGAGGATCATGGGAAGACCATCTACATCTACTTGAGTTTTCATATAATAACAACTACCAGTCAAGCATTAGGATGGCACCATAAGAGGCATTGTATGGTAGACTATGTAATTCTCTAGCATGTTGGTTAGAGACTGAAGATAAATTAGTACTTGGGCCAGAGATGATAAGAGAGACCTCGGATTGTATCGAGATTGTTAGGCAATAAATGAAGGCAGCCCAAGACCATCAAAAGAGTTATGCTACAAGCGTGAAACATTTGGAATTCGATGTTGGCAATATGGATTTTGTGAAGGTTTCGCCGTTGAAGCATATTGTTCGGTTTAGAAGCAAAGGAAAGTTATCCCCAAGATTCGTTGGACCGTTCCAATAGTCGAACGAATTGGGAAGCTTGTATATAGGTTGGATTTACTAGAGAAGATGTCGAGTGTGCAGAATGTTTTCCATGTGTCGTGTCTACAGAAGTGTGTGCACGATTCGAATGTGGGTGTATCTCCGGAGTAGTACGAAGACCTAGAAGTCAAGACTATAGTTACGATACCTCGTAAGGCGCTTTGCGTTGTAGGTAATGACACGAAACAGCTTAGGAGGAAGATGGTTAAACTAGTCAAGGTGCAGGGGAGTGAGGATGATAACGATTGTATATGGGAAACAGAAGAGAGAATGAAGACGATCCATCCAGAACTCTTCGTTGGTATGACACATTAATGTCGTGTCACCTTACACCATTGTAACTTGTACTATTATCGACTGAATTCGCGTGTTAGGTTAAAACTATGGATGCATTTATTGATGGGTTCTAGTTTGATGGTAAATTAGCTGTTTGTGGACGGTAGGAATGCAGAATTGTTTTAGTTGCTTGTGTTTGCTTGGAATTTTAGAGGAGAAATTCCTAAGAGGAGAGAACGTAACGATCTGCATTTTACATATCGGAGGATCGTAAAATATTTTTATTTAATTCCTTAACGGCCGGATCATTCTCATATTTTGTTACATTGTTTGTGGGGATGTGAGACATGTCCATAATTTTTATCAATTTTATTCGTGACCATTTCGCCCCTTTTAGTTTTGTACAGGGAATAACTTTGAATGGGTCAGTTGCTAAGGTTGATTTAATTGGAGAGGAAATAGTGTTTCCAATTCCACAGAGTGGTCACGTTAAAGATTTGGTTCAACAGTTTGGGCGAAATCGTTGTTTTAGTGATGCACAATTTCTGTACAGGATTGGCTAGTCATTAATGGGTTGAATTGGTGTGGCCTATTAGTGGGTTGGTTAGAGGATATAAATAAAGGGGTAGAGGCATGGAGAATAGTTTACTTTCTTCATTCTCTCATTGGTTGAGCTCGTGATCCTCCTTGCTTAAGCAAATATATCTTTCCTCCATTAAAATTCTAGATCTATGCAAGAAGATTGAAGATCTACATAAAGTAAAGCTAGATATACATCAAGTAAAGCTTGATCTACATCAAGTGAGGGGAGATCGCATCAAATTAAGAGGTTTGAAGATCAATCTTCACCGTCCGAATTGGGAATTTAGCGATTTCAAGTTTGTTTGAAGATTTGGTGAGTGATAAGCGTCTCTCACATGGATTCAATCAAGTACATGTGTTGTTTGATCTTATATTCATCATTTCAAGTTGTTTTCATGTAGATCTAATCGATGTAAGTATGATTTCAATTCAAATCATCATAGGATCATTTGTAGCAACTTATAAATGGTAATTTTATATGATAATTCTATATTTATATCCATTTTTTCGATTTGATCATTTGTTTAATCATGACTTGGTGAATATCACATGTTCTTTGATGTATTGGAGTTTGTATGGTGATCGTTTTAGTTTGTCTTTGAATCATTGTTGGAAACATATGAGATCAGAATCAATGTTGCTTGGATCAGATTGGTTTTAGTTAGATTGTTTCTTGAAGTACAGGACGTGATGAATCGAGCAACATTCTTTGATGGATCGATGTTGGCATGACGGATTGGATCAACTTCAAAAAGTATGGATCCGCTGAAGAGAGTAGGTGGATTGGAAATGATCCATTAATTTTCCAATGTTTCGGATTACAACGTTTGGAAATGCTGTGAAAGGTGCATGGATCGGCTATGATCTAGGCATGGATCATGCACGTAAAAAAGATGGATCAGCCCGCATTTTCATTGATGGATCAGAAGAAACTCGATGGATTGCATCCGATCCATCTGAATGATAGCGTTGGGTAAACGCTGTTAAAAGTCTGGATCAGGCACAATCCATAGGTGATTGGATCAGCTGATCTTTATGAGTTGCACACGAGAATTTTGTTGGATCATCCAAGCTCCAGGCCTATGGATCGTGAATGATCCATAGTGGATTATTAGTGGGAAATGACAACGTTTTTAAAATGCTGTGAAATGGGTGCTGAATTGCTGTAAACACAGAATGCTCTCACATGTATCATGCCTACTGATATTGAGCTGCAGCATTTTGGAAACACTGTGGAATGTTATCTACAGCAAAAACCAAAAAGATGACTGAATATCGACCAAACGATGTAAGTTTTGGGTAGACGATGATCATGGCTTTGATGTGCGAAGTGTTGTGAAGTGTTCATTTATCGATGAAACGCAAAGAATATACTGACGACTTAAGTGGGTTTTTAGCTCGTTGATAATGGTTGCTCAAGTGTGTTTTGAGCTTATGGATAGTCGTCGATGATGACGACTAGAGTTATGAAGGCCAAGAAATTACCGTTATCATAGGTTCTAAGGGACTCAAAGGAGGGGTATAATAGGGATGCCTAAATGATCGGTTGAATGGTCGAGTAACCTGGGCAGTCATGATGGGCCTAGAGATACGAGTCACGATGGCGTATTGAGTTTTTGCTAGAACCACAGTTTAACATTAGACCTTGACGGAGGGGATGATGTTGAACCAGTCATATGATTAACGATAGTTTCAAAGCAAGATCGGCGGTGATAGCCTGTGTCATGGATGATGATAGTTTCAAAGCAAGATCGGCGGTGATAGCCTGTGTCATGGATGATGATTGTTTCGCTTGTATCGTCTTATGTATATTATTCGACGTCAAAGAAAACATCTCTTGGGTGCTTGTCTGATGTTGGCTTAGGACTTCGGGGCTTGTACTTTGGATATGTCGACACCGATTAGAATAGTCTACGCTTGATAACTGATTTCCATGAATGAACTGTTTGTTCTACTTGATTATTGTAAAGGCTATCACTGTTTGATGTGAAGAAGATGGGTTTGAGTTCTTCTCTGTTGATGTGGTAGATTAGTTGATTAATCTGCCTATTCTCATATACTTTATTGATGATGTTAGATAATTGTTTTATCGCTCATTAAAACTGTTGTCTGACTCAAGGTTTTATGTTTCCTATTATTACCTTGGGCTATTCATCCATGTTTTGGATGGGCAGACTGAGAAGCAAGTGATAGGTAGTTGATCTTAATGAGGCAATGCTACTGAGTGATGACAAGTTGGAGGCTTACGTATTAGTTCATGTTATCTACTATTTGTTGTTTCTCTGCTGCTATGTTGATGTATTCTCTGAGAGACTTGTAGTGAGGCACTTTGTATAGACTCTTATAGTGTAATCCAATGTTGTGTGGATGTTTCATGGTGATATAAAAAAGTTTAAGATTCTACTCAATTCTGCTTCACTATTATTGTATGTTGTATATGTTCTATTATATTTGATTCTTGCATAGTGAGTGATACGACATGTTCCGCTTGTGTTACCCGACCCTTATGATCGTCCATAGCTTCCTGGCATGTCTTTCAGTGTATTATTTTCCTTTTTAAGTGCAGGAGTTATGGGAGTCGTCACTGTCGGATTCTCTGAAACAGAAAAAGTTGGGTCCAAAATGAAAAGATCTTTCAAATAAATCTATGAAAATCCAAAGGTTAGATCTTGAGATACGTCTAAATCAAATTTGAATATAAATAGTGTCAGGATCCGTAATGACCTGAAATTCAAGATTTGTGAAATGAACTATTTTTATATTATTAAAAATAGAGAAAACTTATGATAAATCATAATAAATGATTAAAAAGTAATTTGGATTTAATATATCTAGTTTTGAATGATATAAGGTAATCTTGTGAAAATTAGCTTCTTTGATAAAGTGATTGAAACGGTTTCAAGTAAATAAATAGTTAACCAAATTAAGTTTTTCCAATGTATGAACTGGATGAGATTGGAATGGAAAATATCTTCGGATATTTCAGTGTTGGATTCCGTGATTATACAGATACTATTTCAAGAATTTGGAAGATATCGATATTGTTATTCCCGATACGGTATCTATTGATTGCAGAAATTGGTATTGAATATAAGCTGATATAATTTATATTCAAAGCCTTGTATTAAGTATCAAATTGTATTTTGTGTTTCAACATTAAAACTAAGTTTGGGTTTTAATAAATCTTTAATTAGATTTGAAATGTAAGAAGGTAATTAAATTTACCAAAACACGAGAGGTGATAGAACCAAATATTGTAACGACCCGGAAAATCTAAACCAATTTAAAATTTTTAAATTGACTATTTTAGTGAATTTTAAATATTTAAAATAAATTTTTTGAATAATAACGATGAACAGTAAGTTTGAATTGACATTGAAAATAAATATAATTACTTTGAATTATAAACAAGGCCTGTAAAGGCGCGGTAATTTCAAAATTTGAATTCAAACTTTGACTGACTATACCGGGTGCAAAACAAAACGGATTTGAGTGAAACCAAAAATATTTAAATCTGTTAGTGAATATCTTTCTAACGAATCTGAAAAATCGAAGTTTCATAGTAGGAAGCAAAAGTTATGGCCAAATAAATTTTCAGAAAGGTCGTCATAGAAATTATATAGCCCGTGAAAATGGCCATTTTGCATACGACCTCGGAATTCGACGAATCCACTTATGTTGGATCCGGGATGTGAAGTCATTGCAAGGTTTCAAATTTCATAATTTTTGAATCTAGTATGTGAGCGTGGCAAAGGAAAATGTGTTTTTGGTCAATTACAGTTAAATTGGATCGACCAGAAATGGGCCATTTTGCAAAAGGTCTCAGAATTCGACAAAACCAGTTTTGTTGGGACCTTATCGTCAAAACATAGCTAGATTTATTTTTCTGGAATTTTTCGAATCAGTGTGTGGCCCCGGCAAATTGAAATGTACGTTCAAATTAAATATTGAATGTTTTATATTTTAATTTGAAGAAAAACTGACTGAAACAGTCGAATGGGCCTTCGAAACATATCCCATTGTGTCCGGGATGGGGGTATTTAGCTAGGGGCAACAGTCGTTGAGTTTGATTTCGAGTTCGTGTGCGAAAACCCTAATTTTTGAAATATATAAATAATGGGCCAATCAAATAATTCCTTCATTAATAAACAAAAATAAAAAAATCTCGAAACCCCCCCGTATCAGCCTCGATGAACGGCGGAAGTGAGCTCCATCCTTCCCGTCCAAATTCCGACCGCTCCGTTGATCGTTGACCCCCGACCCTTTGCAACTTTTTGAAGATCACCCCGAGCTCTTCAAATCCATTGCAACCTCCACCCCCACCATCGCGTATCCATCGAGATCCGCCCCTCCAAACATCTGTCGTTCTTTGCTCCGCCGCCGCCACCTGGGACGATCGAACTGGCCCACTCCCCCACACGCCTGAGCGCCTCCCCTAGCTCGTCGATGCTGCGTAGGCCGATCTTCCTCTCGCTACACCATTTGATCGAAATTCGAGACCCTAGTTTTGAAGAAATCAGACAGGTAACGGCTGAAATTAATTTCAACTATATTATAGCAGTTTAAAGCGCTACGGTTTTTGTTTTCACTGTAAAAATCATATCTTTTTCGTTTCTTGACGAAATTCAGTGAAACAAGAGACAGTGGACGCGAGTGGACGTCTTCTACATTCTAGAAGAGACCACATATTTTTCTGAGCCTTCTGCTATTTTTGGTGGAGTGGAACCCAATGTGAGATTTCTAATTTATAAATGATATGGAAAATGACAATATATAAATTATATAATCGATGTATGACTTGTATTGGCATTGTAAACCTCATGTATAAGCGTTGTATAGGTCGTACGTTCGATGTATGAGTTATATATGCATTGTAAAAATTATATATGTGTTGAAATAGAAGTGAAATGCTTATATTTAAATATATATATATATATATATATATATATATATATATATATACGCCCCTCGTCCACAAACTATGGACGATATTTATTGGTTGTGATTGGTGTGAAAATTGGTTGATTCCGAATGGTTGATTATAATTGTTTGTGGTCGAAATTGATTGATTGTGGTTGAAAAATACCCGTTTGTGGTAGAGAAATATTTGGTTGAAACCACATAGAATTATTTTGTGGAAATGAAAAATATATACATGTCGCCTGCGTGCGAACTAGATGCATGATTCCCCATTGTCAAAAGCTGCGAGGCTTTAAGGTAGAGCGAGGAGCCGTACTAGGGACGGTCCCAGTTTTAACTACCCTGCCGTTATGCTGCCGAAATTTTGAATAATATTCATGTGTTAGAATTATTTTCATGTGTTGAATTGAAATTCATTCGTTGAATAGAATTCATGTGTTGAAAGGTATTCGTGTTTTAAATAAATTGTTTTGCAATAAAAATCACCTTTTTATCTATATATATATAAACTATAGAAAACCTTCATGTGTTGAATCGATATTCATTCGTTGAATAGAAATTCATGTGTTGAATGGTATTCGTGTTTTAAATGTAAAAATCACATTTTTATCTATATATATAAACTATAGAAAACCTTCATGTGTTGTATTGAAATTCATTCGTTGAATAGAATTCATGTGTTGAATGGTATTCGTGTTTTAAATATAAAAATCACCTTTTTATCTATATATATAAACTATAGAAAACCTTCATGTGTTGAATTGAAATTCATTCGTTGAATAGAATTCATGTGTTGTATGGTATTCATATTTTGAAAGAAATTGTTTTATAACAAAAATCCTATTTTTATCATCAATATGAACTATATAAAATACTCATGTTTTGAAATAAATTGTTTTATAATAAAAATCATATTTTTATTACCTATATGAATTATATAAAATAATCGCGTTTTGAAATGAATTGTTTTACAATAAAAATCACCTTTCTATCATATACATGAATAGTTAAAAATAGTGAAGTGTTGAAATAGAAGTCTGTTGGATAAAAATATCATTTTTATCAAATGTATGAAAAGGAAATGGTTTTGAAATCGAAGGATCGATTATATTTATATATATATATATATATAAAAAATATAATTAAAATATATCGAATAACGAAGCTGCAGTTCGTGTTTTGAAACCGTGATTTCAAACGATTAGTGCGGGAGATCCGACCAACGGATTTTCCCGAAACCGCAACCGTTGGGTTCGCTTTGGAAATATCTTTCCAACGGCACCAACTTTGTAAAAATCCAACTGTTGGATTGTCTGGAATGTTTAATTCAAATCTGAAGAAAAACAGTGCCAGAATCGATTATATTTATATATATAAGTGTAATTATATTAAATCGAATAACGACGCTGCAGTTCGTATTTTGAAATCAAAACTTCAAACGATTATATCGGGAGATCCGACCGTCGGATTTTCCCGAAACTGGAACCGTTGGATTCATTTTGAAAAGATCTTTCTAATGATGTAAATTTTGTGAAGATCCAACGGTTAGATTTTCAGACATGTGTAAATCAAATCTGAAGAAAAACAGTGCCACGGCCGCGTTATGGCCCGAAGCGTCGTTTTGAATAAATTGGCTATTTTAAAATAAATAAAAATAGTGATAAATCGTTATAAAATATTATAAATGATATGGATGTGAAATTTAGGAACTAACTGATGGTTGGATAAGTCGAATGGTTTCTTGGGTATTGATCTGATGTTGGTTTCGGCCTTCGGGGTTAATATTTGGGAAATCATTCTCTTACTGATTGATGGTTAGTGACTAATGAATTGAAATAATGCGTAGTAGTGTTTGTGTAGCACTTGTTTATTATATACGCGAGTTGCTCAGAAAGACCGGGTTTATCCCATTCTGAATAACTGAATCGCCGATAAGAAATCGAAGATGAAGACGGTGGTCGAAGACCGGAGATCTTCACCTCGTTTGGATGGTAACCGAGGTCCTGATTGGGAGGCATCCCGAAATATGGATAATGAGTGGTGATCGTCCAGACGTACGTGGTGATCGATGGGTTTGCAAGGTTTATAGTGCCTCCGGTTTTGTTCAGACCCAGAACGGACTTGCAAATGGACAGTGTGTCTGACATTGGAATTTATTCTGTGTGATTGATAGCCATCAGTTGCACGGTGTGAATTGCCTATGTGGCATGCTAAGATGCAGTGATCAGGGCTTCTGTTGAAAAGCAAAGTCTTGTGGTGATGATCAAAGCACCGCCTGTGTGGCGTAGCTTTGTGTATAACGTGAAATCGCGAGCCTCACACCCCGGTATGAACCAGAAACGGGAGAGGACCTCAGGGAGGACATGCGTTTCTTTCTAGCTAGAAGTGGCGTTAGTGGTTTTACACACCCTGACGAGATTGACTTATGTGGTTGTTGCGGTTGCGAGGCGCCTCAGATATATCGGTCGATCCGGGACCCATGGAGTCATTCGTTGGCTCATTTACGCCCCAAAGGGCGGGGAAACGTAGTGTTTAGGAATTTTAATCCACATCGGTGGACCGACCCTGTCGCTCTAAGGGCCCACCTGTGTCTGGGTCCTGAGGCTCGGGCTAGGCAGTCTCGAAGTCGGTAAGGACTATCTTTTGCCTTGGTTCATGACAGAAATCCAATTTCCAAATACGACATCATGCGGTTTTGATTGTATATATATATATGGCGACATGATATATGGTACCCATGCCGTCTATGATTGATAGTTATGATTGAAATTGTTTTTGAAACCTATAAACACTAGTAATAATATCAAATGCTTTTGTTTTATTCGTATCAAGCATATTTTGGCCATTATAAGGTAAAAACTCTATCCTCCGGTTTGCGTTGCATTGTGTGATGGGAACTGAGTCTTATAATGGCTTCATTTTTATAAAAAGCATTGCGATGTTTAAAAGAATGATTTGTTTTAAAGCACTGGCAATCCAATGGAGTAAACCCGTTCCGCGAAAGTGGCGTGGTCCTACGATTAGCCATATTATAGATTGTGTTAAGTAGATTTCTCATACCAGTCCCATGACTGACTCGTAGTTTGTTTCACTTTCAAACTCGGGTGCCCCTTTTTCTACACGGGCAGCCTTGTATTCAGTTTATTAGCAGGCTCTTTCTGGATAGCTGGAGCTGAAGATGGATTCTATCATTTATCTCTTTTTATGCTGTTCAGCTCCTATTGTACATATTATGTTATTTTCCGCTGTTGACATTTATGCATAGCTGAACTGTATTTGTACTAAGTATGATCCTGTATACTGTGTAACTCTGATGATTATTGTTTATACAGTGATTATTTGTTCATTATCTGGTGTATTTATCTATTTCTGTCCTGCTATTATCTGTTTATGTGTTATATTCCAAGGATTACCCTTGCCACCATCAGTACGGGGTTTGGGGTCGTCTCATTTGGTATCAGAGCTTTGGTTAAGCTTAGTGCTGGAATATAACATATTAACGAACTCGTCAGAGATAGAACCAGTAATGTTCTAGGACGAATAACTCATTACATATAGGATCAGAAATATCCTAGTATGAGTATCGTAGAATCAGAACAACTCGTTAGAGATGGGGTCAGAAGTGCCCCAGAACGAGTCGAGAGTTATATGTTTATAAATAACGTACTTGTGATTATATATAGTCTGGTTTTAGAAATATAATTTATGAATATATAAAAGTATATGATTTTGAAAAGTCAAAAAACAAATTGATTGTTGTTTGTGTTGTGTGATAGCAGATTTGATTGATTAATTTATTAAAACGATAGTTAATTTAATCAATAAGAGAATGAATGATAGAATTTATTCGATTAAATCACACATTGAACTGATATAAAAATAGATAGAAATATATACATGTGCATCATATATGTTTGAACCGGTAAATGGATAGCTGTTGTGTAAAGAAATTATTTGCGTGCTCGACAAATAGGTAATCCTTAATGAGTTGGATGCGAAATATTATTATATCAACTCCTATGAATGCCATTGGATGCGGAGTGCTGGTTATTCTATGTGTAATTTATAAATGTCGTCATAGGATAGTAACAATTAATTTTGAACTACACTACATGGCATACTTCTTGAAGATAGGCATACTTCATCATATACCACATAAGCATTTGGAGCTTGTGTGACGAGGTGGAAGATTTACCATACGAGCGAGAGGCTTATATGGCGATGACTATATTTTACAGGTTGAACTGATGACTAATATGGATCTTACAAAATTGTAACGGTAAATTGCCGGATTAATAAAAACCGCACACGGGTCTGGAGTTGACAATAATCACGTCTCTCTAGTCATTAGATACGACACATGGATTATTTATTTCCCACATGGGACGAGGTGACGAGAATTTATTCTCTGGAGCAATTAAAATACACACTCCCTCAGGCTTTGACAGGGTGACGAGAATTTATTCTCTGGAGTTATTATCTATACACGCTCCCCTGTAAACACCAGAATATATCACTATAAATATGTGTGTGCTTTATAGGATTTATTGGGTACCTAATACGGCCCAATAAATTTCCAAACCCCTCCCTGTACAAAGGAGGTTATAGCGAAATTTTTCGAAAATTCCGGGTGTTAGCCAAATTTTTGAAGAATTTGAAAATTCTCAGAAACTGAAAAGTTGGAGAATGGAAGCCAGATTGGAAGTAGAGTTGATTAATCAAACCACTTTCGACTTTGTTCCTTTTCGGGGATGAAAAGTTTTAAGTGGGGGAGATTGTAACGACCCGGAAAATCTGAACCAATTTAAAAATTTTAAATTGGCTATTTTAGTGAATTTTAAATATTTAAAATTAAAATTTTGAATAATAACGATGAAAAGTAAGTTTGAATCGACATTGAAAATAAATATAATTACTTTGAATTATAAACAAGGCCTGAAAAGGCGCGGTAATTTCAAAATTTGAATTCAAACTTTGACTGACTATACCGAGTGCAAAACAAAACGGATTTGAGTGAAACCAAAAATATTTAAATCTGTTAGTGAATATCTTTTTAACGAATCTGAAAAATCGAATTTTCATAGTAGGAAGCAAAAGTTATGGCCAAATGAATTTTCAGAAAGGTCGATGTAGAAAATATATAGCCCGTGAAAATGGCCATTTTGCATACAACCTCGGAATTCGACGAAACCACTTTTGTTGGATTCGGGATGTGAAATCTTTGCTAGGTTTCAAATTTCATAATTTTTGAAGCTAGTATGTGAGCGTGGCAAAGGAAAATGTGTTTTGGTCAATTATAGTTAAATTGGATCGACCAGAAATGGGCCATTTTGCAAAAGGTCTCAGAATTCGACGAAACTAGTTTTGTTGGGACCGTTTCATCAAAACATAGCTAGATTTATTTTTCTGGAATTTTTCGAATCAGTGTGTGGCCCCGGCAAATTGAAATGTACGTTCAAATTAAATATTGAATGTTTTATATTTTAATTTGAAGAAAAACTGACTGAAACAGTCGAATGGGCCTTCGAAACATACCCCATTGTGTCCAGGGTGGGGGTATTTAGCTGGGGGCGACAGTCGTTGGGTTTGATTTCGAGTTCGTGTGCGAAAACCCTAATTTTTGAAATATATAAATAATGGGCCAATCAAATAATTCCTTCATAAATAAATAAAAATAAAAAAATCTCGAAACCCCCCCGTATCAGCCTCGATGAACGGAGGAAGTGAGCTCCATCCTTCCCGTCCAAATTCCGACCGCTCCATTGATCGTTGACCCCCGACCCTTTGCAACTTTTTGAAGATCTCCCCGAGCTCTTCAAATCCATAGCAATCTCGACCCCCCACCATCGCGTATCCATCGAGATCCGCCCCTCCAAACATCTGTCGTTCTTTTCTCCACCGCCGCCACCTGGGACCATCGAACTGGCCCACTCCCCCACGCGCCTGAGCACCTCCCCTAGCTCGTCGATGCTGCGTAGGCCGATCTTCCTCTCACTACACCATTTGATCGAAAATCGAGACCCTAGTTTTGAAGAAATCAGACAGGTAACGGCTGAAATTAATTTCAACTATATTATAGCAGTTTAAAGCGTTACGGTTTTTGTTTTCACTGTAAAAATCATATCTTTTTCGTTTCTTGACGAAATTCAGTGAAACAAGAGACAGTAGACTCGTGTGGACGTCTTCTACATTCTAGAAGAGACCGCATATTTTTCTGAGCCTTCTGCTATTTTTGGTGGAGTGGAACCCAATGTGAGATTTCTAAGTTATAAACGATATGGAAAATGATGATGTATAAATTGTATAGTCGATGTATGACTTGTATAGGCGTTGTACACCTCATGTATAAGCGTTGTATAGGTCGTACGTTCGATGTAGAAGTTATATATGCGTTGTAAAAATTATATATGTGTTGAAATAGAAGTGAAATGCTTATATATAAATAAATATAAATATATATATATATATACGCCCCTCGTCCACAAACCATGGATGATATTTATTGGTTGTGATTGGTGTGAAAATTGGTTGATTGCGAATGGTTGATTATAATTGTTTGTGGTCGAAATTGATTGATTGTGGTTAAAAAATACCCATTTGTGGTTGAGAAATATTTGGTTGAAACCACATAGGATTAGTTTGTGGAAATGAAAAATATATACATGCCGCCTGCGTGCGAACTAGATGCATGATTCCCCATTGTCAAAATCTGCGAGGCTTTAAGGTAGAGCGAGGAGCCGTACTAGGGACGGTCCCGGTTTTAACTACCCTGCCGTTATGCTGCCGAAATTTTGAATAATATTCATGTGTTAGAATTATTTTCATGTTTTGAATAGAAATTCATTCGTTGAATAGAATTCATGTGTTGAAAGGTATTCGTTTTTTAAATAAATTGTTTTGCAATAAAAATCACCTTTTTATCTATATATATATATAAACTATAGAAAACCTTCATGTGTTGAATCGATATTCATTCGTTGAATAGAAATTCATGTGTTGAATGGTATTCGTGTTTTAAATATAAAAATCACCTTTTTATCTATATATATAAACTATAGAAAACCTTCATGTGTTGAATTGAAATTCATTCGTTGAATATAATTCATGTGTTGAATGGTATTCGTGTTTTAAATATAAAAATCACCTTTTTATCTATATATATAAACTATAGAAAACCTTCATGTCTTGAATTGAAATTCATTCATTGAATAGAATTCATGTGTTGAATGGTATTCATATTTTGAAAGAAATTGTTTTATAATAAAAATCCTATTTTTATCATCAATATGAACTATATAAAATACTCCTGTTTTGAAATAAATTGTTTTATAATAAAAATCATATTTTTATTACCTATATGAATTATATAAAATAATCGCGTTTTGAAATGAATTGTTTTACAATAAAAATCACCTTTCTATCATATACATGAATAGTTAAAAATAGTGAAGTGGTGAAATAGAAGTCAGTTGGATAAAAATATCATTTTTATCAAATGTATGAAAAGGAAATGGTTTTGAAATCGAAGGATCGATTATATTTATATATATATATAATTAATTAAAATATATCGAATAACGAAGCTACAGTTCGTGTTTTGAAACCGTGATTTCAAACGATTAGTGCGGGAGATCTGACCATCGGATTTTTCCGAAACCGCAACCGTTGGGTTCGCTTTGGAAATATCTTTCCAACGGAACCAACTTTTTAAAAATCCAACGGTTGGATTGTATGGAATGTTTAATTCAAATCTGAAGAAAAACAGCGCCAAAATCAATTATATTTATATATATATATATATAAGTGTAATTATATTAAATCGAATAACGACGCTGCAGTTCGTATTTTGAAATCGAAACTTCAAACGATTATACCGGGAGATCTGACCGTCGGATTTTCTCGAAACTGAACCGTTGGATTCGTTTTGAAAAGATCTTTCTAATGATGTAAATTTTGTGAAGATCCAACGGTTAGATTTTCAGATATGTGTAAATCAAATCTGAAGAAAAACAACGCCACGGCCGCGTTATGGCCCGAAGCGTCGTTTTGTATGAATTGGCTATTTTAAAATAAATAAAAATAGCGATAAATCATTATAAAATATTATAAACGATATGGATGTGAAATTTAGGAACTAACTGAAGGTTGGCTAAGTCGAATGGTTTCTTGAGTATTGATCTGATGTTGGTTTCGGCCTTCGGGGTTAATATTTGGGAAATCGTTCTCTTACTAATTGACGGTTAGTGACTAATGAATTGAAATGATGCGTAGTAGTGTTTGTGTAGCACTTGTTTATTATATACGCGAGTTGCTCAGAAAGACCGGGTTTATCCCATTCTGAATAACTGAATCGACGATAAGAAATCGAAGATGAAGACGGTGGTCGAAGACCGGAGATCTTCACCTCGTTTGGATGGTAACCGAGGTCCTGATTGGGAGGCATCCCGAAATATGGATAATGAGTGGTGATCGTCCAGACGTATGTGGTGATCGATGGGTTTGCGAGGTATATAGTGCCTCCGGTTTCATTCAGACCCAGAACGGACTTGCTAATGGACAGTGTGTCTGACATTGGAATTTATTCTGTGTGATTGATAGCCATCAGTTGCACGGTGTGAATTGCCTGTGTGGCATGCTAAGATGCAGTGATCAGGGCTTCTGTTGAAAAGCAAACTCTTGTGGTGATGATCAAAGAACCGCCTGTGTGGCGTAGCTTTGTGTATAACGTGAAATCGCGAGCCTCACACCCCGTTATGAACCAGAAACGGGAGAGGACCTCAGGGAGGACATGCGTTTCTTTCTAGCTAGAAGTGGCGTCAGTGGTTTTACACGCCCTGACGAGATTGACTTATGTGGTTGTTGCGGTTGTGAGGCGCCTCGGATATATCGATCGATCCGGGACCATGGAGTCATTCGTTGGCTCATTTACGCCCCAAAGGGCGGGGAAACGTAGTGTTTAGGAATTTTAATCCACATCGGTGGACCGACCCTGTCGCTCTAAGGGCCCACCTGTGTTTGGGTCCTGAGGCTCGGGCTAGGCAGTCTCGAAGTCGTTAAGAACTATCTTTTGCCTTGGTTCATGACAGAAATCCAATTTCCAAATACGACATCGTGCGGTAATAATATATGGTACCCATGCCGTCTATGATTGATAGTTATGATTGAAATTGTTTTTGAAACCTATAAACACTAGTAATAATATCAAATGCTTTTTTTTATTCGTATCAAGCATATTTTGGCCATTATAAGGTAAAAACTCTATCCTCCGGTTTGCGTTGCATTGTGTGATGGGAACTGAGTCTTATAATGGCTTCATTTTTATAAAAAGCATTGCGATGTTTAAAAGAATGTTTTGTTTTAAAGCACTGGCAATCCAATGGAGTAAACCCGTTCCGCGAAAGTGGCGTGGTCCTGTGATTAGCCATATTATAGATTGTGTTAAGTAGATTTCTCATACCAGTCCCATGACTGACTCGTAGTTTGTTTCACTTTCAAACTCGGGTGCCCCTTTTTCTACACAGGCAGCCTTGTATTCAGGTTATTAGCAGGCTCTTTCTGGATAGTTGGAGCTAAAGATGGATTCTATCATTTATCTCTTTTTATGTTGTTCAGCTCCTATTGTACATATTATGTTGTTTTCCGCTGTTGACATTTATGTATAGTTGAACTGTATTTGTACTAAGTATGATCCTGTATACTGTGTAACTCTGATGATTATTGTTTATCCAGTGATTATTTGTACATTATCTGGTGTATTTATTTATTTTTGTCCTGCTATTATCTGTTTATGTGTTATATTCCAAGGATTACCCTTGCCACCGTCAGTACGGGGTTTGGGGTCGTCTCATATACTCGGTTGTTGACATTTGTTGTTGTTGATGGATTGTTTTGATTGTGCTCGATCAGTTTATGAGCAGGTATGCTTTTACATTTATCATTGGGTTGGGTAGAAATACTTGCATGATAACACCTGATGATTAATTTCATGATTTGATTATGAGGTGTGTCGTGATATTGTATGGTTCTTTTAAAATTTAATGAATGGTTTTTGGTATGAGATTTCATTAAGAGAAAGGAATTGTTGTTCCCGATTTTGGACAGGGAATGTTTTATAAAACAGAAGGATTTCGGAGGCTAAACCCGATGTTTTCGAAATGATTTGGAAATGGATGGTGTATTTGACATTGTATTTCACAACATAGGCGATTAGTTCCAGTTGATGATATTTTTGTTGGTAGTGGATAATTTATTCTCTTAGCTTAATACCCTTCTTCGAGGCGTGCGAGCTCAAAGGTTATATGATCAATAGTGACTGATCATATATGTAAATTAGCAATGTGAAACACTTTGGTTTGAAAGTACATGTGACTATTATTATTGGGAAATGGTTGTTATTCCACTTTGGGATATAAAATGATTTAGTGTGTCATGAAAGATTCGAGTAACCCTAAGGACTAAAAGTATGGGTGGGACCAAGGACCTTAAGAATTGTTCAGTAGTCGGTGTAGCCTGCACCGTTAGTGAGAGGTGCACACATGCACACACATACACACACACACACACACACGCATATATACATACATACATATATATGTCAAAAGAGAAGGTGTATGCCCTTTGCCTTGTTGACAGGAGAAACCTCCCGATATTTGGTTGCATCGTTTTGTTATGCATGTATTGTGAAATTTTGGAGTTCATATCTCCAAATGTTTTGGTTTGAGATCATGAAGTGAAATCTACTTTGATATGAAAGCTAGATATGTATATCAAATGTTTTGAAATAAGAAATCGGGAATAAAGTCTAAAGAAATAGCTTCTGTAATGTGAATTCTATTTCGAAAAATATGAATTTGGGATTTAAGCCTAAATGGGTAGTTAAGGGTTGCATGTTGTTTGATGCATCGTAGACTGTATAATAAATTTATAGTAGTTGTTTGTGCACTGGCATTTCTGAGGAGTAAACCTGTTCCGTGTTATATGGCATGGTCCGGTGATATGCCTTATTTTAAATAAGTTAGTTTAACTATAGGGTTTCTCATATCAACCCTATGACTGACACGTAGTTTGTTTTTCCCTTGCAAACTCGGGTGCCCATATTTTCCACAGGGGAAGTTGGGTCGTTTGTTCTAAATATACTTTTCTTGATCAGGATTCTGGATTGAAGCTTAAAGTTGTGTCCAGAGCATTGGATAGTCTTCCGCTGTGTTAGTTGATATTTTCCGTTATTTATTGTATTTATTGCAATTTATCTTCCATTGTATTATTTGCGATGTACTCTAATATATTATGTATTCTGATGTAATATTGATATGATGTTAATAAAAGTCTTTTGTGTTTTGTTCTGAGGTCGTTGCATGCCCAAAGTTAACGACGCAAGAATTTCTGACTTTTGGATCAAACCTGTGCTGCTTACGGTCAATTCAAAGTGTGAAGGTTTTCGGGTCGTTACAGATGGTATTAGAGCTTTGATTAATTCAAAAGCTTTGGGCTATAACTCGTTAGAAGAGGGATAAAAGACACATTAGAGGTAGGATTAGTAACATCCTATAAGAGTAACTAATTAGAGATGGGGCTAGTAATGCCCCCTGAATGAGTTAAGAGTACTACGTATATGAGAGAGCGTAATTGCGATATAAAAATAAACTTGCTTACGTCTTTGTTCCTTTTCGGGTATGAAAAGTTTTTAAGTGGTGGATTGTAATGACCCAATTTTTGGTCAATTAAAAATTTGATTTTTAAATTAACTTTATGAAGATTTTTGGTCGATTTTGAAAATTCGACGATTTAACACTATTTCAAAAATTTACAATGGAACATTTTTCAAACGATCTCGAATTCAACGAAACTAACTTTATCAGATCCAGAACATCGAAAAATAGTAGGATTCCAAATTTCATGTTTTTTGGAGTTAATATGTGAGCGTGCGAGAATAAACGCGTATTGGGTCAATCAATCAAAATTAAGCAGGGTTAGGGTTGGGGTTGGCTGCCACTTCTGAGCTCTACAATGGTTAAGTTTCTGAAACCAAACAAAGCTGTCATCCTACTGCAAGGCCAATTCGCCGGCCGTAAAGCGGTCATTGTTAGGAACTTTGACGATGGCACCCGCGACCGTGCTTACGGTCACTGCCTGGTCGCCGGTATTATGAAGTACCCCAAGAAGGTCATCCGTAAGGATTCGGCGAAGAAGACAGCAAAGAAATTCAGAGTTAAGGCTTTCGTGAAGGTTGTGAACTACAGTCATGTAATGCCTACTCGGTACACACTCGATGTCGATTTGAAGGATGTTGTTACCCTTGAAGCGCTACAGTCGAAGGATAAGAAAGTTGAAGTTATCAAAGAGGTGAAGAAGAGGTTCGAGGAGAGATTCAAAACCGGAAAGAACAGGTGGTTGTTTACAAAGTTGAGATTTTGAGTGTTATGCGGAGTAGTTTCCAGTGGTAAAGCTTTTAAAACTGTTAAACTTGTGAAAGTTAATCTTTTAAATTTGTTGTCTATGGATTATTGTTATTCTTCCTCTAATGTTGTGTGGTAATTCAAAACCTAGTATTGCTTAAAAAAAAATCAAAATTAAGCGAAAACGTGATAAAATAAAATAAGGGTTAAACGAACTCCAAACTCGACGAGACCTATTTTGTTGGATCCGTAATTACATTTTATGCTAGGATTCAATTTTAGTGTAAAAAGGAATTGCCGTTTGATCACATGATTGGAAGAACTGGAGCTGCATTTTGTGTTTGTCAATAAGATAGTGAGCCAAAAAGGCTGAAATGAGGTGCCGAGGCATCAACAGAGCAAGGTGTTTTTGTTCCCTCTCTCTCCTAGCCGACACCTCGCTAATCCGCGACAAACTCCTTTTCATAAAACCCCCTCTCCTTTTCTTCTTCTTCTCATTTTATTTCTCCTCCTCCATTTTCACTTCACCTTCTCCTCCTTGCCATCCATGGTATCCGCCCTTTTCTCTACCGCATCCACCTGAACCAGCGCCCTTTCCACCAGAAAATGCCAGCTCCCCTTCCCCTTTCCTTCCATGTGGTGGGCCTCTTTCTACCATTAAACCCTAAAAACCCCATTTTGCACCAATTTTTCACAAGACCCACTCAAAAACCACATCTTTCCACCTCCTCCTTGCTCCTATACCCCACAGACTGGCCTCACTATGCCCCGCTAGCCCTACCAGCGCTATACCAGCCCCCACCAGCGAACCCCCTCCAAGTCGTGCCCATTGGACCCTTATACCCCTTCGTTTAGCTTTAAAACTCCAGATCTGCAAATATACGTCAATGTATGTGTGTAAATGATGTGTTTTAACTATGTGGCTACCCGATTTAGGTTGGTGAACTTCCGAGAGTCGCATATGTTTCGTACGAGTGTTAGTGTAGTGTGCTCGTGTATCAGCCCGAAAATTTACTGCTTGAATTTACGAGTAAAATTTTAAATATCGAAGTGATGAGTTGCAACTAAAATAAATCTCTTTTAAAAATAAAGAGTGATAGAGAAATAGTTTTTACAAGTAGTGTACAAAAATATTTAATTCGATGTGAAATTGAAAAGGTGACCGGAAGTCATTTGTCAAATTCTCGACCTTTCATCAACTAAAACTTATCAGAAAGGTCATGACGCTCTCATGCATGCTAACACACATCATGTAAAGTTATCATGGTTGTTATGCATGAATATATGTATTCATATAAAGAAAAATAAATTAAAAATAAGAAATTTATCATGTATGCTAAAAGATATAAATTTAAAATAAGAAGCTTATCATGTAAGCTAAAAGGAAAAAAAAGAGATAAGGACACATAACCCTCTTAGGTGTCCATTTGTAGAAACATCTTAGGACACCTAAGTAGGCATGTGTCATCATCTTATGGTTTGCATAAATGATGATGGACAAGTGTCTTAAGAAAGAAGAACGATAGGAGTTTGGTGTCTTCTCTTAGAAGCCAAATTTTAGTGACTTCTCTTAGAAGCCTAGTCATATTTTAGTAGCTTCTCTTAGAAGCCAAATCTTGGTGGCTTCTCTTGGAAGCCAATTCTTAGTGCCTTCTTTCTTAAGTGCATAGCTTCTCAAAGAAGCTAAAGAGAGTAATAAGTGTAAAAAGACAATTTTAATTTTTCTTCCTTAAGCTTATCACTTCTTAAGGAAGCCTAAGAAGACAACTTGGTTTTTTCTTCTTTAAGCTTATGGCTTCTTAAGGAAACCTTAACACATGTATACTTACACGTTAAGTAATGGTAGGAACATTACAAGTGTCCCTAAGTTAATGACAAAAATGTCCATAAACATGGCTATATAAAGGCACCTACTTTTCTCATTTTCATTCGATCCTTACCTCTTTTCTTCTTCTCCTTCCTCCTCCCTTATACCTTCTGGCCAAACCCCTCTTCAAATTAAAAAAATAAAGCAAAGGAAAAGGAGAAAAAGGAAGGAAAGCAATAGATCTAGAAGCATACAACCCTTAACTAAATTCTGGTGGAGTTTGGTAGCTTTTGGGGTGAGGAAATCTCAACTTATAAAGGGGTATTATTTACTAATTTATATGATGCATATAAGGTGTCTGATGATATGTATCTTAGGAAATTAGTGGCTTATATGTGGTTATATTGATGATATATGTTTGCTAAAGATTCTTAAATAGATTCATGGAGTAAAAATGACATCTTTATTGAATTTGAGAGTGAAACACCTTATATTAGTTCACAACTTTTATGGAATATTAGTTATATACATGCCTTAGTTGATTTGTGGTGGTATGTTTGAACTAATTGCAAGTGATTTGATGTGGTAAAGGAAATTAAACCCATAAATATTCGATCTTTAAGTAAAATTGGTGAAGCCAATTAAGTAAGTGAGAACTCTTAAATGATTTTAAGGGCTAGTTTGTTATTGATTAATGTTTGTGCACTTGATCGATTATCCATTAACTTATGATTAATAATATGAGTTGATGAGATGGTTTAATGATGCTTAGTAAGGGAAAGATTCAATTTCCGAGTAATATACATGTAGTCACTTAAGTATGTGAGAAGCCATTAACCGAAAAAGGGGTTGTTTATTATTAATTATTATTAGTAAACTTATATGAATTATATGATCATTAGTCGAAAGTTTAAACGAGGTATGAATAATGTGTGTTTAAACGAGGTATGGTTAGTGTTTAAACGAGGTATGAATAGTGTGTAAACGAGGTATGAATACTGTTTAATTGAGGCATGAATAGTGTGTGTTTAAACGACGTATGATTAGTGTTTTAAACGAAGTATGAATAGGATGTGTTTTAATGAGGTATGAATGGTGTTAAACTTAACTATTTCAGTTCAATCTTTGGAGATCTTTCCAAACATATATTAGAGGGATATAAAGGTGGTTTGAGATAGTTTATAAAGGAGTCTGTTTTGCATAAAGAAGTGGATTATTATGTAAAATAAAAGATGTTATCTTATGAAAGGAAGTTTTATAAGTGATACCCTTCAAAACGAGTATTAACCGAGTATTTCTACTTGATATAAAAGTATTTTTGGAAGTAATTATTTTTAAAATTTTGGTGTAAACAAGAACTACATTGGCTTGATCCTTTATCTAAGTGATTACCCAATTAGATATAGATACATAGACAGTCACAAGGGGGTAGTGATACAGCTGCTATATTAATAAAGCATTTTTTGTTTATTACTTGATATTTCATCTTGTAATGCTGCATTTTTATGTTTATTATTTAAGCCATGCTAACGTATTTATCAAGTGTGCAGGAATGAATATCGGTGTCCATCTCATTAAAGTTGCACAATGGTAGATTTACGGTAATTATGTTTAATTCATATTTAAGAACAAACGATTAATTAGATAAGTGGTATTTATTAAAAGTTTATCTAGACCATTTAGTGATGTTGTATATTTAACAAATAAAATCGTAACTGTCATTGTTTGTTTTGGACAAAAGGATTTTCGGCAATTTTCACGGGTTGGAATTTTCGAGGCGTTACAAGTGGAATTAGAGCTTAGGTTAGGTTCCTAAATAAAATTTCATATAAGGTTAGAAAATCACTTTTAGAAATTTTAAAATGAAGTTGCCTTAATTTAATGAATAAAACCGGATAGGTTAAGGCACCATTCCTCTGACCAGGATTATGAGTAGTACTAATTTTGTGTGTCTAACTTTTGTTTAGTGCTTATACATATATGATTCTTTATCATGCACCTTATAGAGAGGTTTAGTAAAATCATTAGTGCATATGATTATGTTATAAAGTAACGGAGGAAGGAATGTAGTAAGAAATGAATGTAGCAGCTTAAAATGGATGCAGCTGAGTGGCTTTAAAGGAATATGGAATAACAACTTGTCGAGGAAGGAATTAAATGGGCTTGGGCAAATAAAATTGAGGAAGACCATGAGGAGTAAATTGAACACTACATTCATGCAAAACCAAGGTGAGAAAATCTATTTAATTAATTATATCATTACGTAGTATGATATTAGAGTCGTTTAGAATTGATGATGTTAACTTAAAGCTGCTAAAACATCTCTTAGCAATTCAGTCATAACTTTTGATTAATTGATTGGGTTTGGTCGAAGTTAATCTTATTGGGAAGCTAGATTAATTTTCTAGAATATTTACATTGTACACATTTTAAAATTTTGAAACTTTGCTACCTCAAAACATTTTTGCAAACTGAACTATGTGTTTGACAAAAAAAAGAAGAAGAAGGGGGTTTATACTTAAGATGATTTTCGAAGTTGAAAGTGTGGATTTTCCAAAACGAAATGGTTATCCATATGGGAGTAATGATTACAAAGTATAAAAGTACTTTGGGAGGATACTTTGTTTAAACTTATAAAAGATTTTTTATGGATTATTTCATCAATGATAGATACCTTTGAGTAACGATGACGATGGGCGATATAAGACAATAGATCTTGCGTAGTGCACTATTACTCTATGTTGGTATCCAGCCGAGTTGAGTACATCCTATTTGATGATGGGATGCCGACATAAGACAATGGATCTTGGATAGTGCAACTATTACTCTATGTTGGTATCGAGACGAGTAGAGTACATTCTACTTGATGACAGGATGTGTAACACCCCGTATTTTCTGTAAACATAAAAGTAACAAAACAAAGTATACTTAATTTTTAAAATAAGAATTAAGGGAAATAAGTTATGCCATTACGTTCGTTTCGGAACTCTTCTTGAGATAGAGTCCGAGTTTGCGTAAATCGGACTCCGTATGAAGAAGTTATGGCCTTCAGAAGTTTCAGAAAATTTAAATTAATTAAAACAGCTCAGTTCTAAATTCTAAATTCGAATTCAAAAGCAGAACAGGGTGGGCGGGATTTTTCCCGCCCAGGGGCCAGGTCGACCAGGGGATCGACCTGGAGGTCGACCTGGGGGTCGACCTACCCTATACAGTTCGACCAAAGGGTCGACCTCCCCCCTATAGGTCGACCTGTTTCAGATCCAAGGCAGATTCAGATTTTTGTATCTGGACTTGTTTTCTGGACAGATTCTTTAGCTCCTAAGCTATTTAAAAACCCCCAAACCCCATTTTCTCTCTAAACCAAACCATTGTAACACTATGCTGCCTCAATTGTAATTAAAATAAATCAATGGCGTCTCTACTCTGCTGAAACCTAAGCTAGAACTAGTGCTTCTTCTTCTTCCAATCTGAATAGGATTAAAAGAGAACAACTACAACCTTTTTTCTTTTAGAGTCCAACCAAGGTGAGTATAGTTATTTTCAGATATGAAATTTAATTATGATCTTGACATGGTTATAAATCTGAATTTGAGATTATGCATATTCTTGTTTATCAGATCTGTTTTTCTGTGTAGATCTATCTTATTAATATTATAGTAACTATTCTGTATCTCTTCCTTCCTTCTGTTCTATAGCCAGGATACCACGAGCCTGAGCCAAATCTCATAAGAGATTGATGCATCAACGCTAAATTTGGGAAAAATAGTGAATGACGCATAATTAGACATGACTGATTTTCACTAATTTGAGAAAGGAACATATGTTGTAATTTAAGATCTGGATCTGGGCATACTATATATGATAGTCTGTGATTTGGAAGAAGGAGAATTATTGTGTATATGACTTAGGTGCAAAGATCTATATTATAATACGATAACTATTAAATGTGAATACACCTAAATGGGGATTTTGGATATTAGGCATACACTGAAATCAAATGCTATAATTTGGCATAATTCGTATTGTATATCATGATTTGGGGTTTTTAGAGAATATTCTATACTGTGTAAGTTTAACTAAAATTTAGGGCATATGTTATATTGTGAATTATGACCATAATTTGGGCATGTAAAATTAGGCTTAATTTTATGATTAAATCTGTTAAATCTGCTAAATATGTTGAAACTGAATACGGTAAATTTGGGGTATGAAAATCTATAGGCTCGATCTAAAATTGAGCAAAACAAGTTAATAGAACTTTGAATAATCTGCTGTAACTTGTAAAGAAGTTTAATTTGTGAACTGGCGTAATTAGTATGATATTGGCATAATCTGTGAATGAATACTTTAGCTAAAAATAAGAATGCTGAGATACGAGGTTAGACTCTGTTTGCCGTAGAAGCCTACTCGGGCCCAACCGGCTTTACCAGCAACCCCAAACTATCAGTCTAATGTGAGAGGTCATAGGCATAACTAAAAGTTGCTTAGACACGAGGTAAGGTCTGGCTTGCGGCAGAAGTCTGCCCGGAACCGCCCAGCACATCCAGCGGCCACAATCTACCGACCTAATGTGAGAGGTCTGTGCATTAGTAATTAATTAATGCAAATCTAGGATAAATATGATGCCTAAAACGTGTTGGGTGGATAAGGTTAAATCAAATGGGCGGATGAATCTAATAAACCCGTTTCGTAAATCTATAGGCCCAATACAAGGTTAGGTGAAATAATCTATAGGTCTATTAATCTGTATATCTGATCTGTTAGTCTGAAAGCTTGTTAACTTGTATGTCTGATTTGAGAACTAGTTAATCTGAACTTTGTACATCTGAAATCTATAAGCAAGTTAATCTAAAATCTGTTAGTCTAGGGACACAAGGTTAGGAGGGGTAATTACTTGTGTCATCTGTTGTGTAGGACCCATATTAGTCAGTAATCCTTTTCTGGTATCAAAATTATGACCCAACACTAGGAGGGGTCCGGGCACGCTTACTGAACTAATTGTAAGAGGTTCACTCTGATAATGGCGAGAGTGTTGATGGCGCATTCCAACCGGGTCATGTGCGTGCATGGATCCGGTCTTCTCTGAGCATGTAAGACACCGTGACATATGTAAATAGGTCTGTGTATATAGGTTGCCACTTTAGGGAATGATACACCCTTTTGTGGGGCCGGCACAGGGTATTTATGTATTAGGGAGCCGATCGCTTGGGGTAGAATTTAGGGTACACCTAGTTCTGTCTGTTTCTGTTGGTGTACCTCATGTCTCTGTTGGGGTGGTAAAGGCCCATTAGTTGGGGTGGTAAAGGCCCATTATTAGCATTCTATTTCTATACCTTCTGTCTTAGTTGGGGTGGTAAAGGCCCATTATTAGCATTCTGTTTCGGTAGAGATTATTCTGTTTCAGTTTAGACATTAGGGTAACACTTAATCATGTTATACTAAGTATTAGTGCAGAGAAGTAAGATATAGGTAAGAAGCATACCTTGGTCTATATCATTTTGTTTCTTCTGTTTAACTTAAGCATGCCTGCTACTCCTGTTGCTGTAATCTCTCATCCAGCTTTATTTACATGTCATGATACTACTATCTGTTTATATGCTGAAAGTTACTGGACTCGCCAGACTTTATGTCTGACCTCGTTTGTTTTTGCCTCTTCTTCTTTTTGTTTCCCTCCCCCCCCCCCCTACGTGCTCAGGGTGGAGCTCGATTCATATTCTCTCTGCTTGAAGTGCTTGAAGTACTGCTTGGATTTGAGTCTACCTTCTTATGGCAGTTTCTGTTGGGGATTATGGTTTTAAAATTATGCATTCTGAAGGATTTTGGTATAAGACTGATACTTGTGTACTTGGGTTTTGGTATTGTGATTTTAAAGGATGTAACCAAAATTATTTCTGTTTCTGCTGTAATAAAGTTATAAATTTTTCAAGTACTACTTTACATATCTGTCTTGTAATATTCTGCTCTGTTTACTTATAATGCTTCATGGAAGTTAATGCATTCCCTTTGTGAATGACATTAACGGATATGGGGAGTTACACGATGCCAACCGCAATAGGATAAAATATCCTAAATTGTGTGTCGATCAACTTTGATGAATATAATCATATTATTACAAAAATTTAAAGATATTATTTGAGATGTCTATTTTGAAAATATTACTCTCCGGTACATTTTGATGGGTTTTGCAACAAGGAGAGTAACTCATTATTAGAAGAGTTGACATTGATGAATATAATCATCTTTTTAAAGAAGAAAAAATTGAAGATATTATTTGAGATGTCTATTTTGAAAATATTACTTTCTGGTACATTTCGATGGGTAACCCAATATGAAGAATACATCCTTATTTGATGATGATGAGTCAGATGAGCCGGAGTACGATTAATCTTTGGTACATTTCGATAGGTACCACACAAGAAGAGTATGTGTTTACTAGATAATTTGGCATTGGTTGTAATTATGTATAAAAAAGGAAAGCTCAAAAATCTATTCCAAATTGAGTGTATGCTCACGGGAAGGAGACTGGGTATCAATGTAGATTATAAAGAATACGATCCTGAGTTTGTCCATAAAATGAAGCTATGGCGTGCCTTATCCAGTAACAACTCACAAGATTGATAGAATGTTGATCACAAATTAAAAAATTTGAATCGTATAATATCCAGGGATGTCTTAATATTTCTATTTATGAAATTGTTTCGAAGTAAACTTTCAAGAAAAATGCCCTGCGTATTTAGAGCTTTATTTGTGGAATGTTTGGCTTTCTTTTGATTAAATATTGAATAGAATTTCGGGGATGAAATTCCTTTTAAGAGGGGAAGAATGTAACAACCCGAAAATTTACTGCTTGAATTTACAAGTATAATTTTAAATATCGAAGTGATGAGTTGCAACAACCCAAATTCCGACAGATCGATCTTTTTTTCAAAATTCTAATATATCAAAACTCGTGTTGGTTTGCTCTGGTACCCTACAGAAAAGAAAGAGACATAAAATATGTTAGAGCTTAGAAAATATCTAACAGTGGAATGGATAAAATATAATATAATCAAAGTATAGCCTTACCGTATTAATAATACTGCCTAACCAGTATCCAAAGCTATCATGTCTCTGCCACAAATCTAACCTGCGAGTATGTTATGAGATGGGATTCAGAACACAAGTACTAGTGACTGGATTTAAACTATACACTTTGGATAATCCTACATATACTGTTCAATCACATTTCCTTATTTACTAGGTTACTTGGGTTAACAGCACTCAAGGCTTACACAAACGTCGTACCCATTTATTTCCCAGTGGATTAACCTAATATAAGTAGCTACCCCCAATATTAAGGTACACCCTATGGTACCCTCCTCGCACGGTCTCGACCGTAATACCATTGAAATATACGCAGTCCCTCATCCTACGCCGGAGTGATGTACAGAATTCTATATAACAATGTTACGTTCCGCACATATCTACCAATTACTATGCTACGTAAGCATACAGACTGTCACCTTCGATCGAATCAGATTCCATAGCAGAGTAATGCCCTCAAGTCTACGATACACCACTAGAGCAGACATGGATGTATCTAGACTTTCGCTACATATGTATCATCAATTGTAGCTCGATGCCTTAACCGCACGTCCTCTAATGTGCACTGAGTTTCATAGCAGGGTGATACAAGAAACACAAAACTCGGTCGGGAGCTTTTCCATATCTGTACAGGCTCGCCTTTAAGAGACTCAAAATACAAATATTTCTAGGGCCTGTTTTTCATGGTGGTTATAGCCCCGCCTTAGCCCCTTCTTCAACTAGTAAAGACTACAAGAGCTAAGCGACATGCCCCTAACAACAAACAATTTAAACAACAAGTTGCCGTCTCCCCTTAGCCACCGTACCTCGATAGTGAAAGGTGAATGATCTATTGGGTTTAGCTCTAGTCTTTTCGCATCCCACTGGCTACCGATGATGGGTAACTAACGATCTACTATCCTTGTTGGTCGTGACCCTCTGCCTCCATATTGAGGCGACCGCCGAATCACCCTAGTGTCATCTCATTGCAGCATTCTAATTGCAAAGCTACTTTTGCAGTCAAGGCCCACCCACCTGGCAGTTACGCACAGACCCAACCTCTGAGAGCACAGCCTAAACATCTGCCACCATATAGAGGACTACCAGGAGCACCTTATGTACCTCAGGAAGTCGCGTGCTTCCCCTTCTAATCCTTCGGAGCCGACAGAATAATCAGATGACGTGCGCTCCCCTCGTGCCTTATGACACCACGATGATCTACTACATTGGGTTATTCACCCTCAAACGTGCGGACTGGTCCAAGCACCTCACTTTAATATGTTATTAGACCTTATGTCTAAACATTCTTTTATGCACTTGCTTTATCTCACTGGGTTTTCATTTAACTGGTTATCATCTTAATTTTTTATTCAGGTTACCAAGTTCTTTCTAGCCCTTATATCTCTAAGGAATGGGCCCCTCTTGCTTGTTAATTTCAATCATATAAGTTAACCCATTTAAATTTATTAATAACCCCACAACTTGTTATTCTCTATTTTGTGATCCAAGGTCTGTAATCCACAATCCCTTTAAATTCTTGTTTGATTCAAGGTTACAATAACATGTTCTACTTAATACGTAATTAATTATATTTCAATTTACATGTTTTCTGTCTAACATGTCACTTATCATTTATGATTTAATATAACTTATTTCATTTCCAAAGGTTGCCTCACTCTTTCCTATTTAATCATAATTCCGTCTTACATTGTCACTACAACTTATCGTTGTTTACTTATTAACTTAGTTCTCTTAACTAAGGTTCATTGATAGTTCTCCTTTCCATTTATTATAACCTATGTTATAATTTCCTCTTGTCCCTAGGACAAGCCTAAACATGTTATTTGAAACGACCCGAACTTCCCCGGTAAGGAAAGCCCGGATTGAATTGAGGACAAGCCACATCGGAACGCAAACAGAAGAACATTTCATTATTTATTACAACAACTTCATCAGAATACAAGAATATACAGAGTATGAATAAATATTACACGTCATAAATTATCAGAGGTTTAAATTACATTTAAATACATCGCAGCGGAAAAACAATACAAAGCACAACTGAAAACAGATACACAGATACAGAGCTTTCCGAATACCGCTTCAGCTGTAATTAGGATCCTGTGAATATAAATCTGCAAAACCAAAACTACTAGCTGCCCGTGTCAAAATAAGGGCACCCAGAGTTTAGGTTAAAACAATAAACTCCAGGTCCGTCATGTGACTGGTGTGAGAACTAAAACAGTTATTTAAAGCTTTACTGTAACAACTCGGAAAATCTGAACCAGTTTGAAAATTTTAAATTGGCTATTTTAGTGGATTTTAAATATTTAAAATAAATATTTTAAGTAATAACGACGAAAAGTGTGTTTGAATCGACGTTTGAAAATAAAAATAATTATTTTAAATTACATACAAGGCCTGAAATGGCGTGGCAGTTTCAAATTTTCATTTCAAACTTTGACTGACTGTACCCGGTGCAAAATAAAATGGATTTTAGTGAAACCAAAAATATTTAAATCTGTTAGTGAATATCTTTCCAATGAATCTAAAAAATCGAAGTTTCATAGCGTGAGTCAAAATTTATGGCTAAATGAATTTTCAGAAAGGTCGCTATAGAAATTATATCGCCCTTGAAAATAGACATTTTGCAAACGACCTCGGAATTCGACGAAACCACTTTTGTTGGATCCGGGATGTCAAATTATTGCTAGGTTTCAAATTTCATAATATTTTAAGTTAATATGTGAGCGTGGCAAAAGAAAATGTGTTTGGTGAATTATAGTTAAATTGGATCGACTAGAAAATGGCCATTTTTCAAACGGTCTCAGAATTCAACGAAACTAGTTTTGTTGGGACCGTATTGTCCAAACATAGCTAGATTTATTTTTCGGGAATTTTTAGAATCAGTATGTGGCCCCGGCAAATTGAAATGTACGTTCAAATCAAATATTGAATGTTTATATTTTAATTTGAAGGAAAACTGACTGAAACAGTCGAATGGGTCTACGAGACATATCCCATTGTGTTCGGAATGGGGGTAATTAGCTAGGGGCGAAACTCGTTGGGTTCGATTTGGAATTCGAATGTAAAATCTCCTTTTTTCCAAAATAAATAATAATAAAATATAATTTTTTTTTATAAAACCCTCCCCCCAAACGAAACCCTAGCCCCCTTTATAACAGCTGCCATCGACTGAAATAACGATCGATATCCTTCCAACCTTCCCCAGCTAAAATCTCACAAACGAAGACGATTTAAACCACGATTCAAAGCGGAAATGGAAGAGCAACTCAAGGCCTCTCTATCCATATGGCGGTGAACATCTGAAGGTGATAGGGGAGCTTGAATTTTACGCTCAAAGCCGGACGTTTTAGGCTCGATTTTCGAGCGTTGGCGAGGTGCGAGTGGGGCCCCTTCTAGGCGGCGATGGAGGAAGCCAAGGGCTTCGAGGTGGCACGCTGAGATCATCTTCCGTTCGACAGGGTGGCGCGCGATTTGAGCCTGAAGGTGGCGATGTCGGGTTTTGCTATTCAAGGAAGAAGGATATTTTTAATTAAATTAATCCTATTTTAATTAATTCGAAAAGTAATTAACGCGTTGTAAATCATATCTTTTTCGTTTGTGGTCGAAATTCAGTGAAATAAGAGACGCCGGGACCATGAGGACGTCTTCTACATTCTAGTAAAGATCGCATATTTTTCTGAGCCTTCTACAATTTTTGGTGGAGTGGAACCCAATGTGAGATTTCTATGTTATAAACGATATGGAAACGACGATGTATAAATTATATAGTCGATGTATGAGTTATATAAGCGTTGTACACCTCTTGTATAAGCGTTGTATAAGTTGTATGATCGATGTATAAGTTATATATGCGTTGTAAAAATTATATGTGCGTTGAAATGAATTTAAAAGAATTGAAATATATTTATATACGAATATATATATATATATCGATATATATATATATACACTCCCCTCGTCCACGGACCATGGACGATATTTATTGGTTGTGATATTGTTTGGATTATTTGGTTGATGTGAAATTTGGTGAATAATGCGAATGATTGATAGAATTGTTTGTGGTTGAGAATGATTGACTGTGGTTGAAAAATACCCATCTGTGGTTGAAAACAAAATTAGAATAGATTGTGGAAATGAAAGAAAACATGCTCGCCTGCGTGCGAATTAGATGAACGAAATACCCAATATAAAAAACCGCAAGGTTTTAAGGTAGAGCAAGGAGCCGTACATCGATACGGTCCCGGTTTTAACTACCCTGCCGTTATGCTGCCGAAATTTTCAATAATATTCATGTGTTAGAATTATTTTCATGTGTTGAAACTATATTCATGTGTTGAGTAGAAATTCATGTGTTGAATGAAGTTCATGTGTTGAATAAATTATTTGAAAGATAAAAATCACATTTTTATTATATATATAGGCTATATAAAATACTAGTATTTTAAATAAATTGTTTTAACACCAAAAATAACATTTTTACCTTATGTATAGATTATATAAAATAATTGTGTTTTGAAATAAATTGTTTTACAATAAAAATCACATTTTTATTATATATATAAACTATAGAAAATATTCATGTGTTGAATAAAGGACTAGAACGATAAAAATCATATTTTTATCGTGTGTGTGAAGTCGAAAACATTCATGTGTTGAATATATAGATTGAACAATAAAATCTACCTTTTTATTGTAAATATGAAGTGCTAAAAATATTCATGTGTTGAATAAATATTTTTGATGATAAAAATATCATTTTTATCAAATATATGAAGTGAAAATAGTTTTGAAATCGAAGAATGAATTATATATATATATATACAAATATAATTAAATTAAATCAAATAACGACGCTGTAGTTCGTGTTTTGAAACCGTGATTTCAAACGACTAGTGCGGAAGATCTGACCATCGGATTTTCCCAAAACCGCAACCGTTGGGTTCGCCTTGGAAATATCTTTCCAACGACACCCACTTTGTGAAGATCCAACGGTTGGATTGTCTAGAATGTTTAATTCAAATCTGAAGAAAAACAATGCCAGAATCGATTATATATATATATATATATATAATTAAATTATATCGAATAACGAGGCTGCAGTTCGTATTTTGAAATCGTAACTTCAAACGATGAGTGCGGGAGATGGGGAGATCCGACCATCGGATTTTTCCCGAAACTGAAACCGTTGGATTCATTTTGAAAAGATCTTTCTAATGATATAAAATTTGTGAAGATCCAACGGTTAGATTTTCAGATATGTGTAAATCAAATCTGAAGAAAAACAGCGCCACGGCCGCGCTATGGCCTGAAGCGTCGTTTGAATGAATTGGCTATTTTTAAATAAACAAAAATAGCGATAAATCGTGATAAAATATTATAAACGATATGAAATGGTAATAAACTGAATTTGCTCGGGTTATGTGATATTTGATGGTTGAATGTGTTTGGCGTGAAAATTACATTAAAAACCAGAATTAGTGATATCGAATAATTTAACCATTGAAATGAATTGATTTGAAATTCTAAATATACGTGAATTATTTGAAAAGGCCGAGTTAATTCTCATTTCAAATAATTGATCGACGAGTGAAAGTCGAAGATATGAAGACGGTGCAAGACCGACGATCTTCACGTCGAATGGAGGAGTGCTACAGATGCTCATGATGGGAGTAGCTACCTTGAAGGTGTTATAGTAGTAGCCGTCCGGACGTACTTGTTGATTGTACGGATATGTGAGGTATTGAGTGCCTCCGGTTTTGTACAGACCCAGAACGAACGTGTAAATGGACTGTGTGTCTGACATTGGATTTTGTTCTGTGCTAATTGATCTCTATTAAATATATATCTGTTTGGCGGCGGAGAATTTATTCTCTTGCTTAACGCCCTTCTCTGAGACGTACGAGCTCAGAGGTCATATATCGATATAAATCAGTCGCATGGAGTGAATTGCCTGTGTGTCATGCCTAAGTGGCAGATGATCAAGGCTTTTGTTGAAAAGAAAAGTCTTGTGGTTGATAATCAAAGCACAACCTGTGTGGCATAGCTTTGTGTATAACGTGAATTCACGAGCCTCACACCCCGGTATGGACCAGAAATGGGAGAAGGATCCAGGGAGGACATGCGTTTCATTCTAGCTAGGGTAGTGTCAGTGACCTACCAGCCCTGACATTTATATTATTTTCACCTGTGTGGTTGTTGCTGTTGCGAGGCGCCTCAGATATATCGGTCGATCCGGGACCGATGGAGTCATTGGGCTCATTTACGCCCCAAAGGGCGGGGAAACGCAGTGTTCAGGAATTTTAATCCACATCGGTGGACCGGCCGTGTGGCTCCTAAGGCTTGAATGAGTACTTGCCTAAGGCTCGGGCTAGAGAGTCTCGAATTCGGTAAGGACTATCTTTGGCCTTGGTTCATGACGGAAATCCAATTTCCAAATACGACACCGTGCGGTTTTGATTGTACATATATATATATGGCGACATGATATATGGTACCCATGCCGTCTATGATTGATAGTTATGATTGAAATTGTTTTTGAAACATATATACACTAGCAATAATATCAAATGATTCGTTTTCCTCGTATCAAGCATATTTTGGCCATTATAAGGTAAAACTCTATCCTCTGGTTTGTGTTGCATTGTGTGATGGGAACTGAGTCTTATAGTGGCTTCATTTTTATAAAAAGCATTGCGATGTTTGAAAGATTATTTGTTTTAAAGCACTGGCAATCCAATGGAGTAAACCCGTTCCGCGAAAGTGGCGTGGTCCTGTGATTAGCCATATTGTAAAATGTGTTAAGTAGATTTCTCATACCAGTCCCATGACTGACTCGTAGTTTGTTTCACTTGCAAACTCGGGTGCCCCTTTTTCTACACGGGCAGCCTTGTGTTCAGGTTTTAGCAGGCTCTTTCTGGATAGCTGGAGCTGAAGATGGATTCTATCATTTATCTATTTTTATGCTGTTCAGCTCCTATTGTACATATTATGTTTGTTGCCGCAGTAGACATTTTTGTATAGCTGAACTGTAATTGTACTAAGTATGATCCTATATACTGTGTAACTCTGATGATTATATTTATCCAGTGTATTCTATTGTACATTATCTGGTGTATTTATTTATTTCTGTTCTGCTATTATCTATTTATGTGTTATATTCCAAAGATTACCCTTGCCACCGTCTTATGGGGTTTGGGGTCGTCACAAACGTGGTATCAGAGCTTTGGTTAAGCTTAGTTCTGGAATATGACATATGAACAAACTCTTCAGAAATATAACCAATAGTGTTCCAGGACGAGTAACTCATTACAGATAGGATCAGTAACATCCTAGTATGAGAATAATAGAATGAAATACACCCCAATAGACACATTTACATTCAAGTATATGTTTCTATGTTTTAAAATATCTTTTCTATTGACCTGACACTTGATCTGCTATTTGCAGAAGTACTAGAAAATGAGTGTCAGAAACAGAAGGAATGTAGAACCAGATCTAGAGGCTCTATTTAAGAGGTATCGAAATCTGGGTGGAGCACAATTCTCGGGTAATGAATCCCTTATTCAAACTCAAGCTTGGATGAGTTCTACTGAAAGAATTTTTGAGCGTTTCCAGCTGAGAGATGATCAGAAAAGATTAGTGGCATCTTGGGCGCTCAAAGAAGAAGCTTTAATCTGGTGGGAAACGGTTACTAAGGATAATCCAGAAGGTAATATTACCTGGGATAGATTTAAAGAAATTTTCAGTAAAAGATTTATTTCTCCAGAAGCAACTGAGCGGTTATGTGATGAATTTTCTTATCTGATACAAGGGGATATGAATATCCCAGAATATCATAAGAGATTCAATGAACTTTCTCATTTTCCCCCTCATCTAATTCAAGATCCAAAGAGGAAGAATCTGAGGTTTATTAATGGGCTCCAAAGGAAATACCAGAATAGTGTGATGGGGCATGTGAAGCTTCCTTTTTCTGAAATGATATGCATGGCTTATCAGTATGAAGCTCTAGATAAACGAGGCCTTTTTGTCGATGAAGAGGAAGTCAGTTTTAGCAATAAAAGGAAGTTTGAAACTGATAGCCCAGAGACATGTGCACAGCCTGAGGCCAGTACGAAGTCTGAGTTCAGGAAGAAGCCCAGGTTCAATCGGGAAAAGGTTAAGTCTGAAAAAGGACCGGTAACAACGACCATATGCTCTAACTGCAATAAGCAAGGACATTTATGGATAAGTTGCAAATCTCTGAAGAAACAAATAAAGGGTGGGTCTAAACCCAATGAGAAGCAAGAGAAGTCTCATGGTTCAAGGGTATGCCATAAGTGTCACCAGACAGATCATCTTGCTAGAAATTGCCTACTATCCGGAAAATCTGAAGTAGTTCAGGTAAATGAAGTAGCGGAAACTTCTGAACCCTCAGCTAGTCAGGGAAGGTCAGATGTTTTGGAAGGCACGCTTACTGTCAAAAACATTCCGGTTAAAGTATTGTTTGATACAAGCGCGTCGAGGAGCTTTATTGCAAAGAATGCGGTGAAGAAATTGGATTTGAAATTGAAAAGGCTCAAAGAACCCATAACAGTCCATAATCCGGTTGGGGGTTCCCTCGATCTTAGTTGGGCTTGTGGGGTACCTATTTCTTTTTCTCATTATCGGTTCCCTTGTATCTCGATCGTCATGAATTTACCGAATTCAATCTTATTTTAGGATTGGATTGGTTAACCAAATACGAAGCGGAAGTTAAATGTGCAGAAAGTGTTGTCAAGGTTAAGACGAAGCTTGCCAGTATTGTAATTCCCTGTGAAGGTCCGAATTCTGATAGAAAAGACTTCTGGACAACACTAGATGTTTCTCCTGCTCAAATAGAACCGGTTCCTGTTGTTCCGGAGAATATTTCGGTCGACATTGCAAATATACCAGTTGTTAAGAACTATGCAGATGTGTTCGAAGAAGTTGTTAGCTTGCCTCTGCAGAGAGAAATTGATTTCAAAATCTCTTTAGTTCTGAATGCAAGGCCAGTAGTTCAAGCTATTCGAAGAATGACCTTGAAAGAGAAAGAAGAGTTAGATAATCAAACTCGACAGCTTGTATGGAAAGGTCTGATCCGGCCTAGTTTCTCTGATTGGGGAGCAGCAGTGGTATTTGTCCCAAAGTCAGACGGTACTCTCAGACTATGTGTGGATTATCGTGACTTGAATAAGCAGACGCTGAAGAACAAATATCCATTGCCGCGGATTGATGATTTGTTGGACCGATTGAATGGAGCATAAGTGTTTTCACGAATGGACCTTGCTACAGGTTTCCATCAGCTTCGTATTGCCGAAGAGTGGGTTCCTTTGACAGCATTCAGGGGTCCAGACTTATTCTACGAGTGGTTAGTAATGTCGTTCGGCTTATGTAACGCTCCAGCATATTTTGTCAATCTAATGAACCGGGAATTCAGAGGAGTATTGAATAAATTTGTTCTGGTTTTCATTGATGATATACTGATCTTCTCTAAATCTGAAAGCGAGCACGAAAATCATTTGGAACAAGTGTTAGAAATTCTGAGAAAGAATGTTTTGAAAGCAAAATTTTCCAAATGTATATTCTGGCAAGAAGAAGTCAAATTTCTTGGCCACGTCGTGTCAAAACAAGGAATTTCAGTGGATCCCAGTAAAATCACTGCTATTCAGAATTGGAAACAACCTCGTACACCCAAAGAAGTTAGAAGTTTTCTCGGGTTGGCCAGTTATTATCGGAAATCCATTAAGGATTTCGCAAAGACATCTAGTTCTTTAACGAAACTGACTAAGAAACATTCGAGATTCAACTGGACTCCCGAATGCGAGGCAACTTTCCAGGAGCTGAAGTTAAAACTGACAACAGCTCCAGTGTTAACAATAATAGATGGCAATGAGGACTTGAAAGTTTGGACTGACGCATCTAGAGAAGGCCTTGGTGCATTGTTAATGCAAAGAGGTCAAGTGATTGCTTACGCAAGCCATCAGCTGAAACCACATGAGAAAAATTACGTTACTCATGATCTTGAGTTGTTAGTCATTGTATTTGCTCTGAAAATCTGGAGGCACTATCTGTTGGGTGAGAAATTCGAATTGTATACAGACCATCAATCATTGAAGTATCTGGTCACCCAGAAAGACTTGAATCTGAGACAGCACCGTTGGCTAGAATTTCTTGCCGCGTACGATTTTGAGATTTTGTACTTTCCAGGGAAAGCCAATGTTGTAGCTGACGCGCTGAGTAGAAAGAATGTAATAATCGCCAGTTTTATTATTACGACTTCATTGATTGATAAAATATCTGCGCTTCAGAAGGATGATCACTTCATTCAAAGAATCAAAGAAAGAAACAGAAAGGCGAGCCTTCGAGTTTTCAAATAAATAACGAGGGGATTCTTAGGTTGAAAGGCCGAATATGTGTGCCAAACATTCCTGAACTCCAGAGAGAAGTATTAGATGAATGTCACAAAGCCAAGCTTAGTATCCATCCAGGGGTGAGCAAGATGTATAATGACATCAATCGTACTTTCTGGTGGAAATCTATGAAACGAGACATTTCTTTATATGTTAGCCGGTGTTCTACTTGTCAACAAGTCAAAAGCGATCAGCAGAAGCTCGCTGGATTGTTGCAACCTTTGGAAATTCTAGGTGGGAAGTGGGAACAGATTTCTATGGATTTCATAGATGGTTTTCCCAGAACCAGGAAAGGAAATGACAGTATTTGGGTGATCGTAGATCGTTTCACGAAGACCGCCCATTTCATACCTGTCAAATCGAATAGAACTGCTCAAAGTCCGGCGCAGGTTTATTTCAAAGAAATTGTTAGACTGCACGGAGTTCCTATGAGCATTGTTAGTGATCGTGACCCGATTTTTGCTAGTAAATTCTGGGAAGCATTCCAAGCAGAATTGGGAACGAAACTGAACTTGAGCACCGCATATCATCCTCAAACAGATGGTCAAACTGAGAGGGTGAATCGTACTCTAGAAGATTTATTGCGGGCTTGTGTTATTGATTTTGGCGGATCATGGGAAGACCATTTGCATTTGGCTGAGTTCTCATACAACAACAGCTACCATGCGAGCCTGACTATGTCACAATTCGAAGCATTGTATGGTAGACCGTGCCGATCTCCTGCTTGTTGGGTAGAACCTGGTGATAGACTTGTATTGGGACCAGATATGATTCGCGAAGCTGCGGACAAAGTCAATTTCGTTAAGAAACGATTACTAGCCGCCCAAAGCCGAAATAAAAGCTATGCAGATAAGAGACGAAGAGATATATCAATTGCTATTGGCGACTATGTGTATTTGAAAGTATCTCCGATGAGAGGAGTAATCCGGTTCGGTAAAATAGGGAAATTGGCGCCCAAATTTATTGGTCTGTTTCCTATTCTAGAACGGGTTGGAACTCTCGCTTATAGGGTTCAATTGCCTGATTGGTTGCCTGGAGTACATAATGTGTTTCATGTATCTCAACTTCGAAAGCATGTTCATGATCCAGACTTGATCGTGGAAGAAGCAGCGCAACGGGATATAGAAATTACTCCAGAATTGGCTGTGAGAAGAGAGCCGCTAAAGATAATTGGCAAAGAAACCAAAGAGCTGAGGAACAAGAAAGTTCACTTAGTCAAAGTGCAATGGAGTGGAGATCAGCGAAATTGTACTTGGGAAACAGAGGAAAGCATTAAGTAGGCATATCCTAAGTGCAGAGTGGATATCTCTGATTGACTCTGGTGCAAGGTACATTTACCATATTTGGCATTACCATTTTGTTCTTTACTTTGTTGTTATTCTCTTTTCATGCATGTTAACTTTTTAATTGTATAGTCTGGATGATTTTAAAAGAGTATAGGAATTATTTAGTATATTTTTGAAAAGTTAAAAACAAATTGATTGTTGGTTATGTTGTGTGATTGTTGATTTGATCAATTGAATTATTAGAATGATAGTTAATTTAATCAAAGAGAGAAAGAAGTTAAATGTATGCCATTGAACAAGTATTGAACTGTTTTAGAAATTGATAGAAATATATACATGTGCATTATATATGTGTGAACAGGTTATGGATAAACAGCTAAGCAGAGGAATAAAATAGTTTGCCCGACAAATAGGTACATGTTTATTGTATTTCTTGGGATTTGATGATTTTATGAGCCGATTGGCTAGCCGCTTGGCTTTTCCTTTTTCTTTTGGATTGGTGAGGTCCATGGGAAGCTATTTGAAATATCCCGAAGTCCCCCGTACAAAGGAGGTTATGGCGAAATTTTTCGAAAATTTAGGGTGTTAGCCAAATTTTTGAAGAATTTGAAAATTCTTAGAAACTAAAAAGTTGAAGAATGGAAGCCAGATAGAAAGTAGAGTCAGTTAATTAAACCACTTTCGACTTTGTTTCTTTTCGAGGACGAAAAGTTTTAAGTGGGGGATATTGTAACAACCTGGAAAATCTAAACCAGTTTGAAAATTTTAAATTGGCTATTTTAGTGGATTTTAAATATTTAAAATAAATATTTTAAGTAATAACGACGAAAAGTGTGTTTGAATCGACGTTTGAAAATAAAAATAATTATTTTAAATTATATACAAGGCCTGAAATGGCGCGGCAGTTTCAAAATTTCATTTCAAACTTTGACTGACTGTAACGGGTGCAAAATAAAACGGATTTTAGTGAAAACCAAAATAATTAAATCTGTTAGTGAATATCTTTCTAACGAATCTGAAAAATCAAAGTTTCATGGCGGAAGTCAAAAGTTATGGCCAAATGAATTTTCAGAAAGGTCGTTATAGAAATTATATCGCCCTTGAAAATAGACATTTTGCAAACGACCTCAGAATTCGACGAAAGCACTTTTGTTGGATCCGAGATGTCAAATTATTGCTAGGTTTCAAATTTCATAATTTTTGAAGTTAATATGTGAGCATGGAAAAAGAAAATGTGTTTGGTGAATTACAGTTAAATAGGATCGACCAGAAAATGACCATTTTTCAAACGGTCTCAGAATTCGATGAAACTAGTTTTGTTGGGACCGTATTGTCAAAACATAGCTAGATTTATTTTTCGGGAATTTTTAGAATCAGTATGTGGCCCCGGCAAATTGAAATGTACGTTCAAATCAAATATTGAATGTTTATGTTTTAATTTGAAGGAATACTGACTGAACCAGTCGAATGGGCCTATGAGACATATCCCATTGTGTTCGGAATGGGGGTAATTAGCTGGGGCGACACTCGTTGGGTTCGATTTGGGATTCGAATGTAAAATCTCCTTTTTTCCAAAATAAATAATAATAAAATATAAAAAAAATTATAAAACCCTCCCCCCAAACGAAACCCTAGCCCCCTTTATAACAGCCGCCATCGACTGAAATAACAACCGATATCCTTCCAACCTTCCCCAGCTAAAATATCACAAATGAAGACAAATAAAACCATGATTCAAAGCGGAAATGGAGGAGCAACTCAAGGCCTCTCTATCCATATGGCAGTGATCATCTGAAGGTGATAGGGGAGCTCGAATTTTACGCTCAAAGCCGGACGTTTTGGGCTCGATTTTTTAGCGTTGGTGAGGTGCGAGTGGGGCCCCCTTCTGGGCGGCGATGGAGGAAGCCAAGGGCTTCGAGGTGGCACGCTGGGATCATCTTCCGTTCGACAGCGTGGCGCGCGATTTGAGCCTGAAGGTGGCGATGTCGGGTTTTTCTATTCAAGGAAGAAGGTTATTTTTAATTAAATTAATCCTATTTTAATTAATTCAAAAAGTAATTAAAGCGTTGTATATCATATCTTTTTCGTTTGTGGTCGAAATTCAGTGAAATAAGAGACGCCGGGGCCATGAGGACATCTTCTACATTCTAGAAGAGACCGCATATTTTTCTGAGCCTTCTACATTTTTTGGTGGAGTGGAACCCAATGTGAGATTTCTGTGTTATAAACGATATGGAAACGACGATGTATAAATTATATAGTCGATGTATGAGTTATATAAGCGTTGTACACCTCTTGTATAAGCATTGTATAAGTTGTATGATCGATGTATAAGTTATATATGCATCGTAAAAATTATGTGTGCGTTGAAATGAATTGAAGTGAATTGAAATATATTTATGTACGAATATATATATATATATATACTCCCCTCGTCCACAGACCATGGACGATATTTATTGGTTGTGATATTGTTTGGATTATTTGGTTGATGTGAAATTTGGTGAATAATGCGAATGGTTGATAGAATTGTTTGTGGTTGAGAATGATTGACTGTGGTTGAAAAATACCCATCTGTGGTTGAAAACAAAATTAGAATAGATTGTGGAAATGAAAGAAAACATGCTCGCCTGCGTGCGAATTAGATGCATGAAATCCCCATTGTCAAAAACCGCATGGTTTTAAGATAGAGCGAGGAGCCGTCAATCAATACGGTCCCGGTTTTAACTACCTTGCCGTTATGCTGCCGAAATTTTCAATAGTATTCATGTATTAGAATTATTTTCATGTGTTGAAACTATATTCATGTGTTGAGTAGAAATTCATGTGTTGAATGAAGTTCATGTGTTGAATAAATTATTTGAAAGATAAAAATCACATTTTTATTATATATAGGCTATATAAAATACTAGTATTTTAAATAAATTGTTTCACAATAAAAATCACATTTTTATTATATATATAAACTATAGAAAATATTCATGTGTTGAATAAAGGACTAGAACGATAAAAATCATATTTTTATCGTGTGTGTGAAGTCGAAAACATTCATGTGTTGAATATACAGATTGAACAATAAAATCTACCTTTTTATTGTAAATATGAAGTGCTAAAAATATTCATGTGTTGAATAAATATTTTTGATGATAAAAATATCATTTTTATCAAATATATGAAGTGAAAATAGTTTTGAAATCGAAGAATGAATTATATTTATATATATATATAAAAATATAATTAAATTAAATCGAATAACGATGCTGCAGTTCGTGTTTTGAAACCGTGATTTCAAACGACTAGTGCGGGAGATCCGACCATCGGATTTTCCCGAAACTGCAACCGTTGGGTTCGCTTGGAAATATCTTTCCAAGGACACCCACTTTGTGAAGATCCAACGGTTGGATTGTCTGGATTGTTTAATTCAAATCTGAAGAAAAACAGCGCCAGAATCGATTATTTATATATATATATATATATATATATATATATATATAATTAAATTATATCGAATAACGACGCTGTAGTTCGTATTTTGAAATCGTAACTTCAAACGATGAGTGCGGGAGATTGGGAGATCCGACCGTCGGATTTTCCTGAAACTGAAACCGTTGGATTCGTTTTGAAAAGATCTTTCTAATGATATAAAATTTGTGAAGATCCAACGGTTAGATTTTCAGATATGTGTAAATCAAATCTGAAGAAAAACAGCGCCACGGCCGCGCTATGGCCTGAAGCGTCGTTTGAATGAAATGGCTATTTTTAAATAAATAAAAATAGCGATAAATCGTGATAAAATATTATAAACGATATGGAATGGAAATAAACTGAATTTGCTCGGGTTATGTGATATTTGATGGTTGAATGTGTTTGGTGTGAAAATTACATTAAAGAACAGAATTAGTTATATCGAATAATTTAACCATTGAAATGAATTGATTTGAAATTCTAAATATGCGTGAATTATTTGAAAAGGCCGAGTTAATTCTCATTTCAAATAATTGATCGACGAGTGAAAGACGAAGATATGAAGATGGTGCAAGACCGATGATCTTCACGTCGAATGGAGGGGTGCTACTGATGCTCATGATGGGAGTAGCTACCTTGAAGGGGCTGAAGTAGTAGCCGTCCGGACGTACTTGTTGATTGTACGGATATGCGAGGCATTGAGTGCCTCCAGTTTCGTTCAGACCCAAAACGAACGTGTAAATGGACTGTGTGTCTGACATTGGATTTTGTTCTGTGCTGATTGATCTCTATTAAATATATATCTGTTTGGCGGTGGAGAATTTATTCTCTTGCTTAACGCCCTTCTCTGAGACGTACGAGCTCAGAGGTTATATATCGATAGAAATCAGTCGCATGGAGTGAATTGCCTTTGTGGCATGCCTAAGTGGCAGATGATCAAGGCTTTTGTTGAAAAGCAAAGTCTTGTGGTTGATGATCAAAGCACAGCCTGTGTGGCATAACTTTGTGTATAACGTGAATTCGCGAGTCTCACACCCCGGTATGGACCAGAAATGGGAGAAGGATCCAGGGAGGACATGCGTTTCTTTCTAGCTAGGGCGATGTCAGTGACCTACTAGCCCTGACATTTATATTATTTTCACCTGTGTGGTTGTTGCTGTTGCGAGGCACCTCAGATATATCGGTCGATCCGGGACCGATGGAGTCATTGGGCTCATTTACGCCCCAAAGGGCGGGGAAACGCAGTGTTCAGGCATTTTAATCCACATCGGTGGACCGGCCCTGTGGCTCCTAAGGCTTGACTGAGTACTTGCCTGAGGCTCGGGCTAGAGAGTCTCGAATTCTGTAAGGATATCTTTTGCCTTGGTTCATGACGGAAATCCAATTTCCAAATACGACACTGTGCGGTTTTGATTGTATATATATATATATATATATATATATATATATATATATTTGGCGACATGATATATGGTACCCATGCCATCTATGATTGATAGTTATGATTGAAATTGTTTTTTAAACATATATACACTAGCAATAATATCAAATGATTTGTTTTCCTCGTATCAAGCATATTTTGGACATTATAAGGTAAAACTCTATCCTCTGGTTTGTGTTGCATTGTGTGATGGGGACTGAGTCTTATAATGTCTTCATTTTTATAAAAAGCATTGCGATGTTTGAAAGATTATTTGTTTTAAAGCACTGGCAATCCAATGGAGTAAACCGGTTCCGCGAAAGTGGCGTGGTCCTATGATTAGCCATATTGTGAAATGTGTTAAGTAGATTTCTCATACCAGTCCCATGACTGACTCGTAGTTTGTTTCACTTGCAAACTCGGGTGCCCCTTTTTCTACACGGGCAGCCATGTATTCAGGTTTTAGCAGGCTCTTTCTGGATAGATGGAGCTGAAGATGGATTCTATCATGTATCTCTTTTTATGCTGTTCAGCTCCTATTGTACATATTATGTTTGTTTTCCGCAGTAGACATTTGTGTATTGCTAAACTGTATTTGTACTAAGTATGATCCTATATACTGTGTAACTCTGATGATTATATTTATCCAGTGTATTCTATTGTACATTATCTGATGTATTTATTTATTTCTGTTCTGCTATTATCTGTTTATGTGTTATATTCCAAAGATTACCCTTGTCACCGTCTTATGGGGTTTGGGGTCATCACATTTTCTTTAAATCAGATATATCAAGGGACCACGCCGTATAACACGGAACGGGTTTCCTCCCAAGAATACCAGTGCATATAACAAAACAGCGCAATGCTTTTTGGAAAAATGAAGCTATTATAAGACCCAGGTCCCATCACACAATGCAACACAAGCTGGAGGATAGGGTTTTCCCTTATAATTGCCAAACATGCTTGGTACGTTAAAAACAAATCACTTGATACGATTATAAGTGCATAGTGTATAAAACAACTTCAAATATAAATGTATCAATCCTAGACGGCATGGGTACCATATATCATGTCGCCATACTAGGCTTCACAATCAAAAACCGCAAAGTCACGTAATTGGAAGTTGGATTTCCATCTATGAACCGAGGCAAGGGATCGTCCTCTACCGAATTCGAGACTGTCTAGCCCGAGCCTCAGGACCCAGACTCAGGTGGGCCCTTGGATCGTCAGGGTCGGTCCATCGATGTGGATTAAAATGCCTGAACACTGCGTTTCCCCGCCCTTTAGGGCGTAAATGAGCCCAATGGCTCCGTTGGCTCCACATAGTCACCGATATATCTGAGGCGCCTCGCAACAGCAACAACCACACAGGTGAAAATAATATAAATGTCAGGGCTGGTAGGTCACTGACACCACCCTAACTAGAAAGAAACACATGTCCTCCCTGAGGTCCTCTCCCGTTTCTGATTCACAACCGGGGTGTGAGGCTCACGAATCAACGCTACACAAAGCTATGCCACACAGGCTGTGCTTTGATCATCAACCACAATACTTTGATTTTCAACAGAAGCCTTGATCATTTGCCACTTAGGCATGCCATATGGGCCATTCACTCCATGCGATTGATATCCATCAATAGATAACCCCTGAGCTCGTACGTCTCAAAGAAAGGCGTTAAGCAAGAGAATAAATTCTCCGCCGCCAAACAGATATATATTTAATAGAAATCAATCATACAGAATAAAATCCAATGTCAGACACACAGTCCATTTACAAGTCCATTCTGGGTCTGAACGAAACCGGAGGCACCTTGTACCTCGCATATCCATTGATCTCCAAGTACGTCTGGACGATCACCAACTGATTCCTTCCTCTTGGGTGTACAGCCCAATCAAGATCATCAGTAATCACCCAAACGATGTGAAGATCTCCGGTCTTCGACCACCGTCTTCATCCTCGAGACCACGTCGAATCAGTTATTCAGAATGGGATAAACCCGGCCTTTCTGAATAACTCGCGTATATAATAAACAAGTGTTACACAAACACAACATACGCCTCATTCCAATTCAGAATATTCTTTTATTCAAATATTCTTACACTTTGGGAAAGGTTCCCATTAATTTTATGAAAGATAAATTCTTTAAATTTATTCTTTAATCTCCTTTTGAATATCAATTCAAACTAGTCGGGATTAGCGAACCACACCGAAGTAATCATTTATTTTATTTCCCAATCCCAACCTATTCATCCCATGAAGTAAAACTGGTAGTACTTCATATCTAACACCACGGTGTTATCAGTAAATTCAACTACCATTTCACGTTCAAATCTAATTAAAGATTTAACTATCGCCTGGAGCAAAACTGGTGATACTCCATTCCCGATTATTTCAATCTAATTAAAGATTCGTTAAAACTTCACTTGGTTTTAATCTTCCCAATAATCACTATCAATGATTACTTAACTTGGGAAATAATATCCTGTCTTTAACTGGGTTAAAGAACCAATGTCATTTAAAACATGGTTCACGATAAACCCAAAATCACAATCTATTAATTGTCAGGTTAAAGAACAAGTGTTATTTAAAATACCGTTCACGATAAACCCAAAAATCAATTCAAATTCAATTCCAATTAAATACCATTTAATTGGTACACTTCATTAAATCGAAATAAAAAGATTTAATCTTTTTCTCAACTGGGTTTAAGAACAGTGTTAGTGAAGACACTATTCATGACTAACGCCAATCACATTCGATATTAAATACATGGCTCCGAATAGAAAATCTATCGGCTTATATTCAATATCAAATTCTTCGACCAACAAATATCGTATTGGAAATAAAGATATTAACATATCTTTCAAATTTCCATAACAATATCTGTATAATCCTAAAATCCAACATCGAAATATTCCAAAGACAATTTCGATTCAAATCCATTCCAATTCAATTATTGGAATTTTTGGTTATTTTCAAAATCATTTCAAATCCAATTTATTTATTTTAAAAATAAATGGGATTATAATTCTAGTTCAAAACTAGTTCATTTCGATAAAAGATCTATTTTTATATTTTCAAATATGGAATTTTTCATCCCAATTCTTCACAAATCATTTTTTATGATTTTACACAAATTATTACTATTTTTAATAATTTTATCAAGGTCCGTATAGTCGATTTCCATCAACGGCCATCAAACTGCACTTACAGCGACCTTTTCCAAATTTGGTTTGGACATAATTCCAAATCCAACTATTAGATTTCGAATCTCTAATATTCATTAGAAAGCTCTTTTCGATACGAACCCAATGGTTCCAGTTTTAGGAGAATCCGACGGTCGGATCTCCCGTAATATCCATTCGAAGTCAATGGTCGAAATTCGCGAACTGCCGTAGCGCAGCGCGTTCTATTCAGGCCATTACATATATAATATATATATAATATATATATATTTCGTCGATTTCCTTTTAAAACGTATTTAATAAATCGTTTTAAATTCGTTTTCAAAACGATTTTAACTTCGTATTCAATTTCAAATCAAAATGGAATATTCCACATCATCGATATACAAATGATAATATTTTCAAAATATTATATTTTAAAATCACTTCTTTTTTTCTATATTCATTTTAAAAACGAATATAATCGATATAAATATCGTTCGCGTCAAAATGGCGCATATCTAACCAACACGGCTTTGTATATTTCAATAACTTCGTTATTCTATTCAACAAATAAATATTTTCTTCAACACATGAATATATATTTTTATTCAACACATGAATATTTATTCTATTCAACACATGAATTTATATTTTATTCAACACATGAGTATTCTTTCTATTCAACACATGAATTTATATTTTATTCAACACATGAATATTCTTTTATTTTCTAAATTGGAATGAGACCCACTCAATTACCATATAATATTATTTATATGGATTCTATACAACACATGTATATAATAGCAACGATAAATAATCAACCATCATCCAAAGTGCACCACACAACTTCATAAGCATTAAATATAAATAATTAATGCTTACACAGTCTGTCAACCAATCGGTCGACATACTACTAAACAATTGGGATTAGTGTACGTCAATATCATCCCAACACACGTGTGTGGTTTCAAATCAACAAACACAGATTTTTATTTGTGCAGTTGGGCGATGTGTAAAATTTATCGTCCCAATCAATATCAGTCAAATCGGTGTACATAAACAAATCGTTCGATTTGTAAATGAATATTTATTTTACTTCAACACACGAATATATATTTTTCACACATCATAATCAACAGTCAAATTTAACAACACAGCAATCAAACAAACAAGTCATCCAAGGTATGTGGACAACGGGTGTTAGGTGCTGCTAATCACCGTCTGCATCCTAGTATATATTTCAACTATAAATAAATTAAAGGTGAGGAGTTCTCACCGACTAGCTAAACCAATACACCGCGACTCTTCATGTGTAGAAAATCTTCGTCGTGCTCGCCTTTTGTCAATTTCATTGTCCGTATCCACTACATATATAAAAATCACATTTTTATATTGTTGATATGTATATAAAAATCACATTTTTATACCGCTACTATATAGATAAAAATTCTATTTTTATTCTGGTACCGTTCATATAAAAATTATATTTTTATCACTTCATTTCAATAAATAAAAATCATATTTTTATTTCTACTTCATATACATTTACAACGCTTCTTCCTATATAAAAATTATATTTTTATATGTCTACTTCTTATATAAAGATTGAATTTTTACTACCTATATAATATAAAAATCGTATTTTTATATTCTCTACCTCATAAAAAACATATTTTATAATCTTAAAAATCATAGCTTTTCCTTATTAAAAATACGATCTTTTCAAAGTTAAAATACGATCTTTTCAAAGTTAAAAATACGATCTTTCCTACCTCAAAATTCTACCTTTCAGACAATAAAAATCCGACCTTTTAACTTATAAAAACCATGGCTTCATAAATTAAAAATCATATATATTCTCTATAAAACTGAAAATCAATTTTCTCATAGACTGAAAATCATATTATATATTTTTATAAGGTAAAACATTAAATAAAGAAAGGTAAATAAAATAAAAGATTTACCGATTTTCAGCGAGGGGGAGGGAGGAGTTCATCGTCGGAATCGGGAAGGGGGGTTCGGAGTTGCTGCGCAAGGCTGGAGGAGGGCGGAGGGGTCTTCAAGGCGGCGCGGGAGGGGGGAGGGGGCAGGAGCCGGGTCTGGTGGTGGTTGCGTCGGATTGCGGTGGTGGTTCTTGGGCTCGCGGGTTTCTTTGCAGAGGGGGAGAGAGAGAATGAAGAAGAGGATGGGGAGAAAGGGAGGGCGTCGCCAATCGCCGGTGGTGGTGGGGATCCGGTGAGTCGGCACTCGGCTGGACGGAGGAGGCGGTCGGAGTAGGGCGCGGGATCGGGGATCTGCGTTCGTAGGTTTTTTTCTTCTTCATTTGGTTTTTGAAATGAACGGCTAAAAGGGGGCTGGGGTTGACCATGAGAGATAAGGTTAGGGTTTGACTAATAAGAAGGGTTTTATATTATATTTAATTACCCCAAAAAAACAACTTTTCATTTCGAACTCCAAACGAGACCCACCGACTGTCGCCCCTAGCTAATTACCCCCATTCCGAACACAACGGGATATGTATCGTAGGCCGATTCGACTGTTTCGACCAGTTTTCGTCAAAATCAAAATATAAATCTATACATTGAATTTGAACGCGCATTTCAATTTACTGGGGTCACATACGGACCCTAAAAATTCCCGAAAAATAGTTTCTAACTTCGTATTGACGATACGGTCCTAACAAAGCTAATTTCGTCAAATTCCGAGACCGTTTGAAAAATGGTCATTTTCTAGTCGATCGAAATTGACTGAAACTGTCAAAACACGTTTTCCTTCGCCACGCTCACATATTAATTCGAAAAATTACGAATTTTGAAACCTTGTAATACTTGACATCACGGATTCAACAAAAGTGGTTTCGTCAAAAACCGAGGTCGTTTGCAAAATTTCCATTTTTAAGGGCCAGAATTCCATAGCGACTATTCTGAATTTTCAACTGGGCATAACTTTTGATTCCCGCTATGAAATTTCAATTTTTCGAATTCGTTGGAAAGATATTCTCAAATAGATTCAAATATTTTTGGTTTAACTAAAATCTAGTTTATTTTAAATCCTGTACATTCACTTGAACTTTGAAATCGAATTTTCGAACTACCGCGCCATTTTCAATTCCTTTTATAATTTAAAATAAATATTTATATTCTAATGACGATTCAAATAAATATATATGTTCTAATTCTATTCAAAATAAATTTTTCGTTGTTATTATTTAAAATAATTCATTTTAAATATTAAAAATTCGATAAAATTGCCAAAACAAAAATTTTAAATTGGCTCAGATTTCCCGGTTATTACAATCTCCCCCACTTAAAACTTTTCGTCCCCGAAAAGGAACGAAGCCGAAAGTTGTTTTACAAATCAACTCAACTTCCATTATTTTCATTATGGCTTAAGTTCTTCAACTTTTCAGTTTCTAAGAACTTTTAAAATTTTTCAAAAATTTGGCTAACACCCTAAATTTTCGAAAAATTTCTCCATAACCTCCCCTGCACCGGGAGCTTCAGGATATTTCAAATAGGCTCCCATGGCCCTCATCAATCCAAAATGAAAAATAAACAGCCAAGCAGCTTGCCAATCGGCTCATAAAATCATCAAAAACCCAAAAAATACAATAAACATGTACCTATTTATCGGGCAAACAATTTTATTCCTCTTCTCTAGCCTCCTTGCTATGACCTGTTCAATGTAAGTACATGTACATGCATGCATATGCGATAAATTTTCAATACAACACACTATTGGTTCAATTTGACTAAGGGTTCAACATTTAATTAATCAACCAATAATTAAATAACACAACCAGCAATCAATTAGTTGATTAACATTTCAAATTCATAATTTGATATATAGTCAAAAATCACATTTTTGGTGCCAAATCACAACAATAGCCCTATCTAGTTTTGGTTCTCACACCAGTCTATGGAAATATATAAATATCACACTTTCGGCACTCGAATATAAATACTGATGATGCGGCCGCATCACCAGAATTATCCCCGGCGAATAGAGTGTGATTCTATATCTATCCGGTATATTAAAACTTCAAATACACGCGGATCAGACATATACGCAAAATCTTTATATACTTGATTGTCCAAATCAATAATATTCTAATACTGAATTAAATTTTCAAAACAAAATTTGTTTTCATTTTGAAAATATACTCTTCACACTCGTTCCAGGATACTACTAATCACATCTCTAACGAGTCATTCTTATTGGATATTACTAATCCAATTTCTGATGAATTCTTTCGTCTGGTTCTAACGTGTCTTGTTCTCCGAGCTCTGTAAACCAAAGCTCTGATACCAGGATGAAACAACCCGAATTTCCCCGGTAAGGAAAGCCCGGATTGAATGGAGGACAAGCCACATCGGAACGCAAACAGAAGAATATTTCATTGTTTATTACAACAACTTCATCAGAATACCAGAATATACAGAGTATGAATAAATATTACACATCATAAATTATCAGAGGTTTAAATTACATGTAAATACATCGCAACAGAAAAACAATACAAAGCACAACTGAAAACAGATACATGGATACAGAGCTTTCTGAATACCGCTTCAGCTGTAATCAGGATCCTGTGAATATAAATCTGCAAAACCAAAACTACTAGCTGCCCGTGTCAAAATAAGGGCACCCAGAGTTTAGGTTAAAACAATAAACTCCAGGTCAGTCATGTGACTGGTATGAGAATTAAAACAGTTATTTAAAGCTTTACTTTAAATCAGATATATCAAGGGACCACGCCGTATAACACGGAACGGGTTTCCTCCCAAGAATACCAGTGCATATAACAAAACAGCGCAATTCTTTTTGGAAAAATGAAGCTATTATAAGACCCAGGTCCCATCACACAATGCAACACAAGCTGGAGGATAGGGTTTTCCCTTATAATAGCCAAACATGCTTGGTACGTTTAAAACAAATCACTTGATACTATTATAAGTGCATAATGTATAAAACAACTTCAAACATAAATGTATCAATCCTAGACAGCATGGGTACCATATATCATGTCGCCATACTAGGCTTTACAAAAAAAACTGCAAAGTCACGTATTTGGAAGTTGGATTTCCATCTATGAACCGAGGCAAGGGATCGTCCTCTACCGAATTCGAGACTGTCTAGCCCGAGCCTCAGGATACAGACTCAGGTGGGCCCTTGGATCGTCAGGTCCGGTCCACCGATGAGGATTAAAATGCCTGAACACTACGTTTCCCCGCCCTTTGGGGGCGTAAATGAGCCCAATGGCTCCATCGGCTCCACATAGTCACTGATATATCCGAGGCGGCTCGCAACAGCAACAACCACACAGGTGAAAATAATATAAATGTCAGGGCTGGTAGGTCACTGACCACCCTAGCTAGAAAGAAACGTGTAACACCCCGTATGTTGAATAACTTGCTATAGTATAAAACAGGGCCGAATTAAACTTTAAATTCTGAATCAGGGGAAACGGGCTATGCCATTGCGTTCGTCTCGGAAAAATACGCGAAATAGAGTCCGAGTTTTCGAAAATCGGAGTCCGTATGACCCAGTTAAGGCCCGAAGAAGTTTTCAGAAATTCAAAACAGATTTAAATATAAAAATTTAAACATTTCATAAGTGGCGGGAAAATTCCCGCCAGACCCAGGGAGTCGACCTGGGGGTCGACTGGGGAGTCGACCTGCCCACCAGGTCGACTGGGGAGTCGACCCTATTGTCGACCTGGGGGTCGACCTCCCTGGTCGAGCCCAGGTGACCTGGGTGCACCAGTTTGGCTTTTGGGCTGGGTTCTGGTGGCTAGGACGTGATCTGACGGCTCTAATCTGATTTAGGGTTAATCTAAGGGCCTAAAACACCTAACTAATCTATAAATACACCCTAAGACTACCCTAATTCATACTAAAAATAGCTACAACACCGTTATGCCGTCAAAATGCAACTTGAAGGAGCCTCCATCAATCTAAAGAGGAAGATAGCTTCTCAAATCAATCTCTAATCAACTCTAGCAACTTAATCTTCTTCTTAGGAGTGCTAATCAACAAGTTGTGAGTTTTCTATAGCCTTAATAACCAATTGTTGAAATGATTATGATAGGATATAATGAGGTTATGGCTATGAATGTGGATCAATGCAAGATTATGTTATCATATGCTATGTGTTTGTGATGTTATGCAAGTTATGCAAGTTATGTGCTATATGTTCATGAAGTTATGCAAGTTATGCAAGTCATATGATACATGTTCATGATGTTATGCAAGTTATGCAAGTTATGTGCTATATGTTCATGAAGTTATGCAAGTCATATGCTATGTGATTATGATGTTATGCAAGTTATGCAAGTCATATGCTATGTGATCATGATGTTATGCAAGTTATGCAAGTCATATGCTATGTGTTTGTGGTGTTATGCAAGTTAAGCAAGTCATATCCTATGTGTTATGCAAGATATGCAAGTCATATGAGAAACATTGATCCATTATGACACCATGATATGCAAGTTTGGTGTATGATTATATGCTAGTTCATACATGATATGGTATGCAAGTTTGGTGTATGATTATATGCAAGTTCATATATGACATGTTATGCAAGTTTGGTGTTTGATTATATGCAAGTAACATGTGCAAGTTTACACCTTAGTATGATATGCATACATATGCAAGTTAACCCCTTTGTATGTCATACATACATATGCAAGTTTACCCCTTTGTATGACATAAATAACTCATGCAAGTTAACCTCTTTATGACATATGTGATTCATGCAAGTTTGGGTTGATTATTTACGCTAGTTGGGTTGATGCTATATACATGTTGACACCTTTAAACCCATGTTGATGCTAATGTTATGCAAGTTGAACCCATTGTATTTGTGATGAATCTCCCCTTTTATGTCATGTTAGCGAATTTCGTGGGGAACGATGGGGTTAATATACATGTTAATGAAATGGTGTGAAGTTGGTATGATTATGCATACCATAAAGTAGATGGACATAATTGAGTCAATTATGTACATCGTTAAAATTGGAATTAATTAGGGAAAATTAATTCGAAATATGGGGGTGATTAATTAGGTGTAATTAATCGACTAAGACACGAGGTTGGACCCTTTTGTAGCGTAAGACTGCCCGGAACCGACCGACAAATCCAGCGGCTACAAATGATTGGCCCAATGTGAGAGGTCTTAGGCACAAACTAAATACGCGACAAGTGTATAGACACGAGGTTAGACTCGGTTATGGCGTAAGGCTGCCCGGACCCGACCGGCAAATCCAGCTGCCATAAAAGATAGTCTAATGTGAGAGGTCTTTACAACGGTTACGTTCTTAATCAATTAAGAAACACTTAACCATATTAGCATGTAGAGGGACATGAGGGGTTAAGTGGGTGCCTTGGGTGGCATGTGGAAAAATCTAGTGATTGCCTTGGGTGGCAATAGAAAATATGATTAGAATACTTAACCAAAGTGGAACATGCAATTAAACATGATTAAAGGGTTAAGTAAGTGCCTTGGGTGGCATAGGGAAAATCTAGTGGTTGCCTTGGGTGGCAATGGAAGATAAGATTAAAATACTTAACCAAAGTGGAACATGTAATTAATCATGATTAAAGGGTTAATTAAGTGCCTTGGGGAAAATCTAGTAGTTGCCTTGGGTGGCAATGGAAGATAAGATTAAAATACTTAACCAAAGTGGAACATGTAATTAAACATGATTAAAGGGTTAAGTAAGTGCCTTGGGTGGCATGTGGAAATCAAGTAAGTGCCTTGGGTGGCATGGGGAAATCTAGTGGGTGCCTTGAGTGGCAATTGAAATATGAGTAGATGACTTAACCAAACTTTGAACATGTAAGTGGACATGATTATTAAAAAGGGTTAAGTGGGATGCACTAGAAAAAAAATGACAAGCTTAGGTGGTAGCTTGTGGGGGGCCCATTTCACCCAGTAACCCATATGTATCTTATTGGGCTCGACCCATGTCGAGGACGGGACACGCGTACTGGGCTTGATTATAAGAGGCCAAAACGGGTTAGCGGTGGCAACGCAAGTCCAACGGGTTTCATATGCGTGTGTGGACCCGGGCTGGTAGGTAAGACGTTGTTGCATCGTGTAGGTATAAGCCGTGCACCGTTTGTTGTATCGGGTTGCCACTTTGGGGAGTGACACACCCCACTGTGGGGCCAGCACGGATATCTACGTTAGGGAGCCAATCGAATGGGAGTATTGGGTATACCTAGTGGAGATAGGAGCAGACGGCACCTATGTAGTCAGCTAGGGGTACACGAGACTACTTATAAAATTACTAAATTGTGGGTACACCTAGTGGAGATAGGGGAAGACGGCACCTATGTAGTCAGCTAGGGGTACACGAAACTACTATTAAAAATTACTAAGTACACTTAGTGGGATCAACCTTTAAGTAGGAATTACCCTTGGGTGGGTAGATCTGGTGTGGTGCAGTGTAGGAATTACCCTTGGGTGGGTAGATCTGGGGTGGTGCAGTGTAGTATTTATCCTTGGGCGGATAGGCGCGTCTTTTCCGTTATCTTAGTTCATCCTAAGTCTAGTTGGCTGCTTAGTGTAGTCATTTATCCCCAGTCGTACCGTACCAGGTTTATATCATACCCTAATTACTTTAATGATTGTATTGTTAAAGTTATAGGGCTCACTCAGACTTATGTCTGACCCCGTTGTTTTTATCTTTTTCCCCCAACCCTCAGGTTATCAGTGTGGGCCTAGCACTAGTGGGCTTTGATCGGATTGCTTTATCTATCTTTTGGAGCTTGGACTCTTGAAGAAAAGCTCGGTTATCTTTTCTATTATGGCTATTAGTATGTAGTGGGATTATGTACTTATGTTTTAACGAGATGGATATTTTGTACTTGACTCTTGTTGGTTTTTGATATGTAACCAATCATGTTTACCTTCTGCTGCAATGAAATGATGTTTTAAATTTCAAGTATCACTTATATCTGTCTTGTTGTAATTTTTCAGTTCTATATTCACTTAAATACTCCACCGAAGCTAAGGCATTCCCTTAGTGAGTGACCTTAGCGGGTGTGGGGTGTTACACGTGGTATCAGAGCTTAAGGTTACCAGAACAGATAAAACTTTTAGAAAATTATTTTTCTAAAAACATTTTTGGAAGAAGTAATTTCAAAAACATGTTTTTGAGAGAAAAGTTTTTGAAAGAAAAGAACATAATCCCCAAGACCATATATCCTTCCTTCGATTCTCCGTTTTGAATCTCTTCCTCTTTCTCTTTTTGAATTTCCCCTCCGCGTACAGATGTCTTTTTATGATAAATAAGGACTTCCGCATGAAGGACGGAAGAACCACTTCAAGGGACTAAGACGTTTGCCAGGCTAAGAAGTTAGTCCAAGGAGGTGGAGGGCTTATAGGTACCTTTAAGATGGACGAGAGAGGAAGGTTCAAATAGCTATTAGGTAAATAAAGGACGAAACCTCATCGTGGTAAGAAGGCCACGAAAGGATAATGTGAAGGGGAAGGCTAGTTGTTTTGGAGAAATAGGACACCTTAGGGTTCTCCAAAGAGGTAAGGACGAAGTTCAGGATCTTCTGGAGGGTAGATGTATTCCCTCACGACGGGTATACCTGATGGGGGTAGGACCGTCTAAGTTGAAATTTGGTTCTCTCGATCATCCTGTTCGAACTTTATTCGACTCTAGTGCACCACATTCGTTTATCTCATCATCATTAGTTGAGTCACTGCACCTAGACACCAGTTTAGTAGATGATCCCATGGTTGTTTCAAACCCAATTGGGGGCTCCACTTATTTGTCCATGATATGTTTGGGTTTGAAGATCCTCATACTTAGCGTTGAGTTTAGGGGTGATGCTTTTGTTTGGGCTTCACGGGCTATGGGTTGATTTTGGGCATGGACTGGTTATCCAGTAATGGTGCCGTTCTTGATTGCGAAAGGAGAGTTGTTAGGCTCATGACCCGCTTGGGTAACACTCTCGAGATCTCTTGTAATCCCATAGATTCTGTTTTGCTAAGTTATTTTGAATCGCTTGACGCTTCGGTCGAGAGTTTGCGATCTGTTAGAGTGGTCCGGGAATACTCGGATGAGTTTGAGGAGGTGAAGGGCTTACCTCCGAAGCGGAGATAGACTTCCGAATATACCTGGTGGACAATGCTAAACCAGTATTTTTACCAGTGCGCCACATGGCTCCTCGTGAGAGGAGGGAACTCCATAAGCAAGTAGGGGAGTCGCTTGAGAAGGGGTTCATAAGACGAAGTATATCGGAGTGGGGTGCTCCAGCAGTTTTTGCCATGAAGGTGGATGGGTCCCTCAGACTTTGTGTAGACTATAGAGAACTCAACAAGCTCACGAAGAAGAGTAGACACCCATTGCCAAGGATTGACGATCTCTTCGATCAGTTGGTTAGCGCCTCAGTGTTTTCGCAATGGTACTTGGCCACGGAGTTTCATCAGTGGGAGTGATTGAGGATAATATAGAGAAGACCGCCTTTAGGACTCCGGATGGTTTCTATGAGTGGCTTGTGATGCCATTTGGTTTGACGAACGCCCCCGCATACTTTGTTGATTTGATGAGTGGAGTGTTCAGGGAGTACCTAAATAACTTCGTAGTGGTCTTTGTGGATGACATCTTGGTCTTTTCTAAAGAGCGAAATAAGTTTTCGTGTGTGCTTAATGGGTTAAGCAAAGCCAGTTATTTGATCAACGGTGGTTTTGGGGCGAGATTGGCAAGGACATCCAGAGTTGGACAAGGGCTTAATTATTTAGCCGTTTTTACTAGTATCATCTCACGTAGGTCGTCTGAATTCGAAGGAGGTGTCCCTTGGGTGTTTGTCTGATATTGGTTTAGGCCTTTGGGGCTTGCACTTGGGGGATGGCGAGTTCGACTAGGATGGTCTGCGTGAGAGATGGATAGTTGTGACGATTTTGTATGGGAGAATATCCTGGTTTTCTCCAGAAGTGGAGAAAAGCATGCCCTACATCTTAGGGAAGTGTTGGAGACTCTTCGAGCGCATAGTCTTGAGACAGCAAAGGTGGATGGAGTTCTTAGCATCCTAAGATTTCGAGATAGCGTATACACCTGGCAAGGGTAACGCGGTGACGGACGCCTTGAGTAGAAAAAGGTTGTCCTTGAGTTCATTGTTCGTGGAACAACGAAGCTTGGAATTTATCTCGATGTTTGATTTCAGACCTTCAGTTGACTTTATGCCCGGTTTGCTAGCATCCTTGGAGGTCAGACCTACTCTTTTGAGACGGATTGGCAAGGCACAAAGGGACGACCCACAGTTGGTTGAGTTGGTATAGAGGCTCATAAGGGGGGAGTCGTCCAGCCATTTGAGTAGGTATACCTTAGACGAGAGGGGGTGCTTGCGTAGAGACGGTAGACTTTGTGTACCGCAAGACGAGGGTTTGAGGAAGGCTATTCTTGATGATGCACACCGTTCTAGGATGACCATTTATCCCGGTGGGGACAAGATGTACCAGGACATGAAGCGAGTTTTCTTTAGGGCCGGTATGAAGAAAGATGTGGCTGAGTATGTCGCTAGATGCTTGGTGTGCCAACAGGTGAAAGCGGAGCAAAAGAAACCCGGTGGGTTGCTTCACCCATTGGAAGTTCCGCAATGGAAGTGGGATAGCGTCTCGATGAATTTTATTGATGGGTTACCTAGATCGAGGAAGGGTAATATGGGAATTTGGGTTGTGAGACAGATTTATTAAGAGTGCCCATTTCACACCCGTGAAGAGCAAGAGAACTGCTCCATGGCTAGCTTCAGTTTACCTTCGGGAGATAGCCCGGTTATATGGTGTACCTTCTAGCATAGTGAGCGATCGAGATCCTATCTTCACTAGCGAGTTTTGGAAGAGTTTGCAAGAAGCAGTGGGGTACAGGACGTATTCCATGTGTCACATTTGAGGAAGTGCCTACATGAGACCACAGAGGTGGTAGAGCCGAGCCTGCTTAGGGAAGTAGAGGTAGAGCGTGATGCGACTATTCGACGAGCTCCTACCCGCATCCTTGGGTCGGAGATTAGGAAGTTGAGAAACAGAGAGGTTCGACTAGTCAAAGTGAAAAAGGGGAAAAGATGAGAGCAATGCTACTTGGGAGACAGAAGCGAAGATGCGTTCATTGTACCCATTCCTTTTTGAGGGTATGTCTTTTAACTTCTCCTGTATCGTTTGTCTAGTACTTATCTTATCTTTAGTATGTCCTCTCATTAGTACCTTTGACCTTTAGGTAGGGTAAACCTATGGTTGAAACATGTGTTTGAGACATGTTATGATTGATGGATGCGTGTGGATGCAAGTGGTTGCTCGTGGATGCATATACACACACTTTAGGCACTAGATCGGCTCAATCACTTCATATTGCATATTGCATAAAATTGTGTGTAGGTAGCTATATTAATGGATGTATCATGGTTGCGTTATCATATGGATGATGCATTTTGGTGTATGGTTGTGCACACATGTAGAAATAGTATGCGTCGATAGGGATCTTTCGCATACATATTGGATGCATGGCACTATCATGGTTTGCATTAAGGAGGTCAACTAAATAAGTGGACCGCCTAATTTTGCATTAGACAGGGAACATATACACACACTCTTTGCATATGTTCATACAGCATTAGAAACTCTAAGGACAATGGATGCCAGTGTTTGATGGTTTGAGTAGATGGTTGTTTGGTTGGTAGGATACGTTCTTCTTGACTTAGAGATTTCGGGGACGAAATCCTTTAAGTAGGGGAGAATGTAACACCCCGTATGTTGAATAACTTGCTATAGTATAAGACAGGGCAGAATTAAACTTTAAATCTGAATCAGGGGAAACGGGCTATGCCATTGCGTTCGTCTCGGAAAAATACGCGAAATAGAGTCCGAGTTTTCGAAAATCGGAGTCCGTATGACCCAGTTAAGGCCCGAAGAAGTTTTCAGAAATTCAAAACAGATTTAAATATAAAAATTTAAACATTTCAGAAGTGGCGGGAAAATTCCTGCCAGACCCAGGGAGTCGACCTGGGGGTCGACTGGGGAGTCGACCTGCCCACCAGGTCGACTGGGGAGTCGACCCTATTGTCGACCTGGGGGTCGACCTCCCTGGTCGAGCCCAGGTGACCTGGGTGCACCAGTTTGGCTTTTGGGCTGGGTTCTGGTGGCTAGGACGTGATCTGACGGCTCTAATCTGATTTAGGGTTAATCTAAGGGCCTAAAACACCTAACTAATCTATAAATACACCCTAAGACTACCCTAATTCATACTAAAAATAGCTACAACACCGTTATGCCATCAAAATGCAACTTGAAGGAGCCTCCATCAATCTAAAGAGGAAGATAGCTTCTCAAATCAATCTCTAATCAACTCTAGCAACTTAATCTTCTTCTTAGGAGTGCTAATCAACAAGTTGTGAGTTTTCTATAGCCTTAATAACCAATTGTTGAAATGATTATGATAGGATATAATGAGGTTATGGCTATGAATGTGGATCAATGCAAGATTATGTTATCATATGCTATGTGTTTTGATGTTATGCAAGTTATGCAAGTTATGTGCTATATGTTCATGAAGTTATGCAAGTTATGCAAGTCATATGATACATGTTCATGATGTTATGCAAGTTATGTGCTATATGTTCATGAAGTTATGCAAGTCATATGCTATGTGATTATGATGTTATGCAAGTTATGCAAGTCATATGCTATGTGATCATGATGTTATGCAAGTTATGCAAGCCATATGCTATGTGTATGTGGTGTTATGCAAGTTATGCAAGTCATATCTTATGTGTTATGCAAGATATGCAAGTCATATGAGAAATATTGATCCATTATGACACCATGATATGCAAGTTTGGTGTATGATTATATGCTAGTTCATACATGATATGTTATGCAAGTTTGGTGTATGATTATATGCAAGTTCATATATGACATGTTATGCAAGTTTGGTGTTTGATTATATGCAAGTAACATGTGCAAGTTTACACCTTAGTATGATATGCATACATATGCAAGTTAACCCCTTTGTATGTCATACATACATATGCAAGTTTACCCCTTTGTATGACATAAATAACTCATGCAAGTTAACCTCTTTATGACATATGTGATTCATGCAAGTTTGGGTTGATTATTTACGCTAGTTGGGTTGATGCTATATGCATGTTGACACCTTTAAACCCATGTTGATGCTAATGTTATGCAAGTTGAACCCATTGTATTTGTGATGAATCTCCGCTTTTATGTCATGTTAGCGAATTGCGTGGGGAACGATGGGGTTAATATACATGTTAATGAAATGGTGTGAAGTTGGTATGATTATGCATACCATAAAGTAGATGGACATAATTGAGTCAATTATGTAAATCGTTAAAATTGGAATTAATTAGGGAAAATTAATTCGAAATATGGGGGTGATTAATTAGGTGTAATTAATCGACTAAGACACGAGGTTGGACCCTTTTGTAGCGTAAGACTGCCCGGAACCGACCGACAAATCCAGCGGCTACAAATGATTGGCCCAATGTGAGAGGTCTTAGGCACAAACTAAATACGTGACAAGTGTATAGACACGAGGTTAGACTCGGTTATGGCGTAAGGCTGCCCGGACCCGACCGGCAAATCCAGCTGCCATAAAAGATAGTCTAATGTGAGAGGTCTTTACAACGGTTACGTTCTTAATCAATTAAGAAACACTTAACCATATTAGCATGTAGAGGGACATGAGGGGTTAAGTGGGTGCCTTGGGTGGCATGTGGAAAAATCTAGTGATTGCCTTGGGTGGCAATAGAAAATACGATTAGAATATTTAACCAAAGTGGAACATGTAATTAAACATGATTAAAGGGTTAAGTAAGTGCCTTGGGTGGCATGGGGAAAATCTAGTGGTTGCCTTGGGTGGCAATGGAAGATAAGATTAAAATACTTAACCAAAGTGGAACATGTAATTAAACATGATTAAAGGGTTAAGTAAGTGCCTTGGGCGGCATGGGGAAAATCTAGTAGTTGCCTTGGGTGGCAATGGAAGATAAGATTAAAATACTTAACCAAAGTGGAACATGTAATCAAACATGATTAAAGGGTTAAGTAAGTGCCTTGGGTGGCATGTGGAAATCAAGTAAGTGCCTTGGGTGGCATGGGGAAATCTAGTGGGTGCCTTGAGTGGCAATTGAAATATGAGTAGATGACTTAACCAAACTTTGAACATGTAAGTGGACATGATTATTAAAAAGGGTTAAGTGGGATGCACTAGAAAAAAAATGACAAGCTTAGGTGGTAGCTTATGGGGGGCCCATTTCACCCAGTAACCCATATGTATCTTATTGGGCTCGACCCATATCGAGGACGGGACACGCGTACTGGGCTTGATTATAAGAGGCCAAAACGGGTTAGCGGTGGCAACGCAAGTCCAACGGGTTTCATATGCGTGTGTGGACCCGGGCTGGTAGGTAAGACGTTGTTGCATCGTGTAGGTATAAGCCGTGCACCATTTGTTGTATCGGGTTGCCACTTTGGGGAGTGATACACCCCACTGTGGGGCCAGCACGGATATCTACGTTAGGGAGCCAATCGAATGGGAGTAGTGGGTACACCTAGTGGAGATAGGGGCAGACGGCACCTATGTAGTCAGCTAGGGGTACACGAGACTACTAATAAAATTACTAAATTGTGGGTACACCTAGTGGAGATAGGGGCAGACGGCACCTATGTAGTCAGCTAGGGGTACACGAAACTACTATTAAAAATTACTAAGTACACTTAGTGGGATCAACCTTTAAGTAGGAATTACCCTTGGGTGGGTAGATATGGTGTGGTGCAATGTAGGAATTACCCTTGGGTGGGTAGATCTGGGGTGGTGCAGTGTAGTATTTATCCTTGGGTGGATAGACGCGTCTTTACCGTTATCTTTGTTCATCCTAAGTCTAGTTGGCTGCTTAGTGTAGTCATTTATCCCCAGTCGTACCGTACCAGGTTTATATCATACCCTAATTACTTTAATGATTGTATTGTTAAAGTTATAGGGCTCACTCAGACTTATGTCTGACCCCGTTGTTTTTATCTTTTTCCCCCAACCCTCATGTTATCAGTGTGGGCCTAGCACTAGTGGGCTTTGATCGGATTGCTTTATCTATCTTTTGGAGCTTGGACTCTTGAAGAAAAGCTCGGTTATCTTTTCTATTATGGCTATTAGTATGTAGTGGGATTATGTACTTATGTTTTAACGAGATGGATATTTTGTACTTGACTCTTGTTGGTTTTTGATATGTAACCAATCATGTTTACCTTCTGCTGCAATGAAATGATGTTTTAAATTTCAAGTATCACTTATATCTGTCTTGTTGTAATTTTTCAGTTCTATATTCACTTAAATACTCCACCGAAGCTAAGGCATTCCCTTAGTGAGTGACCTTAGCGGGTGTGGGGTGTTACAAAACGCATGTCCTCCCTGAGGTCCTCTCCCATTTCTGGTTCACAACTGGGGTGTGAGGCTCGCGAATCAACGCTACACAAAGCTATGCCACACAGGTTGTGCTTTGATCATCAACCACAAGACTTTATTTTTCAACAGAAGCCTTGATCATTTGCCACTTTGGCATGCCATACAGGCAATTCACTCCATGCGATTGATATCCATCAATAGATAACCCCTGAGCTCGTACGTCTCAGAGAAGGGCGTTAAGCAAGAGAATAAATTCTCCGCCGCCAAACAGATATATATTTAATAGAAATCAATCATGCAGAATAAAATCCGATGTCAGACACATAGTCCATTTACAAGTCCGTTCTGGGTCTGAACGAAACCGGAGGCACCTTGTACCTCGCATATCCATCGATCTCCAAGTACGTCTGAACGATCACCAACTGATTCCCTCCTCTTGGGTGTACAGCCCAATCAAGATCATCAGTAATCACCCAAATGATGTGAAGACCTCCGGTCTTCAACCACGGTCTTCATCCTCGACACCACGTCGAAACAGTTATTCAGAATGGGATAAACCCGGCCTTTCTGAATAACTCGCGTATATAATAAACAAGTGTTACACAAACACAACATACGCCTCATTCCAATTTAGAATATTCTTTTATTCAAATATTCTTACACTTTGGGAAAGGTTCCCATTAATTTTATCAAAGATAAATTCTTTAAATTTATTCCTCAATCTCCTTTTGAATATCAATTCAAACTAGTCGGGATTAGCGAACCACACCGAAATAATCATTTATTTTATTTCCCGATCCCAACCTATTCATCCCATGAAGTAAAACTGGTAATACTTCATATCTAACACCACGGTGTTATCGGTAAATTCAATTACCATTTCGCGTTCAAATCTAATTAAAGATTTAACTATCGCCTGGAGCAAAACTGGTGATACTCCATTCTCGATTATTTCAATCTAATTAAAGATTCGTTAAAACTTGACTTGGTTTTAATCTTCCCAATAATCACTATCAATGATTATTTAACTTGGGAAATCATATCTTGTCTTTAACTGGGTTAAAGAACCAATGTCATTTAAAACATGGTTCACGATAAACCCAAAATCACATTCTATTAATTATCAGGTTAAAGAACAAGTGTTATTTAAAACATCGTTCACGATAAACCCAAAAATCAATTCAAATTCAATTCCAATTAAATACCATTTAATTGGTACACTTCATTAAATCTAAATAAAAAGATTTAATTTTTTCTCAATTGGGTTTAAGAACAGTGTTAGTGAAGACACCATTCACGACAAACCCAAATCACATTCAATATTAAATACAAGGCTCCGAATAGAAAGTATATCGGCTTATATTCAATATCAAATTCTACGATCAACAAATATCGTATTGGAAATAACGATATTAATATATCTTTCAAATTTCCATAACAATATCTGTATAATCACGAAATCCAACATCGAAATATTCCAAAGACAATTTCGATTCAAACCCATTCCAATTCAATTATTGGAATTTCTGGTTATTTTCAAAACCATTTCAAATCCAATTTATTTATTTTAAAAATAAATGGGATTATAATTCTAGTTCAAAACTAGTTCATTTCGATAAAAAATCTATTTTTATCTTTTCAAATATGGAAATTTTCATCCCAATTCTTCACAAACCATTTCTTATGATTTTACACAAATTATTACTATTTTTAATAATTTTATCAAGGCCCGTACAGTCTATTTCCATCAACGGCCATCGAACTGCACTTACAGTGACCTTTTCCATATTTGATTTGGACATAATTCCAAATCCAACAATTAGATTTCAAATCTCTAATATTCATTAGAAAGCTCTTTTCGATATGAACCCAACGGTTCCGGTTTTAGGAGAATCCGACGGGCGGATCCCCCGTAATATCCATTCGAAGTCAATGGTCGAAATTCGCGAACTACCGCAGCGCGGCGCGTTCTATTCAGGCCATTACATATATATTATATATATTTCGTCGATTTCCTTTTAAAACGTATTTTATAAATCGTTATAAATTCGTTTTCAAAACGATTTCAACTTCGTATACAATTTCAAATCAAAATTGAATATTCAACATCATCGTTATGCAAATGATAATATTTTCAAAATATTATATATTGAAATCACTTCTTTTTTCCTATATTCATTTTAAAAACGAATATAATCAATATAAATATCGTTCGCATCAAAATGGCACATATTTAACCAACCCGGCTTTGTATATTTCAATAACTTCGTCATTCTATTCAACAAATGAATATTTTCTTCAACACATGAATATATATTTTTATTCAACCCATGAATATTTATTCTATTCAACACATGAATTTATATTTTATTAAACACATGAATATTCTTTCTATTCAACACATGAATTTATATTTTATTCAACACATGAATATTCTTTCTATTCAACACATGAATTTATATTTTATTCAACACATGAATATTCTTCTATTTTCTAAATTGGAATGAGACCCTCTCAATTACCATATAATATTATTTATATGGATTCTATACAACACATGTATATAATAGCAACGATAAATAATCAACCATCATTCAAAGTGCACCACACAACTGCATAAGCATTAAATATAAATAATTAACGCTTACATAGTCTGTCAACCAATCGGTCGACATACTACTAAACAATTGGGATTAGTGTACGTCAATATCATCCCAACACCGGTGTGGGGTTTCAAATCAACAAACACAGATTTTTATTTGTGCAGTTGGGCGATGTGTAAAATTTATCGTCCCAATCAATATCAGTCAAATCAGTGTATATAAACAAATCGTTCGATTTGTAAATGAATATTTATTTTACTTCAACACACGAATATATATTTTTCACACATCACAATCAACAGTCAAATTTCACAACACAACAATCAAATAAACAAGTCATCCATGGTCTGTGGACGACGGGTGTCGGGTGCTGCTAAGCACCGTCTGCATCTTAGTATATATTTCAACTAGAAATAAATTAAAGGTGAGGAGTTCTCACCGAATAGCTAAACCAATACACCGCGACTCTTCAAGTGTAGAAAATCTTCGTCGTGCTCGCCTTTTGTCAATTTCATTGCCCGTATCCACTACATATATAAAAATCACATTTTTATATTGTTGCTATATATAAAAATCACATTCTTATACCGCTACTATATAGATAAAAATTCTATTTTTATTCTGGTACCGTTCGTATAAAAATTATATTTTTATCACTTCATTTCAATAAATAAAAATCATATTTTTATTTCTACTTCATATACATTTACAACGCTTCTTCCTATATATAAATTATATTTTTATATGTCTACTTCTTATATAAAATCGAAATTTTACTACCTATATAATATAAAAATCGTATTTTTATATTCTCTATCTCATAAAAATCATATTTTATAATCTTAAAAATCATAGCTTTTCCTTATTAAAAATACGATCTTTCCAAAGTTAAAAATACGATCTTTTCAAAGTTAAAAATACGATCTTTTCAAAGTTAAAAATACGATCTTTCCTACCTCAAAATTCGACCTTTCATACAATAAAAACCAACCTTTTAACTTATAAAAACCATGGCTTCATAAATTAAAAATCATATATATTCTCTATAAAACTGAAAATCAATTTTCTCATAGACTGAAAATCATATTATATATTTTTATACGGTAAAACATTAAATAAAGAAAGGTAAATAAAATAATAGATTTACCGATTTTCAGCGAGGGGCAGGGAGGAGTTCATCGTCGGAATCGGGAAGGGGGGTTCGGAGTTGCTGCGCGAGGCTGGAGGAGGGCGGAGGGGTCTTCAAGGCGGCACGTGGGGGAGGGTGGTAGGAGGCGGGTCTGGTGGTGGTTGCGTCGGATTGCGGTGGTGGTTCTTGAGCTCGCGGGTTTCTTTGGAGAGGGGGAGAGAGAGAATGAAGAAGAGAATGGGAGCAAGGGAGGGCGTCGCCAATCGCCGGTGGTGGTGGGGATCCGGTGAGGCGACGCTCGGCTGGATGGAGGAGGCGGTCGGAGTAGGGCGCGGGATCGGGGATCTACGTTTGTAGGTTTTTTTTTCTTCATTTGGTTTTTGAAATGAACGACTAAAAGGGGGCTGGGGTTGACCACGAGAGATAAGGTTAGGGTTTGTCCAATAAGAAGGGTTTTATATTATATTTAATTACCCTAAACAAACAACTTTTCATTTCGACCTCCAAATGAGACCCACCGACTGTCGCCCCTAGCTAATTACCCCCATTCCGGACACAATGGAATATGTATCATAGGATGATTCGACTAGTTTTCGTCAAAATCAAAATATAAATCTATATATTGAATTTGAACGTGCATTTCAATTTACTGGGGTCACATACGGACCCTAAAAATTTCCGTAAAATAGTTTCTAGCTTCGTATTGATGATACGGTCCTAACAAAACTAATTTCGTCAAATTCCAAGACCGTTTGAAAAATGGTCATTTTCTGGTCGATCAAAATTGACTGAAACTGTCAAAACACGTTTTCCTTCGCCACGCTCACATATTGTGAAACGACCGAGAATTTCGCTCGATCCGAATCAGTCGCTAAACCGATCAAGATCGTTCGAAATGCGTAATTGTTTTGAGAACACGACAAAATAGAACGCAGACAGAAGAACATTTCATTGTATATTACAATAATTCCATCAGATTACAAGAATATACAGAGTATAAATGAATAAATATTACACAGAATATATCAGAGATTACAATACATTACATAGCAGCGGAAAAATAATACAATACACAACTAGAATAGATATACGGATACAAAGCTTTCCGGATATCGTTCCAGCTGTAAACCAGGATCCTGTGAATATGAATCTACAAAACCAAAACTACTAGTTGCCCGTGTCAAAATAAGGGCACCCAGAGTTTAGGTTAAAACAATAAACTCCAGGTCAGTCATGGGACTGGTGTGAGAACTAAACCAGTTATTAATCTTTATTTTAAAGTTCGGTAAATCAAGGGACCACGCCGTATAACACGGAATGGGTTTCCTCCCAAGAACACCAGTGCATAAAACAAACAGCGCAATGCTAAATAAAGAAAAATGAAGCTATTATAAGACCCAAGTCCCATCACACAATGCAACACAAGCCGGAGGATAGGGTTTTTACCTTATAATAGCCAAAGCATGCTTAATACGTTAAAAACAAATCATTTGATACTATTATAAGTGTATAGTGTCAAAACAATTTCAATCATAAATATCAATGATAGACGGCATGAGCGTCCCATGCCACTATGTCGCCATATATAAGTTTACAATCAAAACCGCACAGTCACGTATCGGAAGTTGGATTTCCATCTGTGAACCGAGGCAAAAGATAGTCCTCTACCAATTCGAGACTTTCTAGCCCGAGCCTCAGGTCAGAGCTCGAGTGACCTTGGAGCGACAGGGTCGGTCCACCGATGTAGATTACACGAAATCCTGAACACCGCGTTTCCCTGTCCTTTGGGGCATAAGTGAGCCAACGAATGACTCCATCGGTCCCGGATCGAACGATATAACCGAGGCGCCTCCAATTCCAACAACCACATGAGTCAAACTCGTTAGCCAGTTCAAGCACTGACGCCACTCCTAACTAGAAAGAAACGCATGCCCTCCCTGAGGTCCGTCTCCCGTTTTTGGTTCACACCGGGGTGTGAGGCTCGTGAATTAACGCTACACAAAGCTAAGCCACAAAGGCCGTGCTTTGATCATCAACCACAAGACTCTGCTTTTCAACAGAAGCCTTGATCCTTTGCATCTTAGCATGCCACACAGGCAAACCACTCTATGCAACCGATATCAGTCACACGGAATGAAATCCAATGTCAGACACACAGTCCATTTACAAGTCTGTTCTGGGTCTGAACGAAACCGGAGGCACCTAGTACCCCGCATATCCATCGATCTCCAAGTACGTCTGGACGATCACCAACTGATTCCCTCCTCTTGGGTGTACGACCCAATCAAGATCATCAGTAATTATCCAAACGACGTGAAGACCTCCGGTCTTCTACCATCGTCTTTATCTTCGACTTATCGTCGTATCAGTTATTCATAATAGGGTAAACCCGGTCTTTCTGAATAACTCGCGTATATAATAAATACGAGTTACACAAACACAACATGCGCCTCATTCCAATTCATCAGTCACTAACCGTAAATTAATCAAGAGAATAATTCCCCTAATATTAACCCCGAAGACCGAAACCAACATCAGATCAATACCCAGAAAACCATTCTTCTTAGCTAACCGACAGTTAGTTTCTAAATTTCACATTCTTAGGGGAAGGTTCCCATTAATTTTATCAAAGATAAATTCTTTAAAATTTATTCTTTAATCTTCCTTTGAATATCACTTCAAACTAGTCGGGATTAACGAACCACACCGAAGTGATCATTTATTTTATTTCCCAATCCCAACCTATTCATCCCATGAAGTAAAACTGGTAATACTTCATATCTAACACCACGGTGTTATCGGTAAATTCAATTACCATTTCACGTTCAAATCTAATTAAAGATTTAACTATCGCCTGGAGCAAAACTGGTGATACTCCATTCTCGATTTTTCAATCTAATTAAAGATTCATTAAAACTCCACTTAGTTTTAATCTTTGACTGGGTTAAAGAATCAGTGTCATTTAAAACACGGTTCATGATTAACCCCCAAAATCACATCACATTTCAATCAGTCCCTAACTGTAAATTAGCAAGTGAGCAATTCCCTAAGTATTAACCCCGAGAAACCAACATCATATCAATACTCCAGAAACCATTCAATTTAACTAATCTTCAGTTAGTTTCTGATTTTCTTAACTCCTTTTGGGTCTAAGAACAGTATTATTGAAGATACCATTCACGACAACCCAAAATCACATTCCATTAATTATCGGGTTAAAGAACAAGTGTAATTTAAAACACTGTTCGCGATAAACCCAAAAATCAATACCAATTCAATTCCAATTAAATATTATTTAATTGGTACACTTCATTAAATCTAAATACAAAGATTTAATCTTTTCCTCAGCTGGGCTTAAGAACAGTGTTAATGAAGACACCATTCACGACAAACCCAAATCACATTTGATATTAAATACAAGGCTCTGAATAGAAAATATATCGGCTTATATTCAATATCAAATTCTACGACCAACAAATATCGTATTGGAAGTAACGATATATATATATATATGTATATCTTTCAAAATTCCATAACAATATCTATATAATCACGAAATCCAACATCGAAATATTCCGAGGAGAATTTTTGATTCAAACCCATTCCAATGCAATTATTGGAAATTCTGGTTATTTTCAAAACCATTTCAAATCCAATTTATTTATTTTAAAAATAAATAAATTATTATTCTAGTTCAAAACTAGTTCATTTCGATAAAAATTTATTTTTATCTTTTCAAATATGGAGTTTTTTCATCTCAATTCTTCACAAATCATTTCTTATGATTTTACACAACTATTGGTATTTTTAATAATTTTATCAAGGCCCATACAGTCGATTTCCATCAACGGCCATCGAACTGCACTTACAGCGACCTTTTCCAAATTTGATTTGGACATAATTCCAAATCCAACTGTTAGATTTCAAATTTCTAATATTCATTAGAAAGCTCTTTTCGATGTGAACCCAACGGTTCCGGTTTTAGAAGAATCCGACGGTCGGATCTCCCGTAATATCCATTCGAAGTCAATGGTCGAAATTCACGAACGGCCGCGGCGCGTTCTATTCAGGCCATTATATTATATATAATATATATAATATTTCCTTCGTCGATTTCAATTCACAACGTGCTTTATAAATCGTTTTAAATTCATTTTCGAAATGATTTCAACTTCCTTTTCAAATTCAAATCAAGATTGAATTTTTCAATATAAATTCGTTTTAATTTTATTTCAAATCGATTTCAATTCAATTTCGATTCGTTTAAATTCAATTCAAAACGATTTCATTTCTATTTCAATTTAATTCGAATTTCAATTCTATTCGAATTTCAATTCACTTCGATTTAATTCGAACTTCAATTTGAATAAAATCGATATAAATATCGTTCACGTCAAAATGGCGCAAATCTAATCAACACGGCTTTATATATTTCTATTTTCAAATATTTCTATTTCAAATATTTCTATTTCAAATATTCCTATTCAAATATTTCTTTTTCAAATATTCTATTTCAAAACTGGAATGAGGCCCAATCAATTACCATATAATGTTAATTATATGGATTTCCTACAACACATGTACAAAATAACAACAATAAATAATCAACCATCATCCAGAGTGCGTTCTACATTGCATAAGCATCAAATATAAATATTTAACACTTATAACAGCCTGTCAATCAATTGATCGACATACAACTAATTATTGGGATTAGTGTATGTCATATATCATCCCAATACCCGTGTGGGGTTTCAAACAATCAAACACATATTTTATTTGTGCAGTTGGGCGACGTGTAAAATTTATCGTCCCAATCAATATCAATCAAATCAGTGTATATAAACAAATCTACGATTTATTTATAAATATTTATTTTATGTACACGTTAAAAATTCTATTTTCAACTATAAAATATATTTAACTATATAAATATTTTATTTCTTTTCACATCACATCACACAGTCAACTACGCATCAAAATCAAACAAACAAGCATACAAGCCGTCCATGGTCCGTGGACGATGGGTGTCTGGTGCTACTAAACACCGTCTGCATCCTAGTATATATTATTAACTAGAAAAGAAAATTCAAAGTGAGAAGTTCTCACCGACTAGCTAAACCAAACGCCACGCCTCTTCATATGCAGAAAATCTTTGTCGTCTGACACTTTCGTTGCCCGAATTCACTACATATATAAAAATCACATTTTTACTTCGTTATTCAATATATAAAAATCGAATTTTTACTTTTTTATTCAATATATAAAAATCGAATTTTTACTTTCCTATTCAATGTATAAAAATCGAATTTTTACTTTGCTATTCAATATATAAAAATCAAATTTTTACTTTGTTAAAATATATATAAAGATTCAATTTTTACATCGCTACATGTGTAAAAATTATATTTTTACTTACTTAGAAACCATAACTTTGTATTTATATAAAATCAAAGTTTTCTAAACTAAAAATCATGGTTTTCCTTCATTGAAAATCTATATTTTCAATCAAATAAGATCTATATTTTTAATTCAAAAATTTCATGTTTTTATATTACAAAAGAAATCATATTTATAAAAGAATATATATATATATATATACAATGGTATTATATTTTTAAAAATTTCAGATTTTATTATTCTATTTTTATTAAAAAAATTTACACATTTTCCACTATACTTTAATATAAAAATCACATAAAAAAAAGTTGTTACCTTGTATATTATCCTCTTCCAGAAAATAGTCGATCCCCTCTCCAAAGCTAGGGCACTAGTTTGCACGAGATTCGAGGCCCCAGCACCGCATCGGGATGAGTCGCCTTGTCGGCGGTCATGAACTCCGCCAGCGCGCCCAGGCCCAGCCATCTCGATGGCGACGGCGTTGACTTTGCGAGGAGGTGCTGATGAGTGACTTCGGGTCTCGCGAGGGCAACTGGGGTCTTCGTGATGGCGGCGGATGTAGGGGGAGGGGGAAGTGGAGATCGACGGAGGGTGGAGGCGCGTTGATTCATGGCGGTGCGAGAGGGAGGCTAAGGAGAAAGCGACAGGGGTTTATTTTTGAAGGGAGAAAGTGAAATCGGTGAAACTAAAGTAGGGGGTATGGGTTAATTTATATTATTATTATTATTATTATTATTTTGTTTAATTCTCCTCCAAGTTGACTTTACATTCGAACCCCAAAAGAAACCCAACGACTGTCACCCCTAGCTAATTACCTCCATTCCGAACACAATGGGATATGTATCGTAAGCTGATTCGATTGTTTCGATCAGTTTTCGCCAAAATCAAAATATAACTCTATATATTGAATTTGAACGCACATTTCAATTTACTGGGGTCACATACTAACTCGAAAAATTCAACAAAAATATTTTCTAACTTCGTATTGGCGATACGGTCCTAAAAAAACTAGTTTCATCGAATTCTGAGACCATTTGAAAAATGGCCATTTTCCAGTCGATTAAAATCAACTAAAACTGGTCAAACGCGTTTTCCTTTGCCACGCTCACATATTGATTCGAAATATCACGAAATTTGAAACCTTGCAATAACTAGACATCGCGGATCCAACAAAAGTGGTTTCGTCGAAATCCGAGGTCGTTTGCAAAATGGCCATTTTTAAGGGCCAGAATTCCATAGCGACTATTCTAAAAATTCATTTGGACATAACTTTTGATTCCCGCTATGAAATTTTGATTTTTCGGATTCGTTGGAAAGATATTCTCAAATAGATTCTATTATTTTTGGTTTCGCTAAAATCCGATTTATTTTGCACCCGGTACATTCATTTGAAGTTTGAAATCGAATTATCGAACTACCGCGCCATTTTCAATTCCTTTTATATATATAAATACATTTTTATATTCTAACGACGACGTATATAAATATATACGTTCGAATTATATTCAAAATAAATTTTTTGTCGTTATTATTTAAAATAATTCATTTTAAATAATCACAATTCGTTAAAATTGCCAAAATAAAATTTTTAAATTGGCTCGGATTTCCGGGTTATTACATATTGATTCGAAAAATTACGAATTTTGAAACCTAGCAATAACTTGACATCACGGATCCAACAAAAGTGGTTTCGTCAAAAACCGAGGTCGTTTGCAAAATTCCCATTTTTAAGGGCTAGAATTCCATAGCGACTATTCTGAATTTTCAATTGGGCATAACTTTTGATTCCCGCTATGAAAATTCAATTTTTTGAATTCGTTGGAAAGATATTCTCAAATAGATTTAAATATTTTTGGTTTCACTAAATCCGGTTTATTTTGAATCCTGTACATTCATTTGAACTTTGAAATCGAATTTTCGAACTACCGCGCAATTTTCAATTCCTTTTATAATTTAAAATAAATATTTATATTCTAACGACGATTCAAATAAATATATACGTTCTAATTCTATTCAAAATAAATTTTTCGTCGTTATTATTTAAAACAATTCATTTTAAATATTCAAAATTCGATAAAATTGCCAAAATAAAAATTTTAAATTGGCTCAGATTTCCGGGTTATTGCATTATTCTTATCAGCAGATTTCAGACTACCAAGTTTACAGATTAATTAATTTATAATTAAGTACAACTTCTTACATTTCATAAATTTCTCCCCTTTTTCTACTTATTACAAACAACTGGTTTCAGGCTTCCCCGTTTACTGGTTACTTAATTTACAATTAAGTGCCACTTATCTCATTTCACTAGTTATCTCATTTCCATACTATTTTATTATAACCTAAGTTATAATCTTCACTTGTCCCTAGGACAAGTCTACCTATTATGTGACTTTCTCATTAATGTAATTTATTTATAATAGGTTATTATCATTCCCATTTCCTTTTACTGTTGTAATTATCTTTCACTCAATTCCATTCATTTCCATTAATTTCAATTAATGTTATTTATCAATCCTGCCATATACATATATTTATATATACTTTTATGCACTAGACCTCTCACATTAAGCCTACACTTGTGGATGCGGGATTTGTCGGGCGGTTCCATGCAGACTTCTTCCACAAGTTGACTTAAACCTCAGACGGTTTCAGCTGTAATATATATTTTACATATCATCATATTATGCCTATCTTATGTCATATGTTCTTTCTAACATATAATCAATTCTATTCTAACATGTAATTTTCTCAATTTCTACCGTTAATAGTCCAAGTACATAAATGTCACAAGTTAACATAGAATTGGAACAATAGTAACCGCTACGCATATTTTGACTAGTTTATCTTTCAACATATAAATTTTCCCACATATTAATATCTTAGCATATTAATATTCCAATATGTCATATTCGTCACTTTAATCCTTTTAACATATATTTAAACATTTCAACATATCATATTTAAACATGTCATACTAACATTCAATACTTTCAATTATTCTAGCAAATTCACATTACACAATAACGCGAAATGTTAAATGATAATATATCATTATAAAAAATGATATAACTTAAATCCACTCACCTTGATATGCCAATTTAGAAAAGAATCTATTTGGATTGGTTGCAGATGGAGAGTCATGAGTTTGTACTGTTGTTGCAGTTGAAAACGCCTTATTTTCTGAATTTGTCATTGTTGATGATATTTTTTTCTTTTCTTTAATCTTCATTTAGACAACGCCCCAATATTATAATTAATAATTTTACTTAGAAATTATATGAAGGAAGAAGAAGAAAGTGAAGAAACAACAAATGAGAATGGAGAGCTATACAGTCCTTTATATGAGAAGCTTAAATCGATGCTAATGAAATCTATTCTCTCCATGTCATATAGCCAATAGGAAGTTGCCACATCAACAATAATTTTGAATTGGACCAATAAAATAAAGCCAACAAAGCATGCATTGCCACTTCCTACTAAATAAATGTGCCAATCAGGCGCAAAAGTTTGAATTTCGAATGTTTGAATTGTTTTGGTGTAGAAATTTGATTTTTGAATGTTTGAATTGTATTCACATGTAATCTTTGAAAGTTTGAAGTTATTTAATTATTTTGGTGCAAAATTTATTTTACGTGTATATATATACGCACAATTTTCGTTTCGTTTTCAAAATTCAAACAGTGTTGCACTGTTATTTGATTCTTGCTATATTTCATTGACTGTAGCCTTATCTTGAATTTTATCTTTTGTATACATATATTTCTGCACATATATATATATATATATATATATATATATATATATATATATATATTCTCATATGTGTATACATATATTTGCTTTGTTTCCTTATATGTACGTTCTTATCCTTTCAAAATTTGAATTTGTATGCGTACATATATTTGTATGTTCAGTTGGCCCTCTCTAAAACAAAGATAAAAATTATGTCACCACTGGAGTTTGAACCCCCGACCTCTATATTGCAAATCCAATGCCTTAACCAACCGAGCTATGATATCTTTTATTAATAATTTTAGAAACAATGGTAGTCATTGTTCTCCTTCTTTTACCTTATTTTCAATTTTTGCTATAATACTTCATTTATACGTATCTCTTTCACCTTAACTCAATTTTCTGCAATCCATAGGTCTAAGTTGATCAGAAAATCGCCACGAACGCAATGACGCTAATCCTGTGGCCAAATTCTTGAAGCTCTCCAAATTTTTCTTTTCTTTTTAAAGTATGCATTTTAACTACATTGCATTCCTTCTTATTGCATGTAATTCATTTTATTGATCTTTTCTTCATTTCAATGTATGAACCTATTACATGCAATTATATTATTTTATTGTCATAAAATGCGGGGTGTTACATTCTCCCACCCTTAGCAAATTTCATCCCCAAAATTTGATAAGGGTAAAAATTAATTAACCCCTCGCATAATATACATTCATCGTGTGTGTATCCAATTTTTGCAAACATTGTGCACTTGTCCAAAGAGAAATACAACATAATAATACATGTATGCCTAATCGGTACCTCCTATATGTATGCAAATTTTCAAAGATCCTTTAAATACATGATGCTCACATCCTAAATATACTGGCAGGTATACAGGAATGCAATATTTTGAAAATCAAAAATGCTTTTTCATCCAAATTTTCCCGCACTCTTGCTGAGCAAGAGTGTAGTTCATCCAATTTTTGCATCCAAAATCCTAGCAACTAACTTTATTTTTTGAATTTCAGAAAAATCTAATTTTATAAATTCGGTTTCTTATGTTACAAAAAGGTGGAAACGGAAAACTTCACATCTTCCGTCTCTCTTTTAGTTACCTTTTTCAGACCGTACTTGGATTTAATGAAACTATTCTATAAAGATCCCCTATTTCTCTATCCAAGTACAACCTTCATAAGAATTTTTTTCTCTGTTACTGATTTTCTTTTTCAACTTATCTTGGAAAATTTTAACTTTATCCACCTTTCCTCATAATTTGTCATGTTTGTTGCTTTACTGAATTTGATGTTTCCGTTTTAGTTGTACCATATCTCTTTTCTTAGCTTATTTAATCATCTGATCTAAGTTTAGTTTTCAAATGAGCCTTCTAGCCTTTCAATTAAAACAGGAAACAGATGCTCTACACAGCTACTACTAATAAGCTTTTGATGCTTTAACCTAGCCCTTTCTGTTTTGGGTGCGAAGAAAGGCTTACACACCACCCCCCTCTGGGGGGTGCCCTGCCTTAGTCAACTCGGTGATGACAAGGGATTTTACCCCTTTGTGATCTAATCCACCTTGGGTTATTTCAAGTTCTTGAGAGGGTTTCCATACCCTTAGTTATATAGATAATCCTTTTCCCAAGTATTTTATTAAACTCAGTTTGATCCTTTTATAAATTCTTGTAATTGGCCTTGATTGAGGAACTTAATGATCATCCCTTCGAGGATTCTGCAGTGGTTAGTTTCATGTCCATTCATCATGTGATAGTGACAGTAAGGCCCTCCCAATTTCCTTTCATACTTGGGTTTCTTCTTTGCGGACGACCAATAATTGAGCTCTTGTTTGGTTAAGAAGTTAATGTTTTCCATTGATGTTGTAAGGTGGTACCCATCAGGAATTCTCAATATAAGATCCTTTCCTTGTCGTTGGAGCTTGACCCTTTTGCTACTTAATCTTGTTGTTTCATCTGTATTCTTGTCTCCTCTTTTCAAAGCATGTAGAGGCCGGAGTGTTATCCTTTTAACCCATTTTAAAGTAAAGTGATTGAAATCGTCTATTATTTCTCGTTCGAATACCATCCCTTTGATTTGCTTGTGGAGAGCTCTCCTTATATTAGGGAAGGATTTACATTCCTTTGATGTAGAACCACTTATAAGAAAGGTTAAGGTTTACCCTATGTAGGAAGGTGGTCATTCCAATGGTTAGAATAATATTTATCTACTTCCCTTTTCCGCTTGATTGTTCACAAGGCTTCCATTCTTAACCTTTGTTATTCCATCAATTTTGGGTCAGTGGTACCTGACATATCCATTTGAGATCCAGAAGACTCTTGTTGGGACCTCTTACCCATAATCTTGTTTCCTCAAAGCTTAGTCCAATCCAAGACGGAACAACACAGTTAGATATATGGCCCTTAACCACAAGGTCGGAGGTTCAAGACCTCCTTCTAGCACCAAAATGTTAACGATATTTTTTGTTAACGCCGGATATAGGTCTATAGAAGTGGACCTAAGGGGAAAACAGGGTTATTTAGTTTTCTCGAGCTTGAGGATATCAAGGTCAAAAGTCCAAAAGATTATTTATTCTTCCCTCGGAGGGTGAGCATCACACTTAAGCTACTTAGGAACCAACAGTTATCTTAGGACAAGGGTTCCCTAAGCACAACCCTCGGTAGAAAGCTAAATGGGTTGCAGGAAGGGGTTTTTCTATGACTTTGCGGAAGAGTTTAGACTTGAATATGAAACCGTGACTATGTAGAAGTCATATGATATGTTGTTTAGGAAATAACTAAGAAAATTCATAAGAAGCTCATAAGAAACATGCTAATTGTTGATCCTCTCTTTATTGGTCTTTGATTATGAATACATAAGTGATTAAAATAGAAATCCCCAAATTGATTTAGAAATTAGGGTTTACTCTAGAAGAAAAGAGTACCCGAATCATTAAAACCACAGCTACCTCGATAATGGCGACATCTACCTCGAGTCAATCAAACCCCCTATCTTCGATTCTACCTCTAGCCCTTCCCAATCCACAGTCATCGATTCCCGCCACTGACCTGCCTCCGACCCCACTTCCTCCTCCGCTAGATCCACCACACAATCTCTCTTCTCAAACTCCACCCTCACCAAACCAACCCTTACCCAAGGTTCAGTGGACATCTCTCTTCGCCACAAAACCACGTAGCGCTGGCGACTTCATGCCACCACCGATAACCCGAAAGTACTCTGGGAAGAGTTTTTTATCTACTGAAGATATAGTACAGGAAAGTGTTGACGTATGGAACGAGTATATCACCAGATTCTTCCTTGACTCCCTGATGTCTTATACCATTGTAATGATGCATCTGACGAAGCACTGGAAACCCAAGGACCGATCAAGGTATATCAGATCGTGTTGAGAGAAAGATAATTTTGGAAGCAAACCCTATCATCATTAGATACAAAAAAATTATTATCAGAATGTGGGACGTAACTATGGGGATTACAGGTAAAGGAGTTAAGAGTGTTCCAGTGTGGGTTAAACTATCGAATCTACCAATGGTGGCCTAGTCCAAGATCGGTATTTGTTGGCTTTCACTTCACATTGGCAAGTTCTTGTGTATGGACCATGCAACTAAGAGTATTGAATGGTTCGGCTATGCTAAAGTAATGGTGGAGATAACCCCTGATAGTGAGCTTCCGAACATGATCTCTGTTATTCTAGGAAATGATATAAAGTACTTTGTGATAGTGGACTACGTCTGGAAACCAGATATTTGTCTCTCGTGCAAAATATTTGGTCACTCATGTAATAATTTCCTAAGCAATCCTGATTAATCTGTGATGAAAAGTAACTGTAATAGTGACAAGGTTCTTAGAAACAATAGTAATCCTGTGGTTAGTGCACAAACAATTGAAGATGATGTAGGTCATAAAGTCACATTCAACCAACCTTCTAAAGTGATTCCCTCTAGAAGTAATGATAGGGTTAGGGTTCTACCCACAACTACTCAAAAAAAATGGAAGAGGGTTGACATGTCACTGCTAGGAAAGGTAAAGTTGCAAGGTCGAATTAAGATAAATGTACTGTTGTGTCAACTTGAAACAGTTTTGAAACTTTGGGCAACCTTTCTGATGGTAATGAACTATGAATAATTCCTTGGAGTTTGAGGATGGAGAAATACATTAAACAAAAAAGGTAGGTGCAACATTAAGCAATAATAAAGATCCAATATTGAGTGATATCTCTGGTAATAATAGGGTTTCTTATATTGACGTCAAAAAGGACAAACTTGCGAGAAAGGTAACGAAAACTTCATTAAAGTTAATGCGAGTCCTGAGAATGTTGCAACACAAGTTTTGAGCAGTAAAGATATTGAATTCTTTAATGAAATGAGTTCAAGTGCTTTTGATGTAAATGTTCCTTTGACTTTCCCCACTGAACAAGTAATCACTGAGTACAACTTTCGACCAGGATTTCTTAATTCCTATTCGCCACTTAACGAACAACTGAAAAGTATGAAATTACTAAACCCTATGTAAGAACTCATAAATGAAGTTAGGAGTTTTGATAGCTAGATGGAAGTTAGTAACAATAATATAGTTGGAAGTCATGTACAAGTTGTTGGCAGTGCACAAAATAATAATACATTATCGCTGTCAACTGCTGCTCGGCAAGTGGATGAGAATTTAGATGGCTTTCTGAAAAACAATTTTAATCTCATAGCTAATCCTGATGTATTGAAGAGGAAGACTTCACCTGATAAGATGCAAACTAACATGATACAAAAAGATAAAATTGTGTTAGAGGCAATTGAAAGTTTGAAAATGGAAATTGAGAGTGGTGTGCTCAATGCTCATATATATGATATTAAGAGGAAAGTTATGGAAAATATGATAAGAAGTTAAAAGCTGATCTAGGAAAGCATAATAGTCCTTATGCTAAGACCCACCTCCACCTGGTTACAAGGCTCCGCCACAGTTTGCAACTGTAGATAAGGCGGTTGCAAGTTCAATGTCTTTATCTGCGTGCAAAGCTGGGATGTCTCCGGTTACTCAAAGCAACATTAGATAAATGAAGGATGCATTGCTTAACAATGGGTAGTTGTTACTTGTTGTTTCTAGTTCATGCTGTTTGGCATGAGGTTAATTAAAATGTAGTAAACATGCATTATGCAAGGTATGTTAACATGTATTAAGTTGGGTTGCTTTCTCCTGCGTGAGAAAGCCTTTATTTCTACAACGGCCATTCCACTTCAAAACCAACTAAAAGGTGGTCTCGGTCTTTGGAACTTCTTTTTGATGTCATGTCTGTCTTCTTTGTATTGATACCAAGTCTGTCGGTATGGATAGCTTTAAGAAGGCTTCCGGATATAGGCTTCCGGTCATGAACATTCATCTTACTATTAGTTCTTCGTGGAACTTGCCTTCATGTTTCAAGTGGAGGGTTATCGGATCCGCCACCCGTTCCGATATCGACACTAAGTGGATTAGTGTGGATATCTAGTTTCTCTTAGAAGCTTTGTCTTTGCTTTTGGTAGATCCCTGAAGTATGCTTCGGCCTCTAGGAAAGGTGCTTCTGGTGTTTTACCGATTTTTTGCTAAAGTTGCCTCATGGTGACCATCCAACTGGGGTCTCGGTAGCTAGCTTCCGGAAGGTCCTTTACGTTATGATCTCTACGCTTTTGATGCCCCTATCTCTCGATGTATTGGTATTAAGCAGGCCAATACAGATAGCTCTTTCATCCTTCTGGGTATCGGGTTGCAGAGTTGTTGGTATTTCTCTTCATTAACTCCCGGCTTTGGATAACTTTTTGTTGGTTGCCCTTTATGCCGGAACTAACCTGTCAGTGGTGTTTCTTCATATCGGATTTGTGGTTCCTTCCTTGATGAGGATGTCGGTCACCTTGCTTTTAGATTGTTCTCTTGTGCTCTCGGATTCACCGTGTAACGGGTCTTTGCTTACGGGTTATTCTTCTATGCATGTGACGGTCCGTCTCCCCTTCACCGATAGCCTATTTCGGTGTTATTTTCGGTAGTAACCCTATTATAAAACTTTGGTACCATCACATAATGAAAGCGCAAGCCGGAGGATAGAGTCTTACCTTATAATAGCCAAACCTGCTTGATACGTGACATTTTTCTTATATTATTATTAGTGTTTAGTACAGAAAACAATTTCAAAATAAATGTATCAATCTTAGGCGACATAGTACCCCATCCTACTATGTCACTATATAGGTTTACAAATAAAATAATAAAGTTTCATACTGGAATTTGGGTTTCCATCATGAGCCAAGGCAAGAGATCTCTCGACACCGAATTCAGACCATTTCTAGTAAGATATCCAGGACCACACGCATGTGACCCTTGTATCGGCAGGGTCGGTCATCTGTATGTCGCTGATTGGCAATACTTGAACACTACGTTTCCCAGTCCTAATGGACCTCTTGGTCAGTATGTCGACCATCCTGTCCTTGTGCGTCTATATTTGAGGCTCCTCGCTATCCAACGTCCAAATAAGTAAAAATGTCTGGGCTCCATACCATGTCATCTCTTCTTTCTAGAAAGAAACAAAAGTCCTCTCTACAATCCCTCATTCCGTTTTTAACTCATACTGGGGTGTGAAGCTTGCAAATTAACGCTATAATACAAAGCTATGCTACATTATCCACGCTTCGATCATCGTCCACAAATGTTTGCTTTTCAACAAAATATTTGATCCATGCATCTCAGCATGCCACATTGTCAATCCATATCATACCATTGATGTCTACCAATATATAACCTCTAAGCTCGTATGTCTCAAAGAAGGGTGTTAGAAAGAGAATAAATTCTCCGCCACCAAACAAAAATATAATTAGCAGATCAACGAATACTGCTTAAAATACAATATCAGACATAAGATCCATTTGCAAGTCTGTTATGTGTCTGAACGAAACCAGAGGCACCTTATTCCTTATACCATATGTCCAATACGGGAGAGAGGAGAGAGGCCTTTGCATATCCAGTCGGTCTCTAAGTACATCTGGAAGACCATCACTTATTACTTCATCTTGGGTGTACATCCCAGTCGTGACATCAGCAATCGTCCCAATGATGTGAAGATCTTCAATCTTCAACCACCGTCTTCGTATCTTCGATTTTTATTCGTCGTATCAGTTATTCAGACTGGGTTAAACCCGGTCTTTCTGAATAACTCACGCATCTTGTAAACAAGTGATATATAAACACATCATACGCCTCATTCTAATCCAGAATATTCTTTTATTTTAATATTATTTATACTGGGAATTATTCCCACAAATCTTATCAAAGGTTTACTTTGTTTAAACTTCTTTTTTAAATCTTTCATTTTATTATTATCAATCCTAACCTATTCATCCCATGGAGCAAAACTGGTAGTACTCCATATCTAACACCATCTTGTTATCGGTAAATTTAATAACCTCTTTACGTTTCAAATCTAATTAAAGATTTATCTATCGCATGGAGTAAAACTGGTGATACTCCATTCTCGAACACTTCTTGTGTTTGGTAAATTTAGTTACCCTATTTACACTTCAATCTTATTAAAGATTCATTAAAACCCCAACTTATTTTAATCTCAAAAACCATTACTTGATTATTTGTCAACTTTTAGGAAATTAATTTAGCCTTTACTTAGGTTAATGAACAAATGTAATTTAAACATCACTCATGATAAACCATAAATCATCTTCAATCTAGTATGGAACATTTATCGAAATCCGATCAGTACAAAATTGATATAAATTTTTGTATCATACTAATACTATAAGTGGAATATTGGCAAAGCCTTTTAAATCCCATAAATAATAAAGGCCTTCCTTTATGGAAGCTCGTCTCCATTATTATTAAATTGAATTCCATTCAATTCCAATTTAATTAAACTGGATAACTTCCTTGAATCTTAATTAAAAAATTTATTTCCTTCTCAACTAGGTTTAAGGATGGTATTATTAAAGATAAAATTCACAATAAACCCAAACTCCAATTTGATATTAAATACAAGGCCTTGAATAGAAATCATATCGACTTATATTAATTCTAAAACCAAAAGATACCGTTTTGGAAATAAAGATATTTATATCTTCCAAATTCCTCAACGATAGTATAATCATGGAATCTAATACCAAAATACCTGAAGATAATTTCCACTCAAATAATTTCCAATTTATATGATGGAATAACTCTGGTTATCAAAACCATTCTTAATCCAATTAATTATTTAAAATCACTGGATCACTTAACTCCAGAAAACATTGTCTGATCTTAGTCGAATATCTGTTGTCCCTTTGGTTCTTCCCACCCATCACCTAATAGAATAATTTCCAATTAGATCTCACGTTTTATACTAGACTGTACTCTTAGGAATCATCAAATATTCCTTTTGGTTCTTTTTCTATTTGTTAGCTAGCTCATTCAGATAAAATATCTTTTATCTTTCCCAAACTTGGGGTAATTGATCCTAAATCTTTCTAAATTATTTATTATGATTTAACATAATTTATTCATATTTTTAATAATTTTATTAAGGCGTTTATAGTCGGTTTCCAACATCGGCCACCAAACTTCATTTATACCGACCTTTTCCAAAACTTATTTTGACATAATTTAAAATCAATTAGTTGGATTTCAAATCTTCTTATTTCATTGGTAATCTCTTTTCGATACGGAACTAACATTTTCGGTTTCAGGAGAATCCGGTGGTCAGATCTCCCTGGTACGTCAATTCGAAGTTACGGGTTGAAGTTCACGAACTGTCGCTGCACGACACGTTCTATTCAAGACTGAATCGATTTATAAATAAAAACTGAATCGATATACTTTCCACACCAATTTTATAAATTATATTAAATATATATATATACATCTTTGAAAAATCGTTTCAGTCGTTTATCTTCAAAATCACATTCACTGTATGGTCAACTTTAATATTATTTTAATGAATAAAATAATACTATTTTTTGAAAGCCAATATTTTACGCTTAAATTTTTCCTTACAGCCGTTATAAAAATAAATGAAGAACTTTCGAAAGAAAACTTCTTTCAAAACGCTTGCTATTTATCCTAACTGAACTTCACTTTGAAAAGTTACTATTCATTTCAAGTTAAAACTTTGACAAGCCATAAGTATATGAAAATACTTCAAAATTGTTCACAGTTACGAATATTTATCGATATTTAGATACCTATGGTCCATCCAAAATCGGACATCGAAATCAAACTTCGATTTTTCACTGAATATTATATTATTAAAATATTCATTTTTTATTTCGGATTGGAATTAAATTCAACCAAACATAGTATAATTTCTTTTACATGAATTTCACACATCATATGTATCTAACAATAGTTGTGAACAACTATCAAACATCCAAATAACATCAAGATTGCACTACATCCATATAAGCCTTAAATATATAATTAATGCTTATATCAGTCTGTCATTCAACCAATTGACCTACAAACTATGTACTTGGGATTTATGTAAGTCAAATATCATCCCAATACTCGTGTGGGGTTTTTATAACACCCCGTGTATTCTATAACAATGAAATTCACAAATTAAAGTATAATTAATTTCAAATCAAATAATTAAGGGAAACGGGTTACGCCATTGCATTCGCCTCGAAATTCTGCTTGAGATAGAGTCCGAGTTTACGCAAAACAGATAACGTGTGAAGAAGATATCTTTAATTTAAATATCGCAGCAAAACATGAAAAAAAAAAAGAATGGGAAACGAATAATGTTTAGCATTGTTCTAGGGTTTGTAAGCAAAAGACTTAGTAGCTCATTTGGTTGGAACACATGACTTGCATACAAGAGGTACAGAGTTCGATCCCCGCCAGCGCCCTATTTTTGTTTTAGGGGAATGGCTTAAAATAGCCTAGTGTGAACGTAGTTCAAAAAGTGGTTTAGTGTGAAAATGGGTAATTGGGAAGATAGAGGAAAAAATGAATATATATATAATATATATATACATATACGCATATATATATATATATGACGTGTACGCATCATGTAGCGTACGTTGCGCATTTTTGGTTGTCAAGGATGGTTTTTTTTTTGGCCCTCTCCAATTTTTAATTATGACAAATTAAAGGTAAGAAAATATTTATTCATATATAAATAAATATTTATATATGGGTAATTAATACGGTAAAGGGGAAAATGTATCTATCAAATACGTATTTACGTTTGAATTGGTGAACATTTAATACGCTGAGTAATTTCTGACTCATCGCTGAGTCAATGCTGAGTCATTTCTGACTCATGGCTGAGTCAATAGGATAACTCTATCCTGACTGAATGGTTGTGGTCATTTCTAGGATTAATCAAACGGCCTAAATTAATCCTAAAATTCTATATATACAACTCAGACCTAACCTAAACTCACATAAATAATAGAATACAATAGCCGTCATGCTGCTGGAGAGAAACTAAGAATGGCCGTCAATTAGAAAGCCTAGAGACAAGCCAACAAGCCTAAGAGACGAATCAAATTAAAAGAAGATCAAAGCTTAAAGCAACAACAACTAAATCAAATCAACGCCTACAACAAAGGATAGCATCTTAGATTTCTGAATTAAAGATTCGCCATACGCTGTAAGTAGAGTGCTATTCCGATATGAATTAAATAATTGTGTTGATTTGTGTAATGTAAGAAATGGAATTGTGGAGATAATAATCTATATTTGTATGTTGCTTTGATGCAAAACGATTTGGGAATATTATGGTATACGATTGGATATTTGCAAATACGCGATTTGCGTTGAAAACGAAATGGAATTGTGGCGATAATGACTTATATTTGTATGTTATTTTGATTCTAACGATTTGGCAATGCTATGGTTTGATTCATACAAGTATATGGTTTATGTTGACAACCACATGTGTGGAATTTTGATTGGGACTCATGCAAACATATGATTCATATTGAAAACTACATGTTTGTGGTAGTTATTTACAACACCCATTTGATAATTGCAAGCATATGATTCATGTTGAAAGTAACAACTATATGTTGTAATAATTTATTTAAGATTCATGCAAGTATATGATTCATGTTAACAACTATATGTTGTAATAATTTATTTAAGATTCATGCAAGTATATGATTCATGTTAACAACTATATGTTATGATATTTTAATTGGAATTCATGCAAGTCTATGATCTATTGTTATGACAACATGATGTAAAATTCTATGGTCATCTTTAGTGTAATTTGATTCACCTAAGTATTATGATTCATATGAAGTTATGTTGGAATTGGCATCATAGTTCAAGTATAAAAATCATATTTTTGTGATAGTGACAAAAGCACGCATCTTTGTAAATTTGTATTAATTTTATGAACATGACTAAACTATGTTCGTTATTATGCCCAATTGAAAAACATGTTTTTAGGCTCATGTTGTTATCATAAGTTACATTAGAATTACATTAGAATTACATTCCTCTTGCAAGTTTACATAGATAAAATAAAAACCATGATGTAAGTTTAGATATGTTTATGCTATAATTCTATGAATAGAATGAAAACCATGATTCATATAAGAATTAAGTTGGGATAATTTTAGTTGAACCATACTTTTGTATTAGTGACAAAAGTAAGAACCTTTTTGTTAACATGTAGTAATTTTATAAACATGATTTGCTTATGTTTGACATTATGCCTAAGTAAAATTATAGGTTTATGTTGTAGTTAAGACTATGTGTCAATAATGATATCTAATTTAGTTAGATTCTTAACTTAACCACAAGTTTACATGGTTTGATTCATGTCACTTATGCTTTATGACCAAAGTATATGTTACTACAATGCAAGTACACCAGTTTCTATTTTGTAGTTTCAACGTTATGCTGCAAGTTCATGCGTTCACTTTCCCCTTTTTGTGTATATAATCACGTTTTAAGCCTCCCCTTTTTCACGTGGCTAAGTTGGGCTTAAAAAGGCTAAGCCTAACATATATTATAATAAACGAACGTATTAAACGGGGGAAATAGCGTTGGGCCAAATTAATTAATAAATGAAAATATAAAAGTAGATGGACCCAAATTCAAGAATGGGTTGGGCCCATGATTGGTGTAAACCTTTACACCATTAGCTTAAATTGATTTTGAATAATGGGCCGCAAATATTTACATATAAAAAGAAGAAAGACAAAATATGTAAATGTAGAAAATACGATGTGTTTAACCCGAGGTTGGATTGAGTTGTGATGTAAACCTGCCCGGAACCGCCCGGCTGTCCAGTAGTCACAACAATACCTATCCAATGTGGGTGGTTAAACATGGAGCCCAATAAGGACCCGAGGTTAGACTGAGTTGTGGCGTAAGACTGCCCGGACCCAACCGGCAACAGGCAGCCACAACAATACCTGTCTAATGTGAGAGGTCAAGGCTTTAATAAGACAATTAAGGCTGAGTCAGGATTGATAGGATTAAGTAGATTATATTAATACTTAATCAAAATGGAACATGCTAAACTAAACAGACTGATTGGGGGTTAGGTTTATAAACACTTAACCAACTTAGCATGTTGGCTAGAAATAGAAAACCTAGTAGCGGGGGACCCTTTTCAGCAGTAACCGTACAAGGCGTATCATGATACCCTGAAACTAGGCAGGGTGGGGCACGATTACTGGGCTGATTGTAAGAGGTCAAATCGACGGCGGTGGTGCAGCAGTGTAGGTTCTAACGGGGTGCGGGCGTGCACACACTCCGGCGCAGAAAAATAAGGCACTGGGCACCAGTAGCATACCTGTGCATTCTAGGATTGTGTCGGGCCGCCACCATGGGACTTGATACACCCCATGGTGGGACCAGCATAGGTAACTACAACATCGGGGGCTGTAAGACACATGTAACTATACCAGTAGGAGCCGATCATCATAAAATGGATCACTTCACCCTGATTATGGGGTGCCTGTTGGGAACTAGTTTATATGGGTTCAGAGGTTAAAATGGGGTACGATAGTATATTCGACCCTAGACAACTTAACTAAGTTTATGGTGCTTTCCCATTTCTAGTTTATACTTATCATACCCAGTTCTTTATTCATAGACTGAATAGTCCTAGACTTACTCAGGCTTTATGTCTGACTCTACTTTTCTTTCGTCTTCTTTCCTTCCGTTCCCCCCCAGGTCCACAGGGAGGGAATACCGCAGCTTGACCAGCCTTCATATCCAGCTTGAAGAGAAAGAATGTATTGCTTGGATCTTTTCGTTTTGGACTATGGCTTTGGACAGCAACTATGGGACTTTTGCAGTTTATTTATGTTTTCTTTATGCTTCTTTAAATAATGTAATCAAGACAGTTATGAAGATGTTATGTTTTTGGAAGTATTGTAAGACAATTATGGTATGGTTGTTGTAACACGTATTTTTAATGAAATAAAAGTTGTTGTTTTTCCGCTGTTCAAAAATATGTGTTCTTATATCTGTCTTGTATATCTGTGACTTATACTTATAAACCTCCACCAAAATTAGGGCATTCCCTTTGAGAGTGACCCTAATGGAGGTGGGGTGTTTCAGTTTTCAACCAAAAATTAATTAATAAACTATTTAATCCGCCCAAATCAATCACATTCCATGAAATTAGTCATAACTTATTCAATTCAAGTTATTATTCAATCCAATCGATATCACTTAAATATGGGAACATAAACAAGTTATCAGACTTGTAAATGGATGTTTAATCCAATATCAACTAGCACAAATATTTTAACATTGTTTAACATGTTAATTATCTCAAAATCACATCCAAATCATTACACAATCAATAATCCATTCATCCATCTTGGTTTCAAACAACTTGTAATGTAAGCTACCATATACCCTAAAACAACTTGTGATAATTAATCAAATTAAATCTAGAGTTCTCACATAAACTATCATAACATATTAGCAATGTTTTGGCTTACTAGTTAACTCATTTTTACTTTTCTAATTATACCACAAGTCCATATTTACTTAATCACTTAGCAACATATTTATGATTTTAGCTAAGCAAATCAAACATTTTGAGCGAGAAGCTCTCACCCCAAGTATCTCTACATCACGACACTTCACTGTAAGCTCTCTACGGCTCTCTATGGCATTCTACCAAACCGAACATCTCGCCTTTCTTTGCCCAATCAACTTAACACTTCATGACAACGCTCAAACACAGAATAATATAGGTTATAAGGTATAAAGGTAATATTTTTAATAGTATTTGGGCCTGCAAAGGGGAAAAGGGCCCACAGCTACGTTGGACAGCGAAGGTCCAGGTAAGATGAAGGGTTGTGGGTGCTTGCGTGGCGATGTGGGATCTGCACGTGGTGGTTGGAGATGATAAATCTTGGTTTTGGGTGAAAAGGAGGTGCCTTTTCAAATAGAGATGGGTTTAGGGGGGTTTGTGAAAATGGGGAGGGGCACCACGTTGGCGAGGCTTGGAGGGGAAAAGGGTTGCTGGAGCAGTAGCTCACTGTGGTGTGTGGCCTTAGTGTGGCGGCGTGGGGTGATTTAAGGGGGAGGAGCCATGAAAATGAAGTTTAAGGGTAAAGAGAAGAAGATTAGGAAAATAGAAATGTATAGGAATAAAAAGAGGAGGCTTAGGCCTTATGCACATTAAATGACTAATGATGGATTGGACATGTGGTAAGAGGAGGGGTGAGTTGTCTAATTGTGGTTGGTCGAGGCTTGCAGCGCGAAGTGACTAGTTAAGTCGATGTATTAATTATACCTTGTAAACTCCGTTCTAGTCGCACGACCACATACTAACTCCAAAAATTACAAAATTTTAAATCTCGACGTGTTATGGAATTACGCTTCCAATACGAACCTAGCCACGTCGAATTTGGAGACCGTTTGAAAATTCGCCTTATTTCTAACTTAAACCAAAAATTGACTGAATTTTCAGTTTACGTTTATATATCGCACACTCACATATTAACCCCGTTTGACATGAAATTTTGGATTCTACCATATTTCGACATTCCAGGTCCAAAGGAAGTAGATTCGTTGGGTCCCAAGACTAACTCCAATATGGTCCTTTTATAATGATCAACAGAGCTTTAAAATATCAATTTTCAAAATCTGAGCTTTTAAACTGATTTAAAAAGTTTATTGACCCTTTTTTAAGTCAAATAAAACATAAAACTTATTTATAAATTATTTTAAAATTTTATCAAGTCAAAATCAGCATTTTCTATATAAATATTCTTTAAAATAAATTCAAACTAAAATTTTAAATTGGCTGAAAATACGGGTCATTACAATCTCTCATACTTAAAACTTTTCATCCCCAAAAAGGAACGGAACTGAAGGTCGTTTTACTTAACCAACTTAACCTTCACTTTAGCTCAAGTTCTTTGACTTTTCAATTTTTAAGAACTTTTCCATTTCTCAAAATTTGGATAACGCCTTAAATTTTTGAAAAAGTTCGCCATAACATCCATTGTACTAGTCTATTGACAACATATAAGCATCAAACACTTGCATGCTTATATGGTTATCTGCAATCAACATATCATATCATGGTTCACAAGATATTCTGTTTACAACATATAACCTTCAAACACTTACATGCTCATATGGTTTATTCAGTTCACATCATATAAGCATCAAACACGTACATGCCTACATGGTTATTTTGTCCACAACATATAAGCATCAAACACTTACATGCCTATATGGTTATTATGTCCACAACATATAAGCATCAAACACTTAATCCCTATATGGTTATTCGGTGCACAACATATAAGCACTTATATGCATATATGGTTATTCTATTCACAGCATATAAGCATCAAACACTTACGTGCATATATGGTTATTATGTCCACAATAAATAAGCATCAAAAACTTACATGACTATATGGTTATTCTGTCCACAATATGTAAGCATCAAACACTAACATGCTTATATGGTTATGCTATGCTATGTTGTCTAAATCATATAAGCATCAAACACTTACATGCTTATATGGCTATGCTATGTTATGTTGTCCACAACAAATAAACATCAAATACTTACAAGCTTATACGGTTTATCGGCTCATAAAATCATCATACCCAATTAATAAAATAAATACATACTTTTTTGTCGCGCATGCAATATTATTCCTCTTCTTAACCTCCATAGTACAACCTGTCCAACATATACACACATCCAATTCGAACAAAATTTCAATTCAGTTTTACAGTATATTTGATTTAGCATAGTTTTACCTTTCATTCACATATCGGTTGTATTATTCCAATGTTATTATATATTAAACTGATAATCACACATCACAATCAAGAATCAGTTAGTTAATTAACTTTCCAGATTTATATTTTGTCTAACATTTATCTTTTATACACTTAAAAGTATATTTTCAATGCCAAATCACAAATATTAAACTCTAACTAAGTTCTTGGTTCTCACACTACTCAATTGGAATCATATAGACATCTTACTTTTGAAATTCAAAAATAAACACTGGTGATGCGGCCGCTATCATCAGAATCATCCTCGAGCGACTAGAGTGTGATTCTATATCTACCCAGTTTGAGACTTCACATAAACAACTGCAACGCGTATATGCAAGATCTTTTTATACTCGATAGTCAAAACTCAACACAAAATAAAATACTCAAATTCTTATAATGATATAAGTTTCAAAAATAAACTCATTTTATAAATAATATTCTTCAAACTCATTCTAGGGCATTACTAACCCAATCTCTAACGAGTCATTCTTATAGGATATTACCGATCTTATCTTTGATGAAATCTCTCATCTCGTTCTAATGTGTTTTATCCTCGAAGCTTTGTAAACCAAAGCTCTGATACCAACTGTAACGACCAGAATTTCCCCGACCTTCGAGCTGACCATAAGGTACATAGGTCCAATCCGAAAGACAGAAACGCGACACGTCAGAACACAGAACAAGAGAACATTTCATTGCTAACAATTTTACATCATAGTACAAGAATATCGGAGTACAAATAATAACGCACAGTGGAAAAAAAATATCAAAGGATGAAATTATATAGCAGTGGCAATATATAATACATGAATATAATATGCAGTGGAAAAACGTCAACTAACACAGTTATAGGAAATACACGGATACAAAGCATTCTAAAGTTTAGCTCCAGCCGTAATCCAGGATCTTGTTGAATAAATATCTATAACACCAAAACTACTAGCTCCCCATATAGAAAATAAGGGCACCCAGAGTTTAGGTGGAAACAATAAATTCTAGATCAGTCATGGGATTGGTGTGAGAAAAAAATAGTTATTAACTTTATTTTAAAGTTGGGTAAATCATTGGACCACGCCGTATAACACGGAATGAGTTTACTCTACATGAATACTAGTGCATAAAACAAACAACGCAATGCTAAAAAGAAAAATGAAGCTTTTATATGGCTCATGTCCAATCACACAAAGCAAGCGCAAGCCAGAGGACTGAATTTTACCTTCTAATAGACAAACATGCTTGATAAGCAAAAAAATTCTTATATTATTATTAGTGTATAGTACAGAAAACAATTTCAAAATAAATGTATCTGTCTTAGATTGCATAGTACCCCATCCTACTATGTCTCGATATAGGATTACAATTAAAACCGTAAAGTTATGTATTTAAATTCGGGTTTCCATCATGAACAGAGGCAAGGGATCTCTCCTCAACTAATTCAGACCATTCCAGGACCACAAGCATGTGACCCTTGGATCGTCAGGGCCCATCGGTTGTACGTCGCTGTTTGGCAATACCTGAACACTATGTTACCGGTCCTAATGGACCTCTTAGTCAGTACATCGACCATCCTGGCCTTGTGCGGCCACATCCGAGGCACCTCGCTATCCAACATCTACATAAGTAAAAATGCCTGGGCTCTATACCGTGAAATCACTTCTACCCTGAAAGAAACGCAAGTCCTCCATGCTGTCCATCATCACGTTTTTGACTTATATCGAGGTGTGAAGCTCATAAATTAACACTACAAAACGAAGCAATGTTGTATTAGCCATGCTTAGATTATCACCCACAAAGCTCTGCTTTTCAACAAAAGCTTTGATCCATGTATCTCAACATGCCACATTGTCAATCCATATCATACCGTTGATGTCTACCAATAGTTAACCTTTAAGGTTGTATGTCTCAAGAAGGGTGTTAAGCAAGAGAATAAATTCTCCGCCACCAAAAAGATATATATTTAGCGGAGATCAGCGAACACAACACATAATGCAATGTTAGACATACAATCAATTTGCAAGTCCATTCTAGGTATGAACAAAACCGGAGGCACCTTATTCCTCATCCCATATGTCCAATACGGGAGAGAGACCCTTGCATACCGGTCGATCTCCAAGTACGTCTGGATGACCACTACTTATTACCTAGTCTTGGGTGTACATCCCAATCGAGACATCAGCAATCATCCTAATGATGTGAAGATCTCCGGTCTTCGACCAACATCTTCATATCTTTGACTTTTAATCGTCGTAACAGTTATTCAGAATGGGTTAAACTGGTCTTTTTGAATAACTCGCGCATCTTATAATCAAGTGATATATAAACACATCATATGCCTCATTCCAATCTAAAATATTCTTTTGTTCAAATATTCTTTATACTGGGAATTATTCCCACAAATCTTATTAAAGATTTACTTCATTTAAACTTCTTTTTAAAATATTTCATTTTATTATTCCCAATCTCAACCTATTCATCCCATGGAGAAAAACTTGTAGTACTCCATATCTAACACCCATTATGTTATTGGTAAATTTAATTAAAGATTTATCTATCACATGGAGTAAAACTGGTGATACTCCATTCTTGAAAAAAATCTTGTGTTTGGGAAATTTAATTACCCTATTTACACTTCAATCTAATTAAAAGATTCATTAAAACCCTATTAGATTGAAAAATGGCACTAACACCCAAAGTAGTGTGAAGTCCTCACATACAAAGATCACAAGAATAAATGCAGTAAATAACAGCGGACACACAATATTTTTATAGTGGTTAGGCTTAATCCAAGCCTACGTCCACTTTATAGTGTTTTATTTATATTGATCGATTACAAGAGAAATCAGTACATTGAGAGAATGGACGTACCATGTGTCAGGATAAAAATATTGAATGGCCTGACACGACCCGATGTGATAGATTACAAGAGAAATCAGTATATTGATCGATTACCCGGAGCCATTGAAACTGAATGGCCTGACACGACCCGATGTAATGCTAAGCTGATGAGGCAAAGTTGCGTTAACCTCATTCGACCCAAAGGTTAGTGCTTCCAGAATCCAAGTATTCCAATGCTTCATCACTTCATCCAAGTAAATGCCGATCAATTCCCTTTAATACTCAAGTCTTGAGTAGTTCTTCGTGATAGGGTATTTCTAAACATGTTTACGAAAATGGGCGTAACTTTTAAACCGTAAGGCCGTTTAGTCCAAATGAAAGTTGTACCTGAAGCTAATTCAGAAGGCTATAAGACAAACACTGCTAATTCAGAGGGGTTTTGGCCACTTTTATGCTTACATCGCGACTTTGACCAAATCGCTTTGTCTTTGCTGACGATGTCCTCACTGCTTGAGCGCGTTACTAACCAGAAACTCAAATTGTGACAGCTTTAACCAAAAAGCATGTCAGCATTACTCAACTTAGTTTTAATCTCAAATGCCATTGCTTGATGATTTCTCAACTTTTATGGAATTAATCATGCATTTACTTGGGTTAAAGAACAAATGTCATTTAAACATCACTCACGATAAACCCAAAATCATCTTCCATATATTATGATATAAATTTCCATATAAGACTAATACTATAAGTGGAATAACAGTAAAGCCTTTTAAATTCCATAAATAGTAAAGGCCTTCCTTTACGGAATCTCATCTCGATTATTAGTAAATTGAATTCCATTCAATTCTAGTTTGATTAGTTAAACTAGAAAACTTCCTTAAATCTTAATTAAAAGATTTATTTCCTTCTCAACTAGGTTTAAAAACAGTATTCTTAAAGATATAATTCACGACAAATCCAAACTCCAATTTAATATTAAATACAAGGCCTTGAATAGAAATCATATAGACTTATATTCAATACCGAATTCTGAAACCAACAAATAATGATTTGGGAATTATGGTATCGATATGTTCCAAATTCCTCAACCATAACTGTATAATCAAGGAATCCAGTACCGAAATATCCGAAGATAATTTCCACTCAAATCCTTTCCAATTTATATGTTGGAAAAACTCTGACTATATCAAACCCATTCTCAATCCAATTAGTTATTTAAAATCTTTGGATTATTTAACTCTGAAAAACATCATCTGATCTTAGTCAAATATCCGATGTTCTTTCATTTCTTCCCAACCCTCACCTAACGGAATAATTTATAGTTAGATCTCAAGGGTGATACTAGACTGTAATCTCAGGAATCATCACATATTCCTTTTAGTTCTTTATTCTAGTTGTTAGCTAGCTCATTCAGATAAAATATCTTTTATCTTTTCCAACCTTTGAGTATTTCATCCATAAATCTTTCTAAATAATTTATTAGGATTTAACAAAATTTATTCATATTTTTAATAATTTTATTGTGGCACTTACAATCGGTTTCCAATATCGGCCACCGAACTACATCCATAGCAACCATTTCCAAAACTGATTTAGGCATAATTTAAAATCAATTCATTAGATTTCAAAACTTCTAATTTTGTTGGAAAGAACTTTTCCATATGGACCTAATGTTTCCAGTTTTAGGAGGATCCGACAGTCGGATCTCCCGGTACGTCAATTCGAAATTACCGGTTAACCATCGCGAACTGTCGCTGTGCAACACGTTCTATTCAAATCCAAATCGATTTATAAATTAAAATAAATCAATATACCTTCCAAACCAATTTAGAGATTATATAAAATATATATTTATCTTTGAAAACTCATTTCAGTCGTTATCCTCAAAATCACATATTTCACTATACGGTCAACTATAATATTATTTTAAGGAATAATATAATACTATTTTTCGAAAGTAATTTCTTATGCTCAAATTTTCCTTATCGTCGTTATAAAAATAAACGGAGGACTTTCCGAAGAAAACTTCTTTTAAAACGTTTGCTATATAGCCTAACTGAACTTCACTTTGAATAGTCACTATTCATTTCAAGTTAAAACTTTGACAAGCCATAAGTATGTGAAAAATACTTCAAAACCATCGCTGAAGTTATGAATATCTATTGATATTTCGGTACCTAAGCGACCATCCAAAACCGGACATCAAAATCAAACTTTGATTTTTCACTGAATATTATATTATTAAAATATACTTTTTTATTTTGAATTGGAATTAAATTCAATCAAATATAATATAATTTCACTTATATGAATTTCACACATCATATGTATCCAACAATATCAAACATCCAAATAACATCCATAGTTCACCTACATCTATATAAGCCCAAAATATACAATTAACACTTATATCAGCCTGTCAATCAACCGATTGTCCTACATAGTACATACTTGGAATTTGTGTAAGTCAAATATCATCCCAATACCCGTATTGGGTTTTCAACTAACAAATTAGTAATAAACTATTTAATCCACCCAAATAAATCACAATTCCATGAAATTAGTCATAACTTATTCAATTCAAGTTATTATTCAATTCAATCGATATCACTTAAATAGGTGAACATAAACAAGTCGCCTGACTTGTAAATTAATGTTTAATCCAATATCAACTATCACAAATATTTTAACATTATTTTAACATGTTAATTATCTAAAAATCACATCCAAATCATAACATGATCAATCATCCATTAATCCATCTGGGTTTCAAGCAACTTGCGATGTGAGCTACCATTACCCCATAACAACTTGTGATAATTAACCAAATTAAATCTAGAGTACTCACATAAACTATCATAACATATTAGCAATGTTTTAGCTTACTAATTAATTCAGTTTCACTTTTCTAATCATAGCACAAGTCCATATTTACTTAATCACTTATCAACTAAACAATTAGCAACATATTTATGATTTCAGTTAAGCAAATAAAACATTTTGAATTAGAAGCTCTCAACTTAAGCATATCTACATCACGATACTTCACTATAGGATCTCTATGGCATTCTACCAAACTAAACTTCTCTCCTTTCTTTGTCGAATCAACTCAACATGTCACGACAACGCTCAAACATACAATAATATAGGTTATAAGGTACAAAGGTAAGATTTTTAATAGTACTTGGGCTCGAGGAGAGGAAGGGGTCCTACGGCCTTGTTGGACAGAAAAGATGCAGGTAAAGGGAGGGGTTATGGGCGCTTGCGTGGTGATGTGGGGGCCACACGAGGTGGTTGGAAGGGCTAGATCTTGGTTTTGGGTGAAAAAGAGGTGCCTTTGCAAATAGAAAGGGGTTTAGGTGTTTTGTGCAAATGGGGAGAGAGGACCATGTCAGCGTTGCTTGAAGGGGCAGAGGGGGTGCTAGAGCAGCAGCTCATGGTGGTGGTGGGGTCCTATGGTGGCGGTGTGGGGTGATTTAAGGGAGAGGAGCCATGAAAATGAAGCTTAACGTTAAGGAGAAGAAGACTAGGAAAATAGAAATGCAATTAGAATTAAAAAGAGGCAGCTTAGGCCTTATGCACATGAAACGACTAATGATGGATGTAATTGATATGTAGTAAGAGGAGGGGTGAGTTGTCTAATTGTGGTTGGTTGGGGATTGTAGCGTGAAGTGACTAATTAAGTCAATTTATTACATATACCCTGCAAACTTTGTTCTAGTCGCACGACCACGTAATAGCTCCAAAAATTACAAAATTTGAAATCTTGCTATGGTATGAAATTATGCTTCCAACGAACTTAGTCCCTTTGAATTTGGAGAACGTTTGAAAAATCGCCTAATTTCAAACTTAAACCGAAAACCGATTGAATTTTCAACTTTCGTTTATATACCGCACACTCACATGTTAACTATTTATGACTTGAAATTTTGATTCTGCCATATTTCAACATTCTAAATCCAATGGAAGTGGTTTCGTTGGATTCAGAGACTCTATCCAAAATGGTCCTTTTATAAGTGCTCAATATTGCTTTAAAATATCGATTTTCAAAATATGTGCTTTTAAACATGTAACATTCCGGGTTTTATTTATTACCTCCTATGATTGTTAATAAGTTACAAATTAATACTAAGGTGGTGATTAAGTTGAATTTATCAACTTAATTAGAAATTCAGCCTAATCATTAAGTCTTTATTAAAAAAAGTGTATCTTGGGATTTATTGTAGTAAAATAAAAATTAACCATTTTTGATGACTAATTTGAGGCTTGGAGGTTACTAAAGTGTAAAAATAAGGTTTTTTGAATATTGATGCTAATGGGAGAATATTGATGAAAATTTGAGGGTTTTCTGGCTTATAAAAAAATCTCTAGAAATATCTTGTTGTACGCTACTTGCAGGAACGTATATTCTTCCTCATTCTATTTTAGCTCAAAACAAAAGAAACCCATGGAAATTTTTGTAGAAACCTTATTGTAAATTAAAAATTAGCCTCCAATCCTCTCCTAAACACTAATTTGAGTGGCTAATACAATCTACCAAAACTCAATTTGTTACAAAACTGATTTAAAAAGTTTACTATCCCTGTTTATGTAATATAAAACATAAAACTAGTTTTAATTATTATTTTTTCAAATTTTATCAGGTCAAAATCAGCATTTTCTATACAAAAATTCATTAAAATAAATTCAAATTCAAATTTTAAATTGACCGAAAAATCGGGTTATTACATTTATAGGAGTAACTCCCAATGTAAAGAATATTTGAATAAAAGAATATTCTGAATTGGAATAAGATTTATGATATGTTTATACATCACTTGATTTTAATGATGCGATAGTTATTCGAAAAGACCATGTTTCAACCAAATCTAAATAACTAATAGGACGATTGTCGAAAATATTAAAGACATTGGTTGAAGACCGGAGATATACACCTCATTTGGATTATTTCTGATGCCTTGGGAAGCTCTTATTATAAGGTCAAAGTGGTACTCGTCCAGACATACTTGGAGATTGACTGGATAAGCAGGGTGCTCTCTCCCTTAGTGGACGAGGAATAAGGTGCCTTCGGTTTTGTTCAGACCCAGAATGAACTTGTAAATGGATGTGTATCTTACGTTGTATTTCGTAACATAAATGATTAGTTGCTACTAATGATGTATCAGTCGGTGGAAGATAATTTATTCTCTTAGCTTAACTCCCTTCTTTGAAGCGTATGAACTCAAAGCTTATACTATTAATAGAAACTGATCATATGTGTGAATTGACAATATGGCACACTAAGTTGTTGATTGATCAAAGATTTTGTGGAAAAGCTGAGCTTTGTGGATGATGATCAAAGCATGACTGACATAGCTTAGCTTTGTGTTGAAACATGAGTTTAGCAAGGCTCACAACCCGAGAATGGCCGAAAACAGGATTAAAGACAGTAGAGAAAGTGCATATGTTTCCTTCTAGCTAAAAGTGATGTCATGATATGGAGCCCTGGCAATTTACTTATGTGGATGATGGACTGAGGCGCCTCGGACAATGATTAAACAACCGACCAGTATGAAGATCTAATAAGACCAGGGAATGTTATGTTTAGTAATAACCCTAAACCACCGGGATTGGCGGGCTGGCTCTACCACTCTAGGTGCACATGCATGTGAGTCCTGGACATCTTCCTAGAGATGCGATCCGAATTGGTTAAGTAAGATCCTTTGCGTTGGTCATTGTTGGAAATCTAACTTCCAACACGAGCCTTGTGTTTTCAGTTGTAAACCTATATAGAGATATAATCGGATGGGGTATTATACCATCTAAGAATGATAAATTTATTTTTGAAATTGATTTTTACACTATGCACTAGTAATAATTAAAGAGAGATTTCACGTATCAAGCATGTTTGGTTATTATAAGGTGAAAATCTGTACTCTGATTTAAGCTTGCATTGTGTAATGGGACTTGAGTCATATAATAGCTTCATTTTTTAGGAAGCATTGCGAGCTTTTATGACTGGTATTCATGTGGAGGAAACCCTTCATGTTATACGACACGGTTTCGTGATATGCTCAACTTTAAAAGTAAAGTATAACAACTGTTCTGGTTCTCATACCGGTCCCTGACTGACCTAGAGTTTATTATTTCCCACCTAAACTCTGGGTGCCCATATTTTCCATATGGGCAGCTAGTAGTTTCGGTTTTGCAGATAATTTGCTTAGTAGGATCCTGGATTATGGATGGGGCTATACTCTAGATTAGTTGGTAGTATGCCGCTGTGTATATTTATTTTTCCGCTGTATTGTAATTTACTGTTCTTTGATATTTTCTGTTGTGTATTAATTATTTGTACTCTGATATTTTTGTACTCCAATGTAAAATTGTTGTAATAACAATGAATACTCTTTTTTTAGTTTTGTTGTGTCATATCCCATTATGATTCGAGGATTTCTACCGTTTGGATTAGACCTTTATGCCTTATGGTTGATTCGAAAGGCGGGAATTTTCGAGTTGTCACATAATGTTATCAGAGCTTTGGTTTACAAAGCTTTAGGGATATGACTCATTAGAACAAGGTAAAAAGAATCATCAGAGGTGGGATTAGTTAAATCCTATAAAAGAATATTCATTAGAGATAGGGTTAATAATGCCCTAGAATGAGTTTGAAGAGTATTATATATAAAAGAAAATGAATTGGTGTATATATAATATGAATTAGATTGTGAAAAGTTATATCTTAAAATAAGAATTTGTGTATTTTAATTGATGTTGAGTTTGTACTATCGATTATAAGAAGATTTTGCATATACGCCTTGCAAACACATATTCGAAGTCTTGAATATATTGGATAGATATAAGATCAAACTCTAGTCGCTCGGGGATGATTCAGGTGATTGCTAGCATCATCAATATTTATTTTCAAGTTTCGAAAGTAGGATGTCTATATAATTTCAACTAGCTTGTCTTAGGACCAAGAGCTTAGTTAGAGTTTAATGTTTGTAGTTTGACTTTTGAAAATACACTTTGAGTATATAAAAGATATATGATTTGAAAACATATAAATTGGAAATTTAAATCACCAATTGATTGCTAGTTGTGATGTCTGATAATCAGTTTAACTTATAAAAAATTGGAATGGTAAAACCAATGCAAAAATGGAAGGTAAATTGACTAAAGCCAAATTCCATGTCGAATTGATTTAGAAATTAGTTGTGATTTGATGTATATATGTTGGACAGGTTATTACATGGAAGCTAAGAATGGGGAACAAAATTGAATGTCCGATAAAAAGGTACATGTTTATTGCATTGATTAGGTTTGTTGATTTTATGAGCCGACTGGCAAGCCGCTTGGCTTTTGGATTCACTTTTTTTATTGATGAGGGCCCAGAGAGGCAAGTTGTAGTTGTACCGATCAACCCGTACGAAGGAGGTTATGGAGAAATTTAAGGCGTTAGCCAAATTTCAAGAAATTGGGAAGTTCTTAGAAACTAAAAAGTTAAAGAAATTAAGTTGAATAAAGGCTGAGTTAGTTAAGTAAACAGCCTTCAGTTCTGTCATTGATTTCAAGGACAAAATCCTTTTAAGTAGGGTAAAAAGTAACGACCCAAAATTTATTAAGAAATATTTAATGGATTTTAAATATTCAAAATGATTTATCTTGAGAATTACGACTTAGAATTTATTCAAAACGAAATTTGAATGTATAAGTTTATATCAATTATAAAACAAACTTGTAAAGTCATGGTAGTTCTACATATTTAGTTTTGAATTTCAACTGAATATACAAAATTTAATATAAGTCGGATTTCTGTAAAATAAGAAAAATTAGAATTTATTGAATTTTAGTTTCCAAACGGAAGTGGAAAATCAAGATTTTATGTTATAAATTATCAGTTACGTCCAAATAAAAATTTCAAATTGTTGTTATGGAATGATTTATAAATTATAACAATTTATTATATTAAATAAAAGGATTTGTTATGAAATTGAATATCAATTTGACTTGAATTTTGAAAATAATGAATTATAAACCCAAATATGTTTGTTTTGGGACTATATGATATTTTATTTAGATATATACGATAATATTAATTTATTATTATTCATTTGAATTTTTTTATATTTTATTGGTTTTATTTAAGCCTTAAAAATAGCCATTTCTCGAACGACCTCCATTTTCAATGAAACCAATTTTATCGGATCTGGAACATAAAATTATTGTTAGGTTTCAAATTTCAAGTCAATTGGATTTCGTATGTAAACATATTTAATATAAAAGCATACTAAAAAATTCAGTTATAATTCAATAAAATCTAGAAATAAGACCATTTTTCAGTAGTCTCCAATTCGATGAGACCAGGCTTGTTAGGACCGTAATTGCGAAACCTAGCAGGATTTCAAATTTGGTAATTTTGGAGTTAGTATGTGATCGTGGCAAATTAAAACCCACATTGAAAATCAACATTTTATGTTATATTGAATTATATTTTAATTTTAAGAAAAACCAACTAAAATAGTCGAATTAGCTTCCGAAACCTATTCCATTGAATCCGGAATATGGGTATTTCGTTCAAGACGACAGTCGTTGGGGTTCATTTGGAGTTCAAAGCGTTAAACTTCATGGCAAAGTATTATAAAATTTATATATATAACCCTAAAATCTACCTTAGCCCCATTTGCAGAAGCTGCCGCCATCTTAATTCTTAATGGTCGTGATTGTTCTATTTTCATCCCTTAATCATGGACAATCCACAAAGAATTAATCAAAACTCTCAACTTACAAATCGTTGAGCTCTTTAAGAGCTTCAATTCCATATGGTGTTGATGATTTTTCGTTGCATAAATTGCTCTAATTATGTGCTCAAAGGTAGCACGTTTGGCTGTGTTTTTCGAGGCATGGGGGTGCGAGTTCAACACAGTGGCCGACGAAGGTGGAGTAGTGAACAAGCTTCGACGTGGTTGGGTTGGATCGTCGCCTAGTGGAGGAAATGGTTGTATGTTTTCTAAGGAGGTGGCGCAATTTTTTTTCTGTTCGTGCATGACTTGGTAGCGAATGAGAGGAAGAAAGGATTAGGAGCAAGGAGAATTAGTTAGGTTAATTGAGTTTTTAATTATCTTCAGTTAATTATTTTCTGTAATTAACATGTAAACCCCCATAAGTTGTTCAAACGAAAATAGAATTTGACGAAATTGGAAATGTTGGAATCGTGGAGATGAGAGCTTTGCGGTGAAACTAATTTGGAGAAATTTAGAGCTTGTGGAAAATTTTGTTTAAATTAAACATCCTGCTTAATTTAATTAAGATGACTATTTTATAACGATTTCACATCGATTAAAGTGAGAGCTCACTCACTCAACTGATTTTATAAGTTATTAATCATTTTTGAAAATGTATTGATTGCTAGTTGTAACACCCAGCATTTTATGACAATTAAATATTTAAATAATGCATATGTGTAACAACCCGTAAAATCTGGGCCAGTTTAAAATTTTTATTTTGGCAATTTTAGCGAATTTTGGTTATTTAAAATGGATTATTTTAAATAATAATCGACGAGAAATTTATTTTGAATATAATTCGAACGTTTATATTATATACGTCGTCGTTAGAATATAAATATTTATTTATATTTATAAAAGGAATTGAAAATGGCGCGGTAGTTCGAAAATTCGATTTCTAATTTCAAATGAATATACAGAATTCAATATAAGTCAGAATTGAACGAAACAAGAAATATTTGAATCTGTATAACTATATCTTTGTAACGAAGTTAACAAACTGAGATTTCATCTTAGAAATGATAAGATATGTCCAGTTGAAAATTAGAAATAGTCGCTGTGGAATTTATATATATTTTTATATATATAAGGCCCTTAAAAATAGCAATTTTGCAAACGACCTCGGATTTCGACGAAACCACTTTTGTTGGGTCCGTGATGTTAAGTTATTGCTAGATTCCAAATTTCATAATTTTTCAAATCAATATGTGAGCGTGGCAAAGGAAAACGCGTTTGACCAGTTTCAGTTAATTTTAATCGACTGGAAAATGGTCATTTTTCCAACGGTCTCAGAATTCAACGAAACTAGTTTTGTTAGGACCGTATCGTCAATACGAAGCTAGAAAATATTTTTCTGGAATTTTTCTAGTTAGTATGTGACCCCGGTAATTTGAAATGTACGTTTAAAATTGAATATACTGATTTATATTGTAATTTTGAGAAAAACTGTTCGAGACGATTGGATTGGCTTACGAAAGATATCCCGTTGTGTTCATAATGGGGGTATTTAGCTAGGGGCGACTGTCGTTGGGTCTCGTTTGGAGTTTGTATGGAGAGGAGGGTATTTTTAGAATTAAATAAAATTATATATATATAAAAACCTAATTTTCTAAAACCCTATTGGTCAAATTTTCAGTTCGCGGTCAACCTTCTTCTTTCCGCCTCCACCCTAACAAGCGATCCAGAAGCTCCAGCTTTCCTCACCACCGATCTTCCACTCCAAGCCCTATCCACGAAACTTCAATTGTGAAAAACCTTCGGCTCCTCGAGTTCTAGCAATCCAACGGGCAAGATCAAAAAACCACCTCGTTAATCGATTGAAATCCTGGCTCGAAGTCGCCAGCTTCGCACGCACCTCCAGGTCGGAGGAAACCACCGAAGTGGACGCCAGTCATGGCGGAGGCAGTAGGTGCGAAGGCGCACCTCATGGTGGCCGGCGATCGACTCCAGGGCGCCTCGTTTGGCGTGCGTCAGGGGAGGAGGGTCTGGACGAAGTGGGTGCTCTGATTTTCAATGAGGCCTGAAGCAATATGGAGGAGTGGTTCGAGCAGTCCAGGAAGAAAAACAGTAAGCTCTCTTGTTTGTTTTTTTTTTATTTTCAAATGCATAGTTTAAAATTCAGTTTAAAATTATAAATGCATTGTTTGAAAATCAGTTTTCAAAAATGTAAGACACTGAATTTTATTTTCATATTTGATAATAATAGCATTATTTTAAAATGTAATATATATATATATATATATATTAGTAATAAAAATGTAATTTTTAATAAAAATATAAAATTAGCTTTATATATGAAATGAAAATAAATATCATTGTTTTGGAAATGAAAATCGTATAAAGTTTTGTTTTTAAATATATTGAACTTCGACAGGAAAATGGGATTTTTATATATTGAACTTCGACAGGAAAATGGGATTTTTATATATTGAACTTCGACAGGAAAATGGGATTTTTATATATTGAACTTCGACAGGAAAATGGGATTTTTATATATTGAACTTCGACAGGAAAATAGGATTTTTATATATTGAACTTCGAAATAAAAATTCGATTTTTATATATTGAATAGCGAAGTAAAAATTCGATTTTTATATATTGAATAACATAGTAAAAATTCGATTTTTACATATGTAGTGGCTACGGGCAACGAAGATGACGAAGATGTGATAGCGATGAAGATTTCTATCAAAGAAGTGCCGAGGAGCTAGGATAGCTATCTGTGAGAATTTCTCACCTTTCAATTTCTTTTCTAATTATATATATATACTAGGATGCAGACGGTGCTTAGTAGCACCCGACACAATCGTCCACAGACCATGGACTTGTTTGTTTGGTTGCATAGATTAGTTGAATTATTTGTTTGAAATGAATTGAATTGTTTGGTGAGATGGAATTGATTTGATTGATGTGTGAATGGCGTGGGCCTTCACTAGACCGGGGATAAGGCTAGGCCTTGTCCCGTTTCTAGTATCGTGCCGTTATGCCGCCGAAATTTTCTAAAATATATTAGAAAAATAAAAATATCATTTTATTGTGTAAATGAATTGAATAGAAATTCATAGGTTGAAATAAAATGTTTTATCGTTAAAATATAAATTTTTAACGTGAAGTGAATAAAATAAAATATTCATTTACAAACCAGACGGTTTGTTTATGTACACTTATTTGAATGACATTGATTGGGACGATAAATTTTACACATCGCCCAACAGCACAAATAAAATATGTGTTTGATTGTTTGAAACCCCACACGGGTGTTGGGATGAAATTTGAAGTTCACTCATCCTGATTGATTAAATATGTCGATCGATAGATTGACAGGCTGTTATAAGCGTTAAATATCTATATTTGATGCTTTTACAGTGTAGTGCACTTTGGTTGATGGTTGATTATTTTCAATGTTATTATATACATGTGTTGTATGAAAATCCATATAATTAACTTTATATGGTAATTGATTGGGCCTCATTCCAATTTGAAAAACAAAGAATATTATAAAATAAAAGTTCATGTGTTGACAGTACTCATCCGTTGAGATTGGTCATGTGTTGAACGAAATATTTTAGTAATAAAATTTACATCTTTATCAATATAAAATAAAAGTTCATGTGTTGACAGTACTCATCCGTTGAGATTGGTCATGTGTTGAACGAAATATTTTAGTAATAAAATTTACATCTTTATCAATATAAAATAAAAGTTCATGTGTTGACAGTACTCATCCATTGAGATTGGTCATGTGTTGAACGAAATATTTTGATAATAACAACTATTTTGAAAAAGAAATATTTGAAATAGAATATTTGAAAATAGAAATTTATGGAGCCATGTTGATTAGATTGACGCCATTTTGACGTGAACGATATTTATATCGATTTTATTCATTTTAAAATGAATATTGAAGAGTGATTTCGAAATCGAATATTTTGAAATGAATTGAATTGAAAACGATTTCGAAATGAATTGAATTGAAAACGATTTCGAAATAAATTGAATTGAAAACGATTTCGAAATGAATTGAATATATAACGATTTCGAAATGAATTGAATATATAACGATTTCGAAATGAATTGAATATATAACGATTTCGAAATGAATTGAATATATAACGATTTCGAAATGAATTGAATATATAACGATTTCGAAATGAATTGAATATATAACGATTTCGAAATGAATTGAATATATAACGATTTCGAAATGAATTAAATATATAACGATTTCGAAATGAATTGAATATATAAACGATTTCGAAATGAATTGAATTGAAAACGATTTCGAAATAAATTGAATTGAAAACGATTTCGAAATGAATTGAATATATAACGATTTCGAAATGAATTGAATATATAACGATTTCGAAATGAATTGAATATATAACGATTTCGAAATGAATTGAATATATAACGATTTCGAAATGAATTGAATATATAACGATTTCGAAATGAATTGAATATATAACGATTTCGAAATGAAATGAATTGAAAACGATTTCGAAATGAATTGAATGGAAAACGATTTCGAAATGAATTGAATTGAAAACGAATTCAAATTGAATTGAAAGCGAATTGAAATGGATTCAAATTGAATTGAAATTGGAATTGAATAGAAATGAATTTTAAAACGAATTTATAAAGAAGAATTCAATTTTGATTTGAATTGAAAAGGAAGTTGAAATTTCTTTTGAAACGAATTCATTATATAATTCGGTTTAAATAGAAATCGACGAAATATATATTATATATATTATATATATAATATAATGGCCTGAATAGAACGCGCTGCGCCGCGGCAGTTCGTGAATTTCGACCATTTATTTCAAACGGGCATTACGGGAGATCCGACCGTCGGATTCTCCTAAAACCGGAACCGTTGGGTTCGTATCGAAAAGAGCTTTCTAATGAATATTAGAAATTTGAAATCTAACGGTTGGATTTGGAGATACGTCCAAATCAAATTCGAAAAAGGTCGCTGTAAGTGCAGTTCGATGGCCATTGATGGAAATCGACTGTACGGGCCTTGATAAAATTATTAAAAATAGTAATAATTTGTGTAAAATCATAAGAAATGATTTAGAAAGAATTGGGATGAAAAACTCCATATTTGAAAAGATAAAAATAGATTTTTATCGAAATGAACTAGTTTTGAACTAGAATTATAATTCTATTTATTTTTAAATAAATAAATTGAATTTGAAAAGGGTTTTGAAAATAACCAGAATATCCAATGATTGCATTGGAGTGGATTTGAATCGAAATTGTCCTCGGAATATTTCGATGTTGGAATTCGTGATTATACAGGTGTTGTTATGGAAATTTGAAAGATATATATTTATATCGTTATTTCCAATACGACATTTGTTAGTCGTAGAATTCGATATTGAATATAAGCCGATATATTTTCTATTCAGAGCCTTGTATTGAATATCGAATGTGATTTGGGTTTGTCGTGAATGGTGTCTTTACTAACACTATTCTTGAACCCAGTTGAGAAAAGATTAAATCTTTTTATTTAGATTTAATGAAGTGTACCAATTAAATAACATTTAATTGGAATTGAATCGATATTGATTTTTGGGTTTATCGTGAACAGTGTTTTAAATAACACTCGTTCTTTAACCCGATGATTAATGAATGTGATTTTGGGTTTATCGTGAACCGTGTTTTTAAATGACACTGATTCTTTAACCCAGTCAAAGATTAAAACTAAGTGGAGTTTTAATGAATCTTTAATTAGATTGAATTGATCGAAAATAGAGTATCACCAGCTTTGCTCCAGGCGATAGTTAAATCTTTAATTAGATTTGAACGTGAAATGGTAATTGAATTTACCGATAACACTGTGGTGTTAGATATGAAGTATTACCAGTTTTACTTCATGGGATGAATAGGTTGGGATTGGGGAATTAAAACAAATGATTACTTCGATAAGTTTCTTAATCCCGACTAGTTGAATCGAAATTCAAAGGATGATAAAAGAATAAATTCAGGAAATTACCTTGGATAAAATTAATGGGAACCTTTCCCTATGAATGTGAAAATTAGAAACTAACTGTCGGTTAGCTAAGCAGAATGGTTTTCTGAATATTGATCTGATGTTGGTTTCGGCCTTCGGGGTTAATGTTTGGGGAATTATTCTCTTGATTAATTTACGGTTAGTGACTGATGAATTGGAATGAGGCGTATGTTGTGTTTGTGTAACACTTATTTAAAATATACGCGAGTTATTCGGAAAGTCCGGGTTTATCCCATTCTGAATAACTGATACGACGATAAGTCGAAGATGAAGACGATGGTCGAAGACCGGAGGTCTTCACGTCGTTTGGGTAATTACTGATGATCTTGATTGGGTTGTACACCCAAGAAGATGGAAACAGTTAGTGATCGTCCAGACGTACTTGGAGATCGATGGATATGCGGGGTACTAGGTGCCTCCGGTTTCGTTCAGACCTGGAACGGACTTGTAAATGGATGGTGTGTCTGACATTGTATTCCTTTATATTGTATTTGTTGATCTCTGCTAAATATATATCTGTTTGGCGGCGGAGAATTTATTCTCTTGCTTAACGCCCTTCTCTGAGACATATGAGCTCAGAGGTTATATATTGGCAGAAATCAGTGGTACGATATGGATTGACAGTGTGGCATACTGAGATGCAGTGATCCAAACTTTTGTTGAAAAGCAAAGGTTGGTGGTTGATGATCAAAGCGCAGCTGATATAGCATGGCTTTGTGTATAGCGTTGATCCGCGAGCCTCACAGCCCGGGATGGTGGTAAACTGATGGTTTGATCAGTATACATTTTTTTTAGTGTAGTGGATTCGGTCGACCGATATTGAGCTTCGTGCTCGGAGGGATAGAGTAAGCGGTGTTTTCTCTTGCTGGGACGTAAGCCGCGGTGATACTTGAGTCCCCAAAAGTGCGGATGTGCATAGCGGTGTTTTCTCTCGCTGAGACGTAAGCCGCGGTGATTTGTACTACGCGAGCGATCTTTCGAATCAGGAGCCACCATGATGGAAATCCAATTTCCGATACGTGTATTTCGGCTTTATTTGTAGAGCCTAGTATGGCGACATAGTGGGATGGGGCACTCATGTCGTCTATGATTTATATTTATGATTGAAGTTGTTTTGACACTATACACTTATTATAGTATCAAATGATTTGTTTTAAACGTATCAAGCATGTTTGGCTGTTATAAGGGAAAACCCTATCCTCGGCTGCGTTGCATTGTGTGATGGGACCTGGGTCTTATAACAGCTTCATTTTTCTTTATTTAGCATTGCGCTGCTGGTTTTATGCACTGGTATTTTTGGGAGGAAACCCATTCTGTGTTATACGGCGTGGTCCCTTGATTTACCTAGCTTTAAAAATAAAGATTAATAACTGTTTTAGTTCTCACACCAGTCACATGACTGACCTGGAGTTTATTGTTTTAACCTAAACTCTGGGTGCCCTTATTTTCGACACGGGCAGCTAGTAGTTTTGGTTTTGCAGATTTATATTCACAGGATCCTGGTTTACAGCTGGAACGATATCCGGAAAGCTTTGTATCCGTATATCTCATTCTAGTTGTGTATTGTATTATTTTCCGCTGCTATGTATTTAAATGTAATTTAAATCTCTGATATTTCTGTGTAATATTGATTTATACTCTGTATATTCTTGTAATCTGATGCATTGTTGTAATATACAATGAAATGTTCTTCTGTATGCGTTCTGCTGTGGTTTGTTCTCGAACTATCCGACGCTTTCCCTTACGGGGAGGTTGCGGGTCTTTACATGTGGTATCAGAGCTTTGGTTTACAAAGCTCAGAGAACAAGGCACATTAGAACCATACGAAAGAATTCATCAGATATTGGGTTAGTAAAATCCAATGGGAATGACTCGTTAGAGATGAGATCAGTAGTATCCTAGAACGAGTGTGAAGAGTATATTTTTCAAATGAAAACATTCTTTGTTTTGAAAATCTAAATCAACTATTCGTATTTGATTATTTGTTTATATTGATTTTGGACAATTCAGTATATAAAGAATTTGCATATACGCCTTGCAAACGTATATTCAAAGTTTTAATATATTGGATAGATATAGCATCACACTCTAGTCGCCCGGAGATGATTCTACTAATGACTATATAGCATCAGTAGTGTGTGTTCGAGTTTCGAAGGTATGATTTTCTATATATTTCCTATTGACTGGTGTGAGAACCAAAATTAGATAGGGCCTATTGTTGTGATTTGGCATCAAAACAAGATTTTCAGTATATGTATCAAAATTATGAATTTGAAACGTTAAATTCACTAATTGATTGATGTTTGTGTTGTTTGTTCATTTGTTTTCTAATTTTGAACCATTATGCCTATTTGAACCAAATATTGGATTATATTGAAAATTGGTTGCATTTGCTTGCATATACATATATATCTTTGAACAGGTCATAGCAAGGAGGCTAGAGCAGAGAATAAAATTTGTTTGCCCGACAAATAGGTACATGTTTACTACATAATTTCCTGTTTTGTTTGGGTGATGATGATTTTGTGAGCCTATTGGCTAGCCGCTTGGCTTTTTCTTTTTCTTTTTGAGATCTGAAGGACCGGGGAAGCTATTTGAAATTCCCCGATGCTCCCATTGCAGGGGAGGTTATGGCGAAATTTTTCGAAAATTTAGGGTGTTAGCCAAATTTTTGAAATTTTAGAAATTCTCAGAAACTGAAAAGTTGGAGAACGGAAGCCTGACCGATCGTAGAGCTGAATAATCAAACCACTTTCGACTTTGTTCCTTTTCGGGGACGAAAAGTTTTAAGTGGGGGAGATTGTAACAACCCGTAAAATCTGGGCCAGTTTAAAATTTTTATTTTGGCAATTTTAGCGAATTTTGGTTATTTAAAATGGATTATTTTAAATAATAATCGACGAGAAATTTATTTTGAATATAATTCGAACGTTTATATTATATACGTCGTCGTTAGAATATAAATATTTATTTATATTTATAAAAGGAATTGAAAATGGCGCGGTAGTTCGAAAATTCGATTTCTAATTTCAAATGAATATACAGAATTCAATATAAGTCAGAATTGAACGAAACAAGAAATATTTGAATCTGTATAACTATATCTTTGTAACGAAGTTAACAAACTGAGATTTCATCTTAGAAATGATAAGATATGTCCAGTTGAAAATTAGAAATAGTCGCTGTGGAATTTATATATATTTTTATATATATAAGGCCCTTAAAAATAGCAATTTTGCAAACGACCTCGGATTTCGACGAAACCACTTTTGTTGGGTCCGTGATGTTAAGTTATTGCTAGATTCCAAATTTCATAATTTTTCAAATCAATATGTGAGCGTGGCAAAGGAAAACGCGTTTGACCAGTTTCAGTTAATTTTAATCGACTGGAAAATGGTCATTTTTCCAACGGTCTCAGAATTCAACGAAACTAGTTTTGTTAGGACCGTATCGTCAATACGAAGCTAGAAAATATTTTTCTGGAATTTTTCTAGTTAGTATGTGACCCCGGTAATTTGAAATGTACGTTTAAAATTGAATATACTGATTTATATTGTAATTTTGAGAAAAACTGTTCGAGACGATTGGATTGGCTTACGAAAGATATCCCGTTGTGTTCATAATGGGGGTATTTAGCTAGGGGCGACTGTCGTTGGGTCTCGTTTGGAGTTTGTATGGAGAGGAGGGTATTTTTAGAATTAAATAAAATTATATATATATAAAAACCTAATTTTCTAAAACCCTATTGGTCAAATTTTCAGTTCGCGGTCAACCTTCTTCTTTCCGCCTCCACCCTAACAAGCGATCCAGAAGCTCCAGCTTTCCTCACCACCGATCTTCCACTCCAAGCCCTATCCACGAAACTTCAATTGTGAAAAACCTTCGGCTCCTCGAGTTCTAGCAATCCAACGGGCAAGATCAAAAAACCACCTCGTTAATCGATTGAAATCCTGGCTCGAAGTCGCCAGCTTCGCACGCACCTCCAGGTCGGAGGAAACCACCGAAGTGGACGCCAGTCATGGCGGAGGCAGTAGGTGCGAAGGCGCACCTCATGGTGGCCGGCGATCGACTCCAGGGCGCCTCGTTTGGCGTGCGTCAGGGGAGGAGGGTCTGGACGAAGTGGGTGCTCTGATTTTCAATGAGGCCTGAAGCAATATGGAGGAGTGGTTCGAGCAGTCCAGGAAGAAAAACAGTAAGCTCTCTTGTTTGTTTTTTTTTTATTTTCAAATGCATAGTTTAAAATTCAGTTTAAAATTATAAATGCATTGTTTGAAAATCAGTTTTCAAAAATGTAAGACACTGAATTTTATTTTCATATTTGATAATAATAGCATTATTTTAAAATGTAATATATATATATATATATATATTAGTAATAAAAATGTAATTTTTAATAAAAATATAAAATTAGCTTTATATATGAAATGAAAATAAATATCATTGTTTTGGAAATGAAAATCGTATAAAGTTTTGTTTTTAAATATATTGAACTTCGACAGGAAAATGGGATTTTTATATATTGAACTTCGACAGGAAAATGGGATTTTTATATATTGAACTTCGACAGGAAAATGGGATTTTTATATATTGAACTTCGACAGGAAAATGGGATTTTTATATATTGAACTTCGACAGGAAAATAGGATTTTTATATATTGAACTTCGAAATAAAAATTCGATTTTTATATATTGAATAGCGAAGTAAAAATTCGATTTTTATATATTGAATAACATAGTAAAAATTCGATTTTTACATATGTAGTGGCTACGGGCAACGAAGATGACGAAGATGTGATAGCGATGAAGATTTCTATCAAAGAAGTGCCGAGGAGCTAGGATAGCTATCTGTGAGAATTTCTCACCTTTCAATTTCTTTTCTAATTATATATATATACTAGGATGCAGACGGTGCTTAGTAGCACCCGACACAATCGTCCACAGACCATGGACTTGTTTGTTTGGTTGCATAGATTAGTTGAATTATTTGTTTGAAATGAATTGAATTGTTTGGTGAGATGGAATTGATTTGATTGATGTGTGAATGGCGTGGGCCTTCACTAGACCGGGGATAAGGCTAGGCCTTGTCCCGTTTCTAGTATCGTGCCGTTATGCCGCCGAAATTTTCTAAAATATATTAGAAAAATAAAAATATCATTTTATTGTGTAAATGAATTGAATAGAAATTCATAGGTTGAAATAAAATGTTTTATCGTTAAAATATAAATTTTTAACGTGAAGTGAATAAAATAAAATATTCATTTACAAACCAGACGGTTTGTTTATGTACACTTATTTGAATGACATTGATTGGGACGATAAATTTTACACATCGCCCAACAGCACAAATAAAATATGTGTTTGATTGTTTGAAACCCCACACGGGTGTTGGGATGAAATTTGAAGTTCACTCATCCTGATTGATTAAATATGTCGATCGATAGATTGACAGGCTGTTATAAGCGTTAAATATCTATATTTGATGCTTTTACAGTGTAGTGCACTTTGGTTGATGGTTGATTATTTTCAATGTTATTATATACATGTGTTGTATGAAAATCCATATAATTAACTTTATATGGTAATTGATTGGGCCTCATTCCAATTTGAAAAACAAAGAATATTATAAAATAAAAGTTCATGTGTTGACAGTACTCATCCGTTGAGATTGGTCATGTGTTGAACGAAATATTTTAGTAATAAAATTTACATCTTTATCAATATAAAATAAAAGTTCATGTGTTGACAGTACTCATCCGTTGAGATTGGTCATGTGTTGAACGAAATATTTTAGTAATAAAATTTACATCTTTATCAATATAAAATAAAAGTTCATGTGTTGACAGTACTCATCCATTGAGATTGGTCATGTGTTGAACGAAATATTTTGATAATAACAACTATTTTGAAAAAGAAATATTTGAAATAGAATATTTGAAAATAGAAATTTATGGAGCCATGTTGATTAGATTGACGCCATTTTGACGTGAACGATATTTATATCGATTTTATTCATTTTAAAATGAATATTGAAGAGTGATTTCGAAATCGAATATTTTGAAATGAATTGAATTGAAAACGATTTCGAAATGAATTGAATTGAAAACGATTTCGAAATAAATTGAATTGAAAACGATTTCGAAATGAATTGAATATATAACGATTTCGAAATGAATTGAATATATAACGATTTCGAAATGAATTGAATATATAACGATTTCGAAATGAATTGAATATATAACGATTTCGAAATGAATTGAATATATAACGATTTCGAAATGAATTGAATATATAACGATTTCGAAATGAATTGAATATATAACGATTTCGAAATGAATTAAATATATAACGATTTCGAAATGAATTGAATATATAAACGATTTCGAAATGAATTGAATTGAAAACGATTTCGAAATAAATTGAATTGAAAACGATTTCGAAATGAATTGAATATATAACGATTTCGAAATGAATTGAATATATAACGATTTCGAAATGAATTGAATATATAACGATTTCGAAATGAATTGAATATATAACGATTTCGAAATGAATTGAATATATAACGATTTCGAAATGAATTGAATATATAACGATTTCGAAATGAAATGAATTGAAAACGATTTCGAAATGAATTGAATGGAAAACGATTTCGAAATGAATTGAATTGAAAACGAATTCAAATTGAATTGAAAGCGAATTGAAATGGATTCAAATTGAATTGAAATTGGAATTGAATAGAAATGAATTTTAAAACGAATTTATAAAGAAGAATTCAATTTTGATTTGAATTGAAAAGGAAGTTGAAATTTCTTTTGAAACGAATTCATTATATAATTCGGTTTAAATAGAAATCGACGAAATATATATTATATATATTATATATATAATATAATGGCCTGAATAGAACGCGCTGCGCCGCGGCAGTTCGTGAATTTCGACCATTTATTTCAAACGGGCATTACGGGAGATCCGACCGTCGGATTCTCCTAAAACCGGAACCGTTGGGTTCGTATCGAAAAGAGCTTTCTAATGAATATTAGAAATTTGAAATCTAACGGTTGGATTTGGAGATACGTCCAAATCAAATTCGAAAAAGGTCGCTGTAAGTGCAGTTCGATGGCCATTGATGGAAATCGACTGTACGGGCCTTGATAAAATTATTAAAAATAGTAATAATTTGTGTAAAATCATAAGAAATGATTTAGAAAGAATTGGGATGAAAAACTCCATATTTGAAAAGATAAAAATAGATTTTTATCGAAATGAACTAGTTTTGAACTAGAATTATAATTCTATTTATTTTTAAATAAATAAATTGAATTTGAAAAGGGTTTTGAAAATAACCAGAATATCCAATGATTGCATTGGAGTGGATTTGAATCGAAATTGTCCTCGGAATATTTCGATGTTGGAATTCGTGATTATACAGGTGTTGTTATGGAAATTTGAAAGATATATATTTATATCGTTATTTCCAATACGACATTTGTTAGTCGTAGAATTCGATATTGAATATAAGCCGATATATTTTCTATTCAGAGCCTTGTATTGAATATCGAATGTGATTTGGGTTTGTCGTGAATGGTGTCTTTACTAACACTATTCTTGAACCCAGTTGAGAAAAGATTAAATCTTTTTATTTAGATTTAATGAAGTGTACCAATTAAATAACATTTAATTGGAATTGAATCGATATTGATTTTTGGGTTTATCGTGAACAGTGTTTTAAATAACACTCGTTCTTTAACCCGATGATTAATGAATGTGATTTTGGGTTTATCGTGAACCGTGTTTTTAAATGACACTGATTCTTTAACCCAGTCAAAGATTAAAACTAAGTGGAGTTTTAATGAATCTTTAATTAGATTGAATTGATCGAAAATAGAGTATCACCAGCTTTGCTCCAGGCGATAGTTAAATCTTTAATTAGATTTGAACGTGAAATGGTAATTGAATTTACCGATAACACTGTGGTGTTAGATATGAAGTATTACCAGTTTTACTTCATGGGATGAATAGGTTGGGATTGGGGAATTAAAACAAATGATTACTTCGATAAGTTTCTTAATCCCGACTAGTTGAATCGAAATTCAAAGGATGATAAAAGAATAAATTCAGGAAATTACCTTGGATAAAATTAATGGGAACCTTTCCCTATGAATGTGAAAATTAGAAACTAACTGTCGGTTAGCTAAGCAGAATGGTTTTCTGAATATTGATCTGATGTTGGTTTCGGCCTTCGGGGTTAATGTTTGGGGAATTATTCTCTTGATTAATTTACGGTTAGTGACTGATGAATTGGAATGAGGCGTATGTTGTGTTTGTGTAACACTTATTTAAAATATACGCGAGTTATTCGGAAAGTCCGGGTTTATCCCATTCTGAATAACTGATACGACGATAAGTCGAAGATGAAGACGATGGTCGAAGACCGGAGGTCTTCACGTCGTTTGGGTAATTACTGATGATCTTGATTGGGTTGTACACCCAAGAAGATGGAAACAGTTAGTGATCGTCCAGACGTACTTGGAGATCGATGGATATGCGGGGTACTAGGTGCCTCCGGTTTCGTTCAGACCTGGAACGGACTTGTAAATGGATGGTGTGTCTGACATTGTATTCCTTTATATTGTATTTGTTGATCTCTGCTAAATATATATCTGTTTGGCGGCGGAGAATTTATTCTCTTGCTTAACGCCCTTCTCTGAGACATATGAGCTCAGAGGTTATATATTGGCAGAAATCAGTGGTACGATATGGATTGACAGTGTGGCATACTGAGATGCAGTGATCCAAACTTTTGTTGAAAAGCAAAGGTTGGTGGTTGATGATCAAAGCGCAGCTGATATAGCATGGCTTTGTGTATAGCGTTGATCCGCGAGCCTCACAGCCCGGGATGGTGGTAAACTGATGGTTTGATCAGTATACATTTTTTTTAGTGTAGTGGATTCGGTCGACCGATATTGAGCTTCGTGCTCGGAGGGATAGAGTAAGCGGTGTTTTCTCTTGCTGGGACGTAAGCCGCGGTGATACTTGAGTCCCCAAAAGTGCGGATGTGCATAGCGGTGTTTTCTCTCGCTGAGACGTAAGCCGCGGTGATTTGTACTACGCGAGCGATCTTTCGAATCAGGAGCCACCATGATGGAAATCCAATTTCCGATACGTGTATTTCGGCTTTATTTGTAGAGCCTAGTATGGCGACATAGTGGGATGGGGCACTCATGTCGTCTATGATTTATATTTATGATTGAAGTTGTTTTGACACTATACACTTATTATAGTATCAAATGATTTGTTTTAAACGTATCAAGCATGTTTGGCTGTTATAAGGGAAAACCCTATCCTCGGCTGCGTTGCATTGTGTGATGGGACCTGGGTCTTATAACAGCTTCATTTTTCTTTATTTAGCATTGCGCTGCTGGTTTTATGCACTGGTATTTTTGGGAGGAAACCCATTCTGTGTTATACGGCGTGGTCCCTTGATTTACCTAGCTTTAAAAATAAAGATTAATAACTGTTTTAGTTCTCACACCAGTCACATGACTGACCTGGAGTTTATTGTTTTAACCTAAACTCTGGGTGCCCTTATTTTCGACACGGGCAGCTAGTAGTTTTGGTTTTGCAGATTTATATTCACAGGATCCTGGTTTACAGCTGGAACGATATCCGGAAAGCTTTGTATCCGTATATCTCATTCTAGTTGTGTATTGTATTATTTTCCGCTGCTATGTATTTAAATGTAATTTAAATCTCTGATATTTCTGTGTAATATTGATTTATACTCTGTATATTCTTGTAATCTGATGCATTGTTGTAATATACAATGAAATGTTCTTCTGTATGCGTTCTGCTGTGGTTTGTTCTCGAACTATCCGACGCTTTCCCTTACGGGGAGGTTGCGGGTCTTTACAATATGTGTGTGTGTATATATGCACAAACATAAATATATATAAGAAGAAATTAGTTGCATGCAGTGTAATTATGTTACATGCACTGATTTACAAATATTATGCATTAATAATAAAAAGAAAAGTAAAATAAAAAGATGCATGCAAAATGATAAGGTTACATGCAATGGTTTAAATGAAATATTGTAACAAATATGAAAAGGAGGAATAAGAAAAGAACAATGGCCACCATTGTTCTAAGCCTTGTTAACAAAAGCCTTAGTAGTCTAGTTGGTTAGAGCATGTGGCTTTCATGCAATAGGGACAGAGTTCGAAACCCGCCAGCACCATATTTTTATTTTAAGGGAAGGACTAAAATAATGCATTCTATAAAGAGAAAATATGTATAAATGCATATATAAGGAAAAGTATACATGTAAGGAAGTATAGAAAAATATATGCGTATATATATGCAGGAACATATATATATATATATATATATATATATATATATATATATACAAGAGAAAAGTTCAAAATAAGGCTGCAATCAAAGAAATATGGCAAGAATTAAATGACGACATAAAATCGTTTAAATTTTGAAATCGAAATAAGAAGTTGTGCGTATATATATATATATATATATATATATATATATATATTGTAGGTATATGGAGAGATTGGAATAATCGAATCTTTGCCATAGGAAGTCTTATGGGCGATCAAGTTTGCATGGCAATTCATAAAAGTGTGATGAAACTGTTAACCTTGTAATGCAATTTGTATAGCTTGTAGCTACTTGTATAAACTCATATAAATTCTTTTGTGCAAATAAATTCCACTTACCTTTCAAATACTTATATATATACATATAAAATGGGCATTTGAAGTTTTGTATATGTATAAGAAGATTATATGTAAATATAATATTTAAAATAAATCAAAGAAAGTGTAATGGGATACTAATCAAACGTTCAAAAATCAAAAAGGTCAAAATGGTAAGCGTCTGCCCAGAAAAGGCTCGCGAGACCCAGGGGGTCAACCCTGGGGTCGACTCCAACATGGAGGGTCGACCCTAAGGTCGACATACACACACGGGGGGTCGACCCCACCCTAGATCTAGCTATATTCATTAACGAATCTGGATTGTTTTCTTAACCATGTTCGTTGCTGACTCAACGCTGTGTGTATGATAAGATCCTGAACACCTATAATAGGCTAGCAGACCCTAGCCTAAATCCAACATTTTCGGAGAAACCGCCTAAGCTCTGCCATTCTTCCTCCTCAAATATCTTCAGAAAAATAGAATAATTAGTTTGGGAAAATTCTGATTCAATATCTAAAGGAATAGATGTATATTAATAAAGAAGGTGTTCAGAATTCTATTCGAAGTAAGGTAAATTCTTAGATTTGGTCAATTTAATTTTCTCCTCTTTCTTTTAGTTGAGAATTGTGGATCCATGATTGTTTAGGTTCTAAATTCAGTTAGGAGAACCGTGGAATTCTAGATCTGGACTAGATTCAGGATTTGGAAAGCATTTAGGTGAGTGGATTTAAAATATACCTTTTTGATAATGACATATTTATCGTTTAACATTCCCTATTAATATGCAATTTAAATCTGCTAGAATGATTAATCTATTGAAATGTGAAGCTGCTAGAATGGTTAAAATGTTAATATGTTGAAATGATTAATAGGTTGAAATGTTAATATATGGAAACGTATAAACTTGTGAAAATATGTAGAAACGATCACTGTTTTGTGTGTATATATATATACACACATGTTCTAATTACATGTTAATTTGTGTCATGTTATGTACTTGAACCCTTAACTGTAAGAATTGAGATAATTACATGTTAATTTGTTAAATCGGAATAATTACATGTTAATTTGTTAGAATGGAATAATTACATGATTAAATGAATACATGTTGAAATAGAATTATTTACATGTTAGAAAGAATATGCTGCATGATAATCAGAAAACGGACTTAATATAATATTAAGTACGACATGTAATTATAGATTATAGTAAAAATTTGGAAGAATGAATATGCCTAAATTTACAGTAAATAGAAAATGATAACCGCACTTAAACACGAGGTTAAATTCAACTTGTGGTAGAAGTCTGCCCTGAACCGCCGGCAAATCCAGTATGCATAAGTTGTTAGTTTAATGTGAGGGGTCTAGTGCGTAAATATATATGTAATGGTACTAAGGACGAGGTTAAGTCAAATTGTGGTAGAATTCTACCCGGAACCGCCTGGCAAATCCAGCATCCACAAGTGGTGGGCTTAATGTGAGAGGTCCAGTGCATAAACACATATATAAATATATGTAAATAACAAGATAGATATAATGGCATTAATTGTAATTAATGGAAATGAATGGAGTTGAATGAAAGTTACAACAGTAAAAAGGATTGGAATGAACAGGGAATAATAATAACCTATTATAATTAATTACATTAATTAGAATGTTATATAATAGGTAGTCTTGTCCTAGGGACAAGTGAAAGTTATAGCATAAGTTATGATAAATGGAAAGGAAACTCATTAGTAAACCTTAGTTAAGAGAACTAAGTCAATAAATAAACAACGACAAGTTGTAGTGAAAGTGTAAGATGGAATTTTGATTAAATGAGAATGAACAAAGTGAATATATGGGATAAAGCAAGTTATATTTAATCATAAATAAAAAAGTAACATGTTGAATAGAAAACATGTGACTTGAGATAACTTATGTAATAAGACAAGTTGTAATTAATTGTAAATTAAGAAATCTGTAAATTGGGAAACCTAAAACATGTTGTTTGTAATAAGTAGAAAAAGGGGAAAACTTATGAAATGCCATAAGTTGTGCTTAATTATAAATTAATTGATTTACAAATCTGAGAATCCGAATCCTGCTAACAATAAGAACATGTTATCTATAAACTTGAGAATCTGAAATCTACTTATAAGAATAACATGTTATGGGCTTATTAATAAACTTAAATAGATCAAGTTATAACTGAAATTAATAAGCAAGAGGAATTTGGTAACTTGATTTAGAAGTCAATATGACTGGGTGAATGGAAATTTGAAAGGGAAGAGCAAGCGCCTGATTAAATGATTAAACATAGGGTCTAATAACATGTTAACTTGAGGTGCTTGGACCAGTCCGTACATTTGAGGGTGAATAACCCAACAGGGTAGATCATCGTGGTGTTATGAGACACAAAGGGAGCGCACATCCATCTGATTATTCTACTTGTTAAGCCTGTTGTTCTATTGATATTCTGCTGGCTCCAAAGGATTGGAAAAGGAAGCACGCAACTTCCTAGGACGTGGAGGTTACTGCTGGCAGTCCTCTGTGTTGTGACAGCGTTCTTCTGTGCTCATATAGGTTAGGTCTGCGTATTTCTACCTGATGGGTATGCCTTGATTGCCACGATAGTGGGAAATCAAAAGGCTGTACAATAGATTAGGTGATTCGATGCTCCTGTTGCCTTGACTAGGCTGAGTTATGACCACTCTTGAGTACTGACAGGTATAACATCTTGTTGATAGTAAGTCATTGGGTACCTACTATCGACAGTCAGCTTGATACGTAATGCGTAATGCGGAAAGACGGAGAGCTCAACCAACAGACCATAGGCCTTTTGCTATCAAGACTGTGGATGAGGGACAATTAGGATTTGTTTTTTGTTTTTTGCTCTTGGGCCAGGTCACTAGTTCTCAACCTTGTTCGTCTTTCACTAGTTGAGGGATGGATCAGGTGGGACCACAGCCAATGAAATTGCAGGCCTTAGTATCTGTGTATACATATATCTGAAAAGATCCCGACCAATTTCCGTGTTTCTTGTACAGTCCTGCCACGGGACTTGGTGCACAGTAGAGGATATGTGCAGTTAAAGTATCGAGTACGATTAATGATACGTACGTGGGAAAGTCTAGATACATGCATTTTTTCTCTGGGTGTTGTATCGTAGACTCTAAGGCACTACTCTGTGATAGAATCTGATTCGACAAAAGGTGGCAGTCCGTGCGCTTACGTAGCATGGCAATGGCAGATATATGCGGAACGTAGCGTTGTTATATAGAGATCCGTACATCACTCCAGCGTAGGATGAGAGACTGCGTATATTTTTGTGGTAGTACGGTGGAGACCGTGCGAGTGGGGTACCATGGGGTGTACCTTAATATTAGGGGTAGGTACATATATATTGTATTAGGTTAATCCACTTGGAAGTAGATGAGTATGATGTGTGTGTAAGCTTTGAGTGTTGTTAACCCAAGTAACCTAATAAATAAGAAAATGTAACTGAAGGGTATATGTTGGATTATCCAAAATGTGTAGTTCAAATCCAGTCACAAGTACTTTTGTTCTGACCCCCTCCTCATAACATACTCGAAGTTTAGACTTTGTGGCAAAGATATGATAACTTTCGATATGGGTTAGGCAGTATTATTACTATGATAAGGCTATATTTTGGTTATATTATATTTTATCCATTCCACTATGAGATATTTTTTGAGCTCTGATATATTTATTTCTCTGTCTTTTCTGCAGGATACCAGAGCAACCAACACGAGTTTCAATGGATTAGAATTTTAAAAAAAAATCGGTCTGTCGGAATTTAGGTTGTTACATCTAGTATCAGAGCCTAGTTTTAGAATTCCTGAATACATAATGAGTGAACGTATTTGTATTTTTTAAAATATAAATATTATATATATACCTAGATCCATAGAGAAACCCACTAAATAGAAAGAGTATAATATGGTAAGAATTGGAATGCCTTCGTGTACAATAAAGGAATGAATATGGAAATCTGAGGCCCTTACGTAATTTGGGTGGGAAGTGTACAATATACTTTGAATGGAAGAAAGGTGAATTCCATGTGATAGTATTTCAGGTTAACGGGTTTGGTAGTAAAACCTTATAAATTGGAAAAGGTTAAAAGGGTAAGAATGGATTAGGAATATATAAAGTTAAGAGAATTGACTTTGTGCGAGTGTCTAGGAAAGCCTAGTTAAGATTGGAAACCCGCTTTGGGTCTAACCCCATTGTTAACTTTTAAGAACCAGAAATTATAAAAGCTTTTGGAAGATGGTTTATGGAGTTTTCAAGTTTTAATCTTAAAAGTTATAGTTTTAAAATATGTAAAGAGCATATTAGAAAAGTACATATTGAATTTTGATATAAAATGGGGTATATTTTGGAAATAGTGATTTCTTGTGAAAATTTTGTCCAATATAAATTTCTCCCAGTAAAAGGTGCACATTATAGAGCATGTATAGCTTGCTATATTTCTTGTTATATTGCATGAAAGGATTAAGAAGCAAAACTTAGAAAATATTGCGTTTTGTTAAAAGCTAGAATTTTTAGTAAAGAAAGCTTTGAAATCTCTATTCTTTTGATAATCATTTTTGATAATTGTTTTAAAAGGGAAAATTCTGTTTGTTAGACAAAATAAGTTGTAGAAACTAAAAATAGAGTAGATGTTTGCACCTTGTAGTAAGAACTGACCTTATAGGCAAGAACAAGTCCTGAACCTGATTGAGAAATAGTTGTCCTTATCTACTCCAGTTTTTGGTGATTTGAAAGAAGAAGAAAAATTGATTTACATTTTTCTATAAAATGACATGTTTCTATGGTTTAGAAAAAAGCAAGTTTTGATGAGGAAAATAAAGTTTTGATACTTTTAACTTTTGAAATAAAAGTGAAATGAAAAAGGACAAACCGTGTTTAAAAAAGTATGGAGTAGGTAAGGATTAGTGCTTAGGAAAGACGGGAAAAAGTTTTTAGGCTATGAAGTAGAAAGCAAGAATTATCTTGTCTTATAGTAATGGTAAGTTTGCGTAGAATGCGTAAGCATTGAAAAGCCTAGGGTATTGCTTGAAATGATTATTGGTACACAACTAGGACTAGTGGTGACTACTAGATAGTGAAGGACATGTAAGTGTTTAAATCTTGTTGCTAATTTTCATCTTAGGTGTAAAACCCATTATTACATGTCTGTTAGGATCGTTCTGCTATTTTTTTCCTGTTGGGTAGTTAAGGTAACACCCACACTTATCATTGATCCCATGGTTCAAACTTTTTGTTTGAGGGGGACATAGTTCCGAGATTCTTGACCCTTAGTAGTAGCTGTGTAGAGTGTCTGTTTTCTTGTTTTAGTTGAAGGACTAGAAGGCTTATTTGAAAACTAAACTTAGATCAGAGGATTAAGTGAGATAATATAAGAAAAGAGTAATGTCACAACTAAAAAGGGAACAACAAATTCAGTAAAGCAACAAACATGACAGTTAAAGAAAAATGGAAAATTCTAAGAAAAGATGAATAAGAGTAAATTTTTCCAAGATAAGTTGAAAGAGAAAATCTATAACAAAGAAAAATTTCTTATGTGGGCTATGCTTGGATAGGAAATGTAACATCCCGTATTTTCGGTAGTCAGATATTTTATTTATTTTATTATATTACATATTGATTTGTAATTTTAAATGGATTTAAATTATATTATTCGTTTATATAACGAAGTTTAAATGTTTAATTTATATATTAATATAAATCGAGCTCGTAACATCGCGGTAGTTCATAATTTACGATTAAAACTTCAATTGAATATACATAATCCATTTTAAGTCAGAATTCTATGAATCAAGAATCGTCCAGAACGATTTGATTATAATTTTCTGTAAAAGGAGCAAATTCGAGATTTCAGTTTATATATTGTGAGTTATGTCCAATTTAAATACTCAAATAGTTGCTATGGAATTATTTATAAATTATAGCGATTTATTTAATAATTTAATTCATTTTAAACCGGTTTTTCATCACAACTTGAGATAACGATCCAAATAAGTTACGAAACCAATTCTGTTCGATTTGTATTGACATTTAGAGTCAGAATAGATATATTATTTGTTACTTTTGGAGACTAGATATTTTGGGTGTATAAAATAGCATTGTTTTACGCGAAAATTGGAATAATGGATTAACAACGAACTCCGTTTTTGCGAAACGAATTTTATCAAATTTGTAATGATAAGGTGTTGTCGGGTTCCAAGTTTCAAGTTATTTGGATTTATTTTGTGATCGTGGGGAATTTAAACACGTATTTTTCATTTGTGAATTTATAAAGGACTTTCTACAAACGATATCGGAATTTGACAAAACTTGTCCCATCGTGTCCGGAATATTTTTCTAAGCTCAGATTACCATTTTTGTCGAAAATAGAGATTGTATATGATGATTTTATCACGTTAAATCATCATGAAGTATTGATTAATAATATATAATATGAAAAGCTACTCCCTTAAACAAACAAAAATATAAAATTGAATAAGGTGCGTGCGTTACTTAAGTTTTAAAGAATGGAATAAAGCCTACCTAGCACTAACTTAATTGTACGGCCATGTCCAAATCGAATTAAAAGAATTACCCTACCCTAATTCTTCTGCACACCTGTCCATTTCTTAACGTCTAAGCAAACAAATGAGGTACACACTCAGTCTTAAAACTTGCACCTATCATATCACTATATCTGCAAATCTTTGGAAAATAAGTTTAGCGATCCTTCTATTCAAAGCTTTGGTTATATTTATTAACATAAAATATTCTAATGCCCAAGCTATAAATAGACAACACTCAGCATCATACCCTAACTTTGGTCAAACTAACACTACGTGGTCAACAAAAGACCATTTTTCTGCCTCCACCCTTTTGCAAACAAATGGACCAAATTTCTCCAAAACTCCCTCCTCGTCAATCATGAAACGCGATCGTATTTAGCTAAGACGTTCAATAGGTGTAACACCCCACCTCCGCTAGGGTCACTCACAAAGGGAATGCACTAGTTTTGGTGGAGCGTTATCGAGGTAAACAAACATAGAAATATCACAAGACAGAACATAGATAAAACAGCGGAAGAATCAAAAGATAAGTTTCATTATTTTCAAAAAGAGTCAAAACCTTTTACATCCAAAGTACTAAATAGCCAAAGTCATTATTTTCCATTACAACAAATTCTGTCTTGCATAAATAAAGAAGCATAATCTTAAAATAACAAAAGTAGCTTAATTCTCCAAAGGTAGCAGAAATGCAGCCATAGCATAGCTTAAGATCAAACCATACATGAGCTGAACCAAAAGCAAGCGAAATCCAAGCTAAGTGCTAGAGTTTCCTCCCAGAGAACCTGGGGGGAAACGAAAGAAAAACAGGCCAAAGAAAATGGGTCGGTCATAAAGACTGGTAAGTCCAAGTAACTTTCAGCATAAAAACTGGTAAAGGTAACATGATATGTATAAACTGAAAGTAACCATAAGGATGCTGTCAAGATGGCAAGATAGACTAAGATTGCATGATAATTCAAGTGTAATCAACTATAGCATCACATATTCAAGGTTCGCTGCATCAACTGTACTAGAATCCCAAGACGATGTCTTATATTAATCATGAAATGATCCCTTGGCCCAATATCATGAAATGACCCATTTCTGGGTCCTACGAAACGATCCACTAGTCGATCGGCTCCCTACAAGTTCTAGCTCGTCATGTGTATGTGTCATACGGCCCTATCACGAATGTAGTCACCTGTGCTAGGTCCACCATAGGGTTTATCAAGCCCTAGGGTACCAACCATCGACACAAATCAAGAATGCACAGATAAACCTACTGATGCCCAATGCTTGCTTTTTCAACTCCGGACCACGTGCACGACCATAGCCCGCCTGAACCTAAACTGGCGCACCAACACAGCCGTCGTTCTGGTCGCTTACAATCAGCCCAGTAATCGTGCCCCACCCTGCCTAGTTCCAGGGTACCATGGTACATCTAGTGGGTTACTGCTGAAACGGACCGCGTAACTAGGGTTTCCCTCCAATAGGTTAAGTGTTGTCATTTAAATCTGTGACTTAACCCTTATTAGTCTAGCATGTCAAGTTGGTTAGGTGTTTTCATTCAAGTTCGTGACTTAACCCGCCCACGTGTCATGTCAAATTGGCTAAGTGTTGTCGTTTAAGCTCATGACTTAGCCCTACAAATCAAGTGTCAAGTTGGTTAAGTGTTGTCTTTCATGTTCATGACTTAACCCTATCATGTGGCATTAATTCATTAATGCACCCCAACTTCTCACATTAGACCTGTTGTTGTGGTCACTGGATATGTCGGGCGGTTCCGGGCAGATTTACACCACAACTCAGTCTGACCTCGGGTTTTCAAGCGCGATATGACCAACTATCCACATTGGATTCTATTGTTTGCAGTCATTGGATTTGTCGGGCAGTTCCAGGCAGAATTACACTGCAAACTCAACCAAACCTCGAGTTGGCCATTTTCAAGTTCATTCTAATGTCATGCCCATGTTCAAGTTTTCATGTCAAGTTTCAAGGCGAGTTTCATGCCAAGTTTCCTATAATTACCAATTTTTCCCAACGTTACCCCATGTAAATATTAGGCTAACAATCTTAGCCTAATCTTCGTCCGCATGATTTTTGACATATAGTATTAGGCTAAAAACTTAGCCTAATTTAACGTATACAAAATTTTCATAAAGAAATCCATTAACATAAACATGTCATAGGTGTAAACTTGGCATTCTCGGCAAAGTCAATATGAACACCATAGGTGTGTACTTGCGAAATAATCAACATGAATATCATAGGTGTGAACTTGCAACGTAGACTAAACCAACATACATATATGTGAATTTGCAACATAGACTAAATCAACTTACATATATGTGAACTTGCAAATCAATCACGAACATATGAATAAGTGTGAACTTGAAATATGGCATAGGTTTAACATATACACCTAAACATGTAGATCTAACATTTGATCACATATGTGATATGATTTTACAACCTAAAACTTGTATAACATGGTAAACTACCCAACTTGTCATAACAGGTTATACTCCAAGTTCATATTCATGTTAATAGACTTATTCATTAATTCCCAGTTCAACACGATAATAAAATAGGACCACAGACATAGATCAATATCATTCAATTCCACATATAACATAATAGATATCGTTCTATTATTAATTTAATTCCAAGGTATAACATAACTAAATTGACTAAAACATCGCAGGCATATAGATCTGATAATACTATGAACATGAAAAGGTTTGAATAATAATCTAGTTTCAGGAATATGGATAGTTCTTACTTAAATAGAAAAATCCCCAAAATCAAGATCCAAGGATAAATAAAGAAATTCAAGCTTAGATCCAATTTCATAGTTATAATCCTAGGCAATAACCTCACGGTCATGAATCATAGGTGATTAGCCATAATTGTCCTTGTCATAGTCATAGGCAATAGTCTTATGTTCACAGTCATCGGCATAGGCATAGTCTTATGTTCATAGTCATAGGCATAGGCATAGTCTTGTGTTCATAGCCACAGGCATAGGCAATGTCATTAACAATAGTTTCAACGTCATAGGCAATATTCCCAAAAGTCAAGATCCAAGATGAACAAGAATAGATATGAATCATACATAGATTAATTCCAATTTATAACATGCCCATATTAAGTTTATAATTTTTATGTAAAAGTAACTGGAACTTACAGATCGTGGTCTAAGAAATTTAGATGCAAAAGTCAAGTCTAGAAATTTGTCGTTGAATCGTTGAATCCTGATTTGATTGCAGAACAAAATCCCCAATTCCTAGCCGTAGTCTTCAAGAAATAATCTTCGTTTTTTAATTTAATTTATCTTAATTTAATTTAGAGGAAGAAGAAGAAGCCATGATCATCAAGAGTTTGAGCAGCATAAGGTTAGAGAAGAATGGTGTAAAGAGAATGAGGCTAGGAGGCTGTTTATATAGGATTAGGCAGACGAATCTGGACAGAAAACGACGTCAGATACATCAGGATGCATCTGGTTCAAAAAGTGGGTTCGGGAGGCAGGTCGACCCCCCGGTCGACCTAGGCTCTGGGCGGGAATTTTCCCGCCCAGCGCGCTTCTGGGTCTTGAATTCGAATTTGAATTCGATTTTCTGAGCTATTTCCGAAAATTCGTGAAACTTTTAGAGGTCGTAACTCAGTCACAAGGACTTCGATTTTCGAAAACTCGGACTCGTTTTCAAGCAAAATTTCAAGACGAACGCAATGGCACAACCCATTTCCCTTGATTATTGTTTTAAAAATTAATCCTGCCTTGATTTATGGTTTTAAACGTTATTGAAATTCAGGTTGTTACAATAGGGAAACAGTAGTGCTTTGCAAGGTCAACATTTCTGACCGGTCAAGATTGGTTTTAACGAGGCGAGGTAGCCTAGGTCTGCTCATAAGTAGCTAGCTTTCAAGGGTCACTAGTTGACGATGCGATAAACAGGGGGACACAAGACTCAGGGAGGAGGTGAGATACATCGAGGCACACACGCCGGCGGTGTTGGATGCGGGTCTAAAGTGATGGAGGGAGGTGCAGTAAGGATTGACAAAGAAGACTGGGTGTTGAGATGAAAATATCGAGAGAGGCGAGGTCGTTTTTTTGTGAGAGGATGAAGAAAAAAATCGTGGGGTCCGTGCTTTTCATTTGTAAGTGAACTATGCCAAACTGAAATACAAGCAACGTGAATAATACAAAGGGGACATGGAGAGTTTGCAAAGGAACAACGAATAGAAGAAGTTTAAGTGGTGTAGTAGCATGAATTTTGTTACTTGCGTGTGAAGTCAAAGAAGAAGAAGGATTGTTAAGGGAAAACATCTCGGCCTGATATTTTATATTATTAATTGGTTTATGTCATCATTATAAAATCAGTAAAGTAAAAATAAAAGGGAGTGGGCACTTCTGACATGAAGACGTGATTGGTATTATAACTGAAAGTGGCAAAATAAAATGGGGTATGTTTGCTTTTTACTTTGCATTCGTGATAGGCAGCATGTTGCTTTTTACTGTGCATGTAAAAGGAAGAATCGGTAGGAAACAAGTCGTGTTCCTGTTAATGTGGAGCAAGAAGTATGGGATGAATAGCAGTACAATACATTATTATTTATAGTGGGGCACAAATAAAAGAGTACCGAAGTGTCAGCCAGAAAGTTGTTAACGATGATGGCGGTTTCGTGTGTAGCAGCATCAGGCATTCAATGGAACAGGAAAACAAAGGGGTACTGGAATGGAAGTAAAGGTTTGGGCTAAACATGTAGAACAATGGAAAGTAAAAAGGGAAACTGTAGATGAAATAATTCACGGGAGTAAAAAACTTCAAATTCGTTTTAAAAGCCAATTGGGTATAAAAAGTAGTCAACCTATTTTTGGAGAAGATCATGCAGAATGATATCAGCAGTGTGGCGAGATTAGGAGTCGGGTTTGAGTGAAGGAGTGGAATAAACAGGATGAAGTTGCAGAAGAGTTATCGGCCATTGACAATGAATTATGAAACATAATTATTTTGATCGATCATTTATAAGTATAATTCATTAAGATTTTTATTAATGTAAAATTATTAGGTAATTAAAATAGGTTATATTGAAGTATTAATAACATACTAAAATGTTATCAGAATTGGACCAAACCAGAGACGCCGTAATTGTGTTTTCAGACATCACATTTTGGAATTAGTCTAGAGGGTGCAACAGATAGTTGGAATTTACAGTTAAATTAAATGACTGTTTAGATTAATTGTAGCCGAACCACCTCAATGACAAATCGGATCAAAGTGAGTATAACTCACTCAGTTTTTACCCACTTATATTTTATATAAGTCGGGATTTATTTTGTGTGCAATGGTTGACATTTGTTTGCTGTGTGCTGAATATTATTTATATATTGGATATTTGGTTTATTCAAATCGTTAGTTTAATCTTAATGAAATCTAATCATTATTTTTAACGATTATTTCCAAATGAGGTAAATTACCTTGTCGGTTACTTTTATAATAATATAAACGAATTTAATAAAAATATGGATGCTTGGATTACTGTTATTTATTTATTTATTTATTATTATTTTTTATTTTTTTTCGGAAATAAAATATCATACCAAAAGGGAGAATCTAGCCATTCTCCAAAGGCTCACAAAAACGATTTCTGAATAATAGAAACCGTGCGCACACAAACAAAGGAGAAAAAACCTAAAAACAACAAACGGTACAAAGTAAACACAATGGAAAAGCAGCTCCAAACTAATCCTCTGACGAAGGAGATGTTCCATCAGTAAGCTAAGGAACGATGATGAGTCCAAATATCCAAGAAAAGAAAAGCACAAGAGCAGCAGACAAGCCTCCATGAGAGCCAAGATGCCATGGGTGAGAAGCTCCAAAAACATTTTAGCAACTCAGACAACTGCAGCGGTGTCAGCTACCATAGCTTCCTTATGGACCCAAGAACCCAGACGTCGTCTGTCCTTCCAATATTGCAGCAGAACTCGGCCGAGAATCCTAAGACAAAAGCAGCCACCAATCTCCTATCAGTCTAACCGTCGGACCTAAAATCCTGCACAAACAACAAACAACATCAAGGGGGGGTTAAAAAAAAGTATAACCCAATAAAGATTAATAAAGTACAAAAGAGAAGCCTAACAATAAGGAAAGAAAAATAGGAGTCAAAAAATTAACCTTTTACCAGTCACCCAATAAAAGCAAAACAAGGTTACCTAAAATCAACCGATGCCAGCTCTCAGATTTGGCGTAGTTGTTAAAATATCAAACGAAACAGCCAATCTCCTAGAGCGGCCACTCAAGACACCCCTGAAAGGACGGCCCCGAAAAGCTAGGAAAACATCATTCCTAACTTTCCTTATAATCGAAAGAGGGTCCATTGCTACTTCGTCAAAAATCGCCTTATTCCTGGAGCACCAGATGTGCCAGCAAATAAGACAAGGAATCAGACGACGTAGAATAGCCCGAAATGATTTACTAGAGTTCCCAGTCCCCCAGCTGCTTAGCAAACCTTCCACTGAGATGGCACTGCCTCGACAACCGATAAGGTTTCCGAAATAATTCCATACAGCTCTGGCACAGGAACCAGAGATTAACAAGTGAAAGGAGGACTCAGAGCATCCAACGCTGCAGCACCTGCATCTGGACACGAGCGGGATGCCTATGCACTGGATGTTCTCATCTATTGGTAAACCATCATGCAAATCTTTCCACATGAATAGAGAAACCTTTGGCGGAATACGGACATTCCAGATTAAGGTGAACACTGGGAGATGCGGACCAGGAATCCGCACTGAATCCCACGCTCCCTTGAGAGAGAAAGGAGTACCGTCCCAACTTGTACCATTCCCATGGCCATCCGTTAATGCCTTAACGGATTGCATACGTTTCCACGTCTCACTAGCATTATACGGTGTACCAATGAAATTCGAGCTTGCTAGCCTATGGTACTTGGCATGGAGAAATGTCGCCCAAAGGGAGTTGTTTGCTCCAAACCTCGCCCAGAGCTTGCAAGCAAAGGCCAAACAGATGTCCTTAGGGTTACGGAGGCCAAGACCTCCCTCATCTTTGGGACGACAAATGACGTTCCAAGAAATCCAGTGATGACGAGAAACGTTGTCCTTATTGCCCCAAAAAAAGGAGGAGGCCAAAGAACGGAAAGAGCGAAAGAAGGAAGCAGTGGGTGTCATAGCAGCAAAGATATGCGAACCCATGGAGTCAAGAACAGACTTAATGAGAACTAGTCTACCAGCTTGAGAGATGAGGGAGGCATTCCACCTAACAATCTTACCCCTTACTTTGTCAGTTAGCGGATCGAAAATGGCATTGAGCTTCCTACCTCGATAAAGAACTATGCTTAGATACGGTAGCGGTAGGGTACTAGCCTTAAAGCCAGAGGTTGATTCAATCCAGGAGGATCTGATCGAGGAAAGGTCTTTAGCAGGAACAAAGCAGCTTTTGTCAGTGTTCACGAGTTGCCCCGAACAGTTCTCGTACCTACTGATAAAACCAAGAAGACATCGAAAAGAGCGCCGAGACCCATTAGTGAAAATAATGATGTCATCAGCAAAAGATAAGGAGGAGATGATAGGGCATCCCCTCAGAAAACCAAACCTATGGATCTGCCCAGCTATCGTAAGGGAGTGGAGTCCACGAACAAAGGCCTCGGCAGCAATGACGAAAAGGGAAGGGGAGAGGGGATCGCCCTGCCTGAGACCTCTACCGGACTTGAAATAGTCGGTGGCCGAGCCGTTAATGAGCACGGAAAACCAACAGTTCGAGATTAGTCTCCAGATCACATCAATAAAGGGTTCCGGGAAACCGAAAGCCCTGAGGACCTTGATGAAGAAGAACCAAGACATGCGGTCGTAAGCCTTTGCCATGTCTAGCTTAACAACCACATTAGAACCTCAAACCTTCTTGTCAATCTGAGAAATCAGCTCCTGAGCTAAAAGGACATTATCGGTGATGAGTCGTCCTTTTACGAACCCAGCCTGAGAAGAAGAAATAATGCGCTCAAGAAACGGAGCTAGTCTAGAGGTAAGGACCTTAGAAATGACCTTATTAGAGAAGTTACACAAGCTGATAGGTCTGAAATCCGAGCAGGAGGAAGGATGATCAGACTTAGGGATGAGAACTAAATTGGTGGAAGTCCATCCAGCAGGGAGATCTTCACCCGAAAAGAAGGACCGGACGGCGAGGCAAAAATCTACCTGAATGATAGGCCATACGCTTCTATAAAAAACTCCGTTGAAACCATCTGGCCCACTCGCACTATCCTTGGTTAGAGAAAATACGCAAGAACGTATTTCTTCCAAGGTAGGGGGTGCGGCAAGGTCAGAGCTATCCAACGGAAGAATCAACCTAGGAATGAAAGCAAGCATGGACGGGTCAGGCAAGGAAACCGAGGGAACGGAGAGGAAGGATTGGAAGTGGGAGAGAATAGTATCTTTGACTTCACTAGGAGTGGAAGCCAAAGAAAGGTCTGGGCGACGAATCTGACGGATGGAGAGAAGACTATTCTTCTTACGAATAGTCGAGTGAAAGAACTTGGAGTTCGTATCTCCTTCCACAATCCACTTAACTCTAGCTTTCTGACGAAGGTGTTCGTGTTCGATACGAAGTTCAGAAGAGAAAGCGAGCTGAGCCAACGCCCAAGCCTCCTTATTGACAGCATTAGGCTCCTCGTCAAAAGATGCTTCCGCAAGTATAAGAATTTCTTCAACCACTCTAACACGGTCGAAAATATTCTTGAACACTTGCAGATTCCACGCCTTAAGGAAAGATTTGAGCCTTTTCAGTTTGCGAGAGAAGGCAACACATGGGGCACCACCCATAGGAGCTAACCATGAGTCGGCAACGACACCGAAGAAGGAGTGGTGAGAACGCCACATGCTTTCGAACCTAAAAGAGAAAGGGCCAGATATGGTGCGGGGGGAGCAGCTAAGAAGCATAGGGGCATGGTCGGAAAAGGTACGATGAAGATGGGTGATAGAGAACGAGAAGGGAAGACTTAACCAACCCTCCGAAGCGAGGATCCTATCAAGCCTAGAAAGAATCCGGTTAGGTCCTTCAACGTTGTTACACCAAGTGAAAGCCGATCCAACAAAGGACACTTCAGAGAGTCCCGAACGAACGATGAAAGCGTTGAAATCCGCGATCGCCAAATGGTTAACGGCATTTCCACCACGCTTTTCTGCTTGACTTGCAACAACATTAAAGTCGCCGCCAAGCACGGATTCGGAAAATCCCAAGTCCGACAATGAAAGAACATCCTCCCACAGGGCTTGCCTCTCAATCCTATCGCACTTAGCATAGACCGCAGAAAATAGGAAGGACGAAGAAAGACTAGGAAATGAACAAGCCACGGATAAGTGTTGATCCGAGTCGAAAATAGGGTGGACGACAACTCCTTTGGACCAGAGGATCCAAATCTTGCCGGTAACGTCAGCTATGGCCCCACCAAAGCCGAGAGAAACTGTTATTTATTTATTTATTGTTAATATTACATCTTTTTATTGAATTGAATAATATTATTGAGGTAACGTATTTGGATGTAGGGAAAACAAGTTGGAGGGATCCCACTGGATTCCTCAAATTTATTATTCATTTTCATATTGCAATTATATCAACTGTTTAAACAATATTTATTGGACAGTTGATTTAGTTGTTGTAACACCCCACGTCCATTAATGTCACTCACGAAGGGAATGCATTAACTTCCATGGAGGTTATAAGTGAATATAGAACAGAAAAATTACAACAAGACAGATAGTAAATAGTACTTGGAAATCTAAAACTTCGTTTTATTGCAGCGGAAATTAAACTTGTTTGTTACATCATAAACCATAGATCATAACCAAGTACAATATCCATCTTCATAAAAACAAAATACATAATCCCATTACATAAATAGCCATTAAAAAGATAACAAGCTGGACTTTACTTCAACGGTTCAAGCTTTCCAAAGAGAGATGAAGCAATTCAATCAAACTCCACTAGAGCAGGGCCCAACCTGAGGACCTGGAGGGGGAAAAAGTATAGAGATAGAGGGGGTCAGACATAAAGTCTGGCGAGTATGATAATTCTAACAATACTATTATCAAAATAACTAGACTAAGGCATAAGCTGGAAGACAAGTAAATGTCTATGAACTCTTAGGAAGATAAAGATAGAGTTTAAGATAACGTTAAAGATAACGATAAAGGCACACCTAATTACTAACGAATGATTACTACACTGCACCACACCAGTCACCCTATTGTTTGATCCCACTTGCTTCACACAGAAACTTTATAAATAGCCTTACGTACCCCTAGCTGACTATATAGGTGTCGTCTGCCCCTATCTCCGCTAGGCGTATCCCACTACCCACTTTCGATCGGCTCCCTACTCGTAGATACATGTGCTGGCCCCACAGTGGGGTGTATCACTCCCCTAAAGTGGCAACCCGATACAACTTGAGAATGCACGGCTTATACCTACACGATGCAACAACGTCTTACCTACCAGCCCGGGTCCACACACGCATATGAAACCCGTTGGACTTGCGTTGCCAACGCTCCCCGTTTTGGCCTCTTACACTCAAACCCAGCATGCGTGTCCCGTCCTCGACTTGGGTCGAGCCCATAAAGATACGTTTGGGATACTGGTCGAAATGGCCCCCCACAAGCTACCCACCTAAGCTTGTCACTAGTATATCCCACTTAACCCTCTTAGTCATGTTCATTTACATGTGTGTTTGGTTAAGTCTTAATAATCGTATTTCGCATGCCACTATTGGCACCCCCTAGATTCCTCATGCCACCCAAGGCACCTACTTAACCCCCATGTCCCACCTTACATGTTTATCTGGTTAAGTATTTCTTAATTCATTCAGGCCATAACCTCATAAAGACCTCTCACATTAGACTGGCATTTATGGTAGCTGGATTTGCCGGGCGGGTCCGGGCAGTCTTACACCATAAAAGAGTCTAACCTCGTGTCTTTACAACCGTTATGCTTTAGTTTAGGCCTAGGACCTCTCACATTGGGCTGACATTTGTGACCACTGGATTTGTCGGGCGGGTCCGGGCAGGTTTACGTCACAAACGAGTCCAACCTCGTGTCCTAAGCATTGATTAACACTTAAAATCTTTTACCCCAGTTTTAATAATTCCCTATTCAAATTATTAATTAAGTCAACTTTTAATGATGTCCATAATTGACTCAATTATGGCCATCCACTTATGGCATGCAAAATCATATCAATTGCACCCCAACTTTTTAATATTAAATCCTTAATATTACCCCTACCCCACGTTTATACGTTCGCTTATTCAACGCATAATATAGGCTAGACTTGTATAGTCTAACACCTAGCACAAAGATAAATTATCACAACATATAGACAATTAAAATAAATCTAATCATAATAGGGGTGAAACTTGCATAAACTACACATGTTAAGGATCAAGAGGTGTCAACTTGTTAAATGTCTCAATTTACATGATATGATCATAGCCCAAATCTATACATAAACTTGCATATGGGGTTTTTAGGCAACATAATGATGGTGTGAACTAGCATAGGATATCACATATATCATAGCATAATTCTAGATGTCATGGCATATATTCATAACTTTTCTAATCAATCTAACTTGCATATGTGACTTGTCATATAGATCAACATAACCCAAACATGATGATTTAATTAATATGAACTAACTAGCATAGATGGTAACATCATGGCCTTTTTAACATGTATGATTTATCACAAGTTAGCATAGAAACTTTCAACATACATAACATCATCATAGCATGATTTACAACATATAAGATATCATCATCACATAACATTGGATTTACAATATACATGATAGCAAAAGGGGTTTACAACAACATATATGATAATTCACATCATCTACTCATAATCCATTCATAACTCAACCTAATTAAAATGATAATAATCTTGTTAAGATCATCATACTCACAATTTAGAGAAGAAAAGAGAGAGTTTTGCTTTGCTTTAGGGTTGAGAGAATTAGAATTGAATTTGCTTTTCTTCTTTCTTAGTTGGCGGCGGCTCCATTGATTTCCATGGCGACGGTAACTATTCTATTTTAATTAGGTTTAGGGTTAGCATTAGGATGTATTTATATGTGTAGGAAGTTATTTAGGACCATTAGATTAACCCTGAACCATGAGAACCAATCAAATGCAAAATCTGCATTTGAGCGAATCGGCCCACGGGTTGACAGCCAAACACCCTGGATTAACCCCTAGTCGACCCAGCAAAGCTCGGGTCGACCTCAAAAATGGGCCGGTTCGGTTATTTCCCCTCCCAATTCGCTGTTTTGAACTTTTTCGCATATTTATTTATTTAATTTTTAATTTATATATATATATATATATATCAATATATATATATATTTCTCTTCGCAACCCATTTCACTTAATTCTTTTCTACAAATTTAGTATACTTTAATTTGTAAATTTTAATGTTATAAAATTACGGGGTGTTACATTCTCCCCTCCTTAAAGGATTTCGTCCCCGAAATCTCCAAGTCAAGAAGAATGTATATCCTACCATCTAGTCGTCCATCTACTCAACCATCAAACACCAGCATCCATTGTCCTTAAAAGACTTCTAATGCTTTAATGTTTATATGCACAGTGCGTGTATATGTCCATATCTAATGCAAAATTAGGCAGTCTACTGATTCAGTCGACCTTCTTAGGGCAATTCATGATAGTGCCATGCGTCCAATATGTATGCAAAAGATTCCTAATGATACATATTAATTCTATATGCGTGCACAACCATCCACCCGAATGCAGCAACTATATGATAATACAACCATTATACATCCATTTTACTAAATACATCCATATATATGCAATATGCAATATGCAATATGAAGTGACTGAGCCGATCTGGTGCCTAATAGTGTGTGTATATGCATCCACGAGCAACCACTAGCAAACACTTGCATCCACTTTGCATCCACCATACATAACATGTCTCAAACACATGTTTCAACCATAGGATTATCCTAACTAAAGGTCAAAGATACTAGCGAGAGGATATACTAAAGATAAGATAAGTACAAGCTAAGCGATAAAGGAGAAATTAAAGGACATACCCTCAAAAAGAAAAGGGTATCGTGAACGCATCTTCTCTTTCGTCTCCCAAGTAGCGTTGCTCTCATCATCTCCCCATTGCACTTTGACTAGTCTGACCTCTCGATTCCTCAACCTCTTGATCTCCGACCCAAGAATGCGCGTAGGAGCTCGTCGAATTGTCGCATCGCGCTCTATCTCCACCTCTCTAAGCAAGCTTGGCTCTACCACTTCTGCGGTCTCGTGCAAGCACTTCCTCAAATGTGACACATGGAATACGTCATGTACACCACTAAGTCTCTCGGGCGACTCCACTCTATACGCCATCCGTCCAATCCTCTCCTTAATAGGAAACGGCCCTACAAACCTTGGTGCTAATTTCCCAACGGACCCAAAGCGAACAACATTTCGTAATGGAGACACTTTGACAAAGACCATGTCCCCAACTTCAAACTCGAGATCTGTCCTCCTATTATCCGCATAGGATTTCTGCCTATCTTGCGCTGCTTTCATCCTCCTTCGAATCAAGTCGATCTTCTCCGAAGTCTCCCTAATCATATCGGGCCCAAGTAAGATCTTATCCGTAGATTCCCACCAACATGTTGGTGAACGACAAGGTCGTCCATATAGAGCTTCGAATGGTGCCATACCAATGCTGGACTGAAAGCTATTATTATATGCGAACTCAACCAATGGAAGATGCTCTTCCTATGTACCCCCAAAGTCTAGGATACATAGCCTCAACAGATCCTCTAGAATGCGATTCACCCTCTCAGTCTGGCCGTCCGTCTGAGGATGATATGCGGTGCTCAAACATAACTGAGTCCCTACCGCCTCTTGTAAGCTTTTCCAAAATTCGCTAGTGAAAATAGGATCGCGGTTGCTCACTATGCTAGAAGTAACACCGTGCAAACGAACTATTTCTCGGACATATACAGAAGCTAACCATGGAGCAGTCCTCTTACTCTTCACGGGAATGAAATGGGCGCTCTTAGTAAGTCTATCTACTATAACCCAAATCCCCGTACTACCCCTCCTCGATCGCGGTAATCCATCCACAAAATCCATCGAGACACTCTCCCACTTCCATAGTGGAACCTCCAATGGGTGAAGCAACCCACCGGGTTTCTTTTGCTCCACTTTTACTTGTTGGCATACCAAGCATCTAGCGACATACTCGGCCACGTCTTTCTTCATGTCGGCCCAAAAGTAAACTCTCTTCATGTCTTTGTACATCTTGTCCCCGCCGGGATGAATGGTCATCTTCGAACGATGTGCTTCGTCAAGAATAGTCTTCCTTAGGTCATCGTCTTTTGGTACACAAAGTCTACCGTCCCTACGTAACCAACCCTTATCATCTAGGGTATACCTATGGAGATAGCTTGATGACTCCCCTCCTTTGAGCTTTTCTACTAACTAAACTAACTGTGGGTCGTCTCGCTGTGCCTCGCCAATCCGTCCCAAAAGCGTAGGTTTGACCTCCAAGGATGCTAGCAAACCGGGTACGAAGTCAACGGAAGGTCTAAAGTCAAACATCAAAATGAATTCTAAACTTCGCCGCTCAACAAACAAAGGACTTAAGGATAATCTTTTTCTACTTAAGGCGTCTGCCACCACGTTACCCTTGCCAGGGGTATAGGCTATTTCGAAGTCGTAGGACGCTAATAACTCCATCCACCTTTGCTGCCTTAAGTTCAAGTCCTTTTGAGAGAATAGGTATTTTAAAGACTTGTGGTCAGTGAATAATTCGAATTTCTCACCAAGAAGATAATGACGCCAAGACTTAAGCGCGAAAACAATAGCGGCCAACTCTAGGTCATGTGTGGGGTAATTCTTCTCATGCGCTCTCAACTGCCTTCCACCATAGGCTATTACCCTGCCCTCTTGCATTAAGACTGCGCCTAGTCCTGTCCCACAAGCGTCAGTATAAACGGTAAACGGCTTACTCCCGTCTGGCAATACTAAGACTGGGGCTGAAGTCAAAGCTCTCTTCAAACGTTGGAACGCATCATCACAATCTACGTCCCATGTGAAAACTAGGTTCTTCTTCGTCAAGCGTGTCAATGGAGCTGATATCTTTGCGAAGTCTTTGATAAACTTCCTATAGTAGCCAGCCAACCCCAAGAAACTTCTCACTTCGGTAGCATTTTTAGGAACATTCCAATCTTGGATGGCCACCACCTTCGCAGGATCTACAGCTATCCCTTCTTTGGAAACCACGTGTCCCAAGAACCGTACTTCCTTCCTCCAAAAGTGACACTTAGAAAATTTAGCTTTAAGCTTATGCGCTCGAAGAGTCTCCAACACATCCCTAAGATGTAGGGCATGCTCTTATTCATCCTTAGAAAAGATCAAGATGCCATCTTCAAAGACTACCACAAATTTGTTAAGGTACTCCCTAAACACCCTACTCATCAAATCAATAAAGTATGCGGGGGCGTTTGTCAAACCGAAGGGCATCACTAGCCATTCATAGAAATCGTCCGAAGTCCTAAAGGCAGTCTTGTCAATGCTATCCTCAGCCACTCTCAACTGATGGAAACCAGTGGCTAAGTCCAATTGCGAAAACACTGAGGCGCCAACTAACTGATCGAAGAGATCGTCAATCCTCGGCAGTGGGTGTCTGTTCTTCTTAGTAAGTTTATTAAGTTCTCTATAGTCCACACAAAGTCTAAGGGACCCATCCGCCTTCGTGGCAAATACTACTGGAGCACCCCATTCCGATATACTTCGTCTTATGAACCCCTTCTCAAGCAACTCCTTCACTTGCTTACCGAGTTCCCTCCTTTCATGTGGAGCCATGTGGCGTACTGGCAAAGATACTGGTTTCGCATTATCCACAAGATATATTCGAAAATCTATCTCCCGCTTCGGAGGCAAGCCCTTCACCTCCTCAAACACATCTGAGTATTCTCGGACCACTCTAATAGATCGTAGATTTTCCTCAGACGCATCAAGCGATTCTAGATAACTTAGCATAACCGAATTTATGGGACTACAAAAGATTTCGAGAGTGTTGCCAAGGCGAGTCACGAGCCTAACTACTCTCCTTTCACAATCAAGAACGTCCCCATTTCTGGATAACCAATCCATTCCTAAAATTAGCCCATAGCCGGTGAAGCCCAACACATAAGCATCACATCTAAATTCAGCGCTAAGTATGGAAATTTTCAAATCCAAACACATCATAGACAAATAAGTTGAGCCCCCAATTGGATTCGAAACAACTAAGGGATCCTCTACTAAACTGGTGTTTAAGTGCAGTGATTCAACTAATGATGTAGAGATAAACGAATGTGATGCACCCGAATCGAATAAGGTACGGATAGGATGATCAAACAGAAAAACTAAGCTTTCAACAGAAGTGGTTCTACCTCGTTCTTGCAGCGGTCGGACCGCGAGAGCCTGAACTTGTCCCCTTGCCTGCTCTGGTGCCATAAGAGCCTGCACCTGTCCTCCCGAGGTAGCTCCTGCCCTCTGCCCCTTTTTTGGGCAGTCCTTCACTAAATGTCCCGCATCGCCACAATGAAAACAGCGTGTCTTCTTTTTCTTTCGACAATCCTTGCTGAGATAGCCAGGTGTCCCACAGTTAAAACATTTCTTCTTCCCCTTGCCATTATTGTCTTTACCACCCTTCTTGTTTTGTTGTTGTGATTTCTTCTGATCCCCCTTCTTCTCGGGTGCCTTATCAGCTTTAGCGCTTTTCTCCTCATGCATGAGCGCCATTTCTACTAACTTCTCAAAGGTGGCCCCCATAGGGATGTGGGTCATAGCCAACCCTTGCAATGGTTCATTCAAGCCATTCACGAACCTCAACGCCTTCTTCTCCGGCGTGTTCACTAAGTCCAAGCCAAACCTTGCTAACTGATTAAATTTATTGACATATTCTTTCACTGATGAGCTTCCTTGCTTCAATGTCAAGAACCTTTCCATATATAGATTTTCTTCCACCCTTGAGAGAAACTTCACCTCGAACCTACGTCTGAAATCCGCCCAAGAGTCAACATGACGCTCCCCATTAGTGACCTCCCACCAAAACGAGGCCTCTCCCTTCATCAACCAAGCTGCTAATCGAACTCTCCTCCCTTCTTCTACTTCAAAGATTTCTAGCAATTCTTCCACCTCCTTAAGCCAATCTCTAGCTTCCACAAACGTTTCTAACCCTTGAAATGGTTTTCCACCCATAACCTTGAATTCCTTGCACGTCTTTGCAAAAGTATCTACGCGAGGAGGAGGAGGAACGGATGCAACTGGTGGTGGAGGAACATTGGCTGGACCTGCAGCGGCCCTAGCCTCTAATAACCTCCTATACCATCCTGGTATCGTTACACCGTCGGGTAGATTAAGATCTTCAACCATGCTGAAACGAAAAAGGAAAGATTCAGAATGGAGAATTCGAAAGATAAAGATATGGGCTATTGGGGATTATGTTTTTTTTCTTAAAAACTTTTCTCTTTAAATTTCTCATTAAAACATGTTTTTGAAAGCACTTCTTCCAAAAATAACTATTTTTCTAAAGTATTTTTATCTGTTCTAGTAACCTTAAGCTCTGATACCACGTGTAACACCCCACGTCCATTAATGTCACTCACGAAGGGAATGCATTAACTTCCATGGAGGTTATAAGTGAATATAGAACAGAAAAATTACAACAAGACAGATAGTAAATAGTACTTGGAAATCTAAAACTTCGTTTTATTGCAGCGGAAATTAAACATGTTTGTTACATCATAAACCATAGATCATAACCAAGTACAATATCCATCTTCATAAAAACAAAATACATAATCCCATTACATAAATAGCCATTAAAAAGATAACAAGCTGGACTTTACTTCAACAGTCCAAGCTTTCCAAAGAGAGATGAAGCAATTCAATCAAACTCCACTAGAGCTGGGCCCAACCTGAGGACCTGGAGGGGGAAAAAGGATAGAGATAGAGGGGGTCAGACATAAAGTCTGGCGAGTATGATAATTCTAACAATACTATTATCAAAATAACTAGACTAAGGCATAAGCTGGAAGACAAGTAGATGTCTATGAACTATTAGGAAGATAAAGATTGCGTTTAAGATAACGTTAAAGATAACGACAAAGGCACACCTAATTACTAATGAATGATTACTACACTGCACCGCACATTATTACACTGCACCACACCAGTCACCCTATTGTTTGATCCCACTTGCTTCACACAGAAACTTTATAAATAGCCTTACGTACCCCTAGCTGACTACATAGGTGTCGTCTGCCCCTATCTCCACTAGGTGTATCCCACTACCCACTTTCGATCGGCTCCCTACTCGTAGATACCCGTGCTGGCCCCACAGTGGGGTGTATCACTCCCCTAAAGTGGCAACCCGATACAACTTGAGAATGCACGGCTTATACCTACACGATGCAACAACGTCTTACCTACCAGCCCGGGTCCACGCACGCATATGAAACCCGTTGGACTTGCGTTGCCACCGCTCCCCGTTTTGGCCTCTTACAGTCAAACCCAACATGCGTGTCCCGTCCTCGAATTGGGTCGAGCCCACAAAGATACGTTTGGGATACTGGTCGAAATGGGCCCCCACAAGCTACCCACCTAAGCTTGTCACTAGTATATCCCACTTAACCCTCTTAGTCATGTTCATTTACATGTGTGTTTGGTTAAGTCTTACTAATCGTATTTCGCATGCCACTAAGGGCACCCCCTAGATTCCTCATGCCACCTAAGGCACCTACTTAACCCCCATGTCCCACCTTACATGTTTATTTGGTTAAGTATTTCTTAATTCATTCAGGCCATAACCTCATAAAGACCTCTCACATTAGACTGGCATTTATGGCAGCTGGATTTGCCGGGCGGGTCCGGGCAGTCTTACACTATAAAAGAGTCTAACCTCGTGTCTTTACAACAGTTATGCTTTAGTTTAGGCCTAGGACCTCTCACATTAGGCTGACATTTGTGACCACTGGATTTGCCGGGCGGGTCCGGGCAGGTTTACGTCACAAACGAGTCCAACCTCGTGTCCTAAGCATTGATTAACACTTAAAATCTTTTACCCCAGTTTTAATAATTCCCTATTCAAATTATTAATTAAGTCAACTTTTAATGATGTCCATAATTGACTCAATTATGGCCATCCACTTATGGCATGCAAAATCATATCAATTGCACCCCAACTTTTTAATATTAAATCCTTAATATTACCCCTACCCCACGTTTATGCGTTCGCTTATCAACGCATAATATAGGCTAGACTTGTATAGTCTAACACCTAGCACAAAGATAAATTATCACAACATATAGACAATTAAAATAAATCTAATCATAATAGGGGTGAAACTTGCATAAACTACACATGTTAAGGATCAAGAGGTGTCAACTTGTTAAATGTCTCAATTTACATGATATGATCATAGCCCAAATCTATACATAAACTTGCATATGGGGTTTTTAGGCAACATAATAATGGTGTGAACTAGCATAGGATATCACATATATCATAGCATAATTCTAGATGTCATAATAGATGTCATGGCATATATTTATAACTTTTCTAATCAATCTAACTTGCATATGTGACTTGTCATATAGATCAACATAACCCAAACATGATGATTTAATTAATATGAACTAACTAGCATAGATGGTAACATCATGGCCTTTTTAACATGTATGATTTATCACAAGTTAGTATAGAAACTTTCAACATACATAACATCATCATAGCATGATTTACAACATATAAGATATCATCATCACATAACATTAGATTTACAATATACATGATAGCAAAAGGGGTTTACAACAACATATATGATAATTCACATCATCTACTCATAATCCATTCATAACTCAACCTAATTAAAATGATAATAATCTTGTTAAGATCATCATACTCACAATTTAGAGAAGAAAAGAGAGAGTTTTGCTTTGCTTTAGGGTTGAGAGAATTAGAATTGAATTTGCTTTTCTTCTTTCTTAGTTGGCGGCGGCTCCATTGATTTCCATGGCGACGGTAACTATTCTATTTTAATTAGGTTTAGGGTTAGCATTAGGATGTATTTATAGGTGTAGGAAGTTATTTAGGACCATTAGATTAACCCTGAACCATGAGAACCAATCAAATGCAAAATCTGCATTTGAGCGAATCGGCCCACGGGTTGACAACCAAACACCCTGGATTAACCCCTAGTCGACCCAGTAGAGCTCGGGTCGACCTCAAAAATGGGTCGGTTCGGTTATTTCCCCTCCCAATTCGCTGGTTTGAACTTTTTCGCATATTTATTTATTTAATTTTTAATTTTTATATATATATATATCAATATATATATTTCTCTTCGCAACCCATTTCACTTAATTCTTTTCTACAAATTAAGTATACTTTAATTTATGAATTTTAATGTTATAAAATTACGGGGTGTTACAGTTGTTGATTGTTGATTAGAAATTCAACGTTATGTGGTTTTAACCAGTGGGCTGTATTGGTTAAGTAATTTGCATCATATGGCCCAAAACTCAATCGTTTTATAAACATTAATTTACCGACAGGTAAGCGGACTGGAATGAAGTTATTGAATTTATTTTATAACTTAGGGGAGATTTCTAAATCTATTATTTTAAATTAAGGTTATTATAAAGGAATTTATTATTTATTATTTAAGTTTATTAAATAATTAAATTGGGTTATTTAAATTAGTTATATTATTAATTAATTAAAAAAAACGACTAATTGGGATTTGATCAACGAGATAATCATGGGATATGCTGACTAATTTAACTATTTTAATTGGAATTTGTTATTTGATTAATTTACTTTTAATTAATCAAATGGAATGGTTAACGTATAGTTGTGTAATTTTAATAAGACTTTAAAAAGGAAATTTATTATTTATATTAGTTAATAAAGTAGTTAACTAAATTTACAGTAGTTATCGCTAAACCAAATTTATTCTTTTAGTTTAAGAGATTGGTTTTAAAGGAAAATTATTTAAGTAATTAAGAGTATAGTGGAATATGGTTAAAATGTTAAAAGAGTTTATAATTGGGTATATATTTAAACCCGAGTTTTTGGGAACGAAGTTATAAGAGATTTAAGCAGAAATGATAGCTTAAATGAAATGTTTATGTAAAATTTGGATTAAGTAAATATAAATTGAGATATAAAAAGGATTTATAATAGAACGGTTATATAAGCTTTTAAAAGAGATGTGGAGTCAAAATGTCGATTTTAGATGGGCGATACTTAATAACAGATTAAGTGGAATGAGATTTTCAAAATGGAAAAGGGTTGAATGGATTTTAAGTGAGATATTGGGAGTTGATAACAAGTTAAGATAATAATTGGAACCTAACTAGCAATTGGTTGAGTTTATTGATTTTCTGAGTGTTAATCTGATGTTGATTTCGGTCTTCGGGGTTGATATTTAGGGAATTATTCTCTTACCAATTTACGGTCAAGGACTAATGAATGTCAAAGAATTTTCTTATACTAAATAAGAAGTGAAATGTGATGTTCGAAATAGTGATAAGATTTAAGAGTCTTAAATTATTTTTAGTTAATTAAATAATCCAAATGATGCTGGGTACTAAACCAGTAAGTATACAATTTTTTGGTTGAATAGGTTTTTATTTGATAGTTAAATAATCGACTATCAAACCTAGCTTATACGATTATTGGTACGGAAAGACCAAGATCGAATTTACATTTGTATACCATTCCGACCAACAAATACGAAAATGTGGAAGATATCAAATGTAGATCGAGATAGAGAAATCGAAGACTGTTGATCTTCATAAATGGAAGAACCACTTAAAATCTTCGAGTCAATGCGGAGATATACTAGGTTTCTGTTATGGTTGAAATTTACGAATTTGCAAGGACTACTCACTACTAATCTATAGGGTGATACCTAGGATGTAGTAGGAGGGTACCTTCGGCTCATCCTATTCCTAAATGACTTGTATAAACGAATGTCGGACAGAGTAATTCTTAAAGAATCATGTATGTTGATTTTTACAAATGTATTTCTGTTGGTGGCGGAGAATGACCATTCTCTTAACTTAACGACTAGAGTATTTTTGTGGACATCAATTAGTGGTTTGGCGAATCTGATGATGTGGCACTCAATGTGAATGGTGATATGTTGTTCTAAAGGTAGTGTTAAACCTCAAGCCTCTTCAACTGGGAAATGACTAAAATCGGGCAGGCAGCATGGCTAAATGGGTCGCTCCTAAGTAGGGTGTGTAATCACCTATCTAGAGAAATTCATTTCATTCTTTAATCTATTTCGATGCTGTCCCTTTTCAGGAAATGGTGGGTAGCTCCTAACTATTGGTGATATACATTCGATACACTCAAGTGAAATGAGCAGTCGGTCATGTGTGGCAGAGTTGCAAGATGTTCTTGTTGAATCCACTGTATTCTTCTCTAGAGATACACTATCGGAAGGTGGTTCCACACCTTGTCATAGTGTTGGAAATTCAATCTCCAGTTAGAGCCTGCAGTTTTGATTGCATACTATATATATATATATATATATATATATATATATATATGGAGCGTGCGATGCAAGAGTTCAGCTAGATTGATATTTATTTGTGTTTAGACATTATTATAATATAAGAATAAGATATGATTTCAAAGAGAAATGGTTTGACTTTAAAATCAAGTAGGGTGATGTTTTAAACTTAGCTAGTTTTCTCACTCTGGTTCACCAAACTGATCTGGCATTTGTAATGCTCGGGTTAGACCGGGTTTTGCAGGTTCAGGTTATCGGATGCTGTGAAGTCTGAAGATAAGCTGGAGGAGTCCAGACATATGTTACAGATCAGTATTTATTCCACTGTGTGTTGTATATGAGGACAGATTATTAAACTGTCCAGATTTGTTGACGTACTCTAATGATTGTAAGTTTTATTTCAAAAGCTCTCAATAATGTTTTATTCCTATATTATATTTCATTCCGCTGCGATGTGAGGCTCAGACGTGGTTGTGTTCTTCTTCTTCTATTCTAATATTTGTTTCTTTCTTATCTCACCCTCTAAATTCTTTCATTAACTATTTGGTGTTTCTGATACTCGGTTCTGGCAAGTAATACGGGTTTAGGTATTATTGTTGGAATTCGGGTGTCAAACTACCTAGGTCATTGCAGTGGTATCAGGGCAAGGTTTAGTAATAACCTTGGTTCTGTAGCGTAACTTGGTAGAGATGGGTTTAGTATTACCCTATATTGACTTGGAGCGTGTATGTGTGTGTGTGTGTATATATATATATATATATATATATATATATATATATATATATGAGCATATTTGTAAATTTTGTAAAAAATGTTTTGTATTGTGTTATTTGATCGGTTCAATTTTAAACTGGCAACGGACACGATATTGTTTTGTAAAGAGGGGTAAATGAAACAATTTTGCCCAAAATATATTTTTTATAGAAAAGAAATAATTTTATCAAATTATTTAGATATTGATTTGTTTGATTGGTTGAAATGGAATTAAAAATTTGAACTGGTTTAACATGACCCGAAGAGATTTCACATATGGAATTTGTGAATGAGAATTTTTAATTTGGAATTAAAATGAATCGGAGTTTAACTTTAAAAAAGTTAAATAAAATTTGATGAGGAATTGGAATAAAAAATCAAGATTTGGATTTTTGAAACGGAAGTAAACTAATTTTGAAATAAATAAGTTAGTTGAATGTGAAGTTGAAACTTAACTTGGTTAAGTTAAGAATGAATCTGGGCATTAAATAAGATAAAATTTTAATTTGGAATTAAATTAATGATGATTGAATGGGAATCAATCGTATATTAATCGATTGATAATTATAGTATGTAAAACCAAAGTAAATACTAATATTGAATATTAATTAAATTTAATCAAAGTTAAATGATTGATTATGTTGGGTGTGCATTATTGTTGGTTGTTTGTTAGATTGATTAAATGTTAAATTCATAAATGATCTAATGAAGACTTGTAATAACCCGGAAATCCAAGACAATTTAAATTTTTTATTTTCGAAATTTTAGTGAATTTTGAATATTTAAAATGAATTATTTTAAATAATAACGACGATAAATTTATTTTGAATAGAATAGAACGTATATATTTATTTGAATCGTTGATAGAATATAATTTTTTTTATAAAAGGAATTGAAAATGGAGCGGTAGTTTGAAAATTCGATTTCAGATTTCAAATAGATGTACAGGATTCAAAATAAACCAGATTTTAGCGAAACCAAAAATATTATAATCTATTTGAAAATATCTTTCCAACGAATCCGAAAAGTCAAAATTTCATAGCGGAAATAAAAAATATGCCCAGTTGAAAATTCAGAATAGTCGCTATAGAATTTTGGCCCTTAAAAATGGAAATTTTGCAAACGACCTCGGTTTTCGACGAAACCATTTTTGTTGGATCCGGGATGGCTAGTTATTGCTAGATTCCAAAATTCATAATTTTTCGAATCAATATGTGAGCGTGGCGAAGTAAAACGTGTTTTAACAGTTTCAGTCAATTTTGATCGACCAAAAAATGGCCATTTTTCAAACGGTCTCAGAATTCGACGAAATTAGTTTTGTTAGGACCGTATCGTCAATACGAAGCTAGAAAATATTTTTCGGGAATTTTTAGAGTCCGTATGTGGCCCCGGTAAATTGAAATGTGCGTTCAAATTCAATGTATAGATTTATATTTTGATTTTGATGGAAACTGATCAAAATGATCGAATCATCTTACGATACATAACCCATTGCGTTCGGAATGAGGGTAATTAGTTAGGGACGACAGTCGTTGGGTCTCGGTTGGAGATCGAATGTAAAAGTTGCTTTTTAGAATTAATTAAATAATAAAATATAAATTATTATAAAATATCTCCTCCCTCCTCCTTTCCACGTTGGACTCAGTAAAAATAGAAAAAGGAAGAAAGAAAAATGTCGCGCTGCTCTCTCTCTCGTCCGCACCCCCACCTCGAACGCCACCCCCTTCTTTGTCCACCGCCGGCAACACCGACGCGCCACTCCCTCCTCCCTTCGCTCTCCTCTCTCTCTTCTCTAACCAAAACCGCCCCAACTCAGAAACCCTAGCCCTTTTCAGCAATGCCACCGCCGACAACACCGACGCGCCGCCCCGAGTCACCCCTTCAGCCACCGAAGAACGCAACAACTCCACCCTCTTTTTGAAAACATGGTAAGTTTTGTTAATCTAATTTGTTTATTTTCGATGAACATGGTATGATATTCATAAGAGAAAAGATACGATTTTCTATGGTTTTCATATGAATAAAAATTAGATCATTATGATGTTAAAGGTTTGATTTTTATTTTGAGTATAAAAATATAATTTTTATATCACAGAGAGAATAAAAATATTATTTTTATATCATAGAAAGTATAAAAATATAATTTGTATATCATAGAAAGTATAAAATGTGATTTTTATATATGTGATGATGTGAAATGAAAACATGATTGTTATCCATTGAAAGATTAGATTTTTATGTTGATAAAAATTATATTTTTATGATAATAAAGTTAAGATTTTTATTATAGAAAGACATGATTTTTATTGTAGGAAAGATACGATTTTTGATTTGGTTAAAGATTAGATTTTTGTCAATATAAAGTTTTTATCTTTATTCATATGAAGATTAGATTTTTAACACCGTAAAGATTATATTTTTAATGAAGAAAAGATAAGATTTTTAGTTGGATAAAAATTCGATTTTTAGTCGTATAAGAATGTAAATTATATATGTGGCTTTAATATAAAAATATGATTTGATTTATATATGTAGCCGATAAAGTTATAATCTTTAGTTATGTAAAGTTTAGATTTTTAATAACGTGAAGAAATGATTTCTATATTTGAAAGGGTATGGATTTTATATATATCGTTATGATAAAAAGGAGATTTTTATACGAGCAGTATAAAATTAAAAATATATTTTTTAACATATATCGCGTGAAACAGGTCTCGTGGGAAAAACCGTGAAGATTTCCTACGTATAAAGAGTCTTGATATTTGGTTTAGCTTCTAGATGAGAACTCCTTACTTTTATTTTATTTTCTAGTTGAAATTTATACTAGGATGCAGACGGTGCTTAGCAGCACCCGACACCCGTCGTCCACAGACCATGGATGACTTTTTTGTTTGATTGGTGTGTTGTGAAATTCTATTGTGTGATGTGGAATGAATAAATATTTTATAGTTAAAAATATAATTTTTAACGTGTATATAAAATAAATATTTATAAACAAATCAGACGATTTGTTTATGTACGCCCATTTGACTGATATTGATTGGGACGATAAATTTTACACATCGCCCAACTGCACAAATAAAATATGTATTTGATTGATTGAAATCCCACACGGTGTTGGGATGATATTTGACGTACACTAATCCCGATTGTTTAGTTGTATGTCAATCGATGGGTTGATAGACTGTGTAAGCATTAATTATTTATATTTAATGCTTATGCAGTAGTGTGGTGCACTCTTGAAACGACCCGAACTTCCCCGGTCTCCGAAGAGATGAGAAAGAACGAATTGTTTTGAGAACACGACAAAGTAGAACGCAGACGGAAGAACATTTCATTGTATATTACAACAATACCATCAGATTACAAGAATATGCAGAGTATAAATGATTATTACACAGAAATATCAGAGATTTAAATTACATTTAAATACATAGCAGCGGAAAATAATACAATACACAACTAGAAGAGATATACGGATACAAAGCTTTCCGGATATCGTTCCAGCTGTAAACCAGGATCCTGTGAATATAAATCTGCAAAACCAAAATTCTAGCTGCCCGTGTCAAAATAAGGGCACCCAGAGTTTAGGTTAAAACAATAAACTCCAGGTCAGTCATGGGACTGGTGTGAGAACTAAAACAGTTATCAATCTTTATTTTTAAAGTTGGTTAAATCAAGGGACCACGCCGTATAACACGGAACGGGTTTCCTCCCAAGAATACCAGTGCATATAACAAACAGCGTAATGCTAAATAAAGAAAAATGAAGCTATTATAAGACCCAGGTCCCATCACACAATGCAACACAAACCAGAGGATAGGGTTTTACCTTATAATAGCCAAGAATGCTTGATAAGTTTAAAACAAATCATTGGATACTATTATAAGTGCATAGTGTATAAAACAACTTCACATCATAAGTATCAATCATAGACGGCATAAGCGCCACATCCCACTATGTCGCCATACTAGGCTCTACAAATAAAACCGCAAATGTCACGTATTTGGAAATTGGATTTCCGTCTATGAACCGTGGCAAAAGATAGTCCTCATCGAATTCGAGACTCTCTAGCCTGAGCCTCAGGCTACAGCCACAACTGCACCTAAGAGCCACAGGGTCGGTCCACCGATGTGGATTAAAATGCCTGAACACTGCGTTTCCCCGTCCTTTGGGGCGTAAATGAGTCAACGAATGACCCCATCGGACCCGGATCGTCCGATCAAACCGAGGCGCCTCGCAACAACAACAACCACACAGGTGAAAAGTATATAAATGTCAGGGCTGGTAGGTCACTGACACCACCCTAGCTAGAAAGAATCGCATGCCCTCCCTGGATCCTTCTCCCGTTTTCGGTTCACAACCGGGGTGTGAGGTTCGCGAATCAACGTTACACAAAGCTATGCCACACAGGCCGTGCTTTGATCATCACCCACAAGACTTTGCTTTTCAACAGAAGCCTCGATCAATTGCCACTTAGGCATGCCACACAGGCAATTCACTCCATGCGATTGATATCCATCAATATATAACCCCTGAGCTCGTACGTCTCAGAGAAGGGCGTTAAGCAAGAGAATAAATTCTCCGCCGCCAAACAGATATATATTTAATAGAAATCAATCACACATACTAAAATCCAATGTAAGACACACAGTCCATTTACAAGTCCGTTCTGGGTCTGAACGAAACCGGAGGCACCTAGTACCCCGCATATCCATCGATCTCCAAGTACGTCTGGACGATCACCAACTGTTTCCATCTTCTTGGGTGTACAGCCCAATCAAGATCATCAGTAATCACCCAAACGACATGAAGACCTCCGGTCTTCGACCACCGTCTTCATCTTCGACTTATCGTCGTATCAGTTATTCAGAATGGGATAAACTCGGTCTTCCCGAATAACTCGCGTATACTTTAAATAAGTGTTACACAAACACAACATACGCCTCATTCCAATTCAGAATGTCCGTTTATTCAAATATTCTTCTACTTTGGGAAAGGTTCCCATAAATTTTATCAAAGATAAATTCTTTAAATTTAATCTTTAATCTTCTTTGAATATCAATTCAAACTAGTCGGGATTAGCGAACCACACCGAAGTAATCATTTATTTTATTTCCCAATCCCAACCTATTCATCCCATGAAGTAAAATTGATCATACTTCGTATCTAACACCACGGTGTTATCGGTAAATTCAATTACCATTTCACGTTCAAATCTAATTAAATATTTAACTATCTCCAGGAGCAAAACTGGTGATACTCCATTCTCGATCTTTTCAATCTAGTTAAAGATTCATTAAAACTCCACTTAGTTTTAATCTTCACAGAAATCAATATCCTGTCTTTAACTGGGTTAAAGGACCAATGTCATTTAAAACACGGCCTACAATTAACCTAAAATCACATTCATTAATTATCGGGTTAAAGAACAAGTGTTATTTAAAATACTGTTCACGATAAACCCAAAAATCAATACCAATTCAATTCCAATTAAATATCATTTAATTGGTACACTTCATTAAATCTAAATAAAAATATTTAATCTTTTTCTCAACTGGGCTAAAGAACAGTGTTAATGAAGACACCATTCACGACAAACCCAAATCACATTTGATATTAAACACAAGGCTCTGAATAGAAAATATATCGGCTTATATTCAATATCAAATTCTATGACCAACAAATATCGTATTGGAAATAACGATATATATATATATATATATATATCTTTCAAATTTCCCTAACAATATCTGTATAATCACGAAATCCAACATCGAAATATTCCGAAGACAATTTCGATTCAAATCCATTCCAATGCAATCATTGGAAATTCTGGTTATTTTTAAAACCATTTCAAATCCAACTTATTTATTTTAAAATAAATAAATAAATTATTATTCTAGTTCAAAACTAGTTCATTTCGATAAAAATCTATTTTTATCATTTCAAATTTGGAGTTTTTCATCCCAATTCTTCACAAATCATTTCTGATGATTTTACACAAATTATTCCTATTTTTAATAATTTTATCAAGGCCCGTACAGTCGATTTCCATCAACGGCCATCAAACTGCACTTACAACGACCTTTTTCAAATTTGATTTGGACATAATTCCAAATCCAACCGTTAGATTTCAAATTTCTAGTATTCGTTAGAAAGCTCTTTTCGATACGAACCCAACGGTTCTGGTTTTAGGAGAATCCGACGGTCGGATCTCCCGCAATATCCGTTCGAAGTCAATGGTCGAAATTCGCGAACCGCCGCGGCGCGGCGCGTTCTATTCAGGCCATTATATTATATATATATAATATATACTTCGTCGATTTCCTTTTTAAAACGTATTTTATAGATCGTTTTAAATTCATTTTCAAAACGATTTCCACTTCTATTTCAATTTAATTCGAATTCTATTTCAATTTAATTCGAATTCATTTCAAAACGATTTCAATTATATTCGAATTTCAAATCATTTCAGTTCATTTCGAATTTCAAATCAATTCAATTAAATTTGAATTTCAATTCACTTTAATATTCACTTCAATTTGAATAAAATCGATATAAATATCGTTCACGTCAAAATGGCATCAATTTATCAACGCGGCTTCATATATTTCTATTTTCAAATATTCTATTTCGAATATTTCTTTTTCAAATATTTCTATTTCGAATATTTCTATTTTCAAATATTCCTAATTTTCAAATATTCAATTTCGAATATTTCTTTTTCAAATATTTCTATTTCGAATATTTCTATTTTCAAATATTTCTATTTCGAATATTTCTTTTTCAAACCTGGAATGAGGCCCAATCAATTACCATATAATGTTAATTATATAGATTTTCTACAACACATGTATACAATAACAACGGTGAATAATCAACCATCATCCAAAGTGCATTCTACACTGTATAAGCATCAAATATAAATATTTAATGTTTATAACAGACTGTCAATCAATCGATCGACATACAACTAAACAATCGGGATTAGTGTACGTCAAATATCATCCCAATACCCGTGTGGGGTTTCAAACAATCAAACACAGATTTTATTTGTGCAGTTGGGCGATGTGTAAAATTTATCGTCCCAATCAATATCAGTCAAATGTGTGTATATAAACAAATCGTCCGATTTGTTTATTTTTATTTCATTTCATATACACGTTAAAATTCTATTTTCAACTATAAAATATTTTTAACTATATAAATATTTTATTTCATTTCACATCACATCACACAATCAACTACACATCAAAATCAAACAAACAAGCATACAAGCCGTCCATGGTCTGTGGACGACGGGTGTCGAGTGCTACTAACCATCGTCTGCATCCTAGTATATATTATTAACTAGAAAAAGAAAGTTAAAGGTGAGAAGTTCTCACTGAATAGCTAAATCCAATCCCACGACTCTTCTTAGGTAGAAATCTTCACCGTTCTTGCCTCTTGTCACTTTCGTTGCCCGTATTCTCTACATATGTAAAAAATCGAATTTTTACTTTGCTATTCAATATATAAAAATGGAATTTTTTACTTTGCTATTCAATATATAAAAATTGAATTTTTACTTTGCTATTCAATATATAAAAATCGAATTTTTACTTTGCTATTCATTATATAAAATTCAAATTTTTACTTTGCTATTCAATATATAAAAATCGAATTTTTACTTCGTTATTCAATATATAAAAATCGAATTTTTACTTTGCTATTCAATATATAAAAATCGAATTTTTACTTCGTTATTCAATATATAAAAATCGAATTTTTACTTCGTTATTCAATATATAAAAATCGAATTTTTACTTCGTTATTCAATATATAAAAATCGAATTTTTACTTCGTTATTCAATATATAAAAATCGAATTTTTACTTCGTTATTCCATATATAAAAATCGAATTTTTACTTTGCTATTCAATATATAAAAATCGAATTTTTATCGCATTAAAAATCATATTTTTATATTGTTCACTTCACAATAAAGATCAAATTTTTATTCTCTAATTTATATAGATCAAAAACTGATTTTATATATTGAATTTACTAATCAAAAACTTACTATATATATATATATTTAAAATTACCTTTCACCGTCGAGGGGGGGGGGTTCACGTCGGTCGTTGCAGCGGAGGAGGGTGGCAGCTGGAGGAGGAGCAGAAGGGGGTTTGAGGGGGTGGTGGCGCGTCGGGCTAGGGGCGCAGGCGGTTAGGGTTCGCGATTGGGGGGGGGGGGGGGGTTTCGGTTTCGCAGAAGGGAGGAGGGGGGGGTCGCGGTAGAAGGAGGAAGTCGGGGAAGAAGGAGGAGGTCGGTGGGGAGGTGAATCGGAGAGGGCGGCGGCGTGAGGGCGACGGCGGGCGGATGGGAGTTTTTCTCTTTTTTTCTGTAAATGAAATGGCCGGGGGAAAGAGAAGAAAGAAAAGGGGGGTTAAGTGAAAATTATATTACTTAATTTATTTTAATTTTAAAAAGTAGCTTTTTCATTCGAACTCGAAATGAGGCCCACCGCCTGTCGTCCATAGCTAATTAACCCCATTCCGAACACAATGGGATAGGTATCGTAAGCTGATTCGACTGTTTCGATCAGTTTCCATCAAAATCAACATATAACTCTATATATTGAATTTGAACACGCATTTCAATTTATTGGGGTCACATACTAACTCGAAAAATTCAGAAAAATATTTTCTAACCTCGTATTGACGATACGGTCCTAACAAAACTAGTTTCGTCGAATTCTGAGATCGTTTGAAAAATGGTCATTTTCCAGTCGATTAAAATCAACTGAAACTGGTCAAACGCGTTTTCCTTTGCCATGCTCACATATTGATTCGAAAAATTATGAAATTTTAAACCTAGCGACAACCTGACATCACGGATCCAACAAAAGTGGTTTCGTCGAAATCCGAGGTCATTTGCAAAAATTCCATTTTTAAGGGCCTGAATTTCATAGCGACTATTCAGAATTTTCAACTGGACGTATCTTTTGATTCCCGCTATGAAATTTCAATTTTTTGGATTCATTGGAAAAATAGTCACAATTAGATTCCATTATTTTTGGTTTCGCTAAAATCCGGTTTATTTTGCACCCGGTATGTTGAATTGAAGTTTGAAATCCAATTATCGAACTACCGCGCCATTTTCAATTCCTTTTATAAATTAAAATAAATATTTATATTCTAACGTCGATTCAAACGAATATATACGTTCGAATTATATTCAAAATAAATTTCTCATTGATATTATTTAAAATAATTAATTTTAAATATTCAAACTTCGCTAAAATTGGCAAAATAAAATTTTTAAACTGGCCCAGATTTCCGGGTTATTACAATCTCCCCCACTTAAAACTTTTCGTCCCCGAAAAGGAACGAAGCCGAAAGTTGTTTTAAATACCAACTCAACTTTCATTATTTTCACTACGGCTTAAGTTCTTCAACTTTTTAGTTTCTAAGAACTTTTCAAATTTTTCAAAAATTTGGCTAACACCCTAAATTTTCGAAAAATTTCGCCATAACCTCCCCTGCACCGGGAGCACGGGAAAATCCCGAAATTGCCATATAGGCCCTCTGATCTCAAAAAGAAAAAGAAAAAGCCAAGCGGCTAGCCAATCGGCTCATAAAATCATCATCACCCAAACAAAACAGTAGATTATGGTAAACATGTACCTATTTGTCGGGCAAACAATTTTTATTCTTCTGCTCTAGCCTCCTTGCTATGACCTGTTCAATGTAAGTACAAGTATATGCAAACAAATGCCACAAATTTTCAACACAACTCACTTTTTGGTACAATTTGACTAAATGGTTCAAATTTTAATTAATCCAACAATAATCAAACAACACAACCATCAATCAATTAGTTGATTAGCATTTCAAACGCATAATTTTGTTACATAGTCAAAAATCACATTTTCGATGCCAAATCACAACAATAGGCCCTATCTAATTTTGGTTCTCACACCAGTCAATAGGAAATATATAAATATCACACCTTCGACACTCGAACACTAATTCTGATGATGTAGCTACAATCATCAGAATCATCTCCGGGCGACTAGAGTGTGAATCTATATCTATCCAGTATATTAAAACTTCGAATATACGTTTGCAAGGCGCATATGCAAAATCTTTATATACTGGACTGTCCAAATCAATATAAAATAAATAATCAAATACGAATAATTGATTTAAATTTCAAAACAAAATGGGTTTTCATTTTCATTTTAAAAATTTACTCTTCACACTCGTTCTAGGATACTACTGATCCCATCTCTAACGAGTCATTCCCATTGGATATTACTAATCCAATTTCTGATGAATTCTTTCGTATGGTTCTAATGTGTCTTGTTCTCTGAGCTTTGTAAACCAAAGCTCTGATACCACACTGAAACGATCCGAACTTCCCCGGTCTCCGAAGAGATGAGAAAGAACGAATTGTTTTGAGAACAAGACAAAGTAGAACGCAGGCAGAAGAACATTTCATTGTATATTACAACAATACCATCAGATTACAAGAATATGCAGAGTATAAATGAATATTACACAGAAATATCAGAGATTTAAATAATATTTAAATACATAGCAGCGGAAAATAATACAATACACAACTAGAAGAGATATACGGATACAAAGCTTTCCGGATATCGTTCCAGCTGTAAAACAGGATCCTTTGAATATAAATCTGCAAAACCAAAACTCTAGCTGCCCGTGTCAAAATAAGGGCACCCAGAGTTTAGGTTAAAATAATAAACTCCAGGTCAGTCATGGGACTGGTGTGAGAACTAAAACAGTTATTAATCTTTATTTTTAAAGTTGGTTAAATCAAGGGACCACGCCGTATAACACGGAACGGGTTTCCTCCCAAGAATACCAGTGCATATAACAAACATCGCAATGCTAAATAAAGAAAAATGAAGCTATTATAAGACCCAGGTCCCATCACACAATAAAACACAAACCAAAGGATAGGGTTTTACCTTATAATAGCCAAGAATGCTTGATACATTTAAAACAAATCATTGGATACTATTATAAGTGCATAGTGTATAAAACAACTTCACATCATAAGTATCAATCATATACGGCATAAGCGCCCCATCCCACTATGTCGCCATACTAGGCTCTACAAATAAAACCGCAAATGTCTCGTATTTGGAAATTGGATTTCCGTCTGTGAAACGAGGCAAAAGATAGTCCTCACCGAATTCGAGACTCTCTAGCCCGAGCCTCAGGCTACAGCCGCAACTGCACCTAGGAGCCACAGGGTCGGTCCACCGATGCGGATTAAAATGCCTGAACACTGCGTTTCCCCGCCCTTTGGGGCGTAAATGAGTCAATGAATGACCCCATCGGACCCGGATCGTCCGATCAAACCGAGGCGCCTCGCAACAGCAACAACCACACAGGTGAAAAGTATATAAATGTCAAGGCTGGTAGGTCACTGATACCACCCTAGCTAGAAAGAAACGCATGCCCTCCCTGGATCCTTCTCCCGTTTTTGGTTCACAACCAGGGTGTGAGGTTCGCGAATCAACGTTACACAAAGCTATGCCACACAGGTCGTGCTTTGATCATCACCCACAAGACTTGTCTTTTCAACAGAAGCCTCGATCAATTGCCACTTAGGCATGCCACACAGGCAATTCACTCCATGCGATTGATATCCATCAATATATAACCCCTGAGCTCGTACGTCTCAGAGAAGGGCGTTAAGCAAGAGAATAAATTCTCCGCCGCCAAACAGATATATATTTAATAGAAATCAATCACACAGACTAAAATCCAATGTCTGACACACAGTCCATTTACAAGTCCGTTCTAGGTCTGAACGAAACCAGAGGCACCTAGTACCCTGCAAATCCATCGATCTCCAAATACGTCTGGACGATCACCAACTGTTTCCATCTTCTTGGGTGTACAGCCCAATCAAGATCATCAGTAATCACTCAAACGACGTGAAGACCTCCGGTCTTCGACCACCGTCTTCATCTTCGACTTATCATCGTATCAGTTATTCAAAATGGGATAAACCCGGTCTTCCCGAATAACTCGCGTATACTTTAAATAAGTGTTACACAAACACAACATACACCTCATTCCAATTCAGAATATTCGTTTATTCAAATATTCTTCTACTTTGGGAAAGATTCCCATTAATTTTATCAAAGATAAATTCTTTAAATTTAATCTTTAATCTTCTTTGAATATCAATTCAAACTAGTCGGGATTAGCGAACCACACCGAAGTAATCATTTATTTTATTTCCCAATCCCAACCTATTCATCCCATGAAGTAAAACTGGTTATACTTCATATCTAACACCACGGTGTTATCGGTAAATTCAATTACCATTTCACGTTCAAATCTAATTAAAGATTTAACTATTGCCATGAGCAAAACTGGTGATACTCCATTCTCGATCTTTTCAATCTAGTTAAAGATTCATTAAAACTCTACTTAGTTTTAATCTTCACAGTAATCAATATCCTGTCTTTAACTGGGTTAAAGGACCAATGTCATTTAAAACATGACCCACAATAAACCGAAAATCACATTCATTAATTATCGGGTTAAAGAACAAGTGTTATTTAAAACACTGTTCACGATAAACCCAAAAATCAATACCAATTCAATTCCAATTAAATATCATTTAATTGGTACACTTCATTAAATCTAAATAAAAAGATTTAATCTTTTTCTCAACTGGGCTTAAGAACAGTGTTAATGAAGACACCATTCACGACAAACCCAAATCACATTTGATATTAAACACAAGGCTCTGAATAGAAAATATATCGGCTTATATTCAATATCAAATTCTACGACCAACAAATATCGTATTGGAAATAACGATATATATATCTTTCAAATTTCCATAACAATATCTGTATAATCACGAAATCCAACATCGAAATATTACGAAGACAATTTCGATTCAAATCCATTCCAATGCAATCATTGGAAATTCTGGTTATTTTTAAAACCATTTCAAATCCAATTTATTTATTTTAAAATAAATAAATAAATTATTATTCTAGTTCAAAACTAGTTCATTTCGATAAAAATCTATTTTTATCATTTCAAATTTGGAGTTTTTCATCCCAATTATTCACAAATCATTTCTGATGATTTTATACAAATTATTCCTACTTTTAATAATTTTATCAAGGCCCGTACAGTCGATTTCCATCAACGACCATCGAACTGCACTTACAGCGACCTTTTTCAAATTTGATTTGGACATAATTCCAAATCCAGCCGTTAGATTTCAAATTTATAATATTCGCTAGAAAGCTCTTTTCGATACGAACCCAACGGTTCCAGTTTTAGGAGAATCCGATGGTCGGATCTCCCGCAATATCCGTTCGAAGTCAATGGTCGAAATTCGCGAACCGCCGCGGCGCGGCGCATTCTATTCAGGCCATTATATTATATATATAATATATATAATATATACTTCGTCGATTTCCTTTTTAAAACGTATTTTATAAATCGTTTTAAATTCATTTTCAAAACGATTTCCACTCCTATTTCAATTTAATTCGAATTCATTTCAAAACGATTTCAATTCTATTTCTATTTAATTCGAATTCATTTCAAAACGATTTCAATTCTATTTCAATTCTATTCGAATTTCAAATCATTTCAGTTCATTTCGAATTTCAAATCAATTCAATTAAATTCGAATTTCAATTCACTTTAATATCCACTTCAATTTGAATAAAATCGATATAAATATCAGTCACGTCAAAATGGCATCAATCTATCAACGCGGCTTCATATATTTCTATTTTCAAATATTCTATTTCAAATATTTCTTTTTCAAATATTTCTATTTCGAGTATTTCTATTTTCAAATATTCCTAATTTTCAAATATTCTATTTCGAATATTTCTTTTTCAAATATTTCTATTTTGAATATTTCTATTTTCAAATATTTCTATTTCGAATATTTCTTTTTCAAAACTGGAATGAGACCCAATCAATTACCATATAATGTTAATTATATGGAATCTCTACAACACATGTATACAATAACAACGATGAATAATCAACCATCATCCAAAGTGCATTCTACACTGTATAAGCATCAAATATAAATATTTAACGCTCATAACAGTCTGTCAATCAATCGATCGACATACAACTAAACAATCGGGATTAGTGTACGTCAAATATCATCCCAATACCCGTGTGGGGTTTCAAACAATCAAACACAGATTTTATTTGTGCAGTTGGGCGATGTGTAAAATTTATCATCCCAATCAATATCAGTCAAATGTGTGTATATAAACAAATCGTCCGATTTGTTTATTTTTATTTCATTTCATATACACGTTAAAATTCTATTTTCAACTATAAAATATTTTTAACTATATAAATATTTTATTTCATTTCACATCACACAATCAACTACACATCAAAATCAAACAAACAAGCATACAAGCCGTCCATGGTCTGTGGACGACGGGTGTCGGGTGCTACTAAACACCGTCTGCATTCTAGTATATATTATTGACTAGAAAAAGAAAGTTAAAGGTGAGAAGTTCTCACTGAATAGCTAAATCCAATCCCACGACTCTTCTTAGGTAGAAATCTTCGCCGTTCTTGCCTCTTGTCACTTTCGTTGCCCGTATTCTCTACATATGTAAAAAATCGAATTTTTACTTTGCTAATCAATATATAAAAATCGAATTTTTACGTTGCAATTCAATATATAAAAATCGAATTTTTACTTCGCTATTCAATATATAAAAATCGAATTTTTACTTTGCTATTCAATATATAAAAATCGAATTTTTACTTCGTTATTCAATATATAAAAATCGAATTTTTACTTTGCTATTCAATATATAAAAATCGAATTTTTACTTCGTTATTCAATATATAAAAATTGAATTTTTACTTCGTTATTCAATATATAAAAATCGAATTTTTACTTCGTTATTCAATATATAAAAATCGAATTTTTACTTCGTTATTCAATATATAAAAATCGAATTTTTACTTCGTTATTCAATATATAAAAATCGAATTTTTACTTTGCTATTCAATATATAAAAATCGAATTTTTATCGCATTAAAAATCATATTTTTATATTGTTCACTTCACAATATAGATCAAATTTTTATTCTCTAAATTATATAGATCAAAAACTGATTTTATATATTGAATTTACTAATCAAAAACTTACTATATATATATTTAAAATTACCTTTCACCGTCGAAGGGGGGGTTCACGTCGGTCATTGCAGCAGAGGAAGGTGGCAAGTGGCGGCTGGAGGAGGAGCAGAAGGGGGTTTGAGGGGGTGGTGGCGCGTCGGGCTAGGGGTGCAGGCGGTTAAGGTTCGCGATGGGGGGGTTTCGGTTTCGCAAAAGGGAGGAGGGGGGGTCGCGGTAGAAGGAGGAAGTCGGGGAAGAAGGAGGAGGTCGGTGGGGAGGTGAATCGGAGAGGGCGACGGCGTGAGGGCGACGGTGGGCGGCTGGGAGTTTTTCTCTTTTTTTTCTGTAAATGAAATGGTCGGGGGAAAGAGAAGAAAGAAAAGGGGGGGTTAAGTGAAAATTATATTATTTAAATTATTTTAATTTTAAAAAGTAACTTTTTCATTCGAACTCGAAACGAGGCCCACCTCCTGTCGTCCATAGCTAATTACCCCCATTCCGAACACAATGGGATAGGTATCGTAAGCTAATTCGACCGTTTCGATCAGTTTCCGTCAAAATCAACATATAACTCTATATATTGAATTTGAACACGCATTTCAATTTACTGGGGTCACATACTAACTCGAAAAATTCCAAAAAAATATTTTCTAACCTCGTATTGACGATATGGTCCTAACAAAACTAGTTTCGTCGAATTCTGAGATCCTTTGAAAAATGGCCATTTTCCAGTCGATTAAAATCAACTAAAACTGGTCAAACGCGTTTTCCTTTGCCATGCTCACATATTGATTCGAAAAATTATGAAATTTGAAACCTAGCAATAACCTGACATCACGGAACCAACAAAAGTGGTTTCGTTGAAATCCGAGGTCGTTTGCAAAAATTCCATTTTTAAGGGCCTGAATTTCATAGCGACTATTCAGAATTTTCAACTGGACGTATCTTTTTATTCCCGCTATGAAATTTCAATTTTTCGGATTCTTTGGAAAAATAGTCACAATTAGATTCCATTATTTTTGGTTTCGCTAAAATCCGGTTTATTTTGCACCCGGCATGTTGAATTGAAGTTTGAAATCCAATTATCGAACTACCGCGCTATTTTCAATTCCTTTTATAAATTAAAATAAATATTTATATTCTAACGTCGATTCAAACGAATATATACATTCGAATTATATTCAAAATAAATTTCTCGTTGATATTATTTAAAATAATTCATTTTAAATATTCAAACTTCGCTAAAATTGCCAAAATAAAAATTTTAAACTGGCCCAGATTTCCGGGTTATTACAACTCTGGATGATGGTTGCTATTATATACATGTGTTGTAGGGAATCCATATAATTAACATTATATGGTAATTGATTGGGCCTCATTCCAATTCGGAAAATAAAGAATATTATAAAAGAAAATTCATGTGTTGAATAAAGTAAATACTCATGTGTTGAATAAAATAAATATTCATGTGTTGAATAAAATAAATATTCATGTGTTGAATAAAATATATATTCATGTGTTGAATAAAAGAACATTCTTGTGTTGAATAAAATAAATATTCATGTGTTGAATAGAATAAAAATTCATGTATTGAATAAAATAAATATTCATGTGTTGAATAAAAATATAAATTCATGTGTTGAGTAGAATAAATATTCATGTGTTGAATAAAAATATATATTCATGTGTTGAAGAAAATATTCATTTGTTGAATAGAATAACGAAGATATTAAAATATATAAAGCCGTGTTGATTAGATATGCGCCATTTTGATGCGAACGATATTTATATCGATTTTATTCATTTTTATAATGAATATAGAAAAGGAAGTGATTTCAAAATATAATGTTTTGAGAATATTATCCTTTATAGATTAATGATATGGAATATTCAATTTCGATTAGAAATTGAATATGAAGTTGAAATCGTTTTGAAAACGAATTTAAAAAGATTTATAAAATACGTTTTAAAAGGAAATCGACGAAATATATATAATATATTATATATATATAATGGCCTGAATAGAACGCGCCGCGCTACGACAGTTCGCGAATTTCGACCATTAACTTCGAATGGATATTACGGGAGATCCGACGGTTGGATTCTCTTAAAACCGGAATTGTTGGGTTCGTATCGAAAAGAGATTTCTAACGAATACAAGAAATTAGAAATCTAACGGTTGGATTTGGAATTATGTCCAAATCAAATTTGGAAAAGGCCGCTGTAAGTGCAGTTTGATGGCCATTGATGGAAATCGACTGTACGGGCCTTGATAAAATTATTAAAAATAGCAATAATTTGTGTAAAATCATAAGAAATGATTTGGAAAGAATTGGGATGAAAAATTCCGTATTTGAAAAGATAAAAATAGATTTTTATTGAAATGAACTAGCTTTGAACTAGAACTATAATCCATTTATTTTTGAAATAAATAAATTGGATTTGAAAGGGTTTTAAAAGTAACTAGAATTTCTAATAATTGAATTGGAATGGATTTGAATCGAAATTGTCTTTGGAATATTTCGGTGTTGGATTTCGTGATTATACAGATATTATTATGGAAATTTGAAAGATATATTTATATCGTTATTTCCAATATGATATTTGTTGGTCGTAGAATTCGATATTGAATATAAGCCGATATATTTTCTATTCAGAGCCTTGTATTTAATATCAAATGTGATTTTGGGTTGTCGTGAACGGTATCTTTAATAATACTGTTCTTAGACCCAATGGAGTTAAGAACATCAGAAGCTAACTGAAGATTAGTCAAGTTGAATGGTTTCTTGGGTATTGATCTGATGTTGGTTTTCGGACTTCGGGGTTAATACTTAGGGAATTGTTCACTTGCTAATTTACGGTTAAACGCTGATAGAATGGAATGTGATTTTGGGTTTATCGTGAACCGTGTTTTAAATGACATTGGTTCTTTAACCCAGTTAAAGACAGGATATGATTTCCCAAGTTAAACAATCATTAATATTGATTTTTGGGAAGATTAAAACCAAGTGGAGTTTTAATGAATCTTTAATTAGATTGAAATGATCAAGAATGGAGTATCACCAGTTTTGCTCCAGGCGATAGTTAAATCTTTAATTAGATTTGAATGTGAAATGGTAATTGAATTTACCGATAACACTGTGGTGTTAGATATGAAGTATTACCAGTTTTACTTCATGGGATGAATAGGTTGGGATTGGGAAATTAAAACAAATGATTACTTCGGTAAGGTTCGTTAATCCTGACTAGTTTGGATAAACCATAATTTGGTTTGAATTGATATTCAAAAGGAGATTAAAGAATAAATTTAAATAATTTATCTTTGATAAAATTAATGGGAACCTTTCCCAAAGTATAAGAATATTTGAATAAAAGAATATTCTGAATTGGAATAAGGCGTATGTTGTGTTTGTGTAACACTTGTTTATTATATACGCGAGTTATTCAGAAAGACCGGGTTTATCCCATTCTGAATAACTGATTCAACGATGTGTCAAGGATGAAGGCAATGGTCGAAGACCGGAGGTCTTCACATTGTTTGGATAGTTACTGATGATCTTGATTGGGCTGTACACCCAAGAGGAGGGAATCAGGTGGTGATCGTCCAGACGTACTTGGAGATCGATGGATATGCGAGGTACATTGTAATAGCCCGGAAATCCGAGCCAATTTAAAATTTTTATTTTGGCAATTTTAGCGAATTTTGATTATTTAAAATGGATTATTTTAAATAATATCGACGAAAAATTATTTTGAATAGAATTCGAACGTATATATTTATTCGAATCGCCGTTAGAATATAAATATTTATTTATATTTATAAAAGGAATTGAAAATGGCGCGGTAGTTCGATAATTCGATTTCAAATTTCAATTGAACATACCGGGTGCAAAATAAACCGGATTTTAGTGAAACCAAAAATATTAGAATCTATTTGTGAATATCTTTCCAACGAATCCGAAAAATTGAAATTCCATAGCGGGAATCAAAAGTTATGTCCAGATGAAAATTCAGAATAGTCGCTATGAAATTCTAGCCCTTAAAAATGGAAATTTTGCAAACGTCCTCGGATTTCGATGAAACCACTTTTGTTGGGTCCGTGATGTCAAGTTATTGCTAGATTCCAATTTTCGTAATCTTTCGAATCAATATGTGAGCGTGGCAAAGGAAAACGCGTTTGACCAGTTTAAGTTGATTTTAATCGACTGGAAATTGGCCATTTTTCAAACGGTCTCAGAATTCGACGAAACTAGTTTGTTAGGACCGTATCATCAATACGAAGTTAGAAAATATTTTTTCTGGAAATTTTCGAGTTCGTATATGGCCCCAGAAAATTGAAATGCACATTCAAATTCAATATATAGAGTTATATGTTGATTTTGACGAAAACTGATCGAATCGATCGAATCAGCTTATGATACATATCCCATTGTGTTCGGAATGGGGGTAATTAGCTAGTGGCGACAGTCGGTGTGTTTGATTTTGATTTCGAAATAAAAAGTTACCTTTTTGAAGTTAGAAATAAATATATATATATTCACTTAGAAATGAAAAAAATTGCCCGTCCCGATTATCAGCCGCCGCCACTGACGTCGGAGCCCCCCCCGCGCCTGCCGCCGGCGATGCACCCCCCCCCCCCCCCCCGACGCTCCCCTCCGCCTCTAGATCCTCCTCTTCTATTCCAGACCGCAATCGCACCCCACCCCCTGCGCCCTCCGACAGCTACCTCCCTCCGCCATCCACGAACCCCCAAACCCCCCTCTCGCGTTCACCTCCTCCTCTCCCCATCTCGATGGAGTCAACCCCCACGCCCTAGCCCAAAACGATCGGAAATCGCCAGCGCCTCCTCCCCTGGGTCGCCGCCGGCCAACTGACGCCGAGTCCGACCTCCTGCGATGGAACCCAGGTGATTTTCAATTTATAAATTCAGTTTTTACAAATAAATTAGTTTTAAATCCGTTTATTCTCACGTGAAGATGATGTTAAAATCAGTTTTGATGAGGCATGATTTAAAGATAGGGTTTTTATATAATAGCATGTAAAGACTAGATTTTTATTCGCTAAAGATCAGATTTTTATTCGCTAAAAGGATTGGTTTTTATAATAAAAAGAGATGGTTTCTTTATAGGAAGGTTCAAAATATAATTTTTATAAGGTAGAGAATATAAAATTAGGATTTTTATTAGTTGTGAAGATTAAAAATATAACTTTTATATAAGTAAGATAATAAAAATTCGATTTTTATATATGGAGTAGAAATATAAAACTATAATTTTTACATAGAAAGAAGCATTGAAAAATTATAGGAAGGAAGAATTAAAAATACGATTTTTATTTATTGAATGAAGCAATAAAAATATGATTTTTATTATGAACAACGTGAAAAGAACTGAATTGGAATTTCAACCGATCCAGACGGTTCAGCAGTTCGACAGCAAAGCACGGCGGAGTGGAACCCTATGTGAGAACTCCTTACCTTTAAATTTATTTCTATTTGAATTATATACTAGGATGCAGACGGTGTTTAGTAGCACTCGACACCCGTCGTCCACAGACCATGGACGGCTTGTATGCTTGGTTGTTTGATTTTGATGTGTAGTTGATTGTGTGATGTGATGTGAAATGAAATAAAATATTTATATAGTTAAAAATATTTTATAGTTAAAAATCGAATTTTTTTTAACGTGTATTTAAAATGAAATAAATATAAACAAATCGGACGATTTATTTATATACACACATTTGACTGATATTGATTGGGACGATAAATTTTACACATCGCCCAACTGCACAAATAAAATCTGTGTTTGATTGTTTGAAAACCCCACACGGGTATTGGGATGATATATGACATACACTAGTTCCAATAATTAGCTGTATGTCGATCGATTGATTGACAGGCTGTTATAAGCGTAAAATATTTATATTTGATGCTTATACAGTGTAGAACGCACTCTGGATGATGGTTGATTATTTATCGTTGTTATTTTATACATGTGTTGTTGAAAACCTATATAATCAACATTATATGGTAATTGATTGGGCCTCATTCCAGTTTTGAAATAGAAACATTTGAAAAAGAAATATTTGAAATAGAATATTTGAAAATAGAAATATATGAAGCCGTGTGGATTAGATTGACGCCATTTTGACGCAAACGATATTTATGTCGATTTATTTCATTTTTCAATGAATATCGAAAGTGATTTCAAAATCTGATAAATTGAAATTGAATAGAAATGAATTCGAATTGAAATTGAATAGAAATGAATCCGAATTGAATTTGAATAGAATTGAATTCGAATTGAAATTGAATAGAAATGTATTCGAATTGAATTTGAATAGAATTATTCGAATTGAAATTGAATAGAAATGATTTCGAATTGAAATTGAATAGAAATGAATTCGAATTAAATTGAAATGAATTGAAATTTGAATTAAATTGAAATTGAATTGAAATCATTTTGAAATGAAATTAAAATGAATTTATATTGGAATATTCAATTTTGATTAGAAATTGAATATGATGTTGAAATCATTTCGAAAACTAATTTAAAACGATTTATAAAATTCGTTTCGAAAGGAAATCGATGAAGTATGTATTATATATATTATATGTATATAATATAATGGCCTGAATAGAACGCGTAGCACCGCGGCAGTTCGTGAATTTCGACCATTGACTTCGAATGAATATTGCGGGAGATCCGACCGTCGGATTCTCCTAAAACCGGAACCTTGGGTTCGTATCGAAAAGAGATTTCTAACGAATATTAGAAATTTGAAATCTAACGGTTGGATTTGGAATTATGTCCAAATCAAATTTGGAAAAGGTCGCTGTAAGTGCAGTTCGATGGCCGTTGATGGAAATCGACTGTGCGGGCCTTGATAAAATTATTAAAAATATCAATAATTTGTGTAAAATCATAAGAAATGATTTGGAAAGAATTGGGATGAAAAACTCCATATTTGAAAAGGTAAAAATAGATTTTTATCGAAATGAACTAGTTTTGAACTAGAATAATAATTTATTTACTTTTAGAATAAATAAATTGGATTTGAAATGGTTTTGAAAATAACCAGAATTTCCAACAATTGCATTGGAATGGATTTGAATCGAAATTGTCTTCGGAATATTTCGATGTTGGATTTCGTGAGTATACAGATATTATTATGGAAATTTGAAAGATATATAAGTATCGTTATTTCAAATACGATATTTGTTGGTCGTAGAATTTGATATTGAATATATGCCGATATATTTTCTATTCAGAGCCTTGTATTTAATATCAAATGTGATTTGGGTTTGTTGTGAATGGTGTCTTCATTAACACTGTTCTTAAACCCAGTTGAGAAAAAGATTAAATCTTTTTATTTAGATTTAATGAAGTGTGCCAATTAAATAATATTTAATTGGAATTGAATTGGGATTGATTTTTGGGTTTATCGTGAACAGTGTTTTAAATAACACTGGTTCTTTAACCCGATAATTAATGGAATGTGATTTTGGGTTTATCGTGAACCGTGTTTTAAATGACATTGGTTCTTTAACCCAATTAAAGACATGATATTGATTTCTGTAAAGATTAAAACTAAGTGGGGTTTTAATGAATCTTTAATTAGATTGAAATGGTCGAGAATGGAGTATCACCAGTTTTGCTCCAAGCGATAGTAAATCTTTAATTAGATTTGAACGTGAAATGGTAATTGAATTTACCGATAACACCGTGGTGTTAGATATGAAGTATTACCAGTTTTACTTTATGGGATGAATAGGTGGGGATTGGGAAATAAAATAAATGATTACTCCGGTGTGGTTCGTTAATCCCGACTAGTTTGAATTAATATTCAAAGGAGATTGAAGAGTAAATTTAAAGAATTTATCTTTGATAAAATTAATGGGAACCTTTCCCAAAGTATAAGAATATTTGAATAAAATAATATTCTGAAATGGAATGAGGCGTATGTTGTGTTTTTGTAACACTTGTTATTATATACGCAAGTTATTCAGAAAGATCGGGTTTATCCCATTCTGAATATCTAATTCGACATGGTGTCGAAGATGAAGACGGTGGTTGAAGACCGGAGGTCTTCACGTCGTTTGGATAATTACTGATGATCTTGATTGGGTCGTACACCCAAGAGGAGGGAATCAGTTGGTGATCGTCCAGATGTACTTGGAGATCGATGGATATGCGGCGTACTAGGTGCCTCCGGTTTCGTTCAGACCCAGACCAAACGTGAAAATGGACTGTGTGTCTGACATTGGATTTTAGTCTATGTGGTTGATTTCTATTAAATATATATCTGTTTGGCAGCGGAGAATTTATTCTCTTGCTTAACGCCCTTCCCTGAGACGTACGAGCTCAGGGGTTATATGTTGATAGATATCAAACGCATCGAGTGAATTGCCTATGTGGCATGCTTAAGTGGCAATTGATCAAGGCTTATGTTGAAAAGCAAAGTCTTGTAGTGATGATCAAAGCACCGCCTGTGTGGCATAGCTTTGTGTAACGTTGATTCGCGAGCCTCACACCCGATTGTGAACCAGAAACGGGAGAGGACCTCAGGGAGGGCATGCGTTTCCTTCTATTTAGAAGTGGCGTCAGTGGTTTTACACGCCCTGACGAGTTTGACTTATGTGTTTGTTGCTGTTGCGAGGCGCCTCAGATATATCGGTGACTTTGTGAAGCCGATGAAGTCATTCGTTGGCTCATTAACACCCCAAAGGGTGGGGAAACGTAGTTTTCAGGCATAATAATCCACATCGGTGGACCGGCCCTGACGATCCAAAGGTCACTCGAGCTCTGACCTGAGACACGGACTAGAGCGTCTCGAATCAGTAAGGACTATCTTTTGCCTTGGTTCACAGATGGAAACCCAATTTCCAAATATGTTACTTGACGGTTTTGATTGTAGAGCCTAGTATTGGCGACATAGTAGCATGGGATGCTATGCCGTCTATGATTTTTACTTATGATTGAAATTGTTTTAACACTATACACTTATAGTATCAAATGATTTGTTTTAACGTATCAAGCATGCTTTGGCTATTATAAGGTAAAAACCCTATCCTCCGGCTTGCGTTGCATTGTGTGATGGGACATGGGTCTTATAATAGCTTCATTTTTCTTTATTTAGCATTGCGCTGTTTGTTCTATGCACTGGTATTCTTGGGAGGAAACCCGTTCCGTGTTATACGGCGTGGTCCCTTGATTTACCTAACTTTAAAATAAAGATTAATAACTGTTTTAGTTCTCACACCAGTCCCATGACTGACCTGGAGTTTATTGTTTTAACCTAAACTTTGGGTGCCCTTATTTTGACACGGGTAGCTAGTAGTTTTGGTTTTGTAGATTTATATTCACAAGATCCTGATGTACAGCTGGAACGATATCCAGAAAGCTTTGTATCTGTATATCTCTTCTAGTTGTGTATTGTATTATTTTCCGCTACTATGTAATTTATTGTAATCTCTGATATTTTGTGATGTTGAATATTCATTCATACTCTGTATATTCTTGTATTCTGATGGAATTGTTGTAATAAGCAATGAAATGTTCTTCCGTCTGCGTTTTGTTGTGGCTTGTCCTCGACTCAATCCGGGTTTTCCTCACCAGGGAAGTTCGGGTCGTCTCATTTGGTATCAGAGCTTTGGTTTACAAAGCTCAAAGAAACAAGACACATTAGAACCGAACGAAAGAATTCATCAGATATTGGATTAGTAATATCCAATGGGAGTGACTCGTTAGAGATGGGATCGATAGTATCCTAGAACGAGTGTGAAGAGTATAATTTTAAAATGAAAACAATTTTTGTTTTGAAAATTTTGAATCAATTATTCGTATTTGAATATTTATTTATATTGTTTTGGACTATCCAATATATAAAGATTTTGCATATACGTCTGATCCGCGTGTATTCGAAATTTTAATATATTGGGTAGATATAGGATTACACTGTAGTTGCCCGGAGATGATTCTGATGATTGATCGATCATCATCAGAATTTATGTTCGAGTTTCGAAGGTGGAATTTCTATATATTTCCTATTGACTGGTGTGAGAACCAAAATTAGATAGGGCTTATTGTTGTGATTTGGCATCAAAAATATGATTTTTGACTATGTATCAAAGTTATGGATTTGAAACGTTAATCAACTAATTGATTGCTGAATGTGTTGTTTGATTATTGTTTTGATTAATTAAAATTTGAACCATTTAGCCAAATTGACCAAATAGTGAATTGTATTGGAAATTTGTCGCATTTGCATACATATACATGTGTATCCATTGAACAGGTCATAGCAAGGAGGCTAGAGCAGAGGAATAAAATTGTTTGCCCGACAAATAGGTACATGTTTATCATAATTTACTGTTTTGTTTGGGTGATGATGATTTTGTGAGCTGCTTGGCTTTTTCTTTTTCTTTTGGATGGACGAAGGCCAAGGGAGGCTATATGAAATATCCCGAAGTCCCCGGTGCAGGGGAGGTTATGGTGAAATTTTTCGAAAATTTAGGGTGTTAGCCAAATTTTTGAAAAACTTGAAAAGTTCTTAGAAACTGAAAAGTTGAAGAACTTAAGCCGTAATGAAAATAACGGAAGTTGAGTTGATTTGTGAAACAACTTTCGGCTTCGTTCCTTCTTAGGGACGAAAAGTTTTAAGTGGGGGAGATTGTAATAACCAGGAAATCCGAGCCAATTTAAAATTTTTATTTTGGCAATTTTAGCGAATTTTGATTATTTAAAATGGATTATTTTAAATAATATCGACAAAAAATTAGTTTGAATAGAATTCGAACGCATATATTTATTCGAATCGCCGTTAGAATATAAATATTTATTTATATTTATAGAAGGAATTGAAAATGGCGCGGTAGTTCGATAATTCGATTTCAAATTTCAATTGAACATACCGGGTGCAAAATAAACCAGATTTTAGTGAAACCAAAAATATTAGAATCTATTTGTTAATATCTTTCCAATAAATCCGAAAAATTGAAATTCCATAACGGGAATCAAAAGTTATGTCCAGATGAAAATTCAGAATAGTCGCTATGGAATTCTGGCCCTTAAAAATGGAAATTTTGCAAACGACCTCGGATTTCGACGAAACCAATTTTGTTGGGTCCGTGATGTCAAGTTATTGCTAGATTCCAATTTTCGTAATTTTTCGAATCAATATGTGAGCGTGGCAAAGGAAAACGCGTTTGACCAGTTTAAGTTGATTTTAATCGACTGGAAATTGGCCATTTTTCAAACGGCCTCAAAATTCGACGAAACTAGTTTTGTTAGGACCGTATCATCAATACGAAGTTAGAAAATATTTTTCTGGTATTTTTTGAGTTAGTATGTGGCCCCAGTAAATTGAAATGCGCGTTCAAATTCAATATATAGAGTTATATGTTGATTTTGACGAAAACTGATCGAAACGATCGAATCAGCTTACGATAAATATCCCATTGTGTTCGGAATGGGGGTAATTAGCTAGTGGCGATAATCGGTGGGTTCGATTTTGATTTCGAAATAAAAAGTTACCTTTTTGAAGTTAGAAATAAAATATATATATATATATATATATTCACTTAGACCCCCCCCCCCCATTTCATTTTCCCCAAAACTCCCTCAAACTCAAAAATGAAAAAAATCGCGCCTCTCAATTATCAGCCGCCGCCACTGACGTCGGAGCCCCCCCCCTGCGCCTGCCGCCGGCGATGCACCCCCTCCCGCCCTGAGGCTCCCCTCCGCCCCTCGATCCTCCTCTTCTATTCCAGACCACAATCGCACCCCCCTCCTCCCCCCCCCCCCCCCGCGCCCTCCGACAGCTACCTCCCTCCGCCATCCACGAACCCCCAAACCCCCCTCTCGCGTTCACCTCCTCCTCTCCCCATCTCGATGCAGTCCACCCCCACGCCCTAGCCTAGAACGATCGGAAATCGCCAACGCCTCCTCCCCTGGGTCGCCGCCGGCCAACTGACGCCCAGTCCGACCTCCTACGATGGAACCCAGGTGATTTTCAATTTATAAATTCAGTTTCTATAAATAAATCACTTTTAAATCCATTTATTCTCACGTGAAGACGATGTTAAAATCAGTTTTGATGAGGCATGATTTAAAGATAGGATTTTTATATAATAGCGTGTAAAGACTAGATTTTTATTCGCTAAAGATCAGATTTTTATTCGCTAAAAGGATTGGTTTTTATAATAAAAAGAGACGGTTTCTTTATAGAAAGGTTCAAAATATAATTTTTATAAGGTAGAGAATAGAAAAATACGATTTTTATTAGTTGTGAAGATTAAAAATATAACTTTTATATAAGTAAGATAATAAAAATTCGATCTTTATATATGGAGTAGAAATATAAAAATATAATTTTTACGTAGAAAGAAGCGTTGAAAAAATATAGGAAGGAAGAATTAAAAATACGATTTTTATTTATTGAATGAAGCAATAAAAATATGATTTTTATTATGAACAGCGTGAAAAGAACTGAATTGGAATTTCAACCGATCCAGACGGTTCAGCAGTTCGACAGCAAAGCACGGCGGAGTGGAACCCTCTGTGAGAACTCCTCACCTTTAAATTTATTTCTAGTTGAATTATATACTAGGATGCAGACGGTGTTTAGTAGCACCCGACACCCGTCGTCCACAGACCATGGACGGCTTGTATGCTTGGTTGTTTGATTTTGATGTGTAGTTGATTGTGTGATGTGATGTGAAATGAAATAAAATATTTATATAGTTAAAAATATTTTATAGTTAAAAATCGAATTTTTTTTAACGTGTATTTAAAATGAAAGAAATATAAACAAATCGGAGGATTTGTTTATATACACACATTTGACTGATATTGATTAGGACGATAAATTTTACACATCGCCCAACTGCACAAATAAAATCTGTATTTGATTGTTTGAAAACCCCACACGGGTATTGGGATGATATATGAAATACACTAGTCCCAATAATTAGCTGTATGTCGATCGATTGATTGACAGGCTGTTATAAGCGTAAAATATTTATATTTGATGCTTATACAGTGTAGAATGCACTCTGGATGATGGTTGATTATTTATCGTTGTTATTTTATACATGTGTTGTAGAAAACCCATATAATCAACATTATATGGTAATTGATTGGGCCTCATTCCAGTTTTAAAATAGAAACATTTGAAAAAGAAATATTTGAAATAGAATATTTGAAAATAGAAATATATGAAGCCGTGTGGATTAGATTGACGCCATTTTAACGCGAACGATATTTATATCGATTTATTTCATTTTTCATTAAATATCGAAAGTGATTTCAAAATCTGATAAATTGAATAGAAATGAATTCGAATTGAAATTGAATAGAAATGAATTCAGATTGAATTTGAATAGAATTGAATTCGAATTGAAATTGAATAGAAATGAATTCGAATTGAATTTGAATAGAATTGAATTCGAATTGAAATTGAATAGAAAAGAATTCGAATTAAAATTGAATAGAAACGAATTCGAATCAAATTGAAATAAATTGAAATTAGAATTAAATTGAAATTGAATTGAAATCGTTTTGAAATGAAATTAAAACGAATTTATATTGGAATATTCAATTTTGATTAGAAATTGAATATGATGTTGAAATCGTTTCGAAAATGAATTTAAAACGATTTATAAAATTCGTTTCGAAAGGAAATCGACGAAGTATATATTATATATAATATAATGGCCTGAATAGAACGTGCCGCGCCGCGGTAGTTCGTGAATTTCGACCATTGACTTCGAATGAATATTGTGGGAGATCCGACCGTCGGATTCTCCTAAAACCGGAACCGTTGGGTTCGTATCAAAAAGAGCTTTCTAACAAATATTAGAAATTTGAAATCTAACGGTTGGATTTGGAATTATGTCCAAATCAAATTTGGAAAAGGTCGCTGTAAGTGCAGTTTGATGGCCGTTGATGGAAATCGACTGTGCGGTCCTTGATAAAATTATTAAAAATATCAATAATTTGTGTAAAATCATAAGAAATGATTTGGGAAGAATTGGGATGAAAAACTCCATACTTGAAAAGATAAAAATAGATTTTATCGAAATGAACTAGTTTTGAACTAGAATAATAATTTATTTATTTTTAAAATAAATAAATTGGATTTGAAATTGTTTTGAAAATAACCAAAATTTCCAATAATTGCATTGGAATGGATTTGAATCGAAATTGTCTTCGGAATATTTCGATGTTGGATTTCGTGAGTATACAGATATTGTTATGGAAATTTGAAAGATATATAAATATCGTTATTTCCAATACGATATTTGTTGGTCGTAGAAATTGATATTGAATATAAGCTGATATATTTTCTATTCAGAGCCTTGTATTTAATATCAAATGTGATTTGGGTTTGTTGTGAATGGTGTCTTCATTAACACTGTTCTTAAAACCAGTTGAGAAAAAGATTAAATCTTTTTATTTAGATTTAATGAAGTGTGCCAATTAAATAATATTTAATTGGAACTGAATTGGGATTGATTTTTGGGTTTATCGTGAACGGTGTTTTAAATAACACTTGTTCTTTAACCCGATAATTAATGGAATGTGATTTTGGGTTTATCGTGAACCGTGTTTTAAATGACATTAGTTCTTTAACCCAGTTAAAGACAGGATATTGATTTCTGTAAAGATTAAAACTAAGTGGGGTTTTAATGAATCTTTAATTAGATTGAAATGGTCGAGAATGGAGTATCACTAGTTTTGCTACAGGCGATAGTAAATCTTTAATTAGATTTGAACGTGAAATGGTAATTGAATTTACCGATAACACCGTGGTGTTAGATATGAAGTATTGCCAGTTTTACTTCGTGGGATGAATAGGTGGGGATTAGGAAATAAAATTAATGATTACTCCGGTGTGATTCGCTAATCCCGACTAATTTGAATTGATATTCAAAGGAGATTAAAGAGTAAATTTAAAGAATTTATCTTTGATAAAATTAATGGGAACCTTTCCCAAAGTATAAGAATATTTGAATAAAAGAATATTCTGAAATGGAATGAGGCGTATGTTGTGTTTGTGTAACACTTGTTATTATATACGCGAGTTATTCAGAAAGACCGGTTTTATCCCATTCTGAATAACTAATTCGACGTGGTGTCGAAGATGAAGACGGTAGTTGAAGACCGGAGGTCTTCACGTCGTTTGGATAATTACTGATGATCTTGATTGGGCCGTACACCCAAGAGGAGGGAATCAGTTGGTGATCGTCCAGACGTACTTGGAGATCGATGGATATGCGGGGTACTAGGTGCCTCCGGTTTCGTTCAGACCCAGAACGAACGTGAAAATGGACTGTGTGTCTGACATTGGATTTTAGTCTGTGTGGTTAATTTCTATTAAATATATATCTGTTTGGCGGCGAAGAATTTATTCTCTTGCTTAACGCCCTTCTCTGAGACGTACGAGCTCAGGGGTTATATATTGATAGATATCAAACGCACTGAGTGAATTGCCTGTGTGGCATGCCTAAGTGGCAATTGATGAAGGCTTCTGTTGAAAAGCAAAGTCTTGTGGTGATGATCAAAGCACCGCCTGTGTGGCATAGCTTTGTGTAACGTTGATTCGCGAGCCTCACACTCGGTTGTGAGCCAGAAACGGGAGAGGACCTCAAGGAGGGCATGCGTTTCCTTCTAGTTAGAAGTGGCGTCAGTGGTTTTACATGCCCTGACGAGTTTGACTTATGTGGTTGTTGCTGTTGCGAGGTGCCTCGGATATATCGGTGACTTTGTGAAGCCGATGGAGTCATTCGTTGGCTCATTGACACCCCAAAGGGTGGGGAAACGTTGTGTTCAGGCATAATAATCAACATCGGTGGACCGGCCCTGACGATCCAAAGGTCACTCGAGCTCTGACCTAAGACACAGACTAGAGCATCTCGAATCGTTAAGGACTATCTTTTTCCTTGGTTCACAGATGGAAACCCAATTTCCAAATATGTGACTTGACGGTTTTGATTGTAGAGCCTAGTATTGGCGACATAGTAGCATGGGATGCTATGCCGTCTATGATTTTTACTTATGATTGAAATTGTTTTAACACTATACACTTATAGTATCAAATGATTTGTTTTAACGTATCAAGCATTCTTTGGCTATTATAAGGTAAAAACCCTATCCTCCGGCTTGCGTTGCATTGTGTGATGGGACCTGGGTCTTATAATAGCTTCATTTTTCTTTATTTAGCATTGCGCTGTTTGTTCTATGCACCGGTATTCTTGGGAGGAAACCCGTTCCGTGTTATACGGTGTGGTCCCTTGATTTACCTAACTTTAAAATAAAGATTAATAACTGTTTCAGTTCTCACACCAGTCCCATGACTGACCTGGAGTTTATTGTTTTAACCTAAACTCTGGGTGCCCTTATTTTGACACGGGCAGCTAGTTGTTTTGGTTTTGCAGATTTATATTCACAGGATCCTGATCTACAGCTGGAACGATATCCGGAAACCTTTGTATCTGTATATCTCTTCTAGTTGTTATTATTTTCCACTGCTATGTAATTTATTGTAATCTCTGATATTTTGTAATGTTGAATATTCATTCATACTCTGTATATTCTTGTATTCTGATGGAATTGTTCTAATAAACAATGAAATGTTCTTCCGCCTGCATTCTGTTGTGGCTTGTCCTCGACTCAATCCGGGTTTTCCTCACCAGGGAAGTTCGGGTCGTCTCATACAAGGTGCCTCCGGTTTTGTTCAGACCCAGAACGAACTTGTATGGACTGTGTGTCTGACATTGGATTTTGCTCTGTGTTGATTGATCTCTATTAAATATACATCTGCCTAGTGAAGGGGAATTCATTCCCTTACTTCACCCTTCTCTGAGACGTACGGGATCAGAGGTTGTATATCAATAGACATTAGTCGCATGGTGTGAATTGCCTGTGTGGCATGCCTAAGTGGCAAATGATCAAGGCTTTTGTTGAAGAGCAAATTCTTGTGGGTGATGATCAAAGCACCGCCTGTGTGGCATAGCATTGTGTAACGTTAATTCGCGAGCCTCACACCCCGGTTGTGAACCAGAAACGGGAGAGGACCTCAGGAAGTGCATGCGTTTCCTTCTAGCTAGGATGGTGTCAGTGACCTACCAGCCCTGACATTTATATTATTTTCACCTGTGTGGTTGTTGGATTGCGAGGCGCCTCGGATATATCGGTGACTATGTGGAGCCGATGGAGTCATTTGGCTCATTGACGCCCCAAAGGGCGGGGAAATGCAGTGTTCAGGCATTTTAATCCACATCGGTGGACCGGCCCTGACGATCCAAGGGTCACTCGAGCTCTGATCCTGAGACACGGGCTAGAGCGTCTCGAATCGATAGAGGACTATCTTTCTCCTCGGTTCACAGATGGAAACCCAACTTCCAATACGTGACTTTGCGGTTTTGATTGTAGAGCCTAGTATTGGCGACATGGTATATGGTACACATGTCGTCTATGATTGATACTTATGATTAAAATTGTTTTGACACTATACACTTATAGTAATAATAAAACATGAAATTTAGCTTATCAAGCATTCTTTGGCTATTATAAGGTAAAACCCTATCCTCCGGCTTGTGTTGCATTGTGTGATGGGACCTGGGTCTTATAATACCTTCATTGTTCTTTATTTAGCATTGCGCTGTTGTTTTATGCACTGGTATTCTTGGGAGGAAACCCGTTCCGTGTTATACGGCATGGTCCCTTGATTTACCTAACTTTAAAATAAAGATTAATAACTGTTTTAGTTCTCACACCAGTCACATGACTGACCTGGAGTTTATTGTTTTAACCTAAACTCTGGATACCATTATTTTGACACGGGCAGCTAGTAGTTTTGGTTTTGCAGATTTATATTTATAGGAACCTGGTTTACAGCTGGAATGATATCCGGAAAGCTCTGTATCCGTATATCTCTTTCAGTTGTGTTTTGTATTATTTTTCCGCTGCATTGTAATTTGTAAATCCATGATATTTATCGAATGTGTAATATTTATTCATACTCTGTATAATCTTGTATTCTGATGGAATTGTTTTAATAAACAATGAAATGTTCTTTTGTTTGCGTTCTGATGTGGCTTGTCCTAAGTACAATCCGTGATTTCCCGTAAGGGGGATTTCGGGTTGTTTCATGACTTCAATGAGTTGGAAACCAAAGAAATGAATTCCAGTATAATAAATTGGAATGGAATCAAATATGAATTGAAATAGAATGATTCAAACCTGTAATTTCACCTAAATGATGCTATATGTTTGATGTTGGAAATCTGTATGGTTATACTTGTTAACCAATGAAATGTTATTTAAGAATTCCATGAAATTGTTACTTACATGATGAATTGAGTTGAGTACAAGTGCCAAAAGGCTTTGTGGTTGGTTTTGGTTGAGTATATCACAATAAGTTGAGCAAGTATGCTCAATAGCGCTCGCATAAGGTATGCTTACGTAAAAATAAGAATTTTGGTTTTCGAATTTTTTTTTTCCGACCATGTAGGTCGATGTATATATATTTGTTGATTCTGCGATATCGTAGAAGTCACTCCGTACAGGGGAGACTCTACAAAAATTTTCTAGGAATTTTATATGTTGGAAAATTTTCGATATTTTTTGAATTGGTTTTCAATTTAAAATAAATTGGTGTTTGAAAAGTCAATGGGTTGTAACATTCCTTCTAACTTAGTAATTTCAGGGACGAAATTCTTTTAAGGGAAAGTAATGTAACGTCCTGTATTTCGATAGTCAAATATTTAAAAAAAAAAAATTATATTAAATATTGATTTGTAATTTTAAATGGATTTAAATTATATAATTTGTTTATATAACGAAGTTTAAATGTTTAATTTATATATTAATATAAATCAAGCTCGTAACGTCGTGGTAGTTCGTAATTTATGACTTAAACTTCAATTGAATATATAGAATCCATTTTAAGTCTGAATTTTGTGAAACAAGAATCATCCGGATCGATTCGATTATAATTTTCTATTAGAGGAGAAAAATAGAGATTTCAGTTTATATATTGCGAGTTAAGTCCAATTTAAATTTTCAAATAGTTGCTATGGAATTATTTATAAATTATGGCGATTTATTTAATAATTTAATTCGTTTTAAAAGGGTTTTTGATCATAACTTGAGATAATGATTGAATTAAGCTACGAAACCACTTCGGTTGGATTTGTATTGACATTTAGAGTCAGAATTGATATATTATTCGTTATTTTTAGAGACTGGGAATTTTGGGTGTCCAAAATAGCCTTGTTTTACGCGAAAATTGGAATAACGGATTATCAAACGAACACCGTTTTCAGCAAAATGAATTTTATTAAATCTGTAATGACAAGGTGCTATGGTGATCCAAGTTTCAAGTTGTTTGGATTTATTTTGTGATCGTGGGGAATTTAAACGCGTGTTTTTCAGTTGTGAATTTATAAAGACATTTTACAAACGTCATCGGAATTTGACGAAACTTGTCCCATCATGCCCGAAATATTTTTCTAAGCTAAGATTACCATTTTTGTCAAAAAAGGAGATTGTATATGACATTTTCATCACGTTACTTCATCATAAAGTATTGATTAATAATATAATATGAAAAGCTACTCCCTAAACAAACAAAAATATAAAATAGAATAAGGAGCGTGCGTTACTTAAGTTTTAAGGAATGGAATAAAGCCTACCTAGCACTAACTTAATTGTACGACCATGTCCAAATCGAATTAAAAGAATTACCCTACCATAATTCTTCTGCACACCTATCCATTTCTTAACATCTAAGCAAACAAAGGAGGTACACACTCAGTCTTAAAACTTGCACCTATCATCTCACTATATCTGCATATCTCTGGAAACTAAGTTCAGTGATCCTTCCATTCGAAGCTTTGGTTATATTTATTAACATAAAGTATGCTAATGCCCATGCTATAAATAGACAACATTCAGCATCATACCCTAACTTTGTTCAAACTAATAATACGTGGTCAACAACAGACCATTTTTCGCCTCCACCCTTTGGCAAACAAATGGACCAAATTTCTCCAAAACTCCCTCCTCATCAATCACGAAACGCAATCGTACTTAGCCAAGACGTTCAACCGGGAAACGGTAGTGCTCTGCGAGGTCAACATTTCCTACTGGTCGAGATCAGGTCTTCTCGCAAGTAGCTAGCTTTCGAGGGTCATTAGCTGGCGTTGGGAAAAACAGAGGACAGGAGACTCATGGCGGAGCTGAGAGACATCGAGGCACACACGCCAGCGGTGTTGGATGCGGGTCCGAAGCGATGAAGGGAGGTGTAGTAAGGATTGAGAAGAAGACTGGGTGTTGAGATGAATATAACGAGAGAGATAAGGTCATTTTTTGTGAGAGGATGAAGAAAAAAGTCAGACTGCAGTAAAGAAAATAAAGGATACGTAGGGCCCATGCTTTTCATTTTTAAGTGAAGTATGCTAAACGAAAATACAAGGGACGTGAATAATGCAAAGAGGACAAGGTGGGTTTATGAAGGAACAACGAATAGAAGAAGTTTAAGTGGTGCAGTGGCATGAAGTTTGTTACTTGCGTGTGAAGTCAAAGCAGAGGAAGATTGTGAAGGGAAAATAACTCGGCCTGGTATTTTATATTACTAATTGGTTTATATCATCATTATAAAATCAGTAAAGTAAAAATAAAAAGGAGTGGGCACTTCTGACGTGAAGACATGGTTGTTATTATAACTGAAAGTGGCGAAACAAAACTGGGTATGTTTTCTTTTTACTTTGCATTCGTGGTAGACAGATTGTTGCTTTCATTGTGCATGCAAAAGGAAGAATCGGTATGAAACAAGTCGTGTTCCTATTATAGTCGAGCAAGAAGTATGGGATGAAAAGCAGTAAAATGCAAGATGATTTAAAGTGTGGTACAAATAAAAGAGTACCAAAGTGTCGGACAGAAAGTTGCTAACGAAAATGGTGGTTTCGTGTGTAGCAGCATCAAGCATTCAAGGGAATAGGAAAACAAATGGGTACTGGAATGGAAGTAAAGGTTGGGGTTAAACATGCGGAACGATGGAAAGTAAAAAGGGAAATTGTAGATGAAATAATTCACGGAAGTCAAAGCTTCAAATTCATTTTAAAAGAAAATTGGGTATAAAAGTAGTCAACCTGTTTTTGGAGAAGATCACGCAGAACGATATTAGCAGTGTGGCGAGTTTAGGAGTTAGGTACGAGTAAAGCAGTGGAATAAACGGGATGAAGTTGCAGCAGAGTTATCGGCCACTGACAATGAATTCTGAAACGTAATTATTTCGTCCAATCATTTATATGTATACTTTATTAAAATTTTATTAAAGTAAATTTATAAGGTAATTAAAATAGGTTATATTGAAATATTAATAACATATTAAAATGTTATCAGAATTGGACCAAATCAGAGATGCCGGAATCCTAGTCTCAAACAAATATTTTTGGAATTAATTTGGAGGGTGTAGGAGATAGTTGGTATTTATAGTTAAAGTAAACGATTGTTTAATTTTACTGTAACCAAACCACGTCAACGACAAATCTGATCAAAGTGAGTATAACTCACTCAGTTTTTACCCACTTATATTTTATATAAGTCGGGATTTATTTTGTGTGCTATGTTTGACATTTGTTTGCTGTGTGCTGAATATTATTTATATATTGGATATTGGTTGATTTAAATCATTAGTTTAATTTTAATGAAATCTAATCATTATTCTTAATGATTATTTCCAAATGAGGTAAACTACCTTGTCAGTAACTTTTATAATAATATAAATGAATTTAATAAAAATATGGATGCTTGGATTACTGTTATTTATTTATTTATTGTTAATATTACATCTTTTTATTGAATTGAATAATATTATTGAGGTAACGTATTTGGATGTAGGGAGAACAAGTTGGAGGGATCCCACCGGATTCCTCAAATTTATTATTCATTTTCATATTGCAGTTATATCAACCGTTTAACCAATATGGATTGGACAATTGATTTAGTTGTTTATTGTTGATTAGAAATTTAACGTTGTGTGGTTTTAACCAACGGCTGTATTGGTTAAGTAATTTGCATCAGATGGCTTAAAAATTAATCGTTTTATAAACATTGATTTACAGAAAGGTAAACGGACTGTAATGAAGTTATAAATTTTATTTTATAATTGAGGGGAGATTTCTAAATTTATTATTTTAAATCAAGGTTATTAAAAAAATTAATATTATTATTTAAGTTTATAACATAATTAAATTGGGTTGTTTAAATTAAGTATATTATTAATTAATTTTAAAAAAATGACTAATTGGGATTTGATCAACGGGATAATCATGGGATACTCCGACTAATTTAATATTTTAATTGGAATTTCTTATTTGATTAATTTACTTTTAATTAATTAGATGGAATGGTTAACGTATAGTCGTGTAATTTTAATAAGACTTCAAAAAGGAAATTTATTATTTATTTTAGTTAATAAAGCAGTTAACTAAATTTACAGTAGTTAATGATGAAGCAAATTTGTTCTTTTAATTTAAGTTACTAGTTTGAAAGGAAAATGATTTAAGTAATCGAGAGTATAATGAAATATAGTTAAAATGTTAAAAGTGTTTATAATCGGGTATATATTTAAACCCGAGTATTTGGGAATGAAGTTATAAGGTATTTAAGCGGAAATGATAGCTTAAATGAAATGTTTACGTAACATTTGGATTAAGAAATAGAAATTGGGATACAAAAAGGATTTATAATAGAACTGTTATATAAGATTTTAAAAGAGATATGGAGTTAAAATGTCGATTTTAAATAGACGATACTTAATAACGAGATTGAGTGGAATGAATAGAAGTGGAATGAGATTTTCAAAATGGAAAAGGGTTCAATGGATTTTAAGTGAGATATAATGAGTTGATAACAAGTTAAGATAATAATTGGAACCTAGAGATTGGATGAGTTGAGTGATTTTACGAATATTAATCTGATGCTAATTTCGGTCTTCGGGGTTGATACTTAGGGAATTATTCCCTTACCAATTTACGGTCAAAGACTAATGAATGTCAAAGAATTTTCTTATGTTAAATAAGAAGTGAAACGCTGTGTTCGAAATAGTGAAAAGATTTATAAGTCTTAAATTATTTTTAATTAATTAAATAAGACAAATGATGCTGAGTACTAAACTAGTAAGTATATTTTTATTTTTTGGTTGAATGGTTGTTTATTTGATAGTTAAATAATTGACTATCGAATCTAGCCTATACACTTGTTAGTATGGAAACACCAGGATCAAATTTATATTTGAATACCAGTCCGACCAACTAATACGAAAATGCGGAAGATATCAGATGTTGATCGAGACGAAGAAATCGAACATCGTTGATCTTCATAAATGGAAGAACTACTTAAAATCTCTAAGACGACGCAGAGATATACTGGGGTTCCGTCATGGTTGAAATCTATGGATTTGCAAGGGCTGCTCACTACTAATCTATTGGGTGATATTTAGGATGTAGTAGGAGGGTACCTTCGGTTCATCCTCTTCCTGGATGACTTATATGGACAATTGTCAAATAGAGTAATTCTTAAAGAATCATGTATGCTGATTTTTTCAAACTATTTTCTATTTATGGCCGAGAATGGCTGTTCTCTTGGCTTAACGACCAGAGTATTTTTTTGGATGTCAATTAGTGGTTTGGCGGATATGGCGATGTGGAGTTCAAAGTGAATGGTGATATGTTGTTCTAAAGTTAGTGTTAAATCTCAAGGCACTTCAACCAGGGAAATGACAAAAATCGGGCAGGCAGCATGGATAAGTCGGTCGCTCCCAAGTAGGGTGTGTAATCGCCTATCTAGAGAAATTCATTTCATTCTTTAATTTATTCGATGCTGTCCTTTTTCAGGAAACGGTGGGTAGTTCCTAACCGTTGGTGATATACATTCGATACACTCAAACGAAACGAGTGGTCGGTCATGTGTGGCCGTGTTGCAAGATGTTCTTGCTGAACCCAGTGTATTCTCCTCTAGGGATACACTATTAGAAGGTGGTTCCATACTTTGTCATATTTGGAAATTCAATCTTTAGTAAGAGCCCGTGGTTTTGATTGTATACTATATATATGTGGAGCGTGAGATGCAAGCGTTCCGCTAGGTTGATATTTATTTGTGTTTAGACACTATTATAATCTCAGAATAAGATATGATTTCAAAGAGAAATGGTTTGACTTTAAAATCAAGTTGGGTGATGTTTTTAAACTTAGCGAGTTTTCTCAATCTGGTTCACCAGACTGATCCGGCATTTGTAATGCTCGGGTTAGACCGGGTTGTGCTGGTTTAGGTTATCGGATGCTATGAAGTCCTAAGATAACCTGGAGAGTTCAGACGTATGTTACAGATTAATGTTTATTCTGCTATATGTTGTATATGAGGACATATTATTAAACTATCCAGATGTGTTGATGTACTCTGATGATTGTAAGTTTTATTTTAAAAGCTCTCAACAAATTTTTATTTTTATATTATATTTTATTCCGCTGTGATGTGAGACTCAGATGTGGTTGTGTTCTTCTTCTTCTATTGTAATATTTCTTTCTTTCTTATCTCACCCTCTAAATTCTTTCATTAACCATTTGGTGTTTCCGATACTTTAGTTCTAGTAAGTAAGGACTAGGTATTATTGTTGGAATTCGGGCGTCGAATTCCTCTGTTTGTTACAGGAAAATAGGAAACATTAATAAATAGTTTCACAAAATCCAAGTACGATTGGAAAAAGGTCGAAAAAGAAAAATGGAAGGTGTGAAGTTTTTTGTTTTCCACCTTTTTGTAACATAAGAAATCGAATTTAGAAAATAAGATTTTTCTTAAATTCGAAAAATAAAGTTGGTTGGTAGGATTTTGGATGCAAAAATTGGATGAACTACGCTCTTGCTCAGTAAGAGTGTGTGAAAATTTGGATGAATAGGTATTTTGATTTTAAAACTATTGCATTCGTGTAGAATTGCCAGTATATTTAGGATGTGCACATTATGTTTTTAAAAGGAATTTTGGAAAATTTTCATACATATAGTAGGTACCGCTTAGGCATACATGTATTATTATGTAGTATTACACTTTGCACAAGTGCACAATGTTTGCAAAAATTGGATGCGCACATGATGGATGGATATTATGCGAGGGATTATCTATTTTTACCCTTATCAAATTTCGGGGATGAAATTTCCTAAGGGTGGGAGAATGTAACACCCCGCATTTTATGACAATTAAATATTTAAATAAAGCATATGTGTATATACATGCATAGACATATAAGAAAAAATTAGTTGCATGCAGTGTAATTATGTTGCATGCACTGATTTACAAATATTATGCATTAATAATAAAACAAAAGTAAAAGAAAAAGATTCATGCAAAATGATAAGGTTACATGCAATGGTTTAAATGAAATATTGCAACAAATATGAAAAGGAGGAATAAGAAAAGAACAATGACCACTATTGTTCTAAGCCTTGTTAACAAAAGCCTTAGTAGTCAACTTGGTTAGAGCATGTCGCTTTCATGCGAGAGGTGCAGAGTTCGATCTCCGCTAGCATCATATTTTTGTTTTAAGGGAACGACTAAGATAATGCATGCTCTAAAAAGAAAATGTGTATAAGCGCACATATAAGGAACAGTATACATATGAGGAAGTATAGTAAAATATGTGTATATATGTATATGAAAATATATGCGTATATATGTGTAGAAATATATATACAAGAGAAAAGTTCAAAATAAGGCTGCAATCAAAGACATACAGTAAGAATTAAATAACAGTATAACACCGTTTAAATTTTGAAATTGAAATAAAAGTTGTGTGTATATATATACGTATAAAGCGAGCATTTGAAATTTTGTATACGTATAAGAAGATTATATGTAAATATAATATTTAAAATAAATCAAAGAAAGTATAACAGAATACTAATCAAACGTTTAAAAATCAAAAACGTCAAAACGGTAAGCATCTGCCCAGAAAAGGCTCGCAGGACCCGGGGGTCGACCCTGGGGTCGACTCCAACATATGGGGGTCGACCTTAAGGTAGACATACACACACGGGGGTTGACCCCACCCTAGATCTAGCTATATTCGTTAATGAATTTAGACTGTTTTCTTAACCATGTTCGTTGCTGACTCAGCGCTACGTGTACGATAAAATCCTTAACACCTATAAATACGCTAGCAGAGCCTAGCCTAAATCCAACATTTTTGGAGAAGCCGCCTAAGCTCTGCCATTCTTCTTCCTCCTTAAATCTCTTCAGAAATATAGAATAATAATTTAGGAAAATTCTTAATCGTTATCTGAAGGAAAAGGATGTATATTGATAAAGAAGGTGTTCAGCTATTCGAAGTAAGGTAAATTCTTGGATCTGGTCAATTTAATTTTCTCCTCTATCTTCCTTTGTTCTTTTAGTTGAGAATTGTGGATCCATGGTTATTTAGGTTCTAAATTCAGTTAGGAGAACCACGGAATGCTAGATCTGGACCAGATTCAGGATTTGGAAAGCAATTAGGTGAGTGGATTTAAAATATTCCTTTTTAAAAATGGTATATTTATCATTTAACATTCCCCGTTAATATGCAATGTAAATCTACTAGAAAAATTAATTTGAAATGTAAATCTGTTAGAACAGTTAATATGTTAATATGTTGAAATGATTAATAGGTTGAAATGTTATTATATGGAAATGTATAAACTTGTGAAAATATGTAAAAACAATCATTGTTGTATATATACGTGTTCTAATTACATGTTAATTTATGTCATATTATGTAATTGAACCCTTAACTGTAAGAATTGGGATAATTACATGTTAATTTGTTAGATTGGAACAATAACATGTTAGTTTGTTAGATTGAAATAATTACGTGTTAATTTGTTAGAATGGAATAATTACATGATTAAATGATAACATGTTAAAATAGAATTAATTACATATTAGAAAGAATACACGACATGATAATCAAAAAATGAACTTAATACGATATTAAGTATGATATGTAATTATTGATTACAGTACAAATTTGAAAGAATGAATATGCTTAAATTTACAGTAAATAGAAAATGATAACTGCACTTAGACATGAGGTCAAATTCAACTTGTGGTAGAAGTCTGCCCAGAACCGCCCGGCAAATCCAGCATCCACAAGTTGCTAATTTAGTGAGAGGGGTCTAACGCGTAAATTTACATGTAACGGTGTTAAAACATGAGGTTAAGTCAACTTGTGGTAGAAGTCTTCCTGGAACCGCCCGGCAAATCCAGAATCCACAAGTGGTAGCTTAATATGAGAGGTCTAGTGCATAAACACATATATAAATATATGTAAATAACAGGATAGATATAATGGCATTAATTGTAATTATTGGAATTGGATGAAAGTACAACAGTAAAAAGGATTGGAATGAATAACGAATGAAAATATCCTATTAAAATTAATTACATTAATAAGAATGTTATATAATAGGTAGGCTTATCCTTGGGACAAGTGAAAGTTATAACATAAGTGATGATAAATGGAAAGGAAACTTATTAGTAAACCTTAGTTAAGAGAACTAAGTCAATAAGTAAACAACGACAAGTTGTAGTGACGGTCTAAGATGGAATTATGATTAAATGAGAAAGAACAAGGTGAATATGTAGGATAAAGCAAGTTAAATTTAATCATAAATAAAAAAATTGACATGTTGAACAGAAAACATGTGAATTGAGATAACTTATGAAATAAGATAAGATGTACATAATTGTAAATTAAGAAATCTGTAAATTGGGAAACCTAAAACCTGTTGTTTGTAATAAGTAGAAAAAAGGGGAAACTTATGAAATGCCATAAGTTGTGCTTAATTATAAATTAAGTTATTTACAAACCTTAGAATCTGAATCCTTCTAACAAGAAGAAAATGTTACCTGTAAACTTGAGAATCTGAAATCTACTGATAAGGATAACATGTTATGGGTTTATTAATAAACTTAAATAGATTAAGTTATAACTGAAATTAATAAGCAAGAGGAACTTGGTAACTTGAATTAGATGTCAATATGACTGGGAATAACCAATTTGAATGGAAATCAGAAAGGAAAGAGCAAGCCCGTGATTAAATGATTAGACATAGGGTCTAATAACACGTTAACTTGAGGCGCTTGGACCAGTCCGTACGTTTGAAGGTGAATAACCCAACGGAGTAGATCATCGTGGTGTCATAGGACAGAAGGGTAGCGCACGTCCATCTGATTATTCTGCTTGTTCTGCTGATATTCTACTAGCTTCAAAGGACTGGATGGGGAAGCATGCGGCTTTCTGGTATGTGGAGGGTACTCCTGGTAGTCCTTTATGCTGTGACAACGTTCTACAGTGCTCACAAAGGTTAAGTCTACGCGTTACCGGTGAGTATGCCTTGATTGCCACGATAGTGGACAATCAGAAGACTTTTGGGTGGATTAGGTGATTCGACGCTCCTGTTTCCTTGGCTAGGCTGGGTTACGATCACTCTTTAGTACTGACAGGTCTAACCATCTTGTTGATAGAAAGTCGTCGAGTACCTACCATCGACAGTCACCTTGATACGTGATGCATGATGCGAAAAGACGGAAAGCTAAACCAACAGATCATAGACCTTTTGCTATCAAGGTTATAGGTGAAGGACAAACCAATTAGGATTTGTTGGTTGTTGTTTGCTCTTGGGCCAGGTCACTGTTCTCAACCTTGTTCGTCTTTCACTAGTTGAGGGAGGGGTCACGTGGGACCATAGCCACTGAAAATGCAGACCTTAGCATTTTTGTATACAATTAACTGAAAAGCTCCCAGCCGAGTTCCGTGTTTCTTGTACAGCCCTGCCATGGGACTCGCTGCACAATAGAGGATATGTGCTATTAAGGTATCGAGTATGATTGGAGATACGTACGTGGGAAAGTCTAGATACATCCATGTCTGCTCTGGGTGGTGTCGTAGACTCAAGGTCATTACTCTGTGATAGAATCTGATTCGATCGAAGGTGGCAGTCTGTACGCTTACGTAGCATGGCAATAGCTGATATTTGCGGAACGTAGCGTTGTCATATAAAGATCCATACGTCACTCCGGCATAGGATGAGTGACTGCATATATTTCTATGGCGTTACAATGAAGACCGTGTGAGTGGGGTACCATGGGTTGTACCTTAATATTGAGGGTAGCTACATATATATTGTATTTGGTTAATCCACTGGGAAGTAGATGGGTACGACGTGTGTGTAAGCTTCGACTGCTACTAAGCCAAGTAACCTAATAAATAAGAAAATGTAACTAAACAATATATATAGGATTATTCAAAATATGTAGTTCAAATCCAGTCACCCGAATTTGTGTTCTGACCCCCTCCTCATAACATACTCGCAGGTTAGACTTTGTGGCGGAGATATGATAACTTTGGATACTAGTTAGGCAATATTATTACTACGGTAAGGCTATATTTTGGTTATATTATATTTTATCCATTCCGCTGTGAGATATTTTCTAAGCTTTGATAGATTTTATATCTCTGTCTTTTCTGCAGGATACCAGAGCAACCAACATGAGTTTCGATGGATTAGAATTTTAAAAAAATTCGTTCTGTTCGTATTCGGGTTGTTACATCTGGTATCAAAGCCTAGGTTTTGTATTTCTGAATAGGTAATGAGTAAACATATTTGTATTTTTTAAAATATAAATATTATATATATACCTAGATCCATAGAGAAACCCACTAAATATAAAGAGTATAATATGGGAAGAATTAGGATGTCTGTTTTGTACACTAAAGGAATGAATATGGAAATCTGAGGCCCTTAGGTAATTTGGGTGGGAAGTGTACATTATACATTGAATGGAAGAAAGGTAAATCCAATGTGACAGTATTTCAGGTTAGTGGGTTTGCAGTAAAACCTTATAAATTGGAAAAGGTTAAAGGGAGAAGAATGGATTAGGAGTATATATAGTTGAGAGAATTGACTTTTTGCGAGTGTCTAGGAAAGACAAGTTAAGATTGGAAACCCACTTTGAGTCTAACCCCATTGTTCACTTTTAAGAACTTGAAATTATAAAAGCTTTTGGAAGATGGTTTACGGTGTTTTCAAGTTTCAATCTTAAAAGTTATAGTTTTAAAATATGTAAAGGGCATATTAGAAAATACATATTGAATTTTGATATAAAATGGGGTATATTTTGGAAACAATGATTTCTTGTGAAAATTTTGTCTATAATAAAATTCTTTCAGTAAAAGACGCACATTACAGAGCATGTATAGCTCGCTATTTTTCTAATTATATTGCATGAAAGGATTAAGAAGCCAAACTTAGAAAATATTGAATTTTGCTTAAAGTTAGAATTTTTAGTAAAGAAAGCTTTGGAATCTCTGTTCTTTTGATAATCATTTTTGAAAATTGTTTTAAAAGAGAAAATTATGTTAGTGGACAAAATAATTTGTAGAAATTAAGAATAGAGTAGATGTTTGCACCTAATAGTAAGAAACTGAACTGACTTTATAGGCAAGAACAAGTCGTAAACCTGATTGAGAAATAGCTGTCCTTATCTACTCCAATTTCTGGTGATTTGAAAAAAAAAATTGATTTACATTTTTCTATAAAATGACATGTTTTTATGGTTTGGCAAAAGTAAGTTTCGATGAGAAAAATAAAGTTTTGGTACTTTTAACTTTTGAAAGAAAAGTGAAATGAAAAAGGCCAAACTATGTTTTAAAAAGTACGGAGTAGGTAAGGATTAGTGCCTAGGAAAGACAGGAAAAAGTTTTGAGGCTATGAAGTAGATAGCAAGCAATCTTGTCTTGGAATAATGGTAAGTTCCCATAGAATGCGTAAGCATTGAAAAGCCTAGGGTATTGCTTGAAATGACTATTAGTACACAGTTAGGACTGGTGGTGACTACTAGATAGTGAAGGGCAAGTAAGTGTTTAGATCTTGTTGCTAATTTTCATGTTAGGTGTAAAACCCGTTATTACAATTCTGTTGGGATCGTTTTGTTATTTTGTTCTTATTGGGTAGTTAGGGTTACACCTAAACCTGTCATTGATCCCGTGGTTCAAACTTTCTATCTGAAGGGGGCACAGTCTCGATATTCTTGACCCTTAGTAGTAGTTGTGTAGAGTGTCTATTTTCCTCTTTTAGTTGAAGGATTAGAAGGCTTATTTGAAAACTAAACTTAGACCGGAGGATTAAGTTAAATAAGCTAAGAAAAAAGTAATGGCACAACTAAAAAGGGAACAACAAATTCAGTAAAGCAACAAACATGATAGTTAAATAAGATAGAAAATTCTGTGAAAATATGAATAATAGTAAATTTTTCCAAGATAAGTTGAAAAAGAAATTCTGTAACAAAGAAAATTTTCTTATATGGGCTGTGCTTGGATAAGAAAATAGGAAATATGTATAAATAATTTCACAAAATCCAAGCATGGTTGGAAAAAGGTCGAAAAGAAAAATGGAAGTTGTGAAGTTTTTTGTTTTCCACCGATGAAAACCCGTAACTTCCCCGGTGAGGAAAGCGCGGATAGTTCGAGAACAAGCCACATCAGAACGCAGACGGAAGAACATTCCATTGTATATTACAACAATTCCATCAGAATACAAGAATATACAGAGTATAAATGAATATTACACAGAAATATCGGAGATTTAAATTACATTTAAATACATAGCAGCGGAAAATAATACAAAATACAACTGAAGGAGATATACAGATACAAAGCTTTCCGGAGATCGTTCCAGCTGTAAACCAGGATCCTGTGAATATAAATCTGCAAAACCAAAACTACTAGCTGCCCGTGTCAAATAAGGGCACCCAGAGTTTAGGTTAAAACAATAAACTCCAGGTCAGTCATGGGACTGGTGTGAGAACTAAAACAGTTATTAATCTTTATTTTAAAGTTCGGTAAATCAAGGGACCACGCCGTATAACAAGGAACGAGTTTCTTCCCAAGAACACCAGTGCATAAAACAAACAGCGCCATGCTAAATAAAGAAAAATGAAGCTATTATAAGACCAGGTCCTATCACACAATGCAACGCAAGCCGGGGGATAGGGTTTTCCCTTATAATAGCCAAACATGCTTAGTACGTTTAAAAACAAATCATTTGATACTATTATAAGTGCATAGTGTCAAAACTATTTCAAATCATAAGTATCAATCATAGGCGACATGAGCGTCCCATGCCACTATGTCGCCATATATAGGTTTACAAATAAAACCGCAAAGTCATGTATTTGGAAATTGGATTTCCATCTATGAACCGAGGCAAAATATAGTCCTCTACCGATTCGAGACTCTCTAGCCCGAGCCTCAGGTCAGAGCTCGAGTGACCTTTGGATCGTCAGGGCCGGTCCACCGATGTGGATTAAAATTCCTGAACACTGCGTTTCCCCGCCCTTTGGGGTGTAAGTGAGCCAACGAATGACTCCATCGGACACGGATCATCTGATCGAACCGAGGCGCCTCGCAACAACAACAACCACATAAGTCAATCTCGTCAGGGCGTGTAAAACCACTGACGCCACTTCTAACTAGAAAGAAACGCATGCCCTCCCTGAGGTCTGTCTCCCGTTTTTGGTTCATACCGGGTGTGAAACTCGCGAAGTAAACGTTACACAAAGCTACGCCACAAAGGCCGTGCTTCGATCATCAACCACAAGACTTTTCTTTTCAACAGAAGCCTTGCTCATTTTCATCTTAGCATGCCACACAGGCAAACCACTCCATGCAACCGATATCAATCACATAGAATGAAATCCAATGTCAGACACACAGTCCATTTACAAGTCCGTTTTGGGTCTGAACGAAACCGGAGGCACCTAGTACCCCGCATATCCATCGATCTCCAAGTACGTCTGGACGATCACCAACTATTTCCATCTTCTTGGGTGTACATCCCAATCAAGATCGTCAGTAATCACCCAAACGACGTGAAGACCTCCGGTCTTCGACCACCGTCTTCATCTTCGACTTATCGCCGTATCAGTTATTCAGAATGGGATAAACCCGGTCTTTCTGAATAACTCGCGTATATTATAAACAAGTGTTACACAAACACAACATACGCCTCATTTCAATTCATCAGTCAATAACCATAAATTAACAAGAGAATAACTCCCCAAATATTAACCCCGAAGGCCGAAACTAACATCAGATCAATATCCAGAAAACCATTCTGTTTAGCTAACCGACAGTTAGTTTCTAAATTTCACATTCATAGGGAAAGGTTCCCATTAATTTTATCAAAGATAAATCCTTTAAATTTATTCTTTAATCTACTTTTGAATATCAATTCAAACTAGTCGGGATTAACGAACCTTACCGAAGTAATCGTTTGTTTTAATTTCCCAATCCCAACCTATTCATCCAATGAAGTAAAACGGGTCTTACTTCATATCTAACACCACGGTGTTATCGGTAAATTCAATTACCATTTCACGTTTAAATCTAATTAAAGATTTAACTATCGCCTGGAGCAAAACTGGTGATACTCCATTCTCGATCTTTTCAATCTAATTAAAGATTCATTAAAACTCCACTTAGTTTTAATCTGTGACTGGGTTAAAGAATCAGTGTCATTTAAAACACGGTTCACTATAAACCCAAAATCACATCACATTTCAATCAGTCCCTAACCGTAAATTAGCAAGTGAGCAATTCCCTAAGTATTAACCCCGAAGGCCGAAACCAACATCAGATCAATACCCCAGAAACCATTCAACTAAACTAATCTCCATTTAGTTTCTGATTTTCTTAACCCATTTGGGTCTAAGAACAGTATTATTGAAGATACCATTCACGACAACCCAAAATCACATTTCATTAATTTCCGGGTTAAAGAACAAGTGTTATTTAAAACACTGTTCACGATAAACCCAAAAATCAATACCAATTCAATCCCAATTAAATATCATTTAATTGGTACTCTTCATTAAATCTAAATAAAAATATTTAATCTTTTCTCAACTGGGTTCAAGAACAGTGTTAATGAAGACACCATTCACAACAAACCCAAATCACATTTGATATCAAATACAAGGCTCTGAATAGAAAATATATCGGCTTATATTCAATATCAAATTCTAGGACCAACAAATATCGTATTGGAAATAACGATATAAATATATCTTTCAAATTTCCATAACAATATCTGTATAATCATGAAATCCAACATCGAAATAATCCAAAGACAATTTTGATTCAAATCCATTCCAATTTAATTATTGGAAATTCTGGTTACTTTTAAAACCCTTTTCAAATCCAGTTTATTTATTAAAAAATAAATAGAATTTTAATTCTAGTTCAAAACTAGTTCATTTCGATCAAAATCTATTTTTATCTTTTCAAATATCGAGTTTTTCATCCCAATTCTTCCCAAATCATTTCTTATGATTTTACACAAATTATTGATATTTTTAATAATTTTATCAAGGCCTGTACAGTCGATTTCCATCAATGGCCATCGAACTGCACTTACAGCGACCTTTTCCAAATTTGATTTGGACATAATTCCAAATCCAACCGTTAGATTTCTAATTTCTGATATTCATTAGAAAGCTCTTTTCGATACGAACCCAACGGTTCCGGTTTTTTAGGAGAATCCGACGGTCGGATCTCCCGCAGTATCCGTTCGTAGTTAATGGTCGAAATTCGCGAACTACTGCGGCGCGGCGCGTTCTATTCAGGCCATTATATTATATATATAATATATATAATATATACCTCGTCGATTTCAATTCAAAACGTTCTTTATAAATCGTTATAAATCCATTTTCGAAACGGTTTCAAATTCATATTCAATTTCAAATCAAAATTGAATTTTTTCTTATAAATTCGTTTTAAATTCATTTCAAATTGATTTCAATTCTAATGGATTTCTAATTCAATTTCAGTTCGTTTTCAATTCAATTTCAATTCGAATTCATTTATATTCAATTTCAATTCGAATTCATTTATATTCAATTTCTATTCGAATTCATTTCTATTCAATTTCTACTCGAATTCATTTCTATTCAATTTAATTCGAATTTCAATTCTTTTCAAAATATCAGATTTTGAAATCACTTTCGATATTCATTATAAAATGAATAAAATCGATATAAATATCGTTCACGTCAAAATGGCGTCAATCTAATCAACACGGCTTCATATATTTCTATTTTCAAATATTCTATTTCAGATATTTCTATTTCAAATATTCCTTTCTCAAATATTTCTTTTTCAAATATGGAATGAGGCCCAATCAATTACCATATAATGTTAATTATATGGATTTTCTACAACACATGTATACAATAACAACGATGAATAATCAACCATCACCCAAAGTGCATTCTACACTGTATAAGCATCGAATATAAATATTTAACGCTTATAACATTTTGTCAATCAATCGATCGACATACAACTAATTATTGGGATTAGTGTATGTCATATATCATCCCAATACCCGTGTGGGGTTTCAAACAATCAGACACAGATTTTATTTGTGCAGTTGGACGATGTGTAAAATTTATCGTCCCAATCAATATCAGTCAGATGTGTGTATATAAACAAATCGTTCGATTTGTTTATATTAATTTATTTCATTTTCATGTTAAAATTTATATTTTCAACTATAAAATATTTTTAACTACATAAATATTTTATTCCATTTCACTTCACATCACACAATCAACTACACATCAAAATCAAACAAACAAGCATACAAGCCATCCATGGTCTTTGGACGACGGGTGTCGGGTGCTACTAAACACCGTCTGCATCCTAATATATATATATAACTAGAAAATTAAATTAAAGAGTGAGAAATTCTCACAGAATAACTAATCCAACGCCACGACTCTTCTTAGGTAGAAATCTTCGTCGTTCTCGCCCTTTCGTCAATTTTCACTGCCCGTATTCTCTACATATATAAAAATCACATTTTTACTTCGCTATTCAATATATAAAAATCGAATTTTTACTTTGCTATTCAATATATAAAAATCGAATTTTTACTTTGTTATTCAATATATAAAAATCGAATTTTTATTTTGCTATTCAATATATAAAAATCGAAGTTTTACTTTGCTATTCAATATATAAAAATCGAATTTTTTTCTCTTCACTAAAAATTATATTTATACTTTACTACACATATAATAATTATATTTTTTTATGTCTTCATATATAATTAAAAATCTTAACATTTCTAATTCAAAAATCACATCTTTTCTTGTCTATAAATATCGCCTTTTCATGTATAGAAATATCGCCTTTTCGTGTTTAAAATCCTGCCCTTCTAGCTACAAAAATCATTTCTTTATAATGCTATAGTATATATGTAAAAACTGATTTTAATTTATGCTAAAAATCCGATTTTTATATTCAATCACATAAACAAAGGAAATAAATAAATTAAAAAAAATAGAAAGGACTCACTGATTTCGGTTTTGAGGAGGGGGAGGGTGTTGCGTCGTTCGCCTGAGGTGGTGGGAGGCTGCGCGGTGGTCTGGTGGCGGGTCGGAGGCCCACAACGGCGGCGCTAGGGCTTTCCCTGGAGGGGGGGTCTCAATTGGGTATTTGGGGCATCGGTTCTTGGAGAGAAGAGGGAGAAGGACACGGAGGAGAGGGGGGTTTCCGCTTAAGGCGCGGCGTCGCCAGAGGCTGGGCGCGACGGCGGTTTTCGATCGTGGAGGGGGGGCGACGGGGTTCTGTGGTCTTCGGTTTTTTTTTTTTTTTTTGACTTCATTGACTCTGAAGGGAGAGAGGTGAGAAGAGAATTTATTTAATATTATTTTTCCATAAAAGTAACTTTTTATTTTGAATTCGAAATCAACCCCACCGATTGTCGTCCATAGCTAATTACCCCCATTCCGAACACAATGGGATATGTATCGTAAGATGATTCGATCGTTTCGAATAGTTTTCGTCAAAATCAACATATAACTCTATATATTGAATTTGAACGCGCATTTTAATTTAACGAGGCCACATACAGACTCTAAAAATTCCCGAAAAATATTTTCTAGCTTCGTATTGACAATACGGTCCCAACAAAACTAGTTTCGTCGAATTCTGAGACCGTTTGAAAAAATGGCCATTTTCCAGTCGATTAAAATCAACTAAAACTGGTCAAACGCGTTTTCCTTTGCCACGCTCACATATTGAATCGAAAAATTATGAAATTTGAAACCTAACAATAACTTGACATCACGGATCCAAAAAAGTGGTTTCGTCGAAATCCGAGGTCGTTTGCAAAATTTCCATTTTTAAGGGCATGAATTCCATAGCGACTATTTTGAAATTTCAACTGGACATATCTTTTGATTTCCGCTATGAAATTTCGATTTCTCGGATTCGTTGGAAAGATATTCTCAAATAGATTCAAATATTTTTGGTTTCGCTAAAATCCGGTTTATTTTGCACCCGGAACATTCATTTGAATTTTGAAATCGAATTATCGAACTACCACGCCATTTTCAATTCCTTTTATATATATAAATATTTATTTATTTTCTAACGGCGATCTATATAAATATATTCGAATTCTATTCAAAATAAATTTCTCGTCGATATTATTTAAAATTATTCATTTTAAATAATCAAAATTCGCTAAAATTGCCAAAATAAAAATTTTAAATTGGCTCGGATTTCCGGGTTATTACAATCTCCCCCACTTAAAACTTTTCGTCCCCGAAAAGGAACGAAGCCGAAAGTTGTTTAAAAATTCAACTCAACTTTCACTATTTTCATTACGGCTTAAGTTCTTCAACTTTTCAGTTTCTAAGAACCTTTCAAATTTTTCAAAAATTTGGCTAACACCCTAAATTTTCGAAAAATTTCGCCATAACCTCCCCTGCACCGAGAGCACGGGAAAATCCCGAAATTGCCATACAGGCCTTCTGATCTCAAAAAGAAAAATCCAAGCGGCTAGCCAATTGGCTCATAAAATAATCATCACCCAAACAAAACAGTAAATTATGATAAACATGTACCTATTTGTCGGGCAAACAAATTTTATTCTTCTGCTCTAGCCTCTTTGCTATGACCTGTTCAATGTAAGTACAAGTATATGCAAGCAAATGCGACAAATTTTCAATACAACTCACTTTTTGGTACAATTTGATTAAATGGTTCAAATTTTAATTAATCCAACAATAATCAAACAACACAACCATCAATCAATTAGTTGATTAGCATTTCAAACACATAATTTTGTTATATAGTCAAAAATCAAATTTTTGATGCCAAATCACAACAATAGGCCCTATCTAATTTTGGTACTCACACCAGTCAATAGGAAATATATAAATATCACACCTTCGACACTCGAACACTAATTCTGATGATGTAGCTACAATCATCAGAATCATCTCCAGGCGACTAGAGTATGAATCTATATCTATCCAGTATATTAAAACTTCAAATACACGCGGATCAGACGTATACGCAAAAATTTATATATACCGGATTGTCCAAATTCATATCAATAAATAATCAAATACGGATAATTGATTTAAATTTTCAAAACAAAAATTGTTTTCATTTTAAAAATATACTCTTCACACTCGTTCTAGGATACTACTGATCCTATCTCTAACGAGTCATTCTCGTTGGATATTACTAATCCACTATCTGATGAATTCTTTCGTATGGTTCTAATGTGTCTTGTTTTCTGTGCTTTGTAAACCAAAGCTCTGATACCAACTATGAAAACCCGTAACTTCCCCGGTGAGGAAAGCGCGGATAGTTCGAGAACAAGCCACAACAGAACGCAGACGGAAGAACATTTCATTATATATTAGAATACAAGAATATACAGAATATAAATGAATATTACACAGAAATATCAGAGATTTAAATTACATTAAAAATACATAGCAGCGGAAAATAATACAAAATACAACTGAAGGAGATATACGGATACAAAGCTTTCCGGAGATCGTTCCAGCTGTAAACCAGAATACTGTGAATATAAATCTGCAAAACCAAAACTACTAGCTGCCCGTGTCAAATAAGGGCACCCAGAGTTTAGGTTAAAACAATAAACTCCAGGTCAGTCATGGGACTGGTGTGAGAACTAAAACAGTTATTAATCTTTATTTTAAAGTTCGGTAAATCAAGGGACCATGCCGTATAACACGGAACGGGTTTCCTCCCAAGAACACCAGTGCATAAAACAAACAGCGTCATGCTAAATAAAGAAAAATGAAGCTATTATAAGACCCAGGTCCTATCACACAATGCAATGCAAGCCGGGGGATAGGGTTTTCCCTTATAATAGCCAAACATGCTTAGTACATTTAAAAACAAATCATTTGATACTATTATAAGTGCATAGTGTCAAAACAATTTCAAATCATAACTATCAATCATAGGCGACATGAGCGTCCCATGCCACTATGTCGCCATATATAGGTTTACAAATAAAACCGCGAAGTCACATATTTGGAAATTGGATTTCCATCTATGAACCAAGGCAAAAGATAGTCCTCTACCGATTCGAGACTCTCTAGCCCGAGCCTCAGGTCAGATCTCGAGTGACCTTTGGATCGTCAGAGCCGATCCACCAATGTGGATTAAAATTCCTGAACACTGCATTTCCCCACCCTTTGGGGCGTAAGTGAGCCAACGAATGACTCCATCGGACCCGGATCGTCCGATCAAACCGAGGTGCCTTGCAACAGCAACAACCACATAAGTTAATCTCGTCAGGGCGTGTAAAACCAATGACGCCACTTCTAACTAGAAAGAAACGCATGCCCTCCCTGAGGTCCGTCTCCCGTTTTTGGTTCATACCGGGTGTGAAACTCGCGAAGTAAACGTTACGCAAAGCTAGGCCACAAAGGTCGTGCTTCGATCAACAACCACAAGACTTTGCTTTTCAACAGAAGCCTTGCTCATTTGCATCTTAGCATGCTACACAGGAAAACCACTCCATGCAACCGATATCAATCACATAGAATCAAATCCAATGTCAGACACACAGTCCATTTACAAGTCCGTTCTGGGTCTGAACGAAACCGGAGGCACCTAGTACCCCGCATATCCATCGATCTCCAAGTACGTCTGGACGATCACCAACTGTTTCCATCTTCTTGGGTGTACATCCCAATCAAGATCGTCAGTAATCATCCAAACGACGTGAAGACCTCCGGTCTTCGACCACCGTCTTTATCTTCGACTTATCGTCATATCAGTTATTCAGAATGGGATAAACCCGGTCTTTCCGAATAACTCGCGTATATTATAAACAAGTGTTACACAAACACAACATACGCCTCATTTCAATTCATTAGTCGCTAACCGTAAATTAACAAGAGAATAATTCCCCAAATATTAACCCCGAAGGCCGAAACCAACATCAGATCAATATCCAGAAAACCATTTTGCTTAGCTAACCGGCAGTTAGTTTCTAAATTTCACATTCATAGGGAAAGGTTCCCATTAATTTTATCAAAGATAAATCCTTTAAATTTATTCTTTAATCTACTTTTGAATATCAATTCAAACTAGTCGGGATTAACGAACCTCACCAAAGTAATCGTTTGTTTTAATTTCCCAATACCAACCTATTCATCCCATCAAGTAAAACGGGTCTTACTTCATATCTAACACCACGGTGTTATCGGTAAATTCAATTACCATTTCATGTTTAAATCTAATTAAAGATTTAACTATCACCTGGAGCAAAACTGGTGATACTCCATTCTCGATCTTTTCAATCTAATTAAAGATTCATTAAAACTCCACTTAGTTTTAATCTGTGACTGGGTTAAAGAATCAGTGTCATTTAAAACACGGTTCACTATAAACCCAAAATCAAATCACATTTCAATCAGTCCCTAACCGTAAATTAGCAAGCGAGCAATTCCCTAAGTATTAACCCCGAAGGCCGAAACCAACATCAGATCAATACCCTAGAAACCATTCAACTAAACCAATCTCCAGTTAGTTTCTGATTTTCTTAACTCATTTGGGTCTAAGAACAGTATTATTGAAGATACCGTTCACGACAACCCAAAATCACATTTCATTAATTTCTGGGTTAAAGAACAAGTGTTATTTAAAACACTGTTCACGATAAACCCAAAAATCAATACCAATTCAATCCCAATTAAATATCATTTAATTGGTACTCTTCATTAAATCTAAATAAAAAGATTTAATCTTTTCTCAACTGGGTTCAAGAACAGTGTTAATGAAGACACTATTCACGACAAATCCAAATCACATTTGATATCAAATACAAGGCTCTGAATAGAAAATATATCGGCTTATATTCAATATCAAATTCTACGACCAACAAATATCGTATTGGAAATAACGATATAAATATAGCTTTCAAATTTCCATAACAATATCTGTATAATCACGAAATCCAACATCGAAATAATCCAAAGACAATTTCGATTCAAATCCATTCCAATTTAATTATTGGAAATTCTGGTTACTTTTAAAACCCTTTTCAAATCCAATTTATTTATTTAAAAATAAATAGAATTTTAATTCTAGTTCAAAACTAGTTCATTTCGATCAAAATCTATTTTTATCTTTTCAAATATCGAGTTTTTCATCCCAATTCTTCCCAAATCATTTCTTATGATTTTACAAAAATTATTGATATTTTTAATAATTTTATCAAGGCCCGTACAGTCGATTTCCATCAATGGCCATCGAACTGCACTTACAACGACCTTTTCCAAATTTGATTTGGACATAATTCCAAATCCAACCGTTAGATTTCTAATTTCTAATATTCATTAGAAAGCTCTTTTCGATACGAACCCAACGGTTCCAGTTTTTTAGGAGAATCCGACGGTCTGATCTCCTGCAATATCCGTTTGAAGTCAATGGTCGAAATTCGCGAACTGCCGCGGCGCGGCACGTTCTATTCAAGCCATTATATTATATATATATATGTAATATACTTCGTCGATTTCAATTCAAAATGTTCTTTATAAATCGTTATAAATTCATTTTCAAAACGGTTTCAACTTCGTATTCAATTTCAAATCAAAATTGAATTTTTTCTTATAAATTCGTTTCAAATTCATTTCAATTTGATTTTAATTCAAATGGATTTCTAATTCAATTTCAGTTCGTTTTCAATTCAATTCAATTTCAATTCGAATTCATTTATATTCAATTTCAATTCGAATTCATTTATATTCAATTTATATTCGAATTTATTTATATTCAATTTCTATTCGAATTCATTTCTATTCAATTTAATTCGAATTTCAATTCTTTTCAAAATATCAGATTTTGAAATCACTTTCGATATTCATTATAAAATGAATAAAATCGATATAAATATCGTTCACGTCAAAATGACGTCAATCTAATCAACACGGCTTCATATATTGTTATTTTCAAATATTTCTATTTCAAATATTCCTTTTTCAAATATTTCTTTTTCAAATATGGAATGAGGCCCAATCAATTACCATATAATGTTAATTATATGGATTTTCTACAACACATGTATACAATAACAACGATGAATAATCAACCATCACCCAAAGTGCATTCTACACTGTATATGCATCGAATATAAATATTTAACGCTTATAACAGTCTGTCAATCAATCGATCGACATACAACTAACTATTGGGATTAGTGTATGTCATAAATCATCCCAATACCCGTGTGCGGTTTCAAACAATCAGACACAGATTTTATTTGTGCAGTTGGGCGATGTGTAAAATTTATCGTCCCAATCAATATCAGTCAAGTGTGTGTATATAAACAAATCGTTCGATTTGTTTATATTAATTTATTTCATTTTCATGTTAAAATTTATATTTTCAACTATAAAATATTTTTAACTACATAAATATTTTATTCCATTTCAGTTCACATCACACAATCAACTACACATCAAAATCAAACAAACAAGCATACAAGCCGTCCATGGTCTTTGGACGACGGGTGTCGGGTGCTACTAAACACCATCTGCATCCTAGTATATATAATACTAGAAAATTAAATTAAAGAGTGAGAAATTCTCACAGAATAGCTAATCCAACGCCACGACTCTTCTTAGGTAGAAATCTTCGTCGTTCTCGCCCTTTTGTCAATTTTCACTGCCCGTATTCTCTACATATATAAATTCACATTTTTACTTCGCTATTCAATATATAAAAATCGAATTTTTACTTTGCTATTCAATATAAAAATCGAATTTTTACTTTGCTATTCAATATATAAAAATCGAATTTTTTTCTCTTCACTAAAAATTATATTTATACTTTACTACACATATAAAAATTATATTTTTATTATCTCTTCATATATAATTAAAAATCTAAACATTTCTAATTCAAAAATCACATCTTTTCTTGTCTATAAATATCGCCTTTTCATGTATAGAAATATCGCCTTTTCGTGTTTAAAATCCCGCCCTTCTAGCTACAAAAATCATTTCTTTATAATGCTATAATATATATGTAAAAACTGATTTTAATTTATGCTAAAAATCCGATTTTTATATTTATAAAAACAATCACATAAACAAAGGAAATAAATAAATTAAAAAAATAGAAAGGACTCACTGATTTCGGTTTTGAGGAGGGGGAGGGTGTTGCGTCGTTCGCCTGAGGTGGTGGGAGGGTGCGCGGTGGTCTGGTGGCGGGTCGAATGCCCACAACGGCGGCGCTAGGGTTTTCGTGGAGGGGGGGTTTCGATTGGGTTGGGGCATCGGTTCTTGGAGAGAAGAGGGAGAAGGACGCGGAGGAGAGGGGGGTTTCCGCCTGAGGCGCGGCGTCGCCAGAGGCTGGGCGCGACGGCGGTTTTCGATCGTGGAGGGGGGGCGACGGGGTTTTGTGGTCTTCGGTTTTTTTTTTTTTTTGACTTCGTTGACTCTGAAGGGAGAGAGGTGAGAAGAGAGTTTATATAATTTATTTAATATTATTTTTCCATAAAAGTAACTTTTTATTTTGAATTCGAAATCAACCCCACCGATTGTCGTCCATAGCTAATTACCCCCATTCCGAACACAATGGGATATGTATCGTAAGATGATTCGATCGTTTCGATCAGTTTTCGTCAAAATCAACATATAACTCTATATATTGAATTTGAACGCGCATTTCAATTTACCGAGGCCACATACGGACTCTAAAAATTCCCGAAAAATATTTGTAGCTTCGTATTGACAATACGGTCCCAACGAAACTAGTTTCGTCGAATTCTGAGACCGTTTGAAAAAAATGGTCATTTTCCAGTCGATTAAAATCAACTGAAATTGGTCAAACGCGTTTTCCTTTGCCACGCTCACATATTGAATCGAAAAATTATGAAATTTGAAACCTAGCAGTAACTTGACATCTCGGATCCAACACAAGTGGTTTCGTCGAAATCCGAGGTTGTTTGCAAAATTTCCATTTTTAAGGGCCTGAATTCCATAGCGACTATTCTGAAATTTCAACTGGACATATCTTTTGATTCCCGCTATGAAATTTTGATTTCTCGGATTCGTTGGAAAGATATTCTCAATTAGATTCAAATCTTTTTGGTTTCGCTAAAATCCGGTTTATTTTGCACCCGGAACATTCATTTGAATTTTGAAATCGAATTATCGAACTACCGCGCCATTTTCAATTCCTTTTATATATATAAATAAATATTTATTTTCTAACGGCGATCTATATAAATATATTCGTTCGAATTCTATTCAAAATAAATTTCTCGTCGATATTATTTAAAATAATTCATTTTAAATAATCAAAATTCGCTAAAATTGCCAAAATAAAAATTTTAAATTGGCTCGGATTTCCGGGTTATTACAATACCTTTTTGTAACATAAGAAATCGAATTTAGAAAATTAGATTTTTCTGAAATTCAAAAAAAAAGTTGGTTGGTAGGATTTTGTGTGCCAAAATTGGATGAACTACGCTCTTGCTCAGTAAGAGTGTAGGAAATTTTGGATGAAAAGGTATTTTGATTTTCAAATTATTGCATTCAAGTAGAATTGCCAGTATATTTAGGATGTGCACATCATGTTTTTAAAAGGATTTTTGAAAAAATTACATACATATAGGAGGTATCGGTCATGCATACATGTATTATTATGTTGTATTACACTTTGCACAAGTGCACAATGTTTTCAAAAATTGGATGGACACATGATGGATGGATATTATGCGAGTGATTATCTATTTTTACCATTATCAAATTTCGGGGATGAAATTTCCTAAGGGTTGGAGAATGTAACACCCCGCATTTTATGACAATTAAATATTTAAATAATGCATATGTGTATATATATATGCATAGATATAAATATATATGTACATATATAAGAAGAAATTAGTTGCATGTAGTGTAATTATGCTGAATGCACTGATTTACAAATATTATGCATTAATAATAAAAGAAAAGAAAAAGAAAAAGATGCATGCAAAATGACAAGGTCACATGCAATGGTTTAAATGCAATATATTAGCATATATTAACAAATACGAAAAGGCGGAATATGAAAAGAACAATGACTACCATTGCTCTAAGCCTTGTTAACAAAAGCCTTAGTAGTCCAAGTGGTTAGAGCATGTGGCTTTCATTCGAGAGGTACAGAGTTTGATCACCGCCAGTGCCATACTTTTGTTTTTAGGGAATGGCTAAAATAATGCATGCTCTAAAGAGAAAATATGTATAAACGCACATATAAGGAAAATTATACATATAAGGAAGTATAGAAAAAATATATGTATATATTTATATGAAAATATATGTGTAGAATTATATATATACAAGAGAAAAGTTCAAAATAAGGCTGCAATCAAAGAAATATGGTAAGAACTAAATAACGACATAACACCGTTTAAAATTTGAAATCTAAATTAAAGTTGTGCGTATATATATACGTATAAAATGGGCATTTGAAGTTTTGTACACGTATAAGAAGATTATATGCAAATATAATATTTAAAATAAATCAAAGAAAGTATAACAGGATACTAATCAAACATCTAAAAATCAAAAATGTCAAAATGGTAAACATCTGCACCAGAAAAGGCTGGCGGGACCCAAGGGGTTGACTTTGGGGTCGACACCAACATTGGGGGGTCGACCCTAGGTGAAACACCCCACCTTCGTTAAGGTCACTCACCAAGGGAATGGCTTAATTTCGGTGGAGCATTATAGGTAAAAGTTGCAGATAAATTACAAGATAGACAATTAAAGCAGCGACAAATAAATAAAACTTTATTTCATTGATAAACAGCTTGTATAAAGATTGTTTTACAATACCAAAGTATTCTGTCTTGCTTAGAAAAAAAATAAAGAAGCATAAAATGATTTCCCCAAATAAAGCATGAGCCAGCCATAGCAGTAGAAGAGAGAGTCCAAGGCAACACGTCAAAGAGTCTTCAAGCTTGGAAAGAGTAACGGTCCAAACAAACCTGAGCTATTCCCTCCCTGACTACCTGGAGGGAAATGGAAGAAAAGAGGCGAAAGCAAACTAGGTCAGACATAAAGTCTGGTAAGTCCAGTGATTCTTAGTATTTAAACGAGGAAAAGGGTCATGACATGAATAAACTAAATATAAGACTAAACCATAGTAACAAGATAATATGGGATAAGCATGGGATATGGCAAGATAAACTGAAAGCGCTGATAAACTGAATGCGCTTCTACTCCTTCTCTGCTTCGCAACTACCCAGTTTATACTAGTTTCTATATCTCTGCACTACCTAACTGGTGTCCAAACTAGTAATCTATGATCATATGATAACGTGATCCCAATCCCCATATTTGCGGTTGCCTTCAGGTGTGCTTCTATTATGGGAATTCCGTTTATTACCTATATCTAATCTAGGGCTTACTATCGAGTGCTTACTAGATTCAACCAGGGTTTACGCTACCCAGGGCCACTGGGGTTTATGCTACTACCTATTGAACGCTTCTCAGATTCAGGGTTTACGCGACCTAGGTCCAACTAGGGATTATGCTACCTACTTTGTATTAATTTTCCATGTGTCTGTGTCAGTCGGCCATCTCTTGCGTGTCGATACTGTGCTGGCCCCACCATAAGGTGTATCAAGCCTTATGATAGTGACCCGACACGATTCAAGATGCACAGTATATAACTACTGGTACCCAGTGCCTGCTTTTTCCACTCCGGAGTACGTGCACGCCCGTAAACCGTCGGAACCTACACTGACGTACCCCCTGCCGCTATTTTTTTGACCGCTTATAATCAGCCCATTAATCGTGCCCTACCCTGCCTAGTTTCAGGGTACCGTGATACATCTATGTGGGTTACTGCTGAAATGGGTCCCCGTTACTAGGGTTTCCTGCTGGTTAAGTTTGTGGGCCTATATATACAAATATTACCCACCTATACGAGATGTACTTAACCCTCCCACCGATTCTAGCATGTTTTCTTAACGGTTAAGTTTTTGTGGGCCTACATTTACTAATATTACCCACCAACCCGACGTGCACTTAACCTTCTCACGAATTCAAGCATGTTTATTTAATGGCTAAGTTTTGTGGGCCTATATTTACTAATATTACCCACCTACCTGACGTGTACTTAACCTCCTACTCGTCAAGTCGTGTTGGTTAAGTGGTTCTTATTAACTTAACCTTTCTTGCTTATCATGTTGGATTGGTTAAATGTGATTTATTAATTTAACCCTATTCATTCATCAGGTTATATTGGTTAAGTATTTCCTATTTAACTTAACCCCATTCGCTCATCAAGTTATATTGGTCAAGTGTCATTAATCAATTCAAGTTGACATAACCCATCCACCCGTCACGTCATGTTGGTTAAGTGTTTCCTTCTGGTGTTGACTTGACCCTACCTCAAATCATGTTATATTGGTTAAGTGTTGTTCTCGTGTTAACTTAACCCTTCCCATACATCATGTTATATAATTGGTTAAGTATTTTCCTCTTGTATTACTTAACCCCACCACATGTCATAATATATATTTTGGTTAAGTGTTACCTTAGTTAACTTAACCCTATCATCTGCTTAATTAACAAGTTACAACGGTTAAGTATTCTAAATTTACTTAACCTCACCTACTTGTCTAATTAACATGTTGTAACGATTAAGTGTTCTAATTTTACTTAACCTCACCCACTTGCCTAGTTAACATGTTATTACGGTTAAGTGTTTCCCTAATTACTTAACCTCACCATTTCTAGCTTGATTTATTCATGAGCCTTAATTAATTAATTAAAGCACCAACCCTCACATTAGACAGATATTGTTGTGGTTACTGGATGTGCTGGTCGGTTCCGGGCAGGTTTACACCACAACTCAGTCTAACCTCGGGTCTTTCTGGGCTTGATGCACTAACCACCCACATTAGACAGGTATTGTTGTAGTCACTGGATGTGTCGTTCGGTTCTGGGTAGTTTTACACCACAACTCAGTCTAACCTCGGGTTAGGCATATTCGTCTTTTACTAAATTTACATATTTACTATTTATGTAAATTTTCCGTAAATCAATTTAGCCTAGATCATATTTATTTGTCATGCAAATTAGCATATTTATATTCTCTGCCCAAAACTTGATTTACCTATCAATTCAGCCCCAACTTGCAGTTTATACCAATTTTAGATTTAATATTCCCCTTTTACAATTCATGCCCAATCTAGATTAATATTCCAATTTACAGTTCTTGTCAAAACTAGATTTAATATTCTAGTTTACCGTTTATGACCAAAACTTGGTTTACACGCCAATTACACACTTTGTGGCCAATTGAATTTATCAATTTATGCCCAAGTCTAATATGCATGTGAATCATTCACTATTATAGCCAATTTAGATTATGCCAACATATTTATTATGCCAAACTAACTTAATTAAGCTACGCCAAATCCCCGCATCATAATCGAACATATAATATGATTTCACAAGTTTTGTATGTACTCATGAAATGGCACTAATCAAAAGGAATAGGGGATAAGCACAAGAATTGATATAAAAGATGAGGCATGCAAAAATAATGGCTCCAACAGGTTCGATGTACATAATAGTGAATAGGAATAAACTAGCCAAGTGACACACTAAATATGAGATCCACATAATCAAGGGAATAGGCATAGGTGATTTGGTCCAACATAATGCCATTTCAAGGTACAACATGATCGTTAATTGTAACAATGGGAATAGTCATAAGCAACTAACTACAATAGTCATAGGCAATTAACCACAATAGTCATGGACGACTAATCACAATAATTTCTTAATCAATGTCATAGGCAATAGTCTCATAGTTATGATTCATAGTCGTAGGCAAAAATTTCATAGGCGACAGTTCATGGACATAGTCTTAGATAAAGGTCTCATAGTCATAGGAAATAGCTTCATAGGCAATAGTTTCATAGTCATAGTCATAGTCATAGTCATAGGCAATAGTTTCATAGTCATAGTCTTAGGCAAAATTCTCATAGTCATAGTCGTAAATCAGATCCAAAAGCATAGATACTTTCGATTTGACATAAGTACGAATCAAAGATAATTAACTTGCAAATTGGTGTAGTTCTATATTTTGGTTCATTACATTCACAATTCCAATTACATGTTCAAATCTAAGGAATAACCGAACTTACGGTGATCGGTTTAGAAAAGGCGATTTGCTATGATTCGAGTGACGTTGCTTGAAGCGGAATGCCTATGGTCCAACTTGAAGCTTTATCTTGATTTGAATATCCAATTTAAAGAACTATAACTTGTTTTAATGGAGAATAAGATTTATTTTAATTAGGATTGAGGCAGAGTATAGGCGTAATGAAGTTGTGTGGAGAAAGTAAAGTTTGGGGGCGTTTATATAGCGTAGAACTCCTGAATTTGGTCCAGAAATCAGCCTGGATACATAAAAATGAATTCTGCCTCAGATCTGGAAAAACAGGGCAGGTCGACCCCCAGGTTGACCTATAGGGGGGAGGTCGACCCCCTGGTCGACCTGGGTCCTGGGCGGGAAATTTCCCGCCCATTCCGCTTCTGGGTTCTGTTTTGAATTTTGAATTCAGTTTCGAGCTGTTTTTTAAATTTGAGCTGAAACTTCCGAAGGCCATAACTTCTTCATACGAAGTCCGATTCACGCAAACTCGGACTCTATCTCAAGCAAGATTCCGAGACGAACGCAATCGCATAACCCGTTTCCCTTAATTCTTCTCTTAAAAATTAAGTATACTTTGATTTGTTACATTAACGTTTACAGAAAATACGGGGTGTTACATTCTCCCCTCCTTAAAGGATTTCATCCCCGAAATCTTCAAGTTAAGAAGAATGTATCCTAACATCCAGCATCCATCTACTCAACCATTCAATCAGAGGCATCCATTGTCCCTAAAAGGATTTCTAATGCTTTCATGATTCTATGCATAGTGTGTGTACATGTCCTTATCTAATGTAAAATCAGGCGGTCTACTGATTCAGTTGACATCCTTAATGCGAATTATGTCAGTGCCATGAGTCCATCATGTATGCAATCCTAACGATACATATCATTTCTTTATGAGTGCACAACCATTCACTCAAATGCAATGTCCATATGATAACACATCAAGTTTTAATCCATATACAAATACATATATGCATATGCAAACATGAAAGTGACTGAGCCGATTCTAGTGCCTAATGTGTGTATATGCATCCACGAGCAACCACTAGCAACCACTAGCAACCACTTGCAACCATCAATCATAACATGTTTCAAATACATGTTTATATCCATTGGTTTCTACCTAAGGATCACGAAGATAGGACCTAGAGGATATACTTAAAAAGATGGAAACAAGAATGCCTAAAATTCCTAGCAAAAGAGATCAGGGATATACCGTCAAGAAAGAGGGTATGATGCGCATATCTAGTCTTCCATCTTCGAAGTCGCATCTTCTTGAGCTTCACTCCACTGTACCTTAACTAATTTAACTCCACGATTGCGAAGCTTCTTGACCTCCATTTCCAAAACCCACTAGTAAAGATAGGACCTCGCTCACTTACTATGCTAGAGGGTATCCAATATAGTTGAACTATCCTCCCGAGAAAACATATGTTAATCATGATACCAAGTGTATATACGTAAGATGATTAGAGGTCTCTCCTCTACTTAACTTATCCATCATGCTGCAAATCTGAGGGTCTTAAGCTAATGGTTACTGTGTGCTTATTACCTTTCTTAAGGTCGGTCTAACTTAGGGTGCCAGCCCCAACCATTTATTTCTCACGCAAACCATCCTAGTCGAACTCGACATCCCTCAAGTACAAGCCCCAAAGGCCTAAACCAATATCAGACGAGCACCCAAGGGATACCTCCTCTGAATTTGGACGATCTATGTGAGATGATACTAACAAAACAACCAAACAATTGAGCACTTTACCGACTCTGGCTATCCTCGCCAATCTTGCTCCAGAATTATCGTTGATCGCATAACTGGCTTTACCATGTCATCTAGATACATGCGAAAGTCTGTCTCGAGTCATTAGGGGGGAAATCCCTACCCTAGTCAAAACATCTTGCGTACTCATGGAATACCCCAACGGATCGAAAATCGTCGACAGATAAGTAAAGTGATTCTAGGTAGCTAAGACAAACTGATCCCTTAGGATCGTACGAAATCTCAAGGGTATTCTCGAGGCAAGTCGAAAGTCTAACTACATTGTTTCATAATTACTAGCTAACCAATCAATGCCTAGAATCAACCCATAGCCCAAAAACATAAGCATAAATATAGCTATTCTCAAATCCTCACAAGTCAAAGATAAATGGGTCGAACCAGCAATTGGGTTTGAGACTATAATGGGATCCTCTACTACACAATATATTGGGTGCAGAGACTCAACTATGGAAGCAGATATATACGGATGTGAAGCGCTAAAATCAGAAGGAGTACTAATAGGATAATCAAAAAGGAAAAACTCTTTCAACCGAAATCTTACTGCCTCTCTCTCAAGTATGCTGGTGGTGAGAGCATGCACTCGCCTTCCGGAAAATCCTATCCCTTGTTCTTTCCCTTTCCCTTAATTATACGACCCGTTATACCAAAATAAAGATGCTTCCTCTTGTCTTTCCTCCCCTCCTTTGTGAACCAAGTCCATATCCACGGGTTCTTCATCCTTGTGTTGTGCTCCTTAGCCAAACCTCCCCATTCTCAACTTTGCTACCCTTGTGTAACTTGTTGACATGTCTCTCGGAAGCTGCCTCCATCGCACGGAGAATCCTACAAAGATCGAAAGAAAATTACGACTACAAATGGAAGTTAGGCACTTATTTGCCCTTTGACAAGTGTCGTAGTCTCATCAAGCCTACGGAACAATGTCGCGATGAGGTTACCTCCGAGAAAGCCAGGAGCCCCGGAGACTCAGGAAAGAAGGAAACAAGGACTCGAACAGAGGATCAAAAGATAGTGCGGCTTTGGGGAATATGCCTTTAAAACAAAGCTTTTCTTTTGAAAATGCTTCTTTTGAAACCGTTTTGAAAATAATTTTTCAAATCTTTTATCTGATCTAGTAACCTTCAGCTCTGATACCAAGTGAAACACCGCACCTCCAATAAGGTCACTCACCAAGGGAATGCCTTAATTTTGATGGAGCATTATAGGTAAAAGATGCAGATAAATTACAAGACAGACAACTAAAGCAGCAGAAAATAAATAAAACTTTATTTCATTAATAAACAGCTTGTACAAAGATTGTTTTACAATACCAAAGTATTATGTCTTGCTTACAAAAAAAATAAAGAAGCATAAAATGATTTCCCCAAATAAAGCATGAGCCAGCCATAGCAGTAGAAGAGAGAGTCGAAGGCAATACGTCAAAGAGTCTTCACGCTTGGAAAGAGTAACGGTCCAAAGAAACTTGAGCTATTCCCTCCCTGACTACCTGGGGGGAAAACAGAAGAAAAGAGGCAAAAGCAAACTAGGTCAGACATAAAGTCTGGTAAGTCCAGTGATTACTAGTATTTAAACGACGAAAAGGGTCATGACATGAATAAACTAAATATAAGACTAAACCATAATAACAAGATAATATGGGATAAGCATGGGATATGGCAAGACAAACTGAATGTACTGATAAACTGAATGCGCTGATAAACTGAATGCGCTTCTACTTCTTCTCTGCTTCGCAACTACCCAGTTTATACTGATTTCTATATCTCTACTGTAATAACCCGTAAAATGCGAGCCAGTTTGAAATTTTTATTTTGGCAATTTTAGCGAATTTTGAATATTTAAAATAGATTATTTTAAATAATATCGACGAGAAATTTGTTTTGAATAGAATTCGACGTATATATTTATATACGTCGTCGTTAGAATATAAATATTTATATATAATTATAAATAGAATTGAAAATGGCGCGGTAGTTCGATAATTCGATTTCAAACTTCAATTGAATGTACCGGGAGCAAAACAATCCGTATTTTAGTGAAACCAAAAACATTAGGATCTAATTGACGATATCTTTCCAACGAAGTTAACAAACTGAGATTTCACTTTATAAATGATAAGATATGTCCAGTTGAAAATTCTGAATAGTCGCTATGGAATTCAGGCCCTTAAAAATAGACATTTTGCAAATGACCTCGGATTTCGATGAAACCACTTTTGTTGGATCCGCAGTGTAAAGTTATTGCTAGGTTTCAAATTTCATAATTTTTCGAATCAATAGGTGAGCGTGGCAAAGGAAAACGTGTTTTGACCATTTCAGTTGATTTTAATCGACTGGAAATTGGCCATTTTTCCAATGGTCTCAGAATTCGACGAAACTAGATTTGTTAGGACCGTATCGTCAATACGAAGCTAGAAAATATTTTTCGAGAATTTTTAGAGTCAGTATGTGACCCCGGTAATTTGAAATGTACGTTTAGAATTCAATATAGTGATTTAAATGTAAATTTAACGGAAACTGATTGTAACAGCCGAATCAGCTGACGATACATATCCCATTGTGTTCGGAATGGGGGTTAAACGCTATGGACGACAGGTGGTGGGCCTCGTTTAGATGACGTATGTAAAAGTCAACTTTTAAAAAATAATAAAATAATAAATAAAATAAAAAAAAGAAGAAAAAACCCTCTCCCCCTTTTTTTCCGTTCTGCCCCCCCCCCCCCGATCATTCAACAGAAAAAAAAAAAAAAAAAAAAAAAAAGAGGAGCTCGTCGCTCCTCCCATCACCGCGCCTCAGGCGCGGCCTCCACTCCCCTCCGCCTGCTTCTCCTCCGCGACCCTCTTCTTCTCCTCCTCGCCGAATCCACCTCGAGCCCCCCCTAAAACCCACCGCAACTCTCCCCTGGCCCACGCAGGGACCCCCGACGCCACCCCGAGCCTGCGCCACCTCCAGGACACCGCCGATCCACCCCCAGCGAGCCCTCCGACCTCCGACGCTAGCGAACGCCCGAACCCCCCCTGTAAGTCCTTTTTTTATTTTTATTTATTTTATTTTTGATTTATATAAACTGAAAAAAAAAGATTAAATATTGTTTTTATTTTAAAGTTTAAAACTAATTTCGATTTTAAGTTTAAAAACTGTTTTTTTTTGTTTGTTTAAAAATTGATTTTAAAAGTAATTTAAAATTGATTTTAAAAGTAATTTAAAACTGATTTTAAAAGTAATTTAAAACTGATTTTAAGAGTAATTTAAAACTGATTTTAAAAAGAATTTAAAATAGAAAAGGTTTGAATTTTAAATGGAAAAAGATTAGAACTTTAAAAGGTGAAAAGATAGGATTTTTATTTGGTAAAAGGTATGATCTTTATATTTTTAAAGTGATAAAAATATGATTTTTATATTTTTAAAGTATTAAAAATATAATCTTTACTATATAGAAATATTAAAAATATGATTTTTATATTTTTAAAGTATTAAAAATATAATCTTTATAGGATAGAGAATATAAAAATATCATCTTTGTATATGTAGCGAAATAAAAATCTGATTTTTATTTTATATACGTTGAAGTAAAGTGATGATTTTTATAATGATGAAATCTATATTTTTGAAAAGGTGAAATCTTTATATAGAGAATAGCGTTATAAAAATAGAATTTTTATCTATATATTAGCGGTAAGGAAATATGATTTTTATATATTAAATAGCATAGTAAAAATTCGATTTTTAAATATATGAAGTGATTATAAAAATATGACTTTTAAATTGAAAGTGAATAAATAAAAATATGTTTTTTATTTTAAAGACAACGAAATATAAAAATGTGTGATTTTTATATATAGTGACTACGGGCAACGAAGATGGGATAACGAAAAAGATCTCTACAATAGGAGTGTCGTGGTATTGGATAGCTTTCGGTGAGAACTTCTCACTCTAAATTCTTTTTCTAGTTATATATATATACTAGGATGTAGACGGTGTTTAGTAGCACCCGACACCCGTCATCCACAGACCATGGATGGCTTGTTTGTTAAATTGTTTGGTTGTGTAGTTGATTAATCTAATTGGTTTGAATTGAATTGTTTGATGAATTGAAGTGATTTGATTGATGTGTGAATGGCGTGGGCCTTCACTAGACCGGGGATAAGGCTAGGCCTCGTCCCGTTTCTAGTATCGTGCCGTTATGCCGCCGAAATTTTCTAAAATATGTTAGAAAAATAAAAATATCACTTTATTTGATAAATGAAATGAATAGGAATTCATGTGTTAAAATAGAATATATTATCGTTAAAAATATAATTTTTAACGTGAAAGTGAATAAATAAATATTTATAAACAAATCGGCCGATTTGTTTGTATACACTGATTTGACTGATATCGATTGGGTCGATAAATTTTACACGTCGCCCAACTGCACAAATAAAATCTGTGTTTGATTGTTTGAAACCCCACACGGGTGTTGGGATGATATTTGGTGTACACTAATCCCAATTATTTAATTATTGTCGATCGATTGGTCGACAGACTGTGTAAGCGTCGATTATTTATATTTGATGCTTATGCAGTTGTGTGGTGCACTTTGGTTGATGGTTGATTATTTTTCAAAGCTATTATATACATGTGTTGTATGGAATCCATATAATTAACATTATATGGTGATTGATTGGGCCTCATTCCAATCGGGAAAATAATGAATATTATAAAAGAAAATTCATGTGTTGAATATAAAAATAGTCATGTGTTGACGATGTTCATGTGTTGAGTGAAATATTTTATATAATAAAATTTACATCTTTATCATATTTAAAATTAGAACTACTTCCCAGTAGAAGTCTAATTGAAAATCAAACGATAGATACCATAGTTTTATAAAATATTTTACATAACAAAAATAGTGATGTGTTGACAGTACTCATGTGTTGAGATTAGTCGTGGGTTGAAAAATATAGATTCATGTGTTGAATGGGATAAATATTCATTTGTTGAATAAAATATAAAGCCGTGTTGATTAGTTTTGCGCCATTTTGACGTGAACGATATTTATATCGATTTTATTCGTTGTATAACGAATATTGAAAAGTGATTTCGAAATTAAATATTTTGAAATTGAAATTTGAAATGAATTTAATTGAAAACGATTTCGAAATGAATTGAATTGAAAACGATTTCGAAATGAATTGAATTGAAAACGATTTCGAAATGAATTGAATTGAAAACGATTTCGAAATGAATTGAATTGAAAACGAATTCAAATTGAATTGAAAGTGAATTGAAATGAATTCAAATTGAATTAAAATTTGAATTGAATAGAAATGAATTTTAAAACGAATTTATAAAGAAGAATTCAATTTTGATTTGAATTAAAAAGAAAGTTGAAATTGCTTTTGAAACAATTTTAAAACGATTTATAAAATTCGTTTTAAATAGAAATCGACGAAATATATATTATATATATTATATATATAATATAATGGCCTGAATAGAACGCGCCGCGCCGCGGCAGTTCGTGAATTTCGACCATTTATTTCAAACGGACATTGCGGGAGATCCGACCGTCGGATTCTCCTAAAACCGGAACCGTTGGGTTCGTATCGAAAAGAGCTTTCCAATGAATATGAGAAATTTGAAATCTAACGGTTGGATTTGGAATTATGTCCAAATCAAATTCCAAAAAGGTCGCTGTAAGTGCAGTTCGATGGCCGTTGTTGGAAATCGACTGTAGAGGCCTTGATAAAATTATCAAAAATATCTATAATTTGTGTAAAATTATAATATGTGAATTGGAAAGAATTGGACTGGAAAATTCCACATTAGAAGGTAAAAATAGATTTTTGTCGAAATGAACTAGTTTTGAACTAGAATTAAAATCAATTTATTTTTGAAATAAATAAATTGAATTTGAAAGTGATTTTGAAAATAATCGATAATTTCCAATACGTGGATTGGACTGGAGCTGAATCGAAATTATCTTCGGGATATTTCGATGTTGGATTTCGTGACTATACAGATATTGTTATGGGAATTTGAAAGATATATTTTATATCGTTATTTCCAATACGATATTTGTTGGTTTCAGAATTTGGTATTGAATATAAGTCGATATATTTTCTATTCAGAGCCTTGTATTTAATATCAAATGTGATTTGGGTTTATCGTGGGTCGTGTTTTAGATGACATTGGTTCTTTAACCCAGTTAAAGGCAAGATGTTGATTTTTGAAAAGATTAAAACTAAGTGGAGTTTTAATGAATCTTTAATTAGATTGAAATGTGAATTGATAATTTAGATTATCAAATCTGAAAAGTGATTGAGAGTGGAGTATCACCAGTTTTGCTCCCAAGCGATAGTAAAATCTTTAATTAGATTTGAACGTGAAATGGTAATTAATTTTATCGATAACACCGTGGTGTTAGGAATGGAGTATCACCAGTTTTGCTCCATGGGATATATAGGTTGGGATTGGGAAATAAAATAAATAATTACTTCGGTGTGGTTCGTTAATCCCGACTAATTTGAAATGATATCCAAAGGAAGATTATAGAATAAATTTAGAAGAATTTATCTTGGATAAAATTAATGGGAACATTTCCCTAAGAATGTGATTTTGTGAATAAAAGAATATTCTGAATTGGAATGAGGCGTTCATTGTGTTTGTGTAACATTTGTTTATTATATACGTGGGTTATTCAGAAAGGCCGGGTTTATACCCATTCTGAATAACTGATTCGACGAGATGTCGAAGATGAAGATGGTGGTTGAAGACCGGAAGTCTTCACATCGTTTGGGTGATTACTGATGATCTTGATTGGGTTGTACACCCAAGATGAGGGAAACAGTTGGTGATCGTCCAGACGTACTTGGAGATCGATGGATATGCGAGGAAAGTGCCTCCGGTTTCGTTCAGACCCAGAACGAACTTGTAAATGGATTGTGTGTCTGACATTGGATTTTATTCTGTGTTGATTGATCTCTATTAAATATACATCTGTTTGGCGGCGGAGAATTTATTCTCTTGCTTAACGCCCTTCTCTGAGACGTACGAGCTCAGAGGTTGTATATCGATGGACATCAGTCTCATGGGGTGAATTGCCAATGTGGCACGCGTAAGTGGCAATTGATCAAGGCTTCTGTTGAAAAGCAAAGTCTTGTGGTTGATGATCAAAGCACGGCCTGTGTGGCATAGCTTTGTGTATAACGTGAATTCGCGAGCCTCACACCTCGGTATGAGTCAAAAACGGGATACGGACCCAAGGAGTGCACGACGTTTCTTTCTAGCTAGGGTGGTGTCAGTGACCTACCAGTCCTGACATTTATATACTTTTCACCTGTGTGGTTGTTGGATATGAGGCGCCTCGGATATAGGCCTGTAAGGACCGGGAAACGTGTGTTCAGGAATAATTAATCCTCAAAAGTAAGAGAGGACCGGCCTTGGAGGTTCCAAAGGATCAGAGTGGGGTCCTGAGGCATTGCTAGAGTGTCTCGAACGTGGAGAGGAGCTTGCCCCTTGCCTCGACTCATGACGGAAATCCAATTTCCAATACGTGTATTGCGGTTTTAATTGTAGAACTAGTATGGCGACATGATAGATGGTACCCATGCCGCCTATGATTGATATTTATGATGTGAAATTGTTTTGACACTATACACATATAGTAATATCAAAATAATGTGTTTTAAACGTATCAAGCATGCTTTGGCTGTTATAAGGGAAAACCCTATCCTCCGGCTTGCGTTGCATTGTGTGATGGGACCTGGGTCTTATAACAGCTTCATTTTTCTTTATTTAGCATTGCGCTGTTTGTTCTATGCACTGGTATTCTTGGGAGGAAACCCGTTCCGTGTTATACGGCGTGGTCCCTTGATTTACCTAACTTTAAACCAATATTAATAACTGTTTTAGTTCTCACACCAGTCACATGACTGACCTGGAGTTTATTGATTTAACCTAAACTCTGGGTGCCCCTATTTTCCACACGGGCAGCTAGTAGTTTTGGTTCTGCAGATTTATATTCACAGGGTCCTGATTAACAGCTGGAACGATGCTCGGAAAGCCCTGTATCCGTGTATCACTTTCAGTTGTATTTTGTATTATTTTCCGCTGCTATGTAATTTATTGAAATTTCTGATATTTGTCGAATGTAATTTATTCATTTATACTCTATATATTCTTGTATATGATGGAATTGTTTTAATAACAATGAAATGTTCTTCCGTCTGCGTCCTTTTGTGTGTTGTTCTCAACGCTATCCGTGCTTTCCTTCACGGGGGAAGTTCGGGTCGTGTCAGTTTGGTATCAGAGCTTTGGTTTACAGAGCTCGAGAACAAGACACATTAGAACCATACGAAAGAATTCATCAGATATTGGATTAGTAATATCCAATTAAAATGACTCGTTAGAGATAGGATCAGTAGTATCCTAGAACGAGTGTGAAGAGTATATTTTTCGAATGAAAACAATTTCGTTTTGAAATTTAAATCGTTTTATACGTATTTGAATATTTATTTATTTTGAATATGGACAATCGAGTATATATAGATTTCGCGTATACGCGTCATGAACGTATATTCGAAGTTTTAATATACTGGGTAGATATAGAATCACATTCTAGATATCCGGGGATGATTTTGATGATGGTGCATCATCATCAGTATTCATATTCGAGTTTTGAAGGTGTGATTTCTATATATTTCCATTAGACTGGTGTGAGAACCAAAACATATATAGCTAGAACACATTGTTGTGAATTGGCATCAAAAACATGATTTTTTTTGTATATGTATCAAAAATTATGAATTTGAAACGTTAATCCACTAATTGATTGATGTTTGTGTTGTTTGTTTATTTGTTTGCTAATTTTTAACCATTAAGGCTAATTGAACCGAATATTGAATTGCATTGAAAATTGGTCGCATTTGCTTGCATATACATATATATCATTGAACAGGTCATAGCAAGGAGGCTAGAGCCAGAGAATAAAATTTGTTTGCCCGACAAATAGGTACATGTTTACTACATAATTTACTGTTTTGTTTGGGTGATGATGATTTTGTGAGCCTATTGGCTAGCCGCTTGGCTTTTTCTTTTTCTTTTTGAGATCTGAAGGACCGGGGAAGCTATTTGAAATTCCCCGATGCTCCCATTGCAGGGGAGGTTATGGCGAAATTTTTCGAAAATTTAGGGTGTTAGCCAAATTTTTGAAATTTTGAAATTCTCAGAAACTGAAAAGTTGGAGAATGAAAGCCAAATCGAACGTAGAGTTGATTGATCAAACCACTTTCGACTTTGTTCCTTTTCGGGGACGAAAAGTTTTAAGTGGGTGAGATTGTAATAACCCGTAAAATGCGAGCCAGTTTGAAATTTTTATTTTGGCAATTTTAGCGAATTTTGAATATTTAAAATAGATTATTTTAAATAATATCGACGAGAAATTTGTTTTGAATAGAATTCGACGTATATATTTATATACGTCGTCGTTAGAATATAAATATTTATATATAATTATAAATAGAATTGAAAATGGCGCGGTAGTTCGATAATTCGATTTCAAACTTCAATTGAATGTACCGGGAGCAAAACAATCCGGATTTTAGTGAAACCAAAAACATTAGGATCTAATTGACGATATCTTTCCAACGAAGTTAACAAACTGAGATTTCACTTTATAAATGATAAGATATGTCCAGTTGAAAATTCTGAATAGTCGCTATGGAATTCAGGCCCTTAAAAATAGACATTTTGCAAATGACCTCGGATTTCGACGAAACCACTTTTTTTGGATCCGCAGTGTAAAGTTATTGCTAGGTTTCAAATTTCATAATTTTTCGAATCAATAGGTGAGCATGGCAAAGGAAAACGTGTTTTGACCATTTCAGTTGATTTTAATCGACTGGAAATTGGCCATTTTTCCAACGGTCTCAGAATTCGACGAAACTAGTTTTGTTAGGACCGTATCGTCAATACGAAGCTAGAAAATATTTTTCGAGAATTTTTAGAGTCAGTATGTGACCCCGGTAATTTGAAATGTATGTTTAGAATTCAATATAGTGATTTAAATGTAAATTTAACGGAAACTGATTGTAACAGCCGAATCAGCTGACGATACATATCCCATTGTGTTCGGAATGGGGGTTAAACGCTATGGACGACAGGTGGTGGGCCTCGTTTAGATGACGTATGTAAAAGTCAACTTTTAAAAAATAATAAAATAATAAATAAAATAAAATAAAAAAGAAGAAAAAACCCTCTCCCCCTTTTTTTCCGTTCTGCCCCCCCCCCCCCCCAATCATTCAATAGAAAATTATAAAAAAAAAAGAAAAAAAAAAGAGGAGCTCGTCGCTCCTCTCATCACCGCGCCTCAGGCGCGGCCTCCACTCCCCTCCGCCTGCTTCTCCTCCGCGACCCTCTTCTTCTCCTCCTCGCCGAATCCACCTCGAGCCCCCCCTAAAACCCACCGCAACTCTCCCCTGGCCCACGCAGGGACCCCCGACGCCACCCCGAGCCTGCGCCACCTCCAGGACACCGCCGATCCACCCCCAGCGAGCCCTCCGACCTCCGACGCTAGCGAACGCCCGAACCCCCCACCCCCCCTGTAAGTCCTTTTTTTCTTTTTATTTATTTTATTTTTGATTTATATAAACTGGAAAAAAAAAGAATAAATATTGTTTTTATTTTAAAGTTTAAAACTAATTTCGATTTTAAGTTTAAAAACTGTTTTTTTCTGTTTGTTTAAAAATTGATTTTAAAAGTAATTTAAAATTGATTTTAAAAGTAATTTAAAACTGATTTTAAAAGTAATTTAAAACTGATTTTAAGAGTAATTTAAAATTGATTTTAAAAAGAATTTAAAATAGAAAAGGTTTGAATTTTAAATGGAAAAAGATTAGAACTTTAAAAGGTGAAAAGATAGGATTTTTATTTGGTAAAAGGTATGATCTTTATATTTTTAAAGTGATAAAAATATGATTTTTGTATTTTTAAAGTATTAAAAATATAATCTTTACTATATAGAAATATTAAAAATATGATTTTTATATTTTTAAAGTATTAAAAATATAATCTTTATAGGATAGAGAATATAAAAATATCATCTTTGTATATGTAGCGAAATAAAAATCTGATTTTTATTTTATATACGTTGAAGTAAAGTGATGATTTTTATAATGATGAAATCTATATTTTTGAAAAGGCGAAATCTTTATATAGAGAATAGCGTTATAAAAATAGAATTTTTATCTATATATTAGCGGTAAGGAAATATGATTTTTATATATTAAATAGCATAGTAAAAATTCGATTTTTAAATATATGAAGTGATTATAAAAATATGACTTTTAAATTGAAAGTGAATAAATAAAAATATGATTTTTATTTTAAAGACAACGAAATATAAAAATGTGTGATTTTTATATATAGTGACTACGGGCAACGAAGATGGGATAACGAAAAAGATCTCTACAATAGGAGTGTCGTGGTATTGGATAGCTTTCGGTGAGAACTTCTCACTCTAAATTCTTTTTCTAGTTATATATATATACTAGGATGTAGACGGTGTTTAGTAGCACCCGACACCCGTCATCCACAGACCATGGATGGCTTGTTTGTTAAATTGTTTGGTTGTGCAGTTGATTAGTCTAATTGGTTTGAATTGAATTGTTTGATGAATTGAACTGATTTGATTGATGTGTGAATGGCGTGGGCCTTCACTATACCGGGGATAAGGCTAGGCCTCGTCCCGTTTCTAGTATCGTGCCGTTATGCCGCCGAAATTTTCTAAAATATGTTAGAAAAATAAAAATATCACTTTATTTGATAAATGAAATGAATAGGAATTCATGTGTTAAAATAGAATATATTATCGTTAAAAATATAATTTTTAACGTGAAAGTGAATAAATAAATATTTATAAACAAATCGGCCGATTTGTTTGTATACACTGATTTGACTGATATCGATTGGGTCGATAAATTTTACACGTCGCCCAACTGCACAAATAAAATCTGTGTTTGATTGTTTGAAACCCCACACGGGTGTTGGGATGATATTTGGTGTACACTAATCCCAATTATTTAATTATTGTCGATCGATTGGTCGACAGACTGTGTAAGCGTCGATTATTTATATTTGATGCTTATGCAGTTGTGTGGTGCACTTTGGTTGATGGTTGATTATTTTTCAAAGCTATTATATACATGTGTTGTATGGAATCCATATAATTAACGTTATATGGTGATTGATTGGGCCTCATTCCAATCGGGAAAATAATGAATATTATAAAAGAAAATTCATGTGTTGAATATAAAAATAGTCATGTGTTGACGATGTTCATGTGTTGAGTGAAATATTTTATATAATAAAATTTACATCTTTATCATATTTAAAATTAGAACTACTTCCCAGTAGAAGTCTAATTGAAAATCAAACGATAGATACCATAGTTTTATAAAATATTTTACATAACAAAAATAGTGATGTGTTGACAGTACTCATGTGTTGAGATTAGTCGTGGGTTGAAAAATATAGATTCATGTTTTGAATGGGATAAATATTCATTTGTTGAATAAAATATAAAGCCGTGTTGATTAGTTTGCGCCATTTTGACGTGAACGATATTTATATCGATTTTATTCGTTGTATAACGAATATTGAAAAGTGATTTCGAAATTAAATATTTTGAAATTGAAATTTGAAATGAATTGAATTGAAAACGATTTCGAAATGAATTGAATTGAAAACGATTTCGAAATGAATTGAATTGAAAACGATTTCGAAATGAATTGAATTGAAAACGATTTCGAAATGAATTGAATTGAAAACGAATTCAAATTGAATTGAAAGTGAATTGAAATGAATTCAAATTGAATTAAAATTTGAATTGAATAGAAATGAATTTTAAAACGAATTTTTAAAGAAGAATTCAATTTTGACTTGAATTGAAAAGAAAGTTGAAATTGCTTTTGAAACAATTTTAAAACGATTTATAAAATTCGTTTTAAATAGAAATCGACGAAATATATATTATATATATTATATATATAATATAATGGCCTGAATAGAACGCGCCGCGCCGCGGCAGTTCGTGAATTTCGACCATTTATTTCAAACGGACATTGCGGAAGATCCGACCGTCGGATTCTCCTAAAACCGGAACGTTGGGTTCGTATCGAAAAGAGCTTTCCAATGAATATGAGAAATTTGAAATCTAAGAGTTGGATTTGGAATTATGTCCAAATCAAATTCCAAAAAGGTCGCTGTAAGTGCAGTTCGATGGCCGTTGTTGGAAATCGACTGTACAGGCCTTGATAAAATTATCAAAAATATCTATAATTTGTGTAAAATTATAATATGTGAATTGGAAAGAATTGGGCTGGAAAATTCCACATTAGAAGGTAAAAATAGATTTTTGTCGAAATGAACTAGTTTTGAACTAGAATTAAAATCAATTTATTTTTGAAATAAATAAATTGAATTTGAAAGTGATTTTGAAAATAATCGATAATTTCCAATACGTGGATTGGACTGGAGCTGAATCGAAATTATCTTCGGGATATTTCGATGTTGGATTTCGTGACTATACAGATATTGTTATGGGAATTTGAAAGATATATTTTATATCGTTATTTCCAATACGATATTTGTTGGTTTCAGAATTTGGTATTGAATATAAGTCGATATATTTTCTATTCAGAGCCTTGTATTTAATATCAAATGTGATTTGGGTTTATCGTGGGTCGTGTTTTAGATGACATTGGTTCTTTAACCCAGTTAAAGGCAAGATGTTGATTTTTGAAAAGATTAAAACTAAGTGGAGTTTTAATGAATCTTTAATTAGATTGAAATGTGAATTGATAATTTAGATTATCAAATCTGAAAAGTGATCGAGAGTGGAGTATCACCAGTTTTGCTCCCAAGCGATAGTAAAATCTTTAATTAGATTTGAACGTGAAATGGTAATTAATTTTACCGATAACACCGTGGTGTTAGGAATGGAGTATCACCAGTTTTGCTCCATGGGATATATAGGTTGGGATTGGGAAATAAAATAAATAATTACTTCGGTGTGGTTCGTTAATCCCGACTAATTTGAAATGATATCCAAAGGAAGATTATAGAATAAATTTAGAAGAATTTATCTTGGATAAAATTAATGGGAACATTTCCCTAAGAATGTGATTTTGTGAATAAAAGAATATTCTGAATTGGAATGAGGCGTTCATTGTGTTTGTGTAACATTTGTTTATTATATACGTGGGTTATTCAGAAAGGCCGGGTTTATACCCATTCTGAATAACCGATTCGACGAGATGTCGAAGATGAAGACGGTGGTTGAAGACCGGAAGTCTTCACATCGTTTGGGTGATTACTGATGATCTTGATTGGGTTGTACACCCAAGATGAGGGAAACAGTTGGTGATTGTCCAGACGTACTTGGAGATCGATGGATATGCGAGGAAAGTGCCTCCGGTTTCGTTCAGACCCAGAACGAACTTGTAAATGGATTGTGTGTCTGACATTGGATTTTATTCTGTGTTGATTGATCTCTATTAAATATACATCTGTTTGGCGGCGGAGAATTTATTCTCTTGCTTAACGCCCTTCTCTGAGACGTACGAGCTCAGAGGTTGTATATCGATGGACATCAGTCACATGGGGTGAATTGCCAATGTGGCACGCGTAAGTGGCAATTGATCAAGGCTTCTGTTGAAAAGCAAAGTCTTGTGGTTGATAATCAAAGCACGGCCTGTGTGGAATAGCTTTGTGTATAACGTGAATTCGCGAGCCTCACACCTCGGTATGAGTCAAAAACGGGATACGGACCCAAGGAGTGCACGACGTTTCTTTCTAGCTAGGGTGGTGTCAGTGACCTACCAGCCCTGACATTTATATACTTTTCACCTGTGTGGTTGTTGGATATGAGGCGCCTCGGATATAGGTCTGTAAGGACCGGGAAACGTGTGTTCAGGAATAAATAATCCTCAAAAGTAAGAGAGGACCGGCCTTGGAGGTTCCAAAGGATCAGAGTGGGGTCCTGAGGCATTGCTAGAGTGTCTCGAACGCGGAGAGGAGCTTGCCCCTTGCCTCGACTCATGACGGAAATCCAATTTCCAATACGTGTATTGCGGTTTTAATTGTAGAACTAGTATGGCGACATGATAGATGGTACCCATGCCGCCTATGATTGATATTTATGATGTGAAATTGTTTTGACACTATACACATATAGTAATATCAAAATAATGTGTTTTAAACGTATCAAGCATGCTTTGGCTGTTATAAGGGAAAACCCTATCCTCCGGCTTGCGTTGCATTGTGTGATGGGACCTGGGTCTTATAACAGCTTCATTTTTCTTTATTTAGCATTGCGCTGTTTGTTCTATGCACTGGTATTCTTGGGAGGAAACCCGTTCCGTGTTATACGGCGTGGTCCCTTGATTTACCTAACTTTAAACCAATATTAATAACTGTTTTAGTTCTCACACCAGTCACATGACTGACCTGGAGTTTATTGTTTTAACCTAAACTCTGGGTGCCCCTATTTTCCACACGGGCAGCTAGTAGTTTTGGTTCTGCAGATTTATATTCACAGGGTCCTAATTAACAGCTGGAACGATGCTCGGAAAGCCCTGTATCCGTGTATCACTTTCAGTTGTATTTTGTATTATTTTCCGCTGCTATGTAATTTATTGAAATCTCTGATATTTGTCGAATGTAATTTATTCATTTATACTCTATATATTCTTGTATCTGATGGAATTGTTGTAATAACAATGAAATGTTCTTCCGTCTACGTCCTTTTGTGTGTTGTTCTCAACGCTATCCGTGCTTTCCTTCACGGGGGAAGTTCGGGTCGTGTCATCTACACTACCTAACTGTGTCCAAACTAGTAATCTATGATCATATGATAACGTGATCCCAATCCCCATATTTGAGGTTGCCTTCAGGTGTGCTTCTATTATGGGGATTCCATTTATTACCTAGATCTAATCTAGGGCTTACTATCGAGTGCTTACTAGATTCAACCAGGGTTTACGCTACCCAGCGCCACTGGGGTTTATGCTACCTATTGAACGCTTCTCGGATTCAGAGTTTACGCGACCTAGGTTCAACTAGGGATTATGCTACCTACTTTGTATTAATTTTCCATGTGTTTGTGTCAGTCGGCCATCTCTTGCGTGTAGATACTCTGTGCTGGCCCCACCATAAGGTGTATCAAGGCTTATGATAGCGACCCGGCACGATTCAAGATGCACAGTGTATAACTACTGGTACCCAGTGCCTGTATTTTCCACTCGGGAGTACGTGCACGCCCGTAAACCGTCGGAACCTACACTGACGTACCCCCTGCCGCTATTTTTTTGACCGCTTATAATCAGCCCAGTAATCGTGCCCGACCCTGCCTAGTTTCAGGGTACCATGATACATCTATGTGGGTTACTGCTGAAATAGGTCCCCGTTACTAGGGTTTCCAGCTGGTTAAGTTTGTGGGCCTATATATAAAAATATTACCCACCTATACGAGATGTACTTAACCCTCCCACCGATTCTAGCATGTTTTCTTAACGGTTAAGTTTTTATGGGCCTATATTTACTAATATTACCCACCAACTCGACGTGCACTTAACCTTCTCATGGATTCAAGCATGTTTATTTAATGGTTAAGTTTTGTGGGCTTATATTTACTAGTATTACCCACCTACCTGACGTGCACTTAACCTCCTACTCGTCCAGTCGTGTTGGTAAAGTGGTTCTTATTAACTTAACATTTCTTGGTTATCATGTTGGATTGGTTAAATGTGATTTATTAATTTAACCCTATTCATTCATCAGGTTATATTGGTTAAGTATTTCCTATTTAACTTAACCCCATTCGCTCATCAAGTTATATTGGTCAAGTGTCATTAATCAATTCAAGTTGACTTAACCCATCCACTCGTCATGTCATGTTGGTTAAGTGTTTCCTTCTAGTGTTGACTTGACCCTACCTCAAATCATGTTATATTAGTTAAGTGTTGTTCTCGTGTTAACTTAACCCTTCCCATACATCATGTTATATAATTGGTTAAGTGTTTTCCTCTTGTATTACTTAACCCCACCACATGTCATTATATATATTTTGGTTAAGTGTTACCTTAGTTAACTTAACCCTATCATCTTCTTAATTAACATGTTACAACGGTTAAGTATTCTAAATTTACTTAACCTCACCCACTTGTCCAATTAACATGATGTAACAGTTAAGTGTTCTAATTTTACTTAACCTCACCCATTTGCCTAGTTAACATGTTATTACGGTTAAGTGTTTCCCTAATTACTTAACCTCACCATTTCTAGCTTGATTTATTCATGAGCCTTAATTAATTAATTAATTAAAGCACCAACCACTTACACTAGACAGATATTGTTGTGGTTACTGGATGTGCCGGTCGGTTACGGGCAGGTTTACACCACAACTCAGTCAAACCTTGGGTCTTTCTGAGCTTGATGCACTAACCACCCACATTAGAAAGGTATTGTTGTGGTCACTGGATGTGACGGTCGGTTTCGGGCAGTTTTACACCACAACTCAGTCTAACCTCGGGTTAGGCATATTCGTCTTTTACTAAATTTACATATTTACTATTTATGTAAATTTTTCGTAAATCAATTTAGCCTAGATCATATTTATTTGTCATGCAAATTAGCATATTTATATTCTATGCCCAAAACTTGATTTACCTATCAATTCAGCCCCAACTTGCAGTTTATACTAATTTTAGATTTAATATTCCCCTTTTACAATTCATGCCCAATCTAGATTAATATTCCAATTTACGGTTCATGTCAAAACTAGATTTAATATTTTAGTTTACCGTTTATGTCCAAAACTTGGTTTACACGCCAATTACACACTTTGCAGCCAATTGAATTTATCAATTTATGCCCAAGTCTAATATGCATGTAAATCATTCACTCTATAGCCAATTTAGATTATGCCAACATATTTATTATGCCAAACTAACTTAGTTAAGCTACGCCAAATCCCCGCATCATAATCGTACATATAACATGATTTCACAAGTTTTTTATGTACTCATGAAATGGCACTAATCAAAAGGAATAGGGAATAAGCACAAGAATTGATATAAAAGATTAGGCATGCAAAAATAATGGCTCCAACAGGTTCGATGTACATAATAGTGAATAGGAATAAACTAGCCAAGTGACACACTAAATATGAGATCCACATAATGAAGGGAATAGGCATAGGTGATTTGGTCCAACATAATGCCAATTCAAGGTACCACATGATCGTTAATTGTAACAATGGAAATAGTCATAAGCAACTAACTACAATAGTCATAGGCAATTAACCACAATAGTCAAGGGCGACTAATCACAATAATTTCTTAATCAATGTTATAGGCAATAGTCTCATAGTTATGATTCATAGTCGTAGGCAATAATTTCATAGGCGACAGTTCATGGCCATAGTCTTAGACAAAGGTCTCATAGTCATAGGCAATAGATTCATAGGCAATAGTTTCATAGTCATAGTTATAGTCATAGGCAATAGCTTTATAGGCAATAGTTTCATAGTCATAGTCTTAGGCAAAAGTCTCATAGTCATAGTCGTAAATCAGATCCAAAGGCATTGATAAATTTCAATTTGACATAAGTATGGATTAAAGATAATTAACTTGCAAATTGGTATAGTTCTATATTTTGATTCATTACATTCACAATTCCAATTACACATTCAAATCTAAGGAATAACCGAACTTACAGTGATCGGTTTAGAAAAGGCGATTTGCTATGATTCGAGTGACGTTGCTTGAAGCGGAATGCCTGTGGTCCAACTTGAAGCTTTATCTTGATTTGAGTCTCCAATTTGAAGAAGAACTATAACCTGTTTTAATGGAGAATAAGATTTATTTTGATTAGTATTGAGGCAGAGTATAGGCGTAATGAAGTTGTGTGGAGAAATTGAAGTTTGAGGGCATTTATATAGTGTAGAACTCATGAATTTGGTCCAGAAATCAGCCCGGATACATAAAAATGAATTCTGCCTCGGATCCGAAAAAACGGGGCAGATCGACCCCTAGGTCGACCCCCAGGTCGACCTATAGGGGGGAGGTCGACCTGGGTCCTGGGTGGGAAATTTCCCGCCCAGCCCGCTTCTGGGTTCTGTTTTGAATTTTGAATTCAGTTTCGAGCTGTTTTTAAATTTGAGCTGAAACTTCCGAAGGCCATAACTTCTTCATACGAAGTCCGATTCACGCGAACTCAAACTCTATCTCAAGCAGAATTCCAAGACGAACGCAATGACATAACCCGTTTCCCTCAATTCTTCTCTTAAAAATTAAGTATACTTTGATTTGTTACATTAACGTTTACAGAAAATACGGGGTGTTACACTAGGGTCGACACACACACGTGAGGGTCGACCCCACCCTAGATCTGGCTAGATACGTTAATGAATTTGAACTATTTTCTTAACCATGTTTGTTGCTGACTTAGCGCGGCGTGTACGATAAGATCCTGAACATCTATAAATAGGCTAGCAGATTCTAGCCTAAATCTCATATTTTCTGAGGAGCTGTCTATGCTCTTCCAATCTTCTTCCTCCTGAAATCACTTCAGAAAAATAGAATAATTAGTTTAGGAAAATTATAATTCAAGATCTAAAGGAAAAGTATGTATATTAATAAAGAAGGTGTTCTGATTTCTATTCGAAGTAAGATAAATTCTTGGATTTGGTCAATTTAATTTTCTCCTCTTTCTTCCCTTTTTCTTTTAGTTGAGAACTATGGATCCATGGTTGTTTAGGTTCTAAATTCAGTTACGAGAACAATGGAATGCTAGATCTGGACCAGATTCAGGATCTGGAAATCAATTAAGTGAGTGGATTTAAAATATACCTTTTTGATAATGGTATATTTATCATTTAACATTCCCCGTTGATATGCAATGTAAATCTGCTAGAATGATTAATCTGCTAGAACGGTTAATATGTTAATATGTTGAAGTGATTAATAGGTTGAAATGTTAATATAAAGAAAGGTACAAACTTGGGAAAATATGTAGAAACCGTCACTGTTGTATATATATACAAGTTCTAATTACATGTTAATCTATGTCATATTATGTACTTTAACCCTTAATTGTAAAAATTGGGCTAATTACATGTTAATTTGGAAGATTGGAATAATTACATGTCAATTTGTTAGATTGGAATAATTACCTGTTAATTTGTTAGAATGGAATAATTACATGATTAAATGATTACATGCTAAAATACAATTAGTTACATGTTAGAAACAATACGCGACAATGATAATCAGAAAATGGACTTAATATGATATTAAGTATGACATGTAATTATAGAGTACTGTAAAAATTTGGAAAAATGAATATGCCTAAATTTACACTAAATTGAAAATGATAACCGTACTTAGATATGAGGTTAAATTCAATTTGTGGTAGAAGTCTGCCCGGAACCACCCGGCAAATCCAGCATCCACAAGTTGTTAATTTAACGTAAGGGGTCTAGTGCATAAATTTTCATGTAATGGTGCTAAGGCACGAGGTTAAGTCAACTTGTTGTAGAAGTCTGCCCGGAATCGCCTGGCAAATCCAGCATCCACAAGTGGTAGGCGTAAGTGAGAGGTTTAGTGCATAAACATATATATAAATATATGTAAATAATAGGATAGATATAATGGCATTAATTGTAATTTATGGAATTGAATGAAAGTTACAATAGTAAAAAGGATTGGAATGAACGGAGAATGATAATAACCTATTATAATTAATTACATTAATGAGAATGTTATATAATACGTAGGCTTGTCCTAGGGACAAGTGAAAATTATAACGTAAGTTATGATAAATGGAAAGTAAACTTATTAGTAAACCTTAGTTAGGAGAACTTAGTCTACAAGTAAACAACGACAAGTTGTAGTGACAGTGTAAGATGGAATTATGATTAAATGAGAAAGAACAAGGTGAATATGTGGGATAAAGAAAGTTATATTTAATCATAAATAAAAAGGTGACATGTTGAACAGAAAACATGTGAATTGAGATAACTTATGTAATAAGATAAGTTGTACTTAATTGTTAATCAAGAAATCTGTAAATTGGGCAACTTGAAACCTATTGTTTAAGTAGAAAAAGGGGAAAAACTTATGAAATGCCATAAGTTGTACTTAATTATAAATTATATGATTTACAAATCTGAGAATCTGAATCCAGCTAACAAGAAAACATGTTATCTGTAAACTTGAGAATCTGAAATCTATTGATAAGAATAAGATGTTATGGGCTTATTAATAAACTTAAATAGATTAAGTTATAATTGAAATTAATAAGCAAGAGGAACTTGGTAACTTGAATTAGAAGTCAATATGACTAGGAATACCCAAGTTGAATGGAAATCTGAAAGGGAAGAGAAAGCGCGTGATTAAATGATTAGATATAAGGTCTAATAACACGTTAACTTGAGGCGCTTGGACCAGTCCGTACGTTTAAGGGTGAATAACCCAACGGGGTAGACCATCGTGATGTCATGACACACAACGGGAATGCACGTCCATCTGATTATTCTGCTTGTTTTGCTGATATTCTGCTGGCTTCGAAGGACTAGAAGGGGAAGCACGCGGCTTCCTAGGACGTGGAGGATACTCCTGGTAGTCCTCTGTGCTATGACAGCGTTCTACTATGCTCACAAAGGTTGTATGTGCGTTTCTACTAGTGAGTATGCCTTAATTGCCACGATAGTCCGCAATCAGAAGACTACAGGGTGGATTAGGTGATTCGACACTCCTGTTGCCTTAATTAGGCTGGGTTACGAACACTCTTGAGTACTGACAGTTTTAACCATCTTATTGATACAAGTCGTCGGGTACCTACCATCGACATTCAGCTTGATACGTAATGCTTGATGTGGAAATACGGAGAGCTAAACCAACAGACCATAGACCTTTTGATATCAAGGCTATGGATGAGGGACAGGCCAATTAGGATTTGTTGTTTGTTGTTTGCTCTTGGGCCAAGTCATTAGTTCTCAACCTTGTTCATCTTTCACTAGTTGAGGGAGGGGTCAAGTGGGACCATAGCCACTGAAAATGCAGACCTTAGCATATGTGTATATAGATATATGAAAACTCTCGACCGAGTTCTGTGTTTCTAGTATAACCCTGCCACGGGACTCGGTGCACAGTAAAGGATACGGGCAGTTAAGGTATCGAGTATGATTGATGATACATACGTGGGAAAGTCTAGATACATGCATGTTTGCTCTGGGTGGTGTATCGTAGACATTAGGGCATTACTCTGTGATAGAATCTGATTCGATCGAAGGTGGCAGTCTGTACGCTTACGTAGCATGGCAATGGCAGATATGTATGGAACATAGCGTTGTTATATAGAGATCTATACGTCATTTCAGTGTAGGATGAGGGACTGCGTATATTTCTGAGGCGTAACGGTAGAGACCGTGTGAGTGGGGTACCATGTGGTGTACCTTAATATTGGAGGTAGCTAAATATATATTGTATTAGGTTAATCCACTGGGAAGTAGATGGGTAATGTGTGTGTAAGATTTGAGTGTTGTTAACCCAAGTAACCTAATAAATAAGAAAATGTAACTGAATGATATATGTAGGGATACCCAGAATGTGCAGTTCAAATCCAGTCGCCAGAACTTGTGTTCTGACCCCCTCCTCGTAACATACTCGCAGGTTAGACTTTATGGCAGAGTTATGATAGCTTTGGATACTAGTTAGGCAGTATTATTACTATGGTAAGGCTATATTTTGGTTATATTATATTTTAACCATTCCGCTATGAGATATTTTCTGAGCTCTGATATATTTTATATCTCTGTCTTTTATACAGGATACTTGAGCAACCAACACGAGTTTCGATGGATTAGAATTTTGAAAAAAAAACCGGTCTATCGGAATTCGGGTTGTTACATCAGTGATTGCAATGTTTGCTTCATGGTTGATGGATGATGTTTACCGATATTACTATAGTTATTATTGAACTATGAATATAAGCGTTGTTGATTGAAATACTTATATTATAACTATTGGTTGATGGAAAGTAGTTAATATGAATGTGTTTATATGGTTGACATTGAAATTTACACCATGAACATGAGATTTGGAAATTGATTAAGTTTCATTCTATTGGAATTTTAAATGAATTTTATACTCATTTAAGTTAGATTTGACAAGAAAATAGAAACTGGACTTTTTAAATCCAAAATGATTTGAAAATGAAGCTGATATAATTCCAAAAAACTTTTAAAATGATTGAATTGGATTTCAAAAAGATTTCAATTAAAAACGACTTATTTTAATTCAAATTAGAATTTATATAGAATATTCAAAATTTGAATTCGAGTTAGCAATATGAACGATGTTTTTAACTCGAACGGATTTTTCCATTATCTTATTTAATTTTATAATGGTTGTAGAGAAAATTTGGATTTTAAAATATTATATTTTGAAAAATATTATTATTTTAATATTATAATAATATAGAATATTCAATTTTGATTCATAATTGTTTTGGAAGTTGAAATCGTTTTTAAATGAGTTTATAAATGTTTTATAAAATACATTTAAACCGAATCGACGAAGTTTAGTATAAATAATAAAATTGTTTGAATAGGACGAGTCATGAAGCGACCGTTCGCGAAATTCGACCATGAACTTCAAATTGACGTACCAGGAGATCCGACCGTCATATTTTCCCAAAATAAAAAACATTTGGTTCAGATTGAAACTAATATTCCAATGAAATGGGAAGTTTTAAAATCCAGTGGTTAGATTTGGGGAAAAGTTCAAATCAAATTTGAATAAAAACAATGTTATTGCTGTTAATGACATGAAATTAGTTTTTAATGAATTTAGCTATTTTCAAATTATTAAAAATAGGGAAATTTTTTGATAAATCAGAATAAACAATTTATAAGTGATTTGGACTAATTATATTTAGTATTGGACAATATAAAGCTATTTTGTGAAAATTAATTATTCTGACAAAAGTGATTGAAACGGTTTGAAGTTAATATGTGCTTAACCAAGTTAAGGTTTTCCAATATATGACTATTGGATTTGAATGGAAATAATCTTCATAATTATACGGATACCATTTTGAGGAATTTGAAAGATAGAGATATTGTTATTCCCCATACAGTATCTATTGGTTTCAGAATTTGATATTGAATATAAGTCGATATGATTACTATTTAAAGCCTTATATTTGATATTAAATTGTTTTGGGCTTTTCATGAATGGTGTCTTCAATAAAATTGTTCTTAAACCCTGTTGAAAATGAGGTTTATGGAATAAATCTTTTAAATAAGATTGTTGAAGTTTTCCAAAGTGAAGTTCTCCAACTAATAAATTTAATTGGAATTTAAGAGAGTTTGATTTTGGGTTTACTATGAACGATGTTTTAAATAACATATGTTCTTTAACCCAGTTAAAGGAAAGATGATTTCTCAAGTTTGAGTTATAATAAATCTTTCAACAAAGATTTGGTTGAATGAGATGGATATTAAAACCATGATAAAGTTTTAATAAATCTTTTAATAAAGATTTGATTGAATGAACTGGAGATTAAAACAATGTTGAAATTTTAATAAATATTTCAAAAAAGATTTGAAATGGTAGAAGGCAATTAAACTTACCAAATATGAGGATTGTTAGATATGGAGTACCACAAGTTTTACTCCATGGGATAAATAGGATAGGAATGGGATAACGATACGAGAATTACTTTTTTGTAAGGCTCGATAATCCCGATAAGGCTTATAAACAATAATTTGAGTTAAGTTTGTGAGAAGATATTAAACAAATATTTGGTAAGATTTATGGGATTAACTCCCAATGTAAAGAATATTTGAATAAAAAAATATTCTAATTTGGAATGAGATTTATGATATGTTTATATATCACTTGATTTTAATGACGCGATAGTTATTCGGAAAGATCGGGTTTCAACCCATTCTGAATAACTAATAAGATGACAGTCAAAGATGTTGAAGATGATGGTTAAAGACTGGAGATCTTCACATCATTTGGATTATTGCCGATGCCTTGGGTAGCTCCCATTATAAGGTTAAAGTGGCAGTCATCCAGACGTACATGGAGATTAACCGGATATGCAAGGGCCTCTCTCCCTTAGGGGACGATTAATAAGGTGCATTCGGTTTCGTTTAGACCCAAAACGAACTTGTAAATGGATGTGTGTCTGACATTGTATTTCATAACATAACCGATTAGTTGCTATTGATGATATATCAGTAGGTGGTGGAGAATTTATTCTCCTAGCTTAACACCCTTCTTTGAGGCATACATACTCAAAGGTTATATTATTAATAGAAACTGATCATATGTGTGAATTAACAATGCGGCATGCTAAGTTGCTGATTGATCAAAGCTTTTTTTGAAAAGCGGTGCTTTGTGAATGATAATCAAAGCATGACTGACATAGTGCAGCTTTGTGTTGAAACGTGACTTCGAAAAGCCTCACAACCCAAAAATAGCCGAAAACAAGATGAAAACAATAGAGAAAGGGGAATTATTTCCTTCTAGGTAAAAGTGATGCCATGGTATGGAGCTCAAGCAATTTACTTATATGAACGATGGATTGAGGCGCCTTGGATGATGGTCAAACTACCGACCAGTATGAAGGTCTAATCAGACTAGGGAATGTTATGTTCATGAGTTAACCTAATCCATCGGGAATTGGTGGGCCCGCTCTACTACTCTAGGTGCACATGCATGTGAGTCCTGGACATCTTGCAATAGATGCAATCTGAATCGGTTAAGGAAGATCCTTTTCCTTTGTCATTGATTAAAATCCAACTTCCAATACGAGCCTTGTGTTTTCAGTTGTAAACCTATATGACGACATAATATGATGGGGTATTATGCCATCTAAGATTGATACATTTATTTTCAAAATTGATTTTTACGCCATGCACTAGTAATAATGAAAGAGAAATTTCGCATATCAAGCCTATTTGGTTATTATAAAGTAAAACTTTATCGCTCGGTTTGCACTTGCATTGCTTGATAGAACTTGAGTCTTATAATAGCTTCATTTTTCAAAAATCATTGCGAGTTTTTATAGCCGGTATTTATATGGAGAAAAGCAGTTCCATGTTCTACGGCGTGGTCGAGTGATTCACCCAACTTTAAAATAAAGTTTAATAACTGTTTTGGTTCACATACCAGTCGCATGACTGACCTGGATTTTATGGTTTTCCACCAAAACTCTGGGTGCCCTTATTTTCCATATGGGCATCCAGTAGTTTTGGTTTTGCAGATATTTTATTTAGCAGGTTCTTGGATTGTGGTTGGAGCTATACTTTGGACTTGTTGATAGTCCACATTTGGTATATTTATGTTTCCGTTGTATTGTAATTTATTGTTTTATGATATTTTCCGTTGTTTATCAACTATATGTACACTGATGTAAAATTGTTGTGATAAAAATGAATATTCTTTTGTTCTTTGTTCTGATGTGTTGTATCTCATAACGGCTCGATGATTTCTGCCGTTTAGATCGGACCTATGTGGCTTATGGTCAATTTGAAAGGCGGGAATTTTTAGGTTGCTGCAAATAAGTTATACAATCTAATATGGAATTTTTTTTTGTGTCCGTCCCAGCGGTTTATATTGGGAAATTTGGTAGAGTATAAGGACATCCAGAATCAATGGATGGTTTAAGATTTGGTTGCCTAATTTAGTTTAGTTTAGGAATTAGTACGACTATGAACGTATCTAACGATTAGCAATATATAAGTATATGGCTATAGCGTAACTTATGTAATTTACGATTTTCAAAAAAATTGGATTCATGATTATCATTTGCAAATTTAATGGGTAATGAATTTGTAATTAATAAGGAAATTTATGGGGACTGATTTCAAGAGAGTTTAATTTGAGGAAATGGATATATCTCTAAACTTTAGTGAACTTGAAAAACAAATTAATTTGGAGAAACTAATAAATTTTTGATCAACATAGAAATATGTTATTTTAAGCACTTATATTTTATCTTTTTGTATAAAAATAAATATTATGTTGGGTATTATTTTTTTGTTTTTACAGATGAGTTGTTCAAGGCTTACTCAGCTTTGAAAGTGAAGAATATACGCTATATACATGAAGAATTGCATAGGAAGCTGTCATTAGAGATTAATTGTATTCACATTGGGCTAGCATATTTACTTTTGAAAGAGACTGGAAGAAAAGATCTTTGAAAATCTTCGAATGGACACATGTCGAAGAGGGATAAATTGAGGATCATACCACAATCTTTGATGGGGAAGCCGATTTAGATGATTAGGGTTCGCAACTCAGCTATAAACAAACATGTATACCCATTGTAAACAAAGTCTCTTTCTTCTGTAATTCTTCTTCCATTAATCCAGTTTAATTTCCTTTTCTCTTTTCTACAATTTTATTTTCTCAGAAATTAGTGTTGTTTACACAATTAAATTTGGTAGAGCACTAGTTGTCTTTTTCAGTTATTTTTCATTAGTGATTGACCGTCTAATTAGATCCAACGATAATCCTAATCTTATTCTCTATTTGTTTTTTTATTTCTGCAATGTTAAATTTTGCATTTTATTTGCTTTCCTAGGTCATATTGGATTAGATATAGATTTGATTAGATTCAAATCTGTATTCAGTTCAATAATAGTTTTATTTCTTTTCTGTTTCAATTGATAATTGTGATTTGATCGTCGATTCAATTAGATTTGTTTTGAATCAAATTGTAGTTTCATTTTTATTGTTTTTCAAACCAACTCCAAGTTTTGTCTAGCTCGCTCAAGAAATTATATGAATAATTTGATTTAATTTTCTTCCCGGTGTTCGACCTGCATACCACATACCTGTGCGCATGCATTAATTTGTTTTAAAATTCGAGCTTTTCTATTCCTTAGAAAGCGAACGATCAAGTTTTTGGCGCATTGCTGGGGAGGTAAACACTGAATTTTATTATTTATTTAATTTCTAATACGTGTTAGTTTTTATTTAATTTTATTTTTTCCCATTTATTTTCTTGTATGTATGGAAGAAAATTCTTGATTGGTTTGATTTGGTATTAAATTATTGTTACTGAAATCTCTAAAACAAGAAAAAAAACATGCCACTTTTCTTCCAAGTTCTTTTCCTTTTACATTTTTTATTTCTTTCTATTTTTCTATATTCTTTCCCATTTTATTTTCATTCCTCTTTTCAACAATTCCAAAAAAAATCCTTTTCTTCTTTTATTTCCTATATTCTTTTCTCTGCTGTGAATACTTCTCCGTCTTCTCCAAACCATCATATTTCTTTTCCTGACCAGCACGCCATCTTACTTCCATCTCCATGCAAGATCAACAAGTCATGCAACCCTTACCCACGCAAAACCTGGAAGCTAACATTCACACCACCTACAACATATCGAATTAGCAACCACCTACATTGTGACACCCCATGTCCGTTAATGTCACTCACTAAGGGAATGCATTAAGTTCCGTGAAGCGTTACAAGTAAACATTCACAGAATAATTACAAGAAAGATATAAATAAGATAGCAGCAGAAATTCAAATTTTTATTTCAAACATAAATCAAACAGCGAGGTCCAAAATACCATAAGTCACAAAACACTATAACAAAATAATTTCTGTCTTGTACCATCAGAGTACATAAATATAAAAAGCATAACATAATTCCCCAAGAAAAATAGCTAAGCCATAGTAGAGATAAGAACTTGAGCCATACTTCGAAAGCAGCTTCTAGTAAGATGATAACTGAGTCTTGACTAAGCCTGAGAATTCCCTCCCTGCGAACCTTGGAGGGGGGGACGGAAGAAAGAAGAGGAAACAAAAAGGGTCAGACATAAAGTCTAGAGAGTATGGTTACTTCTTACAAGTAAGTAAATAAAAGTAGCATGACAGGTATATAAAGTGGATGAGAGATTAATTCAAAAAAAGGCAGGTATGACAAGGTAGACATGATAAGTTGTATACGCTTCCCTAATGATTACTCTGCACTTATACCGGTATATCCAGAATGAGGTGATCCCTTCCAATATAAGGTGGTAGATTTAGGCATACGTCCAAATGTACCCTAACCACTACCCTAATCTATCGGCTCCCTAATCTATGTAGATACTCTGTGCTGGCCCCACTGTAGGATGTATCATGTTCTAAAATGGCAACCCCTCACTGATATGCACAGCCCCATATCTACAGGTGTCACAGTCGTCTTATCCCCCTCTGCCCGAGCTCATGCATGCACATGGCCCAATCGGTTTGCGCCGCCCACACCGTCCTCCACGTTTGGATCACTTACAATCAGTTCAGTAAGCGTGCCCCTTCTCCGACCTAGTACGGAGTACATATTTTGATACCTACTCCGGGCTACTGGATGAAACGGATCCCACATAATATGATACAAGCTCTCCCCCTTGTCTTGTATCCCCCACTAGGTTTTCTTTGGCTATGTATACCACTAGGTGTCTTTAATTACATAATCCTATCATTTCTACAAGTTATGCTTACCCTAAAAGGTGTCTTTAATTACATAACTTTAATATTTACACTGGTTATGTATACCACTAGTTGTCTTTAATGACATAACCTTATCGGGTTAAGTTTTTGTGGGCCTATATGTGTAAATATTACCCACCCCCTCCAGATTTGCTTAACCCACCCAATGTCCAACCAATTTTTACCTAACCCTAACCTTAATTCATAATCACACAATCCCTTATGGATTAGATTAGGTTAAGTAGACCAATTTATTACCATGTACATTTATGGTTTATAATGGGCTAGACCTCCCACATTAGGCCTGCAACATGTGGATGCTGGATATGCCGGTCGGGTCTGGGCAGACTTCTTCCACAAGTTGGGCCTAACCTTGTGTCTTAGCCCAATTCGTATTTGAGCACTTAGACCTCTCACATTAGGTTCAGCATTAGCGGTTGTTGGATATGTCGGTCGGGTCCGGGCAGACTTCCACTACTAATGCAACCTAACCTCGTGTCATAAGTGCAATTTACAATTTCTAATTATAACCCTAGGCATTCCTTATTAATCAATTATTTATACCTATGCGTTTATAGGTGTTAATGCCCATTTACCAAATTATTGAATTATATGCCCAATTCATGTTTGTAAACATTATTTAAATTATGCCAATACTAATCTTTTTCCCCCGTTCCCTAACTAGCGCATTCACATAAGTTGCGGCGTGCCTAGGCTAAATAGTAGCCTAGTCATAAACGATGAAATGGAAAGGTGATGGGAACATAACAAGAGTGAATGTTCTAACATAACTAGCAAATATATATATATTAACATGGTGATAAGGTGGACATATTCATACATACTGGTATGAACATGAACTGTCATAATAATAAGGTGGACATAAAACAGATCTAGTGAAAAGGGTAATGATAAAACTAGTTCCAATATACAAAGGATGAACAGATCCTAATAAGAGTTCATATGTCTAATAATAACTGATCTCAATTAATCATAATATGATGATCTAGATCTAAACAAAGTTCAATTGTCCATATAATGATAATCCCAAATCAACCACAAACTTGACGGAGGTTCAGATCTACAAAGGTGGCACGATAAACTAATCACAGGTGAATTAGATCTGTAAAAATAGATCTAGCATAATAAAGTTTGAGATCCAAGAATAACATAGGTTAATGATTCAAAACAGATCCAAATCACAATACTATCATGTTATACTTTTAGTCATTTAAATCTAAAAGTAACCTAGAACTCACAGTGTTTGACTAAGAAGATAGAACTAGAAAAGAAGCTTGTTGGGTTGTAGATCTACGCTTGAATCTCTAAGTTTGATTTGCTTTAGTTGATAGTTGTTGAAGATAACGTATCCAATTCAGTTCAGACTCCGGCAGAGTTTGGCCCCCATGGATTCTTAATGAAGAAAACAGAGAAAAGGGACCTTTATATATAGCTGCTAGCCCTCTGAAATGACTGCCACCTCAGCCCTAGGGGGGTCAACCCCCCCTTAAGGGGTCGACAACCCCGCCTAGGGGTTGACCCCCTGGGGCGGAAGTTTTGCTGCTAACGTAATTTTTGAAATTTGAATTGAATTTTGATTTTCTGGACCCTACATACATACATATATATATAATTCTTCTGCGTGTATACAAACTTTAAACCTACATAACTTCTTCATACGGTGTTCGTTTTACGCAAACCAAATGTCTATCTTGACCAGAATTTCGAGATGAACGCAATGGCACAGCCCGTTTTCCCTAATTCTGATTATTAAATTAATTATAATTTAATTTATCCTCTTTAATGTTGACAAATTATGGGTTGTTACATACATCTGAAACCAAAGTTAATTTCAGACCATCTACAATCCAATCAACCAGATCCTTCTTCTAATCTACACATACCAAATAAGCACCAACCATAACCTATCTCTATATAGCGCAGACACTCACTAACCCAAACAACCTCTGCCACCATTCGTAACCTACAATACCCTACCACTGACCATCAACTTCTTCTACATTTACTCCTCACGCATCACCAAACCATGTTCATAAACTTAAACCCGATTTCAACACTCACTTAAACCCAATTCGCATCATGAAAAACTAATTCGAATGCCAAATTCTGAAAACCGTACTCATTCAAACTCTTTTGGCTTGAAAACCTAACTCTAGCAACCAAAATACTCATGTCGGAAGACCGATTCCTTTTCAAACATCCAAGCCATACCCTAAATCGAAGGCGAATTCGAATAAAAAGTGAAGAGTGAATTGTTGGGGATTCGATTGCTTCCAGATTTGAAGATTCGTGACTTGTTTCCTGAATTAAATAATAAAGGGGTGTGTTATTTTCTCTGTTGCGTTTTTGATTGGAACTGGAGATAATCATATTGCCGTGGCTGTTGGATAATGGATTGTGGTTTTGTCTTTTAACCTTTTTGTGGCTTTGAGAATAAGAGGCATGGGTTCTACCTATTGGGTTCGATTGAGAATTGCTCAGAACTTATATCGTGATTCGTGACTTTGGTTCGTGTGTGAACACATTTAGTCCGACTTTGTTTAAATTGTTGAGTCTAGTGTTTATTTTTGTTAAGCTTATTTCCCCTGTTTTTTTGTTTTTGTTTTCCCCTTATTAAGATTAGTTTTCATTTTTTTAGTTGAATTTTTTTTTCTCTTTTTTGGTTCAGTTATTTAGCTGTCTAGTTAGTGTTCTTTTATTTTTATTTGTTTTTATTTGTTTTCTTTTCTCTTAAAAATAAAAAAACAAAATCAAAGATCAAACTCAGGAAGAATTCAAGCAATAAACATGGAACTCGGAAATCAAGCAAATTGTAAACAGTGGAGTTAAATAGCTAACAATACTAAATTGCTCTGGACGGACTGCCATACCTCACTGTAAATTTTTTGAACTCTAGAGGTTCCCTGCTGCAAAGAAAAATATATAGAAATTGCTTGTAAATATTTCCTGTAGGTGTCGCGGCTCGCTTGTAAAGAAATTATTTCTACAATTTATTATTCTATTACTGTTCTATGATTGAAATTTCTGAATCTGTTTGTTAGGAGTTAATTTCCATAACTTAAATCATCACTCTCGTTGGTTTTCAACTTTAAAATTCATTAAATGTTGATTCAAGGAAAATACCTGCTTATATAAAATAATATAATTGAAAAGTGGTGCTTTGTGAAGTTAACTGTCTCGTATAATTGGACTGCGAATATATAGTAGTTCAATTTATTGAACTATTAGCAAAAGAGGTTGTGTACTACCCGTAAAACATTGGTCGTATCCCTTAGTATTTATACTATACATGAATGGCCATAAGACCTTCTTCCCCTTCTAATTGAGTCAGTTAATTAATAGAGCACAACTCAACATCTTATACTATTTTGAAGTGAGAATAATTTTTGTCTTGCCTTGACTTCATTCAAATGTCTGATTCAAAAAAAATCCTTGAGAGAATTGTGGGCTAATAACCTGAGAGGATCTCATCGACTCGAGGATTATGAGTATTATTTACAATTCATAAGGCAAAAAATTTCGGAAGTTCATAAGCCCAATGCCAACAATTTTCAAAATTTTCTAAATGACCAACGTTTTCAAAATCATAGATATAATCGAAATGGCGATTTCAATTTAAATTTCAATAATTTCAATTATGGGCCATATCCATATCAAAATAGCTTTGAATTGCAGTATACCTTTGATCAACATTAATATGGGATTGTAAACAAATTCGAAAATAATTTTGAAAATGAAAATGATTTTCAAATTGATCTAAAATTTCAAAATTACAACCCATATCCACATCTTGAGAATGACCTAAATTGCAAATTTCCCTCTAACTTTAACAGTTTAGTTATGAAACTAATTTTCAAAATCAAAATGATTTCCAACATCATTGTCATTTTTCTAAAAATTCAAACAATTTTGAGAATCGAGGAATCCAGAACGAGAGCTCTCAAATCAACGATTCTGAAGAATATCATCTTAACATTCCTAGAGAGAGGGTCGAAAGGCTAGATAAACAGATTGATGAACTACTTTGTTTAATGACATCCTTTAGAGAACAAATCGAGCAACAAAATCAAATGGGAATTGAATCGGAACATAATTCAATTTTTACAGACAGTGAAAATTTTCAAATAACAACTTTGGAAATTGAGAATAACGATCTAAATGAAATTGTTCAAAATTCAGTAAATGATTTGGACTTCAACTCATTTCAGGAAAAAGATTTAAGCTCAGATTTTGATCTTTCTCTTTCAGGCTGTGAGAAACTTGACATTTTAGAAATTGAAAAAAATAAAAATGTAAAATTTTTCAAAAACTCAAAATTGGAGAAGGATTTTAACAAACATGATTTTTTGGATTGTATAAGGATGAGTTGCCAAATGAGGAAGAAATAGAATCAAGTCACCAATCCAAGTCTAAAAATTTCAATTTTGAGACTTCAAGCGAACTTGAAATTGTCAGTGTCGTCAATGCGTTGTCAACTAATAAAATTGAGAAATGTGATCACATAGTCTTGAACAACACTCTGAATTTGAATTTCACGATTGCAACTGAGTTTATATATGATTACAAATTTTTGGACAATTGCACTGATAAATTTGTGGAACACATGAATCATCTTGGAAACATTATTTTTGTAGGAAAACTTCGGGTTAGGATGACACTAGACATTTATCCACTGGACTATAAATCTAGGTATAAAGATGAAATGGTTTTCAAAAACCTTTGCTTATTAGAAAACATGCGTAGACATAGTGGGAATGGGATTCATCGGTCTAGAACCAAGCGTCGGGGAAAAAGTTGGTAGCGTTCTTTACATCGCAAACACATATATCATTGTACATATGATCCATTCTTACATATAGATATGCTTCATTTCATTCTACAAATAATTTTGTATCTCATCCATTTTTGGGTGATATCTTTCACATTTAGAAAACGTGTTACTATTTAAATCAAGTGCGGGGGGAGGAGTCTGCATTACACCCTTTTATTTTTATTTAGTTTTTTTTTTCTTTCTTTTCATATAGGACCATCATGCATTTTAGATCGTAGTAACATGCCCTTTTTTATTGAAACAAGACTCATTTTAGATTGATATAATAAAATAAAATAACAATTGTTAGTCAATTGATTATTTTTTCTCTTAACTAAGATCGAATAAGAAATGTAATGAAAAGTTGAATTTTGAGGGATAATAGTGTAACCGGTACATAAGAAGATTCTTAGGTGATAGCCATGAAGTTTATTCTAAATTGTAGTCTTTGTTTAATGAGTGGAGGACCTAAATTACTTATATTGGATTTTGAGTCTTTAAAACTAAGTTGTGGTAAGCTGAATTCGTGTAATCTCTCTTGTTCTTATATTTTCAATAATAATAATAGTAATCCAAGGGTATCCAACATTTCTTGTAAATCTTACGTTGGTGTGCAAACCCGCCAAGCTCTATCTGACATGTTGTTCACAAAGTCAGCGTCGGTATATCTTGATCTCATTTTATGAATTGGACACCTAAGAATTACCGACATGTTGTTAACAAAGTCAGCGTCGGTCTGCACAATCCCCCAAGCTCTATTCCATCTGTAATGGGTGGTATACATATGTCTTTTAAGTTAGGTGTATGTAATTAATCATAAATTTCAATTTTTATAGAGATAGAGAATAAGCAATGATGCCCAAGCGCTTCTTGACCTTATTGACTTGACTAATCGTACACAAGGAAACTAGAACACCACTTTACAAATTGTGAGAAACTAACTAGGAATTTATTTCATGGTTGCACTATGTTATAACCGAACCAACTGGCCAAACTAGAACATAATTTTGATAACTTGAATTATGTTGAAAATTTGTGACAAGTTGAGGTATCTAAAATAAAATCAACTGACTAGAATTTGTTAACTTACCTTCTTGTACCACTTTTCTAAAACAAGCCGTGTTCTGATTTTTTTTTTTTTTTTTTTTTTTTTTTTCATTTGCATATGTCCATTGCATTCATGTAGTTGCATTAGAACCATAACATACTGAATTTGGATTTTGTGGGCAGTATCCGCTGAAAACCCTCACAAGACACAACTCGTCCTACTAGGGACACCTATAGGTATAACGGCTTGTTGCAAACGCTCAATGCAATCATGTTTACTACGAAAGTGTGACCTATTTAGTTTGGTTTTTCATTTTTTTGTACTCGAGGACGAGTAAAAGATAAGTCTGGGGGTATTTGATCAGCATAGAAATATGTTATTTTATGCACTTATATTTTATCTTTTTGTATATGAATAAATATTACATTGGTTATTATTTTGTTGTTTTTACAGATGAGTTGTTCAAGGCTTATACAGCTTTAAAAGTGAAGAATATATGCTATATACATGAAGAAGTGCATAAGAAGCTTTTATTGGAGGTTGATTGTGTTCACATTAGGCTAGCATATTTGCTTTTGAAAGAGATTGGAAGAAAAGATCTTTGAAAATCTTCTAATGGATACTTGTCGAAGAGCGATAAGTTGGGGATCATACCACAATATTTGATGAGGAGGCCCATTTAGACGATTAGAGTTTGCAACTCAGCTATAAATACACATGTATACTCATTGTAAGCAGATTCTTTTTCTCTTGTAATTCTTCTGCCATTAATCTAGTTTAGTTTTATTTTCTCTTTTCTGCATTTTTATTTTCTTATCATGTAGTGTTGTCTACGCAATCAGATTTGGTAGAGCACTAGTTGTCTTTTTCAGTTATTTTTCATTAGTGATTGACCGTCTGATTAGATTCAACGGTAATCCTAATTTTATTCTATGTTTGTTATTTTATTTCTGCAATGTTAAATTCTGTTTTTTATTTGCTTTCCTAGGTCATATTGGATTAAATATAGTTTGATTAAATTCAGATTTGTATTCAATTCAATAATAGTTTTATTTCTTTTCTGTTTCAATTGATAATTGTGATTTCACCGTCGGTTCAATTGGATTTGTTCTGAATCAAATTGCAGTATCATTTTTTATTATTTTTCAAACCAACCTCCAAGTTTTGTCTAGCTCGCCCAAGAAATTATGTAAATAATTTTATTTAATTTTCCTCCCTGTGTTCGACCTGCATACTATAAACCTGCGCGCTTGTGGTAATTTATTTTAAAATTCGTGCTTTTCTATTTATTAGAAAGCGAACGATAAATTTTCAAGAGGTTAAAGAAATTGAGTAAGGATTAGTTGAATGGTCCAAAATTCGACTATTATTGATATTAATTAAGACTATGGATGGGCCACGTCTTTGAGAAAAGAGAAAATGGAAAATTGAGGAGAATAAAAATATTAAGATGATATGTTAAGCTTTGAATAAAGGATTGATACATCAAAACCATTTACATCGCTAATTGTAAGCGATAACTTCCAAAAATATTTATTTTCTTAGGCTTGTGATTTTGATTGCTAGTAGTCTCTCGTGATGGTTGGAAGATGATAAAGTGGCGAATCAAAATCACTTATTAAATTTGTTGTGAGTAAGTGAATTTTTTGGGACACCTAACTAGATGGTTAATTACATTTAGAAATTGGAGATTAATAAAGTAATCGAATTTGTAGCTCGTGATGTGGAAATATCATGAACTCAAGATTTTTGAGTATAAAGTGAAAAATTTTAGCTTAAAAGAATGAAATCCTCCAGGATAAGAACTTAAAGCATGAGATTTAGGAATAGGCTTAAATATTGGATTTGCGTAAATTAGACTTTTTAGTTTGAATATGATAGTGTTTTTGTTATCTCAAGTATGTTTGTTCGATTTTTAAACTATCCCTTTCGCCATTTTTCATAAAAATACAATTTTTGAAATTATAAGGAATATACATAAGAATGGTGTGATGTGTAATTTACATATATGCACGTTGATTACACTATTTGTTAACGATATTTTTCGTCAACACCGGAGATAGGCCTAACAAAATGGAGCTAAGGGGAAAATGGGATTATTAAGTTCCTACAAGCTTGAGTTAGTTCACTGTCTCCTAGATATCAAGTCCTTAAGCCCAAAGATTAGTTACTTTTGACTCAACGGGTGAGTATCACGCTTACGAGGCTTAATAACCAGCAGTTACCTAGGGATAATGGTTTCTTAATCACAACACAAGATAGAAAGCTAAACAGTTCGTAGAAGGTATTTCGATAATCCTGAAGAAGGGTTAAGGCTTGTGTAAGAAACCTTTGTCGTGTATAAAACATAAGGCGATATGAAAAGGAAGAAGTTAAACAACTCATGAAAATTATGATAAGTGTTGATCCACTCTTTATTGCTCATTAGTTCGAGTACACAAGTGCCCCAAATTGATTTAGAAATTAAAGTTTATTCTATAGGAAAAGAGTACAAGATTGTAGAATGAGGAATAGTCACTTCAAATGTGACCATTGGGTCTTATTTATTGGCAATCGGGACCCCATTCGTCATCCAGTTAGCAGAAGTCTCTTTCGAACACGACTTCTTGGTGTCGACCGCTTTTAACCTTTCGGTTACAGTTGCTTGGGTCTTGGTTGCCTTTTTGACATTATTAAGTAGATGTAACGTAGCCTTCGGTGTGTTGGCCTTAGCTCTTGGCAAGTTGGTCTTGTACTTTAGAACTTCTTCATGATGCAGCTTCTACATTTTGTATCAATATCAAGCCTGTCGGTGCAGATAGCGTTAGGAATGGTCTTGGTCTCCGACAATAAGCTTCTATTCTTGCCTTTAAACCTTCGAGGTGCTTGCTTACATGCATCAATTACTCATGTTCCGGGAACCATAACCCCTTTCAGTATTGACACTAAGCGTGTTAGTGTGGATAGCTCTTCTTCCCAAAAGCTTTGGTTTTCTCTCGGTGCATTTCTGGAAAGGGTTTTGGTCTTGCGGAAGGATGTTTTCGGTGTATTAATTGTTGATTTCTGAAGTTGCCTCTCGGTGATCATCAAGCTTTGATCTTAATAGCTGGCATTCGGAAGGTTCCTCTTATGTTTCGGCTTCTTGTGCCTTTGAGGTCTTTGCTTTTTTCTGTATCGGCATTAAGTAAATTAATGTCGATATCCCTTTTGTCTCCCTTTGCTTTGCTTGATGCTTTTTGTTAAGACATTGATCTCGGGTCATAGGCCTTCATCCTTTCCTTCTTACCTGCTTCCGGCTTGAGGTTATTGGCTTTTGAAATTGACTCCACATTAGTTGTTTCTCGTTTCGGAACTGCCCTGCCGGTATCCCTTTTTCTTTTCGGTTCCAAGTTTTCTTTTTCCAGGATGGCGACGGTTACTTGTTGTCCCAATTGTATCTTTTCTGCTTTCGGCTTTGTCCTGGGGCTGGGTCTATGCTGGTGGTGGTTCCATACCCTATCATCAATAGCCTGTTTCGATGTTGAATTTTGGAAGTAACATTTCCCCTCCCCTTTTAAAGGGGTAATTTCGATTTTTCAGATCAAAATTTTGACTTTATTTCTATGCTTTGTCTTCCCGCCTCTTGGTATCCTTAAATCTGATCCACTGATTTGCTTTTTGTTTGTACAGCTGAGATTCAAGGGACATTTTAACATAAATACTCTTTATTCTTCCTCCTAATCCTTTCTCCTGCAAATCCATCGCTTAAGCAAGATCATTGTTCTCCAAATATTTCACAGGTTTTCGGAATTTCAAATTCAACTTTATGTAAGTATTTTATTTCGATTACAAGTAGAAATCTAAATTATTTTTCCCAACCTGTCTATTAAATCAATCACGGTTTTCATGTATTAATTATGGGTTAAGCAATAATGGTAGTATGGATACCGATTAATCGCAGATATAATAGGTTATCCCCTTACCCGATATACTTCTAGTGGTTTAAAATATAAAATCTACTATACGAAAGGTTAACTTTTTTATAAAGTTAAGTAAGATATGATCCATTCGGTACGAGTGAACTCAGCACCACTATTGTTAACTCATTTTGCTTCTGATTTTGCTGAGACCTATTTTTGTGTTTACTTAACTTTCGACCCCGTGGGTGTCGGCTCAGCGTGGAAGTGATGCCAAAAGTTCTGTTGCCTTTGGTTTTAGTGTCGACAAAAAAATTTGTAGTTTCATATTGAAGCATTTAGATCTTGATTTTACCTGTATCTAATCTCGAGACCATTTAAGCTTTTGGTGATGATGCCAGGTCGTGGAACCTTTACCAAGTGTTACTAGCAGTAGAATTCTTTCAGCAACTGCTTTTCATGCTTTTGATTTTGGTGTTGAGGTAATTAGTTTGATCATCACTATAGGTTTAACTTTTCCTAAGCGTATGTGATTTATGCATAAATCTTTTCAAGATTAATTCTTATGATCAACCTGATATTTGACAGTTCAAACTCCTAATATTAGCCAGTTTTTTATGTTATTTACCTATCTATGGATACTACATGCATATTTATGTAAAAGAATGTGGTGCTAACACATATGTTATGAAATGATATCACCTGACAGCATCATGTCTGGTAAAATGTAATGACTCACTATTTTTAATGTATTGAATCAGTAATCAAACCGACTCCAAACGCTCAAAATGGCGAAGCATTATTTAGCCTAGCAGGTTTAAACAGAATAACACAGAACCACATATAGAAATAAACATACAATAGTATGTCTCACAACGGAAATTTATATACAAAATCATAGTTTACAAAAAAATTATTTATACAGCGGAACAAATATAAAATGTATACATGAATTTTAAAATAAATAAAGGTTTTACACATTGGTCGGGCTTTGCATGCCTATGCGTCTTCACGTCCCTCTCCAGTTTTGCGAGCTGGAATCTTTAAATCTGGAACATTTAGGACCTGACCCGAGCGTTACATGCAAAAACATAAAACACTGGAGTCAGGATTAAACTTATTTCAGGTAAGCAAACTTCGATTAAATCACATAAATATAATTAGTTTAATCCCGATAAAATATTAAATAAACCGAATATACAAATCAGTGAACTGCCGAATTAATTGGAACAAGTACGGCGACTATTGGGCTGGCGTATATACTTTTCAAATAGTGAGAAGTAAGTGTACAAGATACTACAGTAGCCATTAATGGTCACAATACAGAAAATGAAAGGGGCAAGCTAGTTAACCATGCATGTTCTGAACATAACTATAACCTAGTAGTCTAGTATAACCCAAAATGTGGAGTAAATAACCTTGTGAAACATGAAGTAACTAAGTGTCCTGACAAAGGGTTGATAAGGTAAATGCGCAAATGGTTGACAAGGCATGCATCTAGTTTTTTTTCCTCCAAACCAAGTATGCAGACATATTCTCAGGTCCCAAAATTAAATAAAGATGTAATATACCCAAGTGCTCTCATGGCAAAGTTCCAGGCTGGGTGGAATTTCAAAGAATAGGAAATCATTTACTAAGGCCGTAGCGGTTTAAGGGAACTACAGGAAATCATAGCCAAAATTCTACACCCCAACAATACGCATGTCATATACTGGCAAATTTACATCCTTTCTAATATTATTATGGCAAGATCAAACTTCGGAAACATAGATAAATTGCCACTATAAACTATATATTTAAATGGGATTTTGTCACTATAAATGTTATGGTAAACTGCGCCTTTACGGAAGCGACCATGATCTTATTCACCCAATTACTTAAAGATGATTTCTATGGAAACAAACACAGATATGAAATCACACGCACAAACACAAGATATTCCATCCAACCATCCTCATTATTGATTCAAAAAAACAAATTTTGTTTACACTTAATAGATCAGAACCAACGATAAACAAAATTACAAGAATCAATAACCTTATTGAGGAATGGAAAGAATATCTAGATGACTAACACTCTTTGTTGGAGAAGGAGAACAATGAAGAATGACGGCTAAGCCTTGGATTAACTGGATGCACCAATCATCTCTAGGGCACCAAGCCCTAGAGGCATGCAGCCGCCACTCTATTCGGTCATACATTAATCCAACCCAATGTGCTGCTTTTATATGAGAATAGAAGGCCTAGGAAAAATATCCAATTTTCCTCTTAGAGATATATTAGGAATATATCCCCTCAATACTTGCAGATAAGTCACAGAAAGACCGGGTCAAAATCCAGAAATAAATCCACTCAAACGCCAAACTGCTCCTTCTAACCTTCTTTCTGTTGCTGCACCATCTCCTCTACCGCCAAGCACATTCACGTCTCGTCTCTATCAACATATGTGATTTTATGTCACAAATCACAACACTCCACCTTGATATGAAATCACATCAACAAGTCAACCGACTTCCATGTACATGTGAAATCACCATCACAATGCTCCACCTTAATCTGAAATCATATCAACACTCCAACAATCACAAAACAAGTCATCTAGCTCTTTCAATGACACCTTCTCTCAATTAAACCAACCTTGATTTCCGGGCAACGAGATACACCCCACAACCTCGATTTCAGGGCAACGAGATACGCCCAGTCGATTTGAAAGGACTACGACCACACCTCAATTACAAACACAACTCACCGCCTGCAAAAGACGCATCTACCACCTGAGCTGCACCGTGCATCAACCAATGGTCTAAAAGTGCTTGTAATTCCACAACGACACCCGTCTACCACTTGATCTGAGCTCCTTCCTCGATCACTCCGGATCCCTCGAGCATCATCAACGTTAAGACCCCTGTCGAAAACATGAACCGAATCACCAAGGTATAGGCAAATCAAACCAATTGCCAACATCTTTGTCTTCTTCCATCTTCGCCCATCCACATCTGAGGGCTCCTCTTCATCTCCATCAACCAAACAATTGAGGCCTTCAAATCCCCAATCAAAATTAGTCATCAACAACAACGCCATCATATCCGACATAAAAAAATCGAATTTTTTCAACAAAAAATTGATTTCCGAACAAAAATCAATTTTTCCAATCCAAAATCACTCTAAGCTTTGCGATGATCTAGCTCCGATACCAACTGTTATGGTAAACTGCGCCTTTGCGGAAGCGACCATGATCTTATTCACCCAATTACTTAAAGATGATTTCTATGAAAACAAACACAGATATGAAATCACATGCACAAACACAAGATATTCCACCCAACCACCCTCTTTATTGATTCACAAAAACAAATTGTTTACACTCAATGGATCAGAACCAACAATAAACAAAATTACAAGAATCAATAACGTTATTGAGAAAGGGAAAGAATATCTAGATGACTAACACTCTTTGTTGGAGAAGGAGAACAATGAAGAACGACGGCTAACATTGGATTAAGTGGAGGCACCAATCATCTCTAGGGCACCAAGCCCTAGAGGCACACAGCCGCCACTCTATTCGGTCATACATTAATCCAACCCAATGTGCTGCTTTTATAGGAGAATAGAAGGCCTAGGAAAATATCCAATTTTCCTCTTAGAGATATATTAGGAATATATCCCCTCAATACTTGTAGATAAGTCACAGAAAGACAGGGTCAAAATCCAGCAATAAATCCGCTCAAACGCCAAACTGCTCCTTCTAACCTTCTTTCTGTTGCTGCACCATCTCCTCTACCGCCAAGCACATCCACGTCTCGTCTCTATCAACATATGTGATTTTATGTCACAAATCACAACAATAAATACCAAATATAAATTAAAATATACAATAGTAAGTTTACTAATGGGACTGGTATTTCAAGTGCAGCTCAACTATGCAACACCGATGACCTAGGTGCATGCAACAAGGATTTCAATTTTACTAACAAGTAACAAGCAAAAGTGCAACATTCATGTTCCAACAAATTTCCAATTTTTAACAATGACAAGTAGAGACCAACCATTAGTTAGCATATACTTTATAAGTGTAGATGGTCTCAATATACATTCACACACATACAAGAATACATGTACTGCACGAAGACTAGGCATGAAACAATTCAACCCAGTTTTCAATTTCTCACGCAACATAAACTCGACCAATAAATCTCACGAAGACAACAACATGCAGAAACAAACAACCCTCACTAATTATATTTAATGAATGCGAAGTTAAAAACGTGAAATAACTTTAATCGTGGGCGAACTCACCTTGAACGGCTGTCACGGTGGTTCACGAGGGTGTTTGCGGCAACCGCAGGTGGTGCGAAATGGGCTAGCGGGGTCAGCTGGGTTTGGATTTGAGGTGGCACTCGACCGAGGTTCGCCTGGCGCAAGATGCGGTGGTACGAATTCCGGTGGAAGTTACACTGGTCCTTGCGCTGGCTGTCGCAATGTGAGCTCAAGCATGGCTGATGACGCAGCGCAGGTGAAGGCAGTGCCTGGCTCGAGCACGGTCTCGGCGGTGCAGGCGGAGGCTACGAGCGGATTCGATTTGCGGTGGCGCTCAGCGAGACGAGTGACAAAAGGTTCAGCGGGCGAGAACCATTGAGGAGGCCATGATTTCGAGCTGATAAAAGGCTCAGCCTTGCTTTGATTTGGGAATAATGGCAATTGAAATTGGTAAGGAATGGAAAAATGGGTAGAGTGGATTTTGGGGGAAGGAAGTATTTTGATCGGCTGTATAATGTAGAGGAGGTGACGGACTGATAAATAATAAAAACACGGCGAGGTCAACAAGGCACGCATTTGAAGTATGAATTGCAAAAGGAACAAGTGTCCACCATATTCAGAAATTTTACAAGTGGCAAAACTTAAATAACTATTATTTTAAAATTATATACCATGACATACACATACTTCAAATACAAGTTTAAATAGAATTTTAATACAAATTTTAATCTAAATAAAATAAAATAACATAATTTCTCAAGTAAAATTGAAATATCAAATTTTATAAATTTTCAATAATATATTTCCATTAATCTAAAATATTACTATCGCTAAAATTTGCAAACAAATCTAGGCTAAATTAAAAAAATTAATTTCTCAAACAATATAATTTAATTAGTTTAATATATTACTTACATTTAATTTAAACAACCATTCAAGTCCAAACGTTGAATCAAAATTTAATTTTCACTAATAAAAATTAATTCAAAGCCAAGCTTAAATAGGATAGATTCAGAAATATAAACACATATAAATTTAAATTTTATATTTACACAAAATATAATTCAACATAAGTCAAATAGAATAAGATTTCAAAATTATAAACAAATTTAATTTCTTAAATATCAATTCAAATAAATTTCATATTTTAAAACGTAAAAATATTGGTTCGTTACATAAAATGAGCACAGACAAGTTGGAATCCAAGGGTTCCAGTACTCCACAGACTAAGAAGGAGTTTACTCTAAAGCAATCTCTAATCATTTCCCAAGAAGTGGTGAAGACTATTTTTGACATTTTTGGGTTATCTGGTATAGATGCTATTGTAGCTACTGCCCAAGGTACCATCCAAAATCCCTCGGAGGGGTACTTTACAGACTCAGTGATCCATATTTGGCACGGGGGTTTCCTTTCTTTTCCACCTTTCATGCTTCGACTTTTGTATGATCTGGGGATTGACCCTATCCAGCTTTAACCCAACACTTATACCCTACTCCTATGCCTTGAGATTCTAGCACTTGACTCAGATCAGGATTCCCTTAGCCCTAGATTCATTCATCACTTGATACGATTCTCCAAAAGTGCAGAGTCACATATATTGCGTGCAAACCTCGTAAGGAAGCTTATAAGTGATAGCATTAGCAAGTCCAAGCCCTGGGAAGACCGGTTTTTATATTAGGTGCCCCCGGTATATCGGAAAAATTTGCTGATCTTGGTGAGTTTCTTGTCTTCTAAGAATGATTATGCCACTTCACATTTACGTTTGACTTTCGCTTTTTCTCATATCCTTCTTCTAGAAACATTACTTTGTAAACTAAGGAATCTCAAACTATTGAAGCCATTTTTAAGGCGTCTGAGACACTAGGTCGTTGGTCGTCCTTGCAAACTGTGAACAAACTTCACCAATTTGGCCTTCTTCCTCTGGGGTAGAAGGTTTTATGGCAACCGCCCATCCATTTTTCTGGCGATAAGAGCTTATCCTGGGGCTTATATACTTTTAATGCAGCGTCTCCCATATTCCAAGGTACTTTGTACAGGTTCACATTTCTTTTCAAACATATGATTCCTCACTTTTTATGTATTAGCCTTCTTGCCTTTCTAATATGGTTATTTTCGATCAGGAACTCCAGCTTTTGGTGATACCTCCATCGTTGACGCTTTAGCTCAGTCTGACACTTATGGTGGAAAAATGCTTGTTGATTCTATTATTGAGCCATTGCCTAAAAGGTAAAAGTGTGACATGTCCGTCCTCTTTTATGAAGATGTCACCATTATGACTAAAATGCATATAACCCCTGTTCCCACCATTTCTTATGTCGGTAATGTTGTTGATATTGAATCTTCGCCTGATACGTCCCCTAGGAACAAACTCGCAAGTGGTTTCTTAGCATCCAACCTTCCGAGTGAGTTTGATACGAGAGAGCATGGTTCATTTCCATCTTCCTCTTATTAGCCTTTGATTCTTCCAGCCTGCCCCCGTCGATCTAGGACTTTGATAAGCTCGTGAATCTTGCCTTTTCCTCAACCAAAGTTGCTAACATTTCACAGCCCCGTCGTGCCTTTAGACTCGGAGGATTTGTATCGACAACTTATCAAGGATCATCTTTTGGTATGGGTTCATCCTTCTTAGTTTCCCTTTTATCATGTTATTTCCATGTAAAAGTTAACCTGCCCCTTTCTTTTTTATATCCTCTAGGTGATGAAAAACTAGCTCTTTTCCAGGGGAACGACTTTTTCATCTTCTGCTTAGATCACCTCACTTAGGGAGGAAAATAATGCTTTAAAAGCCAAAGTTGACATCTTGTCCCGGGCGAAGGCTGAGAGTGACGGTGACTACGAGAGATTAAAGTCCTTTCTTGAGGAGGAAAGGCAGGTTAAGAACAGCTTATCCGAGCAGGTTAAGTCTTAACAATAAGCAAGTAGAGATAATAGCCAACCATGCTGCCGAGTTTGAGAAGGTGAACGACAAGCTTTCCAATGCGAGACGAATAATTTATGAGACCAGCAACATGATATCTGAATTTTTGAAAGACCATCGCCAAAAGATTGTAATGGAGTACTATGAAGATGCTCTTTTTCTCGCCTTTTCCAATAATTACAGAAAGTTTCTTGAAATCGAATTCATTTTTGTCCATCCTTCTATCCGGTGTAAAATTATGGAAAGGATTGTGCTGGCCAAACAGGTAGCCAAAGTCTTGAAGTGAGACAAGATAAAGCCTGAGAACCTTTTTTCCATTGAAGAGTTACACAACAATTCTAACGATGAGGAGGAAGACCTGAAAACTGCTAATGATGATACTGGTGCTGGTGCTGGTGATGGAAGTCAGCAAGTTGAATCTTTTAATGATGGTGGTGACCCACCTTCTGCTGCTGCGGGCACGCATAGTTCTGGAGGAACCAATATTGAGCCTCTAAGTACCTCCTCTACTCAAGACCCGGTTGAAGTTCCTAACAAGGATGGTTCCTCTGAGCTGAAGGAGAATGAGCTTTCCACTTAAACCAACGTTCCTGTTGCTCTTGATTTCAAAGTGCTTTCTTCCTTCTTTAGTTTATAGCAATGACTAGTTTCCTTGTATCGCGATAGAACCATTCTTCCATAAAGGTGTGATTTCTAGAGTGCCTCGTATCTATTGCTTTTAGATTAAAAGAAGGATGTTCAATGAGCTCGCCCCATGAACCTAGAAATATCACTTTGTAGGGAAGCGTAGATGTGTTTATATGAAGTAATTATTTTTTTACTCATTCATGACTCATAATTTAGTTTTTTTTATAAAACTTATGATTAACTATGTTGTATTGACGTAGAAAATGGATGACAAGTGTATTGGCTAGTAAACTTGTACTCTTGTAGTTTGTGGATGTGTATTATTTTAAACATAATTCGGAACTTGTATGACTAAAGTTTATGCAGTAGTTCTCCTTGAGAAAAAATGATACTATTAATGTCGTTACTCGATTTGTTTATGAATATGGGAATCAATTCCAGACTCCCCCTCCTCAATCTAGAAACGAGCCCTAGATAATTGTGTGCCAAAAAGACACTTTTAAGGATGTTCCCTCTTTGAGATGGGAAAGGACATACAATCATCAAAAGATAACTAATAGGAATCTAAAGGAATAGGTATCCTTTCTAGAGAATCAACTAAAAGAGGAAGATAAAATATCCTTGAGTTGCAAACCCAATTAGAGGTCAACCCCTCTACCTTTTCAGATGCAGAAATAGGCAAATTACTACGTCAGATTTATGAACTTGAAGTTGAGTTGACGAAAATGAAAGTATACTATGCATCTTTGGAATTTGTTTTAAAGAGTCCTGATTCGGATTAAAAAGCCTAGTTATTACGGGACTTCTTTACTTGATAGTTAAGGTGTGGTACTTTTGTGTCTTGAATGTAAAATGCTTGATGCAGTAGTAATGTGTAAGTAATAACTTGTAAAATGGTTTTTTAAACAAGTTTGCAGATTGTGTGCATATCACTTAATATGCGGTATTTATCCATAGCTAGGAACACTCACTTCTCAACGTCCTAGTGCACTACTCTACACAAACTTAACACGTTGTCTTGTATTAGCTTCATAAAATATATATATGATAATTTGCCTGCCTTTTGCTGAAATCATTAGCATTGTAGTAATAAATGCATGATAGTATAATAAGCTTACTCACTCCTTATGTATTAGAGGCAATTACTCTATTTAATAGACATTCCTAAGGATCCTTACTTTGTGAGTTATTTGGGAAAAGCGTAACCTTTTTCATAAGTATTATAGGGAGAGTTTAAGAGACCTACTCAAGCTCCTCCTTGAGCCTGTGTCTCCGAGTAATGTGATTATTTATACCACTTATTTTATGGGAATAATGAGTAATGACTTGGTGTATATATATATGGGTTAAGAAAATCTCCCTGAGCAAGATGGAAGATTACAATCTTCGTTTGAAGGCTTCTAGGTAGTGGAGCCAAGTCATTGCTCCAAGTACTGATAGTCAATCCCTTCCTTCAAGGTTAAGAATCAGGCTCTTGTGACCCAGATTAGGGTATTAATAAGATAAGACCAAGGTACCTCCTTTGGAAATAATTGGAAATTCCTAACCGTAGCCTAGATTCAGGTACTTAATAGGAGTTCAGAAACCACTTCTAATAATGATGGAAGTTCCGAACCAACCCAAATTCAGGTATTTAAGAATAAAAGACTAGAAACCCACTTTTGACAATAATAGAAGTCTCAAACCAACCCAGATTCGGGTATTTAGAATAGAAGACTAGAAACCCACTTCTTGCAATAATAGAAGTCCCAAACCAACCCAAATTCAGGTATTTAGAATAAAAGACCAGGAATCCACTTTTGGTCAATAGTTTCGTCAACGTCTTTGGGCTTGATTTGTGAAGCAAGGATGTACATGCTTCTTGAGCCACTCTATGGGCTTTTATTGCTAAAGCAGAGGTTATACGCGCTTTGTTCGCCACTCTCTGGGCATGTGCGTCTGGTGCGCTTGGTTAGCTTATCCTCAAGAAGGAGCCAAGGACTTACCCGACCTCCCTCCAAGAGATACCTTACCCCGGCCATCGTCGGCGATGTTAAGAGTTTAGATGCTTAACTCATGCCATCATAGACGCGAAATTAAAGCTTACTCTTTTGATTCTCTATCTCTGCCATCATAGGCGATGACAGAGTCTTACATTCCACCCTTCCAAGGGGTGCCTTACCTTGGTCATCGTAGGCGGTGATAAGTGGTTTCGTTCCCTTCTGCGGGTAACGAGGAATATAAGCAGAGGTAGGACGTGTTCTTCTACGAGCAAGGGTGTAACAACCCAGAAAATCTGAGCCAGTTTAAAAATTTTATTTTGGCAATTTTAGCGAATTTTGAACATTTAAAATAGATTATTTTAAATAATAACGACGAGAAATTTATTTTTGATAGAATTCGAACGAATATATTTATATAGTTCGTCGTTAGAATATAAATATTTATTTTCAATTATAAAAGGAATTGAAAATGGCGCGGTAGTTCGATAATTCGATTTCAAACTTCAAATGAATGTACAGGATTCGAAATAAACCGGAATTTAGTGAAACCAAAAATAATATAATCTAATTGAGAATATCTTTCCAACGAATCCGAAAAATCAAAATTTCAAAGCGGGAATCAAAAATTATGGCCAAATGAATTTTCAGAATAGTCGTTATGGAATTCTGGCCCTTAAAAATGGAAATTTTACAAACGACCTCGGATTTCGACGAAACCACTTTTGTTGGATCCGTGATGTCTAGTTATTGCTAGATTCCAATTTTCTTAATTTTTCGAATCAATATGTGAGCGTGGCAAAGGAAAACGCGTTTGACCAGTTTCAGTTGATTTTAATCGACTGGAAAATGGCCATTTTTCCAATGGTCTCAGAATTCGATGAAACTAGTTTTGTTAGGACCGTATCGTCAATACGAAGCTAGAAAATATTTTTCTGGAATTTTTCGAGTTAGTATATGACCCCAGTAAATTGAAAAGTACGTTTAAAATTCAATATAATGATTTAAATGTAAATTTGACGAAAACTGGTCGAAACGATCGAATCAGCCTACGATACATATCCCATTGTGTTCGGAATGGGGGTAACTGGCTAGGGGCGACAGTCGTTGGGTTTGATTTGGAGTTCGAAACAATAAACAAGTAAAATTAGAATTAAATATTAATTTATATTTTATATATAAGTCAAACCAAGGTCAAAAACCCTAGTCAATTTCTTTCCGTAGTCAAACCTTATTCAGTCGCTCCCCCAAATAAACGAACGAAATCGTTCTATGCTTCCTCTCCAAAATCCAATTGATCACAGCAGTAATCGAAGAAATCTTCCACACAAAAATGAAAGATCTACATCCAGTCTTCATTTTCGAACTACTATGATGGGATTTCTTGACCTAGGGTTCTCGATTTTTGGCGTTGAAGCTGGCAAGTTTGGGGCCATTTTTGAGGCCGACGAGGGGATCGAATTCAACTGGGGGGAGGGCGGTGGAAGGCAGCTTCGAGGAGGTTGACGTGGAGGGATTCGATTTGGTTCAGGGGCCTTGGGTGCGGTGCGCGAGGTGATGATTTGAAACGATGATGGGTTTTCTTGGCAGTAGTATTAACAGGCGAGGAAGAAAGGTTATGTAGGGTAATTAGTGTTATACTAATTTTAATTAAGGACTTAAATTATTATTAAAATGTATTTACTTAGAATGTTAATAACGTATTCAAATCTAATCAGAATTTTGCAAAACTGGTTGCGTTGGACTCGTGAAGACGAGGACTACATGGTGGAATAGACTAGAACAGAATCAGAGCTAGTTTGGATTTGAGGCAAATTTGAATTCGAGCGGTATTAAATTCAGAAATAAAAACCGACCACGGTGAGAATTCTCTCACTTTAAAATTTTCTATTCAGTTATTTATATTATAACTGCATATCTGAACTGCTCCCCGTCGTCCACATACCATGGACGACTTGTTTGATTTTATTTTATGTGAAAATTTATCGTGATGTGAAATGAATTATATATATTAGGAGTGTATGAAATATATATATCTTGAAAGTGAAAATATCGCATATACTGAAAGTGAAAATATCGTATATATGAAAAGTGAAAACGATGTATATATGAAATGAAAACGATATATATATATATATGTGTGTATGTATGTATGAAACGTGAAAATGATTTGAATGTTAAAAATATAATTTTTAACATATATATATATACAATGTATAAAATTGTCATGTATATGAAATATTCGATTTTGATATAAAATAGAAAACGAATTTGAATTGAATTGAATAGAAAACGAATTCGAATTGAATTGAATAGGAAACGAATTTGAATTGAATTGAATAGAAAACGAATTCGAATTGAATTTAATAGAAAATGAATTCGAATTGAATTTAATAGAAATTGAATTCGAATTAAATTGAATAGAAAATTGAATTGAACTGAATTTAAAACGAATTTATATGGAAAATTCAATTTGGATTTGAATTTGAAATGAAAGTTGAAATTGTTTTTGAAACAAATTTAAAACGATTTATAAAATTCGTTTTAAATAGAAATCGACGAAATATATATTATATATATAATATAATGGCCTGAATAGAACGCGCTGCGGCAGTTCGCAAATTTCGACCATTAACTTCAAATGGACATTATGGGAGATCCGACCGTCGGATTCTCCTGAAACCAGAACCATTGGGTTCGTATCGAAAAGATATTTCTAACGAATATTAGAAATTTGAAATCTAACGGTTGGATTTGGAATTATGTCCAAATCAAATTTGGAAAAGGTCGTTGTAAGTGCAGTTCGATGACCGTTGATGGAAATCGACTGTATGGGCCTTGATAAAATTATTAAAAATATCGATAATTTGTGTAAAATCATAAGAAATGATTTGTGAAGAATTGGGATGAAAAACTCCATATTTGAAAAGATAAAAGTATATTTTTATCGAAATGAACTAGTTATTAACTAGAAAAATAATCCAATGGTTATAAATAAATAAATTGGATAAGATTTGAATTGAAATTATCTTTGGATATTTTCGATATTGGATTCCGTGATTATACAGATATTGTGATGGGAATTTGGAAGATATCGATATCGTTATTCCCGATATGATATCTGTTGGTTTCAGGATTTGATGTTGAATATAAGTCGATACTATCTCTATTCATAACCTTATATTTAATGTCAAATTTGATTGATTGTTTGGATTGTGCTCGACCAATTTATGAGCAAAATATGCTTTTACATTTAGCATTGGGTTGGATTGAAAATATCTGTGTTCTAACGCCTTGTGAAACACTTCACGATTTGACGATAAGGTGTTTAGCGATGTTGTGTTCATTTCAAATTTAATGAATGATTGTGAAATGATATTTTTTTTAAGTGAAAAGAAATGTATTCCCGATTTTGGACAGGGAATGTTTTATAAAAATGTTTTATAAAACAGAAAGGATTTCGAGGCCCAAAACCCGATGATTTCTAAAATGATTTAGAAATGTATTATATGTTACATTGTGGTTCATCGCATATTCAATTAGTTGCTATTGATGATGTATCCGTTTGGTGGCGGAGAATTTATTCTCTTGCTTAACACCCTTCTTTGAGACGTACAAGCTCAAAGGCTATGTGATTAATAGTGACTGATCATATATGTGAATTACTGATGTGAAGTACTATATTTTGAAAGTGCTTGTGATTATTATGTTTTGAAATGATTTTCCCTACTTTGGGATATGAAATGATTTAGTATGTGGCTAAAGAGTCGGGTAACCCTGAGACTAAAAGTATGGGTGAGAGGGCGGTGTATGCTCTCCATGTGTGGGAGGTGCATCGTCGGTGTAGTCTGCTCCTATGTGGGGTAGGTGCACATTTATATATCGAGTTGCGAGGTGCGTATCCTTTGCCTTGTCGATGGGGAGCACGATATTTGGTTGCATACTTGTTTGTATGCATTGTTATGTTTTGGAATTCATATTTCCAAACGATTTGATTTGAGATCCCGAAGTGAAATCTACTTTGATATAGAAAGTTAGATAGGTATTTCAAACGATTTGAAATAAGAAATCGGGAATATAATCCAAAGGAATAATTTCTGTGAATTGAATTGGATTTGGAAAATCTAAGTGTAGTGATTAATCTAAGTGGATAGATTGGGATATTGCATGTTGTTTGATGCATAGTAGATCCATATACCTATATTGATTGTTGTTTATACACTAGCATTCATGGGGGTAAACCCGTTCCGCGTTAGTGGCGTGGTCCCGTGATATGCGATATTATTAAATAAGTTAATTATAACTGTTTAGAGTTTCTCACACCAGTCCCATGACTGACCTATAGTTTGCTTTTCCCTTGCGAACTCGGGTGCCCCTATTTTCCACACGGGCAGTCGAGGAGTTTTATTTTGCAGATATATTGAGCAGGATTCTGGATTGAAGATTTAAGCTGTGTCCAGTGCATTTATAGTCTTCCGCTGTGTTATTTTATATTTCCGCTGTGTATTGTATTATCTTCCGCTGTATATTATATTTCGAAATACTCTGATATTCTGTACCCTGATGTAACATTATTATGATGTTTATAGATGTCTTCTGTTATTTGTTCTGATGTGTTGTATGCCCAGAGTTAGCGTATACGGGATTCGAACGGTCTTGGTCGATTTAGCGATCGATTAGGTCCGGGCGAAATCCGTGTCGTTACATATGGTATCAGAGCTTTGGTTAACTCAAATCTTTGGGGTACAACTCGTTAGAACTGAATAGAAGGACTCATCAGAGGTAGGATTAGTAATGTCCTATAAAAGAATTCTCATTAGAGATAGAATCAGTAGCATTCTACAATGAGTGACTCGTTAGAGATGGGGTTAGAAACGCCTCAGAATGAGTTGAGTGTTATATTTTTATAAATAACGTATTTGTGATTATATATATAATCCGGTCTTAGAAAATATGATTTTAAATATATAAAGTTATATATTTGAAAAATCTAATCATTTAATTGATTGTTGGTTGTGTTGTTTGATTATTAGTTAACTAATAAAATCAACATTTGAATTGAAGGAACCAATTAGGCCAAATTGTATACAAATTGAACCAAATAGTAAACTGTATTGAAAATTGGTTGCAAATGCATGCATATACATGTACTTACATTGAACAGGTCATTGCAAGGAGACTAGAGCAGAGAATAAAATTGTTTGCCCGACAAATAGGTACATGTTTACCATAATTTACTGTTTTGTTTGGGTGATGATGATTTTATGAGCCGATTGGCTAGACGCTTGACGTTTTCTTTTTATTTTTGAGATCAGAGGGTCTATATGGCAATTTCGGGATTTACCCGGTGCTCCCGGTGCAGGGGAGGTTATGGCGAAATTTTTCGAAAATTTAGGGTGTTAGCCAAAATTTTGAAAAATTTGAAAAGTTCTTAGAAACTGTAAAGTTGAAGAACTTAAGCCGTAGTGAAAATAATGAAAGTTAAGTTGGTTTGTAAAACAACTTTCGGCTTCGTTCCTTTTCGGGGACGAAAAGTTTTAAGTGGGGGAGAATGTAACAACCCGGAAAATCTGAGCCAGTTTAAAATTTTTATTTTGGCAATTTTAGCGAATTTTGAACATTTAAAATAGATTATTTTAAATAATAACGACGAGAAATTTATTTTTGATAGAATTCGAACGAATATATTTATATAGTTCGTCGTTAGAATATAAATATTTATTTTAAATTATAAAAGGAATTGAAAATGGCGCGGTAGTTCGATAATTCGATTTCAAACTTCAAATGAATGTACAGGATCCGAAATAAACCAGAATTTAGCAAAACCAAAAATAATAGAATCTAATTGAGAATATCTTTCCAACGAATCTGAAAAATCAAAATTTCATAGCGGGAATCAAAAGTTATGGCCAAATGAATTTTCAGAATAGTCGCTATGGAATTCTGGCCCATAAAAATGGAAATTTTACAAACAACCTCGGATTTCGACGAAACCACTTTTGTTGGATCTGTGATATCTAGTTATTGCTAGATTCCAATTTTCATAATTTTTCGAATCAATATGTGAGGGTGGCAAAGGAAAACGCGTTTGACCAGTTTCAGTTGATTTTAATCGATTGGAAAATGGCCATTTTTCCAACGGTCTCAGAATTCGATGAAACTAGTTTTGTTAGGACCGTATCGTCAATACGAAGCTAGAAAATATTTTTATGGAATTTTTCAAGTTAGTATATGACCCCAGTAAATTGAAAAGTACGTTTAAAATTCAATATAATGATTTAAATGTAAATTTGATGAAAACTGATCGAAACGATCGAATCAGCCTACGATACATATCCCATTGTGTTCGGAATGTGGGTGATTGGCTAGGGGCGACAGTCGTTGGGTTTGATTTGGAGTTCGAAACAATAAACAAGTAAAATTAGAATTAAATATTAATTTATATTTTATATATAAGTCAAACCAAGGTCAAAAACCCTAGTCAATTTCTTTCCGTGGTCAAACCTTATTCAGCCGCTCCCCCAAATAAACGAACGAAATCGTTCTATGCTTCCTCTCCAAAATCCAATTAATCAAAACAGTAATCGAAGAAATCTTCCACACAAAAATGAAAGATCTACGTCCGGTCTTCATTTTCGAACTACTATGATGGGATTTCTTGACCTAGGGTTCTCAATTTTTGGCGTTGAAGCTGGCAAGTTTGGGGCCATTTTTGAGGCCGACGAGGGGATCGAATTCAACTGGGGGGAGGGCGGTGGAAGGCAGCTTCGAGGAGGTTAACGTGGAGGGATTCGATTTGGTTCAGGGGCCTTAGGTGCGGTGCGCGAGGTGATGATTTGAAACGATGATGGGTTTTCTTGGCAGTAGTATTAACAGGCAAGGAAGAAAGGTTATGTAGGGCAATTAGTGTTATACTAATTTTAATTAAGGACTTAAATTATTATTAAAATGTATTTACTTAGAATGTTAATAACGTATTCAAATCTAATCAGAATTTTGCAAAACTGGTTGCGTAGGACTCGCGAAGACGAGGACTACATGGTGGAACAGACTAGAACAGAATCAGAGCTAGTTTGAATTTGAGGCAAATTTGAATTCGAGCGGTATTAAATTCAGAAATAAAAATCGACCACGGTGAGAATTCTCTCACTTTAAAATTTTCTATTCAGTTATTTATATTATAACTGCATATATGAACTGCTCTCCATCGTCCACAGACCATGGACGACTTGTTTGATTTTATTCTGTGTGAAAATTTATCGTGATGTGAAATGAATTATATATATTAGGAGTGTATGAAATATATATATCTTGAAAGTGAAAATATCGCATATACTGAAAGTGAAAATATCGTATATATGAAAAGTGAAAACGATGTATATATGGAATGAAAACGATATATATATATATGAAACGTGAAAATGATTTGATTGTTAAAAATATAATTTTTAACATATATATATGCACTGTATAAAATTGTCATGTATATGAAATATTCGATTTTGATATAAAATAGAAAACGAATTCGAATTGAATTGAATAGAAAACGAATTCGAATTGAATTGAATAGGAAATGAATTTGAATTGAATTGAATAGAAAACGAATTCGAATTGAATTTAATAGAAAATGAATTCGAATTGAATTTAATAGAAAATGAATTCGAATTGAATTGAATAGAAATTTGAATTGAAATGAATTCAAAATGAATTTATATGGAAAATTCAATTTGGATTTGAAATGAAAGTTGAAATTGTTTTTGAAACGAATTTAAAACGATTTATAAAATTCGTTTTAAATAGAAATCAACGAAATATATATTATATATATATATATAATAATGGCCTGAATAGAATGCGCCGCACTGCGGCAGTTCGCGAATTTCGACCATTAACTTCGAATGGACATTACAGGAGATCTGTCCGTCGGATTCTCGTGAAACCAGAACCGTTGGGTTCGTATCGAAAAGAGCTTTCTAACGAATATTAGAAATTTGAAATCTAACAGTTGGATTTGGAATTATGTCCAAATCAAATTTGGAAAAGGTAGTTGTAAGTGCAGTTCGATGTCCGTTGATGGAAATCGACTGTATGGGCCTTGATAAAATTATTAAAAATATCGATAATTTGTGTAAAATCATAAGAAATGATTTGTGAAGAATTGGGATGAAAAACTCCATATTTGAAAAGATAGAAATATATTTTTATCGAAATGAACTAGTTATTAACTAGAAAAATAATCTAATGGTTATAAATAAATAAATTGGATTAGATTTGAATTGAAATTATCTTTGGATATTTTCGATATTGGATTCCGTGATTATACAGATATTGTGATGGGAATTTGGAAGATATCGATATCGTTATTCCCGATATGATATCTGTTGGTTTCAGGATTTGATGTTGAATATAAGTCGATACTATCTCTATTCATAACCTTATATTTTATGTCAAATTTGATTGATTGATTGTTTGGATTGTGCTCGACCAGTTTATGAGCAAAATATGCTTCTACATTTAGCATTGGGTTGGGTTGAAAATATCTGTGTGCTAACGCCTTGTGAAACACTTCACGATTTGACGATAAGGTGTTTAGCGATGTTGTGTTCATTTCAAATTTAATGAATGATTGTGAAATGATATTATTTTTAAGTGAAAAGAAATGTATTCCCGATTTTGGACAGGGAATGTTTTATAAAAATGTTTTATAAAACAGAAAGGATTTCGAGGCCCAAAACCCGATGATTTCTAAAATGATTTAGAAATGTATTATATGTTACATTGTGGTTCATCGCATATTCGATTAGTTGTTATTGATGATGTATCCGTTTGGTGGCGGAGAATTTATTCTCTTGCTTAACACCCTTCTTTGAGACGTACGAGCTCAAAGGCTATGTGATTAATAGTGACTGATCATATATGTGAATTACTGATGTGAAGTACTATATTTTGAAAGTACTTGTGATTATTATGTTGTGAAATGATTTTCCCTACTTTGGGATATGAAATGATTTATTATGTGGCTAAAGAGTCGGGTAACGCTGAGACTAAAAGTATGGGTGCGAGGGCGGTGTATGCTCTCTATGTGTGGGAGGTGCATCGTCGGTGTAGCCTGCTCCTATGTGGGGTAGGTGCACATTTATATATCGAGTTGCGAGGTGCGTACCCTTTGCCTTGTCGATGGGGAGCACGATATTTGGTTGCATACTTGTTTGTATGCATTGTTATGTTTTGGAATTCATATTTCCAAACGATTTGATTTGAGATCCCGAAGTGAAATCTACTTTGATATAGAAAGTTAGATAGGTATTTCAAATGATTTGAAATAAGAAATCGGGCATATAATCCAAAGGAATAATTTCTGTGAATTGAATTGGATTTTGAAAATCTAAGTGTAGTGATTAATCTAAGTGGGTCGATTGGGATATTGCATGTTGGTTGTTGCATAGTAGATCCATATACCTATATTGATTGTTGTTTATACACTAGCATTCATGGGGGTAAACCCGTTCCGCGTTAGTGGCGTGGTCCCGTGATATGCGATATTATTAAATAAGTTAATTATAACTGTTTAGAGTTTCTCACACCAGTCACATGACTGACCTGTAGTTTGCTTTTCCCTTGCGAACTCAGGTGCCCCTATTTTCCACACGGGCAGTCGAGGAGTTTTATTTTGCAGATATATTGAGCAGGATTCTGGATTGAAGCTTTAAGCTGTGTCCAGTGCATTTATAGTCTTCCGCTGTGTTATTTTATATTTCCGCTGTGTATTGTATTGTCTTCCGCTGTATATTATATTTCGAAATACTCTGATATTCTGTACTCTGATGTAACATTATTATGATGTTTATAGAAGTCTTCTGTTATTTGTTCTGATGTGTTGTATGCCCAGAGTTAGCGTATACGGGATTCGAACGGTCTTGGTCGATTTAGCGATCGATTTGGTCCGGGCGAAATCCGTGTCGTTACAAAGGGTAGGACGTGTTTAGTTTATTGTAGAGGCAGGGCATACTCTTCTGCGAGCAGAGATAGGGTGTGCTAATTAGATGCTCCGTCCTGACCATTTCCGGCGTAGATCAAAGGCTTACACACAACCCCCTCCGAGGGGTACCTAGCCCTGGCCAACTTGGCAACGACAAGGGTTTTCATCCATTTGTAATTTATCCCTTTTCAGGTTATTTCGAATTTTGAGTGGGTTTCCATACCCTTAGCTTATGTTGACAATCCTTTTCCATACCGTAAGCTTCTACCTTTCGTATCAACACTAAGCCTGTCAGTATAAATAGGTTTGGGAATGGTCTTGGTCTCGGGCAATAAGCTTCCGGACTTGCCTCTAAACATTCGTGGTGCTGGCTTTCGTGCTTCAATTGCTCATGTTTCGGGAACTGTCACCACTTTCGGTAGTTATATGGATAGTTCTTCTTCCTAAAAGCTTTGGTTTGCTCTTGGTGCTTTTCTAGAAAGGGTTTCGGTCTTCCGGAGGGATGCTTTCGGTGTATTACTTATTGATATCTAAAGTGGCCTCTTGGTGATGATGAAGCTTTGATCTTAATAGCTGGCTTTCGGAAGGTTCCTCTTATGTTTCGGCTTCTTGTGCCTTTGAAGTCTTCGCTTCTTTCTATATCGGCATTAAGTAAATTAATGTCAATAGCCCTTTGTCTCCCTTTGCTTTGATTTATGCTTTGTGTTAAGTCATTGGTCTTGGATCATAGGCTTTCGTCCATTCCTTCTTACTTGCTTCCGGCTTCATGTAATTGGCTTTGGGAATTGACTCCACATTATTTTTCTCTAGTTCTGGAACTACCCTGCCGGTATCCCTTTTTATTATCGGTTCCAAGTTTTCTCCTTCCAGGTTGGTTATGGTTACTTGTTGGCCCAATCGTTTCTTTGTCTCTTTTGGCTTTGTCCTGGTGTCGGGTCTTTGCTGGTAGCTGTTCAATATCCCTTCACCGATAGCCTATTTCAGTGCTGAATTTTGTTAGTAACACTATTTATTTAAAATAAAACAATACCTATTCCTTGTAATTTTAAATATGTCAATATTATTATTAAGGGAAATTTATGGAAATTATTGTAAAGACCTTATTGGAATTTAAATTCCAGCAAATTGGAGCATAGACAAATATTTTAGTTATTAGCAAAAACTAGGACATTTGTTAGTTAGATTTATAAATTTTGGTTTTGGAAACTTCTGAATTTTCAGGTCGCACCTCATTTGAAGACCGTAGGACAAACTGAAGAGATAGCCAGAGCCAGGAAGACGAAAGAAAATGTTTTCTTCTTGAATCTCTCAGACAATAGGAATAATATTTATCTTTAGGCTTAGTACAGTACTTTTGATGGTCGGGGTTGCACTCTTGAAGTATTTCAAGGAGGCTATAAGTGTTGTTGGAAAACCATCAATAAATTTTACTCCAACCAAATTTGTGATTAGGCTTTGGGAAAAAGTCAAATTTAATTAGGCAGCTTGTGAAGGTTAGAAAGTCGACACTACATTTTCAACCTTCCCAATATTAGGGAAATGGAAGATATTTTTGTTGATAGGAGCCCATGATGTTTTTATACCTTTATATATGATAAAATATCTTCACAATATGGCAAAATTTGTTGGGCCTAATCAAGAAATGGAACAAAGACGGAACATTTCGTGTCTCTTGCCACCATAGATATTGTGGAGTATGGGATTACAAGGCTCTGCAACATTTATTCAGATCTGTTTGAGTACATTGGGGAGAAAATTCAATAACACATGAAAGTTTTAAATTATGTATCCTTTCTCAAAATCTTAGGATTATATGGTTGCATGGTGATTGTTAGATTGAATCGTAGGAATCGTTTGCAACACAAATGCATCAGGCACTCTTGTAAGAATCATGTGCATGTTAGGGTGTTTTTCATGCGTACAACATAACATGTTACACTTTCATGCTAGGACTAAGCTCACTTTAGCAAGTCTGCAGTGCATAAAAACATCTAGTAAAGAAATTTTTTTTCAAATGTTTATAAATAACTTGGGCATATAACATGTTTGTTAGAGCAAGTTGCGATTTCTCCCCTTCGGAAATATTTCGAGACGAAGTCTCTTTTGAGAGGGAGGATAATGTAACATCCCATAATATATACCCTAAATAGACATAGGTAATTAAATTAAATTAAATATAAGCGATAATAAATTGATAAAATATCAATGGGCTGAAAATAAGAATTTTGGGCAGTTGAGAATTTGGTCGTGGGAACATTACCATTGTATCTATGTTGAGACTCTGAACAATTTTCATATTCTATTTGCTGAAAATGGTGTCCATATGAAGAAGTTATTAATAAAACAATTTATACAATAATTGTGTACATGTAGAATTTGAAATTCAAACTGAACAAATATAAACCAAGAATAAAATTATATGCTAATTGGCATAATGGAATATTCCCTGGTGATTTGAATTTGTGTGTAAATATTTTTATAAAAGTGGGGACAAGAATAAATAATAAATGGAAAGAATTAATTGTAATTAATATAAAAGTATTGTTAAGGGAAAACGAATATCCTTGTGCTCGACCCAGAAGTGGGGTCGACTTGACAGTCGACCACCTTCCTATTTAGCGGGTCAATTGCCCTCCTGGCCGTGGGTGGGAGATTCACTTTTTGTTGACGGTTTTTATATAGTTTTTCTTAAACGCCTATCCATACTTAATATAATATAGTTAATCCAATGGTTCACACACACATTAGCAACTATAAAATGACCTCTAGCCTCCAGCCTTAAATCCTACATTCATCTTCTTCTCCGCCTCAACTTCGTCTCTCTGCCATTTTTCCTACTTCCAAAAGTAGGTTGGGTTTCTTCTGTTCTTCAAACCTACATTCTATCTCTTCTAAATCTAAATGTTTATCTAGATTTTGTAATTAAGCGTGTGTGTGTGTACATACATACATACATACATACATATATATATATATATATATATATATATGAAACTCTAAATATGATTCTTATATATATATACACACACATGAGGGTTTGGAGTATGTTGATTCAAAAGCCTTAATCCAGATTTATTAGATTTTACACCGAATTCACTATTCTTCTCTTTTAATCTCTATGAGTGGAAGTTAATTTAGTTTTCTATTTTGTATATTCTTTATTGTAGATTTTTATTGTTATGCCTAAAGAGGTACGTATTTTTATGAAAATAAATTATAAATAAATCCTACAAATCCCTTATAATTTGCAAAAATGGTCAATCAATTTGTGTAAACTGGGTTTCGCTTATTGATGAAATAAAACATAGGCATTTGGGTGTTGTACAGTTTCTGTTAATGGTATGATTCAATTTCTTGTAAAGTTATAAAAATATATATAAGCTTGCAAAGGAATAAGACTTTTGTATTGTAGATTTAATAGGTTTAAGCATCTATTTTAAAAATAGATAGTTTGAACGTATTATGTACAAATCACTAAAATCTTAAGCTTTTATGTGTGTGTATATCATATGAAAACTGAAGCAGTACCAAAAAAGAGATTCTACATATTGCACCTTGTCTTTCTTTTATTATTGAAATAATCTTTTAAACCTTGGTTACAAGTTTTTATGCATATCTTGTTATTTTCATGTTGACTAAGCGTGAATATACATGTTTATGTCGTATTGATGAAGTCAGGGAAATAAACTTGTAAACCTTATTTTGATTTTAGGATCTACATTTCAAAGGTTAGGATGTTTCTTAAGCATGTTTGATTTATGTTTTTTTTTGTTACATTTTATAACGAAATTAATGTACTCTAAATGTGTATTAAATTCGTAATAAGAGCGTACTAAATACGTTAAATAGGAAATTAGAAATGTCCCTATATAAAATTGTATGTGTGCGAGTATTAATGGCTTTTATTAATATTAATAACTCATGGACACAAGGTTAATTCCAACTTGTAGTAGAAGCCTACCTAGAACTGACCGACATATCCAGCATTTACAAGTTAGTCAGGTTAATATGAGAGAATTAAGTGCCATGGTTCATTACAATTATTACACAAGGACATGAGGTAAGGCCAAACTTACAGCAGAAATCTGCCCAGAGCTGGCAGGCAAATCCAGCATATAAAAGTGACCAGTTTAAAGTGAGATTTCTTATATATACACACATATAAGTATATATATATAGCGCTGTGTGTGTGTGTTTGTGTGTGTGAGTGTGTATGTGTGAGTGAAGTAGGCCTACCTAGCGAAGGTATTAAGTGGCTAACCTACCTTGTTAAGGTCTTAAGTGGTCATTTGGCCTGACTTTCTCTTGTAAACTTATGAGGTATTAAATTATCCATTGTAAAACGTCAGACATGTGAGTAAGGTAGTTCTCCTGAAGTTATCTGCTATATAGGGGCTATGTGAGGGCGGACATAAGTATGAGCAATGCGAAAAATTTAAGGACTATATGTCTAAAGGAAATATAAAGTGACTAGGAGTTCAACTATAATGATAGCTAGATGGTAACACATGGTTCCACCTGGAGGGTCATAAGTGGCAATAAACGCCTACCTAAAACCTGGTAAGGGCTGGCAATTAGAATCGAGAACCGAAAACCCGAATCGAACCGATCTGAAAAGACCCGAACCGAGCCCGATGGGTCTCGGGTCGGGTCTAGGTGATGAAAAATACCATCAAGACCCGATCAAATCCGACCCGCATAGACCCGACCCAAAAGAACCGACCAAAAAGCATTGTAATGTATGTATTTTTAGTGTTATTATTCAATCGGACCCGAACCGAAGCTCGGGTCGGGTCCAGATTTTTGAAATGTATAGTTTAGACCTGACAAAACCCGACCCGCCTAGAACTGAGACCCAACGGGTCGGGTCCGGGTCCATCGGGTCGGGTCTAATTGCCACCCCTAAACCTGGTATTAAGTGGAAAATTTATATCTCTTGAATTACATTGAGTATATTTAATAGTGATGATATTTTAAGACAAGGCCTTAAGTGACTTTGATAAATTAATTATGTGTTGGAATTGCGTAGACATAATTTAATGAATTTATACTACCATATATAGGAAATAGACATTCCTTAAACTTATATGATTTTCCTTGAAACAACAAGGGTACTTTCTTACAAAAGAGAAAAGTACAAATGGTTTATGAAATAACACAAACAAAATAAAAAAACATTGTATAAAGAAACAAAAACCAACTCCAACCAAACCAAACCTAACACTACAACACAAGTCATATAGACCAAACAAGAAAGAAATGCAAATGGAGACCAAACTCTAATAACACCCAAACTCCCAAACCAAAGAAGTAAAGACCAGGAGATCAACACCAAGAACAAAGCAAGAAAGGCCAATGTGAGACTAACTACCAGCACACACATTAACAACAAAGCTAAACAACCACCTACTGACGCAAGATGCAAATCAAAATCAAACCTCCAAACTACAAAAATGCACCTGAAACTAAAAAGATTGAGTCCCAAAAATCCAAATCTAAAGCTGCAGATGCAAGAATGCAGAAAACCAAAAGGAATAGGCTAACCAAAACCAACTCCAAAAGGATAACCGCAAAGATTGCACAGGAAAAACAAATCCAAACGCTAAGGCAACAACATCAGCAGGGACAAAACAGCTACTAAGGAAACAAAGAAGACTGAACACATGGAGAGAAAACAATAGGGGAATCCATAACCAAGGCTGACAGGCAACAAAATATAGCATGAAATATAATTTTCGAAATACTTCCAGCTATCACCCCACTAGGGTATCCGTTCTCATCTTTGGTTTTTCTTAGATTTCGATCTTGTTTTAATATGGGAGATTAACCTATTCTATTTAGGGTTAGATTCAAACATTGGCTTTCCAATATTCACTAGATTCTCACCCTTAAAATTGTTTTTAATTTCTAATATATTTCTTTTCCTTTTATAGCTACTTGAAGAGCTATCCGAGTCATCCGTAAAAAAAGTTTGAAGAAGAGCCATTATTTATATCACACTGATCAGAATATAGACGATTGCTAACCTTTGTATGGCCTGCAGCTACCACCTCACATGTCAGAGAATATTGTGACATGTTATAACAATTATGTTAAACTCAGTTGAGGTAGATACTCCATCATGTTTAGGTGTGTTATCCTTCATAACAACTTTTAACAACCATGGCACAAAGCCTAATTGCTGAGTTGATCTCATTCACTATATTGCTTTGTGTCATAGTGTTAACATTGTTCGCACCTTTAGTATTTTCAGTCTTATCACTATATTCATCTATATCATCCATCTTGTATTCCTTGTAAGTAACATTAGACTCCCCATCAATTCTAAGCAAAACATTTGTTGCTTCTTCCCTTGCATGTTAACATTAGAAGCTGAAAGAACATTAAAAGGATTATACTTACTAATACTATTATCCTATGATATACTCTAATCATCTTTTAAATGACAATCTTCTTGAATTCGGTGGTGTCTTAAATATACTAGCACTTTAATTAATGCCTTTAATACAAGTATTATTACCATTATCTGAAATATCTTTCCTTGTAGATTCTATTCTATTCTTGCCAAGATCTATTAAGGTTTCATCAATATCCATCTCATAACCTATATTAGAGTTATCTTTAGGATCCATTATCAAGAAGATTTACAAATAGCAGTAGAATGAATGAAAATTTTGCAGTTAGAACATACTGAAGGAAACCATTCATAAGAAATTTTTGGCCAATCAATGTCACCATTATAACAATGGATTGGAATAGCCTCAGAAAAATTAAAATCAGCATTAACTTATAATAAGATTCTAGCATAAGATATTTGAAATAGTTCCTCAGTTACGCTATCTAATTTTATAGGGAGACCTAGAATTGAAGCTGTTCTACATATAGCCTCCACTGACCAGAAATGTACATCTAAATCTAAATTGAGTAAATGAATCCAAATGGATAAGGAATGAAGGAATTCATGTGATAATCTCATACACGGTTGCCACTTCTTCACGAAAATCAATCTCTTATTATAAAAGTACGGCATAAAGCAAAAATACTTTCGTAGCCATCCACATTCACACTTAATAATAAAGAACCCGTTCTCCCTTGTGAACAACTGATATCTACCTTTCAGATTCCATTTTCTATCAATAAAATACTTTAGATATTTATAATAGGGTACGCTCCCGTATACATAAAAGTCTATAGAATTAAATCATCTCTCTCTCGCTTTATTGACCAAATTTTCATTAATAGCAAAAAAATTGATATTATCCTTGGTAAGCAGTTTGAAAGGCTGAATAGAAATTTGATGGTATTTGTGTTCAGTAACAACATCTATTCAGGCTATTGATTCAATAAAGCTAACCTTATTTGTAACAGCATGATTTCTAGAAACTAGATCAGGAAATTCTATCTTAGTTTCAAGATTAGGATAACAAGAAATACCTTGATGAACTTACTCGCTTTGTATGTAGCAAAGATGAACTTGGATCAAGTGGAATTGCCAAACGGTGATCTAAATCGAGATTAAGGGTTGTCTTTCTCTAGGTTTTTGAATTTCGGTAAAGATGATGTTGCCATTTTTAACCAGCTAACCTTATTTTCTATGCATAACTTAGTAGAAAACTTATTTGATTTTCATTCACTAGAACCTATTGTTCTGACCTCTCTACTCATAACAATTAAACAGGTTAGTAAGTGGGAAAGCTTGAGTGATGGAATCACGGAGATTGGAGACTGGTTAAGGAGATCATATAGTTACTATTATGAATAGTTTATTGTAATTCGTGGGATAATATTATTATTGATGTGCCTTTTATAATAGTTATAATTTGATGTAGTTGACATTATTGTGGTTTAATTTAATTGTTCATCTACTTTATGTTATTATATTGTATCCCTTCCATTGTGAGATTTTGATTTTGTTTTTAGTTTGCCTCTATTTACGTAGTCCTTATAGTAACAACGATCCGCTTAGAATTGCTCTATGAAGGGCCTTTTCTGGATGAAAATTTAGGCCTATTACGGGCAGGTAGTAACTATATATATATATATATATATATATATTGATGTATATATAATAAAGTACCAATTTTCCATAAAAAGATACTTCACTATTTAAATTATTGACTTTTTTGAAATTGAGTTTTACGTTTAAACAACGCATAAGCTTAAGATAGTTTTTTTTTTTATTCAGTGTTAAATAGGAATGCTTGATTTTTCAAGAAAGAAAGATATAACATTTGGGAAATACATATAAGTTATATGTACTTTATTGCTATGCTATCATAATTGCAGAGAGTAAATATGAATGTATCATTTTGATTATTAAAATGAATTTTAGTATAAATTTTACTTCTCTTTGGAAGAAAATAATAAAGGAAAACATATATACAGAAAAAAGAGATAGAAAGATTTCATTTTTTTTATTCATTTCAACACTTCACTAAAATGTAAAAAACTTCCTTATCTACCCTTCCTTATCTACCCTTTTATCTTCAGCTTCTAGGATTGAATACATTACTAGCAAACTTGCATAGTAATTCTATTCATGAACCAAAATTTGTGAATTAAGTTAATGTTAATAAATAATTGTGGTAGTAGTAATGAATAATAAAGATTGAGCTAATAAAATCTACTTCAATAAATGGAAAAAGATACATGCACCGTATATGACCCAGTTAATAAGGAATGTATTTTATGATTGTTTCAATTATTCTTGTTTATCTTAAAATTTTAATGCCTATATAAAGATAAATACCTTATAATACTTGACAACACTCAAAAGAATTGTCAAAATGAAACTCATATTTCTACTTCTTCCATCTACTTTCATTCTTTTTCTGCTTCAAATACTTGCAAGCTCCATAAGCTTCAACATCAAACTCACTCATGATCACCACATCAACTTCTTTACACTAGCAGCCAAATCTCCAAAATCGAGGTTGTTCACTTGTAATGCAGACATCCTAATGGAATTCTCCACAGGCACACCACCTGTAAAAGCATGTGCGGTCCTAGTGAAGTTGTTGTGGTGATCATGAGTGAGTTTGATGTTGAAGCTTATGGAGCTTGCAAGTATTAGAAGCAGAAAAAGAACGAAAGTAGATGGAAGAAGTAGAAATATGAGTTCCATTTTGACAATTCTTTTGAGTGTTGTCAAGTATGATAATGTATTTATCTTTATATAGGTGTTAAAATTTTATGATAATCAAGAATAATTGAAACATTGTGAAATATATTCTTTATTAAGTGGGTCATATATGGTGCATGTATCCTTTTCCATTTATTCAAGTAGATTTTATTAGCTCAATCTTTATTTTTATTTTTTTATTACTACTACCAATATTATTTACTAGCATTAACACAGTTCACAAATTTTGGTTCATGAATAGAATTAGTATGCAAGTTTGCTACCAGTGTATTGATTCCTAGACGCTGAAGATAAAAGGGGCAGATATGGAAGTTTTTTATATTCTAGTGAAGTGTTGAAATGGATAAAAAAAAATGAGATCTTTCTGTCTATTTTTTCTATATAGTTGTTTTCCTTTACTCTTTTCTTCCAAAGAGAAGTAAAATTTATACTAAAATTCATTTTAATAATCAAAATTATGCATATTTACTCTCTGTGATTATGACAACATAGAAATAAAGTACATATAACTTATATATATTTCCCAAATGTTATATCTTTCTTTCTTGAAAAATCAAGCATTCCTATTTAGCACTAAATCAAAAAAATTAACTGTCCTAAGCTCATGCGTTTTATATACGTAAAACACAATTTCAAAAAAGCCAATAATTTTAATAGCGAAGTATCTTTTTTATGGAAAATTCGTACTTTATTATATATACATCAATATATATATATATATATATAATTACTACCCGCCCGTAATGGGCCTAAATTTTGATCCAGAAAAGGCCCTTCATAGAGCAATTCTAAACAGATCGTTGGTACTATAAGGATTACGTAAACAGAGGCAAACTTAAAACGAAATCAAAATATCACAGTGGAAGGGATAAAATATAATAACGGAAAGTAAATGCACAATTAAGTTAAACCACAATAATATCAATTACATCAAATTATAACTATTATAAAAGGCACATCAATAATAATATTATCCCACGAATTACAATAAACTGTTCACAATAATAACTATAGGATCTCCTTAATCGGTCTCCAGTCTCCATGATTCCATCACTCAAGCATTCACACCTACTAACCTGTTTAATTGTTATAAGTAGGGCGGTCAGAACAATAAGTTCTTGTGAATAAAAATCAGATAAGTTAGCTACTAAGTTATGCATAGAAAATAAGGTTAGCTGGTTAAAAATGGCGACCTTGTCTTTACCCAAATTCAAAAACCTAGAGAAAGACAACCCTAAATCTCGATTCAGATCACCCCTCGGCAATTCCACTTGATCCAAGTTCAGCTCTGCTACATACAAAGCGAGTAAGTTCATCAAAGCAAAGTATTTCTCGTTATCCTAATCTTGAATCTAAGATAGAATTCCCAGATCTAGTTTCTAGAAATCAAGCTATTACAAATAAGGTTAGCTTTATTCAATCGATAGCCAGAATAGATGTTGTTACCGAACAAAAATACCATCAAATTTCTATTCAGCCTTTCGAACTGCTTACCAAGGATAATATCAAATTTGTTGTTATTAATGAAAATTTGGTGAATAAAGCGAGAGAGAGAGAGACGGTTTGATTCTATAGACTTTTATGTATACAGGAGCAGACCCTATTATAAATATCTAAAGGATTTTATTGATAGAAATTGGAATCTAAAAGGTAAATACCAATTGTTCACAAGGGAGAATGGGTTTTTATTGTTGAATGTGATAATGTGGATGGCTACAAAAGAATTTTAGCTTTATGTCGAATTTTTATAATAAGAGATTGATTTTCATGAAGACGTGGCAATCATGTGAGAGATTATCACGTGAATTCCTTCATTCCTTATCCATTTGATTCATTTACTCAATTTAGATTTAGATGTAGATTTCTGGTCAATGGAGGCTATAGGTAGAATAGCTTCAGTTCTAGGTCACATTGTAAAATTAGATAGCGTAACTGAGGGACAATTTCAAATATCTTATGCTAAAATCTTAGTGGAAGTTAATACTGATTTTAATTTTTCTGAGGCTATTCCAATCCATTGTTATAATGGTGACAAATATTAGCAGAAAATTTCTTATGAATGGGTTCCTTCAGTATGTTCTAACTTCAAAATTTTCGGTTATTTTACTACTATTTGTAAATCTACTTAAGTATGGATCCTAAAGATAACTCTAATTTAGGTATTGATATGGATATTGATGAAACCTTGATAGATACAGGCAAGAATTGAATAGAATCTGCAAGGAAAGATAATTCAAATAATGGTAATAATACTTGTATGAAAGACATTAATGAAAGCGCTAGTGTATTTAAGACAACAACGAATTCACGAGGATTGTAATTTAAAAGCTGATTAGAGTACATCACAGGATAATAATATTAGTAAGTCTAATCCTTTTAATGTCCTTTTAGCTTCTAATGTTAAAATGCAAGGGAACAATGAAGCAGCAAAAGTTTTTCTTTGAATGGATGGGGAGTCTAGTGTCACTCACAAATATTACAAAATAGATGATATAGATGAATATAATGATTAGAATGAAGTGCTAACAGTGTTTACATTACGACACAAAGAAATATAGTGAATGAGATCAACTTAGCAATTAAGCTTCGTGCCATGGCTATTAAAGAATTTGTTATGAAGGATGATAAACCTGAACATGATGGAGTATCTGCCTCAATTGAATTTAACATAGTTGTTGTAATAGGTCATAATATTCTTTGGCATGTGAGATGGTAGCTACAGGCCATAAAAAGGTTAGCGATCCCCTATATTCTGATCAGTGTGATATAAATAATGTCCCTTCTTCGAAAGCACGTGCGGTCGTAGAGACCTGTTATAACAACAATCAGTGTTGCGAATTTGTGTGAAGTTAAAATGACAATCAGTTTTATTTTCATGTGAAGTTAAAATAGCGAATTTAGTTTGCTATTTTCAAAATACGACAGTCAATGTAGCGACCTGAAATTTTAGTCAATTTAAAAATAAAAGTATTAATATATGCATATATATATTTATATTTTTATAAGTTGATTTTTAAACGGCCAAATATAGAATCTGGACCTAAAAACAATTTAAAATGAATTCTTGTTTTATTTTATATTTTCGAAAGTTAAAATAAGATTAGTGACCTTTTCAGATTAAATTGAAAATAAATATATTGAAATCTGATAATTAGTTATTATTTTAATAGCTTAAAAATAGCCATTTTGCAAATAGTCTCAGAATTCGACGAAACCAATTTCATTAGATCCGTATCTATTAAATATGGTGGGATTTCAAATTTCGTATCGATCGGATTTACGGTTTCATCGTGTGAGTTAAGAACATGTAGAGGTCATTTAATTAAACTCAAGCTTAAATTAGATCAAATCACTCTTATTCACTAATTCCTAAGACTCCTCCCTTTTTGACACCTAATCCTCTCTCACTTACACTCTCTTCTATGATGTCATAGCATGATAATGATGTTTAGCTTGGCACAAAACATAAAGTGTGATGATGTGTTATTCAGACAAAAAATTAAGACTTGAATTAATTTACTTAATGGGAATATTATCCAAAACCCCATTACTTCCCACTACACTAACTCCGTTCGTGTTGACACTTAGCAATGGCTTTTTGCACTAAGGACCCTTGCATATATGAATAAATAGGTGGTCACTTTCATTTGGTTTTCTTCCTTTCTTTTCCTTCTCCATTTTCTCCTCCTTTACCTCCATTTTATCTCTCCTCTCCCCACGCTTGGCCCCAACCACACAACATGCCAGCGTCCGCCTCCCCCTGACCAGTTACGTCAGCACCGCCTCTCCCCCTCCTTGTCGTGGACCCCACCACCAGTGTAATGGATGGGATTTTCGACCCAGAAAATCAACATAAATACACTGTCAATTTCTCGAGCATCGAAAATACCGGAACATTAATAGAAGAATTTAGAGGATGAGATAGAAAAGATAGAACTAATAGAATAGAAGAAGAAGAAGAGCATCACTGAACAGAATCAGAGTAAACACGAAACTCACAGCGGAATAATAAAATTGTATTATATAACATAATCTTGAAATACAAATCTGGATATACATACCATTATCAGGGTATAATTCATATACATCACAGCGGAAATAATTTCTACATAACTAGTGGTGAAGCTTCCTGCTTAGAGCTCCTCCAAATGTATCTGTAAAAACCTGAAACACTTGACTGCCCGTACAAATTTGGACACCCAAGAGTTTAGAGAAAACAACAAAATAAACTCTGGGTCAGTCATGGGACTGGTGTGAGTAAATTCCAACCATACTGTTTAACTTTGAAAATCCTTTTCAAACAAGAAGATAATAGTAAGACCAGCCCACACATAAACATGGACGGTTTTTACCTTACTATAATCCAAAATACTTTGATATCAAAACCAGTGATATTATGATAATGTCTAAACAAATAATTATACAAGTAGCAGAATGCTTGCATCTCACGTTCCACATATATATAGTATAAAATCATAAACCGCAGGGCGCTTATCGGAGAATGGACTCCAACAGACAAGGTATGGGAGCACCTTCTGAATAGTGTACTCTAGAGGGATACACTCAGGGTTAAACAAGAACATCTTGCAACCCGGCCACACATGACCGCTCACTCATTTAGCTTGAGTGTCGCGAATATATTGCCACCACGGTTGTAGGCCATCCAACCGTCATCCGAAGATATAGAATCGAAAAAGAAGTATAAATATGAATTTTCTCTAGATCGGTGACAATACACCCTGCTTGGGGATGACCCAACTAGCCATGCTGCCTAGCCCAACTTTTGTTACTTCCTGGTTGTGAGGCTAGAGGCTACATCTATCTTCAGAACATCTGATCACCATTCACTTTGAATGTCACATCGTCAAATCCGTAATCACATATTGATTACACAAATGCACACTGGGTGTAGAATAAAGAGAAGTTACCTTCTCCCCACCAACTTGGTATATTCGTACAAATCAACGGCGTGACCGTTGGAAATACTCCGTCAGACACTCGTCCATACAAGTTGTCCTGGGACCGGAAAAACAGATAGCATCTTTTCTGGAACTGGACGACCCTTGCGTTTAACTCCGTCTTCAATTTTACTTAAATATAATTCGCAGCGCTTATGCCTATACGGAGTGGTTTTCGGATAATAAATCCAACCGGTCTATCTGTATTAACACGATGGTCAAAACACTTCGATAGTCGGTTATTTAACTATCGAAGTAAAAACAAACATCCATTTACAAACACTGGCCCTTTTATTTAATACTAACTTTCTAGTTTCCCATATTTCTACAAACTCTTCCTTACTTCCCTTCATTTCTACTCTATTAGTTCCTCGTTATAAATCGGTAAGTGAATAAATTTCTAAGTATCAACCCCGAAGGCCGAAACCAACATCAGATTGACACCTCGAAAGTTACTCAACTCAACCAACGTACAACGGGTTCTAATTTCTTTAAAACTATATCACCTTCCTTATCATGCTCAGTATATCTTTTTAAAACATTATAACTTATCGACTTACTTTAAAACCGTTATATTTTAACTAATGTTGCTATCTTTTCCTTTATAACTAATGCAATACGCGGCTATATTCTCTTTTATAACTGCTGCAATACGCTGTTGTATTCTCTTTTATAGCTACTGCAATACGCTGCTATATTCTCTTTTATAACTACTGCAATACGCTGTCATATTCACATTTCATTTGATAAACTCTGTTTCTAAGTCAGGTTCTTATTAAATCAATATCAAGTTTATAACTAAATACTGATTACATATCGTATTATAATTTGTTGGTTTAAAACTAAATATTAACTAGCCTATCAGATTATAATTCCTAATAATGTTATTTAGGTTCAGGTCGTATATATAAATACTATACAACAAACAGTACATACAAATATTGAGGAATCCGGTTTGATTCCTCTAACCGGTTTCTTGTATCCACAGATGTTAGCCATAATAAATATCATTAATTTCATATCAGTATGAGATATCAGTGTTCAATCGTCAGTTTTAGATATATAACGGTTTATATTATTTCAACCAATTTAATTGTAATCTACCTAAACGACCATCACGCAGCATGCAACCAATATTGAAATATAATTAAAATATTTTAAAATAGATCAGAGTGAGTGAATTTACTCACCTTTGCGCGTTAACCGTTAAATAACGATTTGCGTCGGCTGATAAATTCCTCCATGCTCCATGTTGTCTTCTTCGACAATCCATTCGAACTAGTTCGCACGTCTCAAGTGGCTCCCGTTTCTTATTCGAATGAATGAAAATTCACCTACTTTAAAGTGCGTTGCTTTACCACCTTCAGGTCACCAAACACCCCGGGATGACCAGTTTCCATGTTCTCCGACTTTAGCCCTCATTCCTTCACCGCCACTCTTTTGTTCATTCGCACTCATCACCTCACAGCACTTATTAACTGCAGCTCGCACTTCCACAGGCCGACCGTCAGTTCAACTCTATCGGTAATCCCCACTTTAAACTGCAAGTATCTCCTACTATTATACCAGTGCCTAACCCACTTCAATGCAGCAAATTCTTTCATGCCAATGTTTGTTCCCCTCTTTTCTTTGCTAAACCGAGCGTTAAAACCCATGCTCACGAATGCATGGTTCCCATGCGCCCACTTTGATCACTCAACTGTCACCAACTCATGACTACACATGCGTATAGCCCAAACTTCCCACGTTAAAACACTCCTTACATGCCTGAAAAGCCTCGCAACTTCATGCACTCACTCGCACTAACCCACTGACGCAAAAGAAATAGCTCGCCCGTATACTTCTCCAAATTATATAGACCAAAACAACTCATGTTTATATAATACATCACCTGTATGAAATCGCATGGCTCCAGCATGAGTTCGTCCGCCCTTTCTTCCTCCATTTAACCAAATGCTGCTCCCACTCCATGCCAGAAATGCACGTCTTTCCCACTGTGAATAATGCAAAGAACAGTCCCCTAAATACAAGTCTTTCCCACTCCATGCAATTCTCGTCACACACCCCCTCTCATGAGCTACAACAAACATGCACTCATTCCTCTTTCCATATCTCTTCATCACCGCTGTCATGTCTTCAAAACCATCACTACATGGAAACAGTGCCCCCATCTTCACAGTTCAGTCTTCACGCACCCAACGTTCTCCGTAGAATAACATAACCACTCTTCTACACAAAACTCAGATCCGCTCTATTTATTTGGATTGGTATTTGGATTTTTATGATGCCATAAATTTTGCTCGGACGTTGCTTTTTAGATCCAGCGAGAAGAAGTGATCAAAAGGTGTATTTATATGAGAAAGAAGGCTTCATCTCTAAGCAATAGGGACGTGTGTATAGCCGTATAGGGTATGGCTAATAGGGTATGGTTTGTACATTAATTGTCTGCATGTTCTCCTTTCACTTTGATATGAAGTAATAGGCTATCGGGATTGGGCATTTCGTGGGTAGGAAAAACATTTAGACTTAGGTTTCCAGATTTAGAGTATGGATTTATATATATATAAATTAGATATTTTGTTTCCAATGTATGGTGTAGGTCGCTTCATAGTGAAGTAATATGTTGGTTTGATTTTTCTAAAGTTACACTCACGTACGGACAGAAGTAAGAGTACAGTCGTGCTCAACGAGGTGCCACGATCCCAAAAATATAATAATACCGGTAGTTTGACTCATTCTGTGAAACCCCGAAATACCGATACAGGGTGCACAATACTCCAAATAAAAAGTTGCATATTTAATTAATTAAAAATTACAGTAAAATTCTAAAAATTAAATTATTGCTGCGCCTCAAAAGAACATTGTCCAGATTTGCAACCGATATCTAGTTATTTCAAATAAACTGTTACGGTCAATATACGATTTTACAGCGACTTTTTGAATATTTGATTTGGACATATCTTGCAGTCTGTATGACGAAATCTCCATTCTCTACTTCCGTTGGAAAGATACAGTTCAACAGATTCCAACGTTTCTCATTTTGAAAAAATCCGATTCAAAACGAGTCTGGTACACTCAGTTGAAGTTTAGAACGTTAAATCACGAACTGCAGCGTCGTTGTGAGTTTGATTATAATTAATATATATTTTTATACATTCAACTTTGTTATTATTAATATATAAATCCATTTATATTTCGAATTCAATATTTAAACTGATTTAAATATTCAAATTCAAACTGACAAAAATGCGGGACGTTACAGTCCTTCCCCTTAAAATAATTTCGTCCTCGAAATTGCTAAGATAGGGAAGATGCTACAATCTCTGTTATAAACAGGTTAAAAATCTTTTTGGTTTACTTCATAATTTCAGTTTCAACTGAACTGATTAATTAAAATATTAATTCCTTATTATTTTGAATATTTTCAAAATTCTGAAAATTTCTTAACAGCTTAAATTTTCAGAGAATCTCGCCAGCATCTCCTCTGTACGGCTTACTCGGTACTACAACAACTTGTCATTCTGGGTCTTCTCCAATCCAAAAGAAAATCAAACAGCCAAACGGCTTGCCCAAACCGACTCATAAAAATCTCATACTCGTATATAAACGTGTACCTTCTCTGTTGGGCATTCAGCTCTATCTCTGCCATCTGCTATCAATTCAGCATATACCCATACAATCCAAATGTTGATCTCCAACCAACTTATCCTTAAATCCAATCCTTCGCTCATATTTGAGCCAACTTCCATTTCAACTCCAGCTCTATTTCAATTCCAAACTCTTACTTAACCATCTAATTCTTTTTTCAATACAAAATTCCCAATCAATCCCTTTACTCACCTGAGTCCACTTTGTTTCAAAATCCAATTTCAATTTTCTATTTGCTTTCGCAAACTTTTATTTATTTTAATTTGTTTAACTCCATATCTTAAATTTAAGTTCCGGAATTCAAATCCCTGGGTTTTTATTTCAAATAAGTTTGGAATCTATAATAATAGCAAATTCAAAACATTTGAATTTTTGAACATCTTATTTCAAAACAAAATCTTTTGGTAGCAATTCATCACTTTAGAACTTGAAAATGACACTGATGATGTGGCCAGCATCATCAGAATTATTTTCCAGTGATCAAAGTGAGTTCAATACTATATTACTTTTCAAAATTCATTTTGAAACACTTCCATTTTGAAAATCACTTCAAAATATCTTTCACATCATTTGGAAAACAATTTTTAAATCTCCCAGGATTTTAAAATTCCCTTATATCTAATTCAAATTCATTTTCAATTCTTTTCCAAGTTTCAAGAGTTTTATTTCAATTCTAGTTTTAACTTCAGATTCAGTTCATCTGATTTTTCATATTATACTAATATAATATTTCGATTGGTAATTTATATAACCAACTCAATTATATATCTTATTTGATCATAATAACGATCAACACTATAATAATCTCAAGATACATAATCCTTTTTATATCAAAATATAATTTGGGAAAAATTATTTTATTTACCCCCTTTTAAAACATACTGTGTCGAATTACTCTGTTCAAGAGTTTAGAAATACTTATCGACGCAGTTTGCATTACTGTTTCGACCAGAATTCATAAACCACTCGACTGACCAGTCAACACAATATAAAATATTTTTATATTAATTTACAAATACGCACTCATATATATATATATATATATATACACACACTCAACTCAATCTAGAGTATTACTAACTCCATCTTTATTGAGTTACGCCACAGAGCCAAGGTAATCACTTAACCCTATGCTCTGATACCAACTGTAATGGATGGGATTTTCGACCCAGAAAATCAACATAAATACACTGTCAATTTCTCAAGCATCGAAAATACCGGAACATTAATAGAAGAATTTAGAGGATGAGATAGAAAAGATAGAACTAATAGAATAGAAGAAGAAGAAGAGCATCACTGAACAGAATTAGAGTAAACACGAAACTCACAACGGAATAATAAAATTGTATTATATAACATAATCTTGAAATACAAAACTGGATATACATACCATTATCAGGGTATAACTCATATACATCACAGCGGAAATAATTTCTACATAACTAGTGGTGAAGCTTCCTGCTTAGAGCTCCTCCAGATGTATCTGTAAAAACCTGAAACACTTGACTGCCCGTACAAATTTGGGCACCCAAGAGTTTAGGGAAAACAACAAAATAAACTCAGGGTCAGTCATGGGACTGGTGTGAGTAAATTCCAACCATACTGTTTAACTTTGAAAATCCTTTTCAAACAAGAAGATAATAGTAAGACCAGCCCACACATAAACATGGACGGTGTTTACCTTACTATAATCCAAAATACTTTGATATCAAAACCAGTGATATTATGATAATGTCTAAACAAATAATTATACAAGTAGCAGAACGCTTGCATCTCATGTTCCACATATATATAGTATAAAATCATAAACCGCAGGGCGCTTATCGGAGAATGGACTCCAACAGACAAGGTATGGGAGCACCTTCTGAATAGTGTACTCTAGAGGGATACACTCAGGGTTCAATAAGAACATCTTGCAACCCGGCCACACATGACCGCTCACTCATTTAGCTTGAGTGTCGCGAATATATTGCCACCACGGTTGTAGGCCATCCAACCGTCATCCGAAGATACAGAATCGAAAAAGAAGTATAAATATGAATTTTCTCTAGATCGGTGACAATACACCCTGCTTGGGGATGACCCAACTAGCCATGCTGCCTAGCCCAACTTTTGTTACTTCCTGGTTGTGAGGCGAGAGGCTACGTCTATCTTCAGAACATCTGATCACCATTCACTTTGAATGTCACATCGTCAAATCCGTAATCACATATTGATTACACAAATGCACAGTGGGTGTAGAATAAAGAGAAGTTACCTTCTCCCCACCAACTTGGTATATTCGTACAAATCAACGGCGTGACCGTTGGAAATACTCCGTCAGACACTCGTCCATACAAGTTGTCCTGGGACTGGACAAATAGATAGCATCTTTTCTAGAACTGGACGACCCTTGCGTTTAACTCCGTCTTCAATTTTACTTAAATATAATTCGCAGCGCTTATGCCTATACGGAGTGGTTTTCGGATAATAAATCCAACCGGTCTCTCCGTATTGACACGATGGTCAAAACACTTCGATAGTCAGTTATTTAACTATCGAAGTAAAAACAAACATCCATTTACAAACACTGGCCCTTTTATTTAATACTAACTTTCTAGTTTCCCATATTTCTATAAACTCTTCCTTACTTCCCTTCATTTCTACTCTATTAATTCCTCGTTATAAATCGGTAAGTGAATAAATTTCTAAGTATCAACGCCGAAGGCCGAAACCAACATCAGATTGACGCCTCGAAAGTTACTCAACTCAACCAACGTACAACGGGTTCTAATTTCTTTAAAACTATATCACCTTACTTATCATGCTCAGTATATCTTTTTAAAACATTATAACTTATCGACTTACTTTAAAACCGTTATATTTTAACTAATGCTGTTATCTTTTCCTTTATAACTAATGCAATACGCTGCTATATTCTCTTTTATAACTACTGCAATACGCTGTTGTATTCTCTTTTATAGCTACTGCAATACGCTGTTATATTCTCTTTTATAACTACTGCAATACGCTGTCATATTCACATTTCATTTGATAAACTCTGTTTCTAAGTCAGGTTCTTATTAAATCAATATCAAGTTTATAACTAAATACTGATTACATATCCTATTATAATTTGTGGGTTTAAAACTAAATATTAACTAGCCTATCAGATTATAATTCCTAATAATGTTATTTAGGTTCAGGTCGTATATATAAATACTATACAACAAACAGTACATACAAATATTGAGGAATCCGGTTTGATTCCTCTAACCGGTTTCCTGTATCCACAGATGTTAGCCACAATAAATATCATTAATTTCATATTAGTATGAGATATTAGTGTTTAATCGTCAGTTTTAGATATATAACGGTTTATATTATTTCAACCAATTTAATTGTAATCTACCTAAACGACCATCACACAGCATGCAACCAATATTGAAATATAATTAAAATATTTTAAAATAGATCAGAGTGAATGAATTTACTCACCTTTGCGCGTTAACCGTTAAATAACGATTTGCGTCGACTGATAAATTCCTCCATGCTCCATGTTGTCTTCTTCGACAATCCATTCGAACTAGTTCGCACGTCTCAAGTGGCTCCCGTTTCTTATTCGAATGAATGAAAATTCACCTACTTTAAAGTGCGTTGCTTTACCACCTTCAGGTCACCAAACACCCCGGGATGACCAGTTTCCATGTTCTCCGACTTTAGCCCTCATTCCTTCACCGCCACTCTTTTATTCATTCGCACTCATCACCTCACAGCACTTATTAACTGCAGCTCGCACTTCCACAAGCCGACCGTCAGTTCAACTCTATCAGTAATCCCCACTTTAAACTGCAAGTATCTCCTACTATTATACCAGTGCCTAACCCACTTCAATGCAGCAAATTCTTTCATGCCAATGTTTGTTCCCATCTTTTCTTTGCTAAACCGAGCGTTAAAACCCATGCTCACGAATGCATGGTTCCCATGCGCCCACTTTGATCACTCAACTGTCACCAACTCATGACTACACATGCGTATAGCCCAAACTTCCCACGTTAAAACACTCCTTACATGCCTGAAAAGCCTCGCAACTTCATGCACTCACTCGCACTAACCCACTGACCCAAAAGAAATAGCTCGCCCGTATACTTCTCCAAATTATATAGACCAAAATAACTCATGTTTATATAATACTTCACCTGTATGAAATCGCATGGCTCCAGCATGAGTTCGTCCGCCCTTTCTTCCTCCATTTAACCAAATGCTGCTCCCGCTCCATGCCAGAAATGCACGTCTTTCCCACTGTGAATAATGCAAAGAACGGTCCCCTAAATACACGTCTTTCCCACTCCATGCAATTCTCGTCACACACCCCCTCTCGCGAGCTACAACAAACATGCACTCATTCCTCTTTCCAGATCTCTTCATCACCGTTGTCATGTCTTCAAAACCATCACTACATGGAAACAGTGCCCCCATCTTCACAGTTCAGTCTTCACGCACCCAACGTTCTCCGTAGAATAACATAACCACTCTTCTACACAGAACTCAGATCCGCTCTATTTATTTGGATTGGTATTTGGATTTTTATGATGCCATAAATTTTGCTCGGACGTTGCTTTTTAGATCCAGCGAGAAGAAGTGATCAAAAGGTGTATTTATATGAGAAAGAAGGCTTCATCTCTAAGCAATAGGGACGTGTGTATAGCCGTATAGGGTATGGTTTGTACATTAATTGCCTGCATGTTCTCCTTTCACTTTGATATGAAGTAATAGGCTATCGGGATTGGGCATTTCGTGGGTAGGAAAAACATTTAGACTTAGGTTTCCAGATTTAGAGTATGGATTTATATATATATAAATTAGATATTTTGTTTCCAATGTATGGTGTAGGTCGCTTCATAGTGAAGTAATATTTCGGTTTGATTTTTCTAAAGTTACACTCACGTACGGACAGAAGTAAGAGTATAGTCGTGCTCAACGAGGTGCCACGATCCCAAAAATATAATAATGCCGATAGTTTGACTCATTCTGTGAAACCCCGAAATACCGATATAGGGTGCACAATACTCCAAATAAAAAGTTGCATATTTAATTAATTAAAAATTACAGTAAAATTCTAAAAATTAAATTATCGCTGCTCCTCAAAAGAACCTTGTCCAGATTTGCAACCGATATCTAGTTATTTCAAATAAACTGTTACGGTCAATATACGATTTTACAGCGACTTTTTGAATATTTGATTTGGACATATCTTGCAGTCTGTACGACGAAATCTCCATTCTCTACTTCCGTTGGAAAGATACAGTTCAACAGATTCCAACGTTTCTCGTTTCGAAGAAATCCGATTCAAAACGAGTCTGGTACACTCAGTTGAAGTTCAGAACGTTAAATCACGAACTGCAGCGTCGTTGTGAGTTTGATTATAATTAATATATATTTTTATACATTCAACTTCGTTATTATTAATATATAAATCCATTTATATTTCGAATTCAATATTTAAACTGATTTAAATATTCAAATTCAAACCGACAAAAATGCGGGGCGTTACAACCAGAAAACACCATCAATCATCCCTTAAACACCTTAAAGCTACCTCTTTTACACCCGTTCTTTCCAAAATAGCACGCTATAACCGAAACCCAACCCCATCAACACACTACAACCCCACGTGGACCCCACCCCTTAGGTCGTGCCCCTCTAAGCCCAAAGATCCGACCATTAGTTTCCAACACCGAATATATACTCATATATAATCAAATATATTCTATAAAACGCGTACGCGTCAAAGCTCTGTCCATTTGCTATTTGACAACTTACGGTGACGCCGAAAGGATGTTGGATTTAATTTGGATTGTAGAGGAGTCCTATGTATGAAATTACGAAGGAGTGAATAATTTGGTGAGAAAATACGTACATAAAGGCTAAGTAGCATATGGTTGTTAATATTAAATCACATGTAATAACTAGGAAAATATGAGCCAGTTCAAAATTTTTATTTTGGCTATTTTAATGAATTTTGAATATTTAAAATGGATTATTTTAAATAATAACAACGAGAAATTTATTTTTGAATCGAATTAGAACGTATATATTTATATAGATCGACGTTAGAATATAAATATTTATTTTAAATTATAAAAGGAATTGAAAATGACGCGGTAGTTTGAAAATTCGATTTCAAAGTTCAAATGAATGTACCGGGTGCAAAATAAACCGGATTTTAGTGAAACCAAAAATATTAGAATCTAATTGAGAATATCTTTCCAACGAATCCGAAAAATTGAAATTTCATAGCGGGGATAAAAAGTTATGCCCAATTCAAAATTTAGAATAGTCGCTATGGAAATCATACATGGCCTAAAAAGTCATATTTTGCATACGGATGAATTTGGATTCGAAAACACTTCCATTAAGTTCAAAATACCGTTTAGAACTCCGAAAAGCATAAGCTTTGATATATTCCGATATCCGGAATAGTGGCAATTGGCTGGGATTTTCGGTTAGCAATACACAGCCCTTAAAAAGTGAAATTTTGCATATGAGCTCAGAATTCGACGGGATAAATTTTTCTGGATTCGTAATGAAAAATCATTGTTGAGTTCCAAAGGGCGCGTCGAACGGAGTTAGTATGTCACCGTGCGAGCTAAAACAGTTCAGGGTAAAACAGATAGTCATTTTACAAAGGAACATTATTGATACGACCTCAGAATTCGATTTCGTTTTTTTTTGGATTTGTATCGTCTAATAATGGTTAAACCCAAAAGGGCATGATTTTTGGAGTTAGCATGTGAGCGTGCAAGAAGAAATGGTGCGCCAAAATTGCATTTTTAGAGCTTATCTGAGCATTTTTGAGAATTTAAACGGACGGTCAAATGAACTCATAATTCGACGAAACTTGTTTCGTTGGACTCGTCTTCACGTCTACTATCTCGTGTCCGAAATCCGCGGCGATTGGAGATCATTAGCGTTCAGGCGATACGGGAGAAAGTAGCATATAATCACTTTTCCTCCTTTTCTAATTCATTATTTCCTCCTTCCTCTTTTCTTCATTTTCCTCTTTAATGGCCACCACCTCCTCCTTGCCGCTGCCGCCCCTCCTCCCGCTGCCACCGCCCACCGTCGCCGCTCCTCCTCCCCTCCGGCCACCCTTCTCCTCCTCCTCTTCTCTCTCCTCTTCTCTTTCTCTCTCTCCCTTCACAAATCTAAACCCTAGGAGCCACCACCACCACGGGCCCCACCACCACCGCTGCCACCCACCAGCACCCTCCCCCACGTCAATCACGTCCGGCGCCCCCCTATGGCCACCCAATTCCGGCCGTGGGCCTCTCCTCCTCCAAAAACCCATTTTTCACAAAAAAAATCCCTTTTTGCATAAAACACCCTGTCACTATTTCGCGAATAACTTCCAAACCGTGCGTTTCTAGCCAGAGTTCCTCAAGACAAAAGTCGAAGAGTACGATTTTCTCTTCGATTTAGTATATGATAATCCTATTTTGCATTGCGGAGTTGTTGGGAAAACGCGTCCAAAGTCTGCTGTTCAAACACTGTCAAAATGCTGTCTTTTCGCGATTTCTGGCAAAATGACAAATTTTCGGAAGGAAGACCACTAGACGAAAGTTTTCCAGAATGGCGCGTTTAAGCTTGAAAAAAGTTGGTGTGAAGATTGAAGCTCGTTTGTAAATTCTGGAATCAGAACAACGAATCCGGGCGTTAGAAAAAATATGTGAGTTTTCTCCGCGTTAAAGCTTCTATGTTTTTTGACGAATGAAGTATATAAAAATATGATTTTTATATTATAGAAATAATAAAAATATGATTTTTATATAATAGAGAATATGAAAATATCATCTTTATGTATGTAGCGAGATAAAAATATGATTTTTATCGTATGTGAAATATAAAAATACAATTTTTATAAAGTAGAAGTATTAAAAATATAATTTTTAAATAGAGAATAGAGTGAGAAAAATAGAATTTTTATCTATGTAGTAGCGGTATAAAAATGTGATTTTTATATACATAGCAACAATATAAAAGTGTGATTTTTATATATGTAGTGGCTATGGACAATGAAAGTGACAAAAGGCGAGCACGACGAAGATTTCTGCAAAAGAAGAGTCGTGGCGTTTGGTTTAGCTAGTCGGTGAGAACTTCTCACTTTAAACCTTGTTTTCTAGTTAAATTATATGCTACGATGCAGAAGGTGCTTAGCAGCACCCGACACCCGTCGTCCACAGACCATGGACGACTTGTTTGTTTGGTTGTGTAGTTGATTAGATTATTGGTTTGAATTTGGTTTGGTGTGTGAAATGGAATTGATTAGATTGGTATGTGTATGGCGTAGGCCATTATTAGACCGGGGATAAGGCATTTTCCCGTTTCTAGTATCGTGCCGTTATGCCGCCAAAGTTTTCTAAAATAAGTTAGAAAAATAAAAATACCATTTTATTGAATAAATGAACTGAATAGGATATTCATTTACAAATCAGACGATTTGTTTATGTACACTGATTTGACTGATATTGATTGGGACGATAAATTTTACACATCGCCCAACTACACAAATAATATTCAGTGTTTGTGGATTGAAGCCCCACACGGGTGTTGGGATGATATTTGGCGTACACTGATCCCAACTATTTAGTTGTATGTCGATCGATTGGTCGACAGACTGTGTAAGCGTTAATTATTTATATTTAATGCTTATGCAGTTGTGTGGTGCACTTTGGATGATGGTTGATTATTTATCGTTGCTATTATATACATGTGTTGTATGGAATCCGTATAATTAACATTATATGGTAATTGATTGGGCCTCATTCCAATTGGAAAAAAAAATTATAAAATAAAGATTCACGTGTTGACAGTACTCATGTGTTGAGATTAGTCATGTGTTGAAAGAAATGAACATTCATGTGTTGAACGAAATATTTTAACAATAAAGTTTACATCTTTATCATATATAAAATTAGAAACTAACTGGAAAATAGTTAAGATGAGTGGTCTCCTGGGTATTGATCTGATGTTGGTTTCGGCCTTCGGGGTTAATACTTAGGGAATCATTCTCTTACTACTTTACGGTTGGAGTTTGATTAAAAATTTAACGATAGAAATCAAAATTTTATAAAATATATTAAATAACAAAAATAGTCATAGGTTGGCAGTACTCATGTGTTGAGACTAGTCATGTGTTGAAAGAAATATAGATTGATGTGTTGAATAGGATAAATATTCATTTGTTGAATAGGATAACGAAGTTATTGAAAAATATAAAGTCGTGTTGATTAGATTTGCGCCATTTTGAAGCGAACGATATTTATATCGATTATATTCGTTTTTATAATGAATATAGAAAAGAAGTGATTTCAAAATCTAATATTTTGAAAATATTATCATTTATATATTAATGATATGGAATATTCAATTTTGATTTGAAATTGAATATGAAGTTGAAATCGTTTCGAAAACGAATTTAAAACGATTTATAAAATATGTTTTAAAACGAAATCGACGAAATATGTATAATATATATATATTATATATAATGGCCTGAATAGAACACGCCGCGCTGCGGTAGTTCGTGAATTCCGACCATTGACTTCGAGTTGACGTTGCGGGAGATCCGACCGTCAGATTCTCCTGAAACCGGAACCGTTGGGTTCGTATCGAAAGTAGCTTTCCAATTAATATTAGAAATTTGAAATCTAACGGTTGGATTTGGAATTATGTCCAAATCAAATTTAGAAAAGGTCGATGTAAGTGCAGTTCGATGGCCGTTGATGGAAATCGACTGTACGGGCCTTGATAAAATAATTAAAAATATCAATAATTTGTGTAAAATCATAAGAAATGATTTGTGAAGAACTGGGATGAAAAATTCCACATTTGAAAAGATAAAAATATATTTTTATCGAAATGAACTAGTTTTGAACTAGAAATAAAATCCAACTATTTTTAAATAAATTGAATGTGAAATGGCTTTGAAAATAACCAGAACTTTCAATATATATAAAGTGGAAATGGATTTGAATCGAAATTGTCTTTGGAAAATTTCGATGTTAGATTTCGTGATTATACATATATGGTTGTGGAAATTTGAAAGATATATTTATATCGTTATTTCCAATACGATATTTGTTGGTCGTAGAATTTGATATTGAAAATAAGCCGATACATTTTCTATTTAGAGCCTTGTATTTAATATCAAATGTGATTTGGGTTTATCGTGAACCGAGTTTTAAATGACATTGATTCTTTAACCCAGTTAAAGATTAAAACTAAGTGGAGTTTTAATGAATCTTTAATTAGATTGAAATGATCGAGAATGGAGTATCACTAGTTTTTCTCCAAAGCGATAGTTAAATCTTTAATTAGATTTGAACGTGAAATGGTAATTAATTTTACCGATAACACCGTGGTGTCAGATATGGAGTATTACCAGTTTTTCTTCATGGGATGAATAGGTTGGAATTGGGAAATAAAATAAATAATTACTTCGGTGTGATTCGCTAATCCTGACTAGTTTGAAATGATATTCAAAGGAAGATTAAATAATAAATATAGAAGAATTTATCTTTGATAAAATTAATGGAAACCTTTCCCTAAGAATGTGAAATTTAGAAACTAACTGTAGGTTAGCTAAGATAGATGGTTTCCTGGGTATTGATCTGATGTTGGTTTCGGCCTTCGAGGTTAATATTTGGGGAATTGTTCTCTTGCTAATTTACGGTTAGTGACTGATGAATTGGAATGAGGCGTATGTTGTGTTTGTATGACATTTGTTTATTATATACGCGGGTTATTCGAAAAGGCCGGGTTTATACCCATTCTGAATAACCAATTCGACGATAAGTCGAAGATGAAGTCGGTGGTTAAAGACCGGAAGTCTTCACATCGTTTGGGTGATTACTGATGATCTTGATTGGGCTGTACACCAAGATGAGGGAATCAGTTGGTGATCGTCCAGACGTACTTGGAGATCGATGGATATGCGAGGAAAGTGCCTCCGGTTTCGTTCAGACCCAGGACGAACTTGTAAATGGATTGTGTGTCCGACATTGAATTTTATTCTGTGTTGATTGATCTCTATTAAATATACATCTGTTTGGCGGCGGAGAATTTATTCTTTTGCTTAACGCCCTTCTCTGAGACGTACGAGCTTAGAGGTTGTATATCGATGGACATCAGTCGCATGGCATGAATTGCCAGTGTGGCATGCCTAAGTGGCAAATGATCAAGGCTTCTGTTGAAAAGCAAAGTCTTGTGGTTGATGATCAAAGCACGACCTACGTGGCATAGCTTTGTGTATAGCATGGACTCGCGAGCCTCACACATCGGTATGAGTTAAAAACGGGATAAGGACTGCAGGGAGAGCACGACGTTTCTTTCTAGCTAGAGGTAGTGTCAGTGCTTAAACTGGCTGACATTTATATTATTTTTACCTATGTGGTTGTTGGGATGAGGCGCCTCGATTTTAGGTCTGTTAGGACCGGGAAACGTGTGTTCAGGAATACTAATCCACTAACGTAAGTGTGGACCGGCCCTGAAGCATCCAAGGGTTACCGAGAGTGTGTAGTCCTGAGGCATTTGCTAGAGTGTCTTGAAGCGGAGAGGAGCTTGCCCCTTGCCTCGGCTCATGACGGAAATCCAATTTCCAATACGTGATATTTCGGTTTTATTTGTAGAGCCTAGTATGGCGACATGATATATGGTACCCATGCCGTCTATGATTAATATTTATGATTGAAATTGTTTTGAAACTATACACTTATAGTAATATCAAAATGATTTGTTTTAAACGTACCAACCATGTTTGGCTATTATAAGGGAAAACCCTATCCTCCGGCTTGCGTTGCATTGTGTGATGGGACCTGTGTCTTATAATAGCTTCATTTTTCCAAAAAAGCATTGCACTGTTTATTCTATGCACTGGTATTCTTGGGAGGAAACTCGTTCCGTGTTATACGGCATGGTCCCTTGAATTACTCTCTTTTAAAGTAAAGTTTTAAATAACTGTTTTAGTTCTCACACCAGTCACATGACTGACCTGGAGTTTATTGTTTTAACCTAAACTCTGGGTGCCCCTATTTTCCACACAGGCAGCTAGTAGTTTTGGTTTTGCAGATTTATATTCACAGGATCCTGGTTTGCAGCTGGAACGATGCTCGGAAAGTTTTGTATCCGTGTATTACTTTCAATTGTGTTTTGTATTGTTTTTCCGCTGCTATGTAATTTATTGTAATCTCTGATATTTATCGAATGTGTAATATTTATTCATACTCTGTATATTCTTGTATTCTGATGGAATTGTTGTAATAAACAATGAAATGTTCTTCAGTTTGTGTTCTGATTCGTCTTGTCCTCAAAGAATCCGGGCTTTCCTTACCGGGGAAGTTACGGGGTACTACAGTGGTATCAGAGCTTTGGTTTACAGAGCTCGAGAACAAGACACATTAGAACCATATGAAAGAATTCATCAGATATTGGATTAGTAATATCCAATGAGAATGACTCGTTAGAAATAGGATCAGTAGTATCCTAGAACGAGTGTGAAGAGTATATTTTTCAAATGAAACCAATTTAGTTTTGAAAATTTAAACCACTTTATACGTATTTGAATATTTTATTTATATTGAATTTGGACAATCGAGTATATAAAGATTTTGCATATACGCGTCATGAACGTATATTCGAAGTTTTAATATACTGGATAGATATAGAATCGCATTCTAGACACCCGGGGGTAATTCTGATGATGTGGCCACATCATCAGTATTTATGTTCGAGTTTCGAAAGTGGGATTTCTATATATTTCCATTAGACTGGTGTGAGAACCAAAACTAGACAGGTTTATTGTTGTGATTTGGCATCAAAAACATGATTTTCTTTATTGTATCAAAATTATGATTTTGAAACGTTAATTCACTAATTGATTGATGGTTGTGTTGTTTGTTTATTTGTTTGATATTTTTAACCATTTGGCCTAATTGAACCGAATATTGAACTGTATTGAAAAATGATTACAAATGCATGCATATACATGTACTTACATTGAACAGGTCATAGCAAGGAGGCTAGAGCAGAAGAATAAAATTGTTTGCCCGACAAATAGGTACATATTTATTGTATTTCTTTGGGTTTGGATGATTTTATGAGCCGATTGGCCTTTTCTTTTTCTTTTGGATTGAAGAAGGCCATGGGTGGCTATATGAAATATCCCCAAGTCCCCGGTGTAGAGGAGGTTATTGTAAAAAAATTCAAAAATTTAGGGTGTTAGCCAAATTTTTGAAAAATTTGAAAAGATCTTAGAAACTGAAAAGTTGAAGAACTTAAGCCGTAAAGAAAATAAAGGAAGTTGAGTTGATTTGTAAAACAACTTTCGGCTTCGTTCCTTTTCGGGGACGAAAAGTTTTAAGTGGGGGAGATTGTAATAACCCGGAAAATCTGAGCCAGTTTAAAATTTTTATTTTGGCTATTTTAATGAATTTTGAATATTTAAAATGGATTATTTTAAATAATAACGACGAGAAATTTATTTTTGAATGGAATTAGAACGTATATATTTATATAGATCGATGTTAGAATATAAATATTTATTTTAAATTATAAAAGGAATTGAAAATGGCGCGGTACTTTGAAAATTCGATTTCAAAGTTCAAATGAATGTACTGGGTGCAAAATAAACCGAATTTTAGTGAAACCAAAAATATTAGAATCTAATTGAGAATATCTTTCCAACAAATCCGAAAAGTTGAAATTTCATAGCGGGGATAAAAAGTTGTGCCCAGTTCAAAATTTAGAATAGTCGTTATGGAAATTATACATGGCCCAAAAAGTCATATTTTGCATACTGATGAATTTAGACTCGAAACCACTTCCATTGAGTTCAAAATGCTGTTTAGAACTCTGAAAAGTATAAGCTTTGATATATTCTGATATCCCGAATACTGGCAATTGGCTGGAATTTTCGGTTAGCAATACATAGCCCTTAAAAAGTGAAATTTTGCATATGAGCTCAGAATTCGACGGGATAAATTTTTTTGGATTCATAATGAAAAATCATTGTTGTGTTCCAAAGGGCACGTCGAACGGAGTTAGTATGTGGCCGTGCGAGCTAAAACAGTTCAGGGTAAAATAGACAGTCATTTTACAAAGGAACATTATTGATATGACCTCAGAATTCGATTTCAATTTTTTTTTTGGATTCGTATCATCTAATAATGGTTAAACCCAAAAGGGCATGATTTTTGGAGTTAGCATGTGAGCGTGCAAGAAGGAATGGTGCGCCAAAATCGAATTTTTAGAGCTTATCTGAGCATTTTTGAGAATTTTAACGGATGGTCAAACGAACTCGTAATTCGACAAAACTTGTTTCGTTGGACTCGTCTTCACGTCTACTATCTCGTGTCCGAAATCCGCGGCGAATGGAGATCATTAGCGTTCAGGCGATACGGGAGAAACTAGCATATAATCACTTTTTCTCCTTTTCTAATTCATTATTTCCTCCTTCCTCTTTTCTTCATTTTCCTCTTTAATGGCCACCACCTCCTCCTTGCCGCTGCCGCCCCTCCTCCCGCTGCCACCGCCACCGCTCCTCCTCCCCTCCGGCCACCCACCTCCTCCTCTTCTCTCTCCTCTTCTTTTTCTCTCCCCCTTCACAAACCTAAACCCTAGGAGCCATCACCGCCGCCCACCAACACCCTCCCCCACGTCAATCAGGTCTGTCGCCCCCCCTATGGTCACCCAATTCCGGCCGTGGGCCCCTCCTCCTCCAAAAACCCATTTTTCACAAAAAATCCCATTTTGCATAAAACACCCTGTCACTATTTCGCGAATAACTCCCAAACGGTGCGTTTCTAGCCAAAGTTCCTCAGGACCAAAGTCGAAGAGCACGATTTTCTCTTCGATTTGGTATATGATAGTCCTATTTTGCATTGCGGAGTTGTCGGAAAACGCGTCCAAAGTCTGTTGTTCAAACACTGTCAAAATGCTGTCTTTTCGCGATTTCCGGCGAAATGGCACATTTTCGGAAGGAAGACCACTAGGCGAAAGTTGTCCGGAATGGCGCGTTTAAGCTGGAAAAATCATTGGTGTGAAGATTGAAGCTCGTTTGCAAATTATGGAACCAGAACAGCGAATCCGGGTGTTAGAAAAAAATGTGAGTTTTCTCCTCTTTAAAGTTTCTATGGTTTTTGACGAATGAAGTATATAAAAATATGATTTTTATATTATAGGAATAATAAAAATATGATTTTTATATAATAGAGAATATAAAAATATCATCTTTATGTATGTAGAGAGATAAAAATATGATTTTTATCGTATGTGAAATATAAAAATATAATTTTTATAAAGTAGAAGTATTAAAATATAATTTTTATATAGAGAATAGCGTGATAAAAATAGAATTTTTATCTATGTAGTAGTGGTATAAAAATGTGATTTTTATATACATAGCAACAATATAAAAATGTGATTTTTATTTATGTAGTGGCTACGGACAATGAAAGTGACAAAAGGCGAGCAGGACGAAGATTTCTGCAAAAGAAGAGTCGTGGCGTTTGGTTTAGCTAGTCGATGAGAACTTCTCACTTTAAACCTTGTTTTCTAGTTAAATTATATGCTAGGATGCAGACGGTGCTTAGCAGCACCCGACACCCGTCGTCCACAGACCATGGACGACTTGTTTGTTTGGTTGTGTAGTTGATTAGATTATTGGTTTGAATTTGGTTTGGTGTGTGAAATGGAATTGATTAGATTGGTATGTGTATGGCGTAGGCCATTATTAGACCAGGGATAAGGCTAGGCCTTGTCCCGTTTCTAGTATCGTGCCGTTATGCCGCCGAAATTTTCTAAAATAAGTTAGAAAAATAAAAATACCATTTTATTGAATAAATGAACTGAATAGGATATTCATTTACAAATCAGACGATTTGTTTATGTACGCTGATTTGACTGATATTGGTTGGGACGATAAATTTTACACATCGCCCAACTACACAAATAATATTCAGTGTTTGTGGATTGAAACCCCACACGGGTGTTGGGATGATATTTGGCGTACACTGATCCCAACTATTTAGTTGTATGTCGATCGATTGGTCGACAGACTGTGTAAGCGTTAATTATTTATATTTAATGCTTATGCAGTTGTGTGGTGCACTTTGGATGATGGTTGATTATTTATCGTTGCTATTATATACATGTGTTGTATGGAATCCATATAATTAATATTATATGGTAATTGATTGGGCCTCATTCCAATTGGAAAAAATATATTATAAAATAAAGATTCACGTGTTGACAGTACTCATGTGTTGAGATTAGCCATGTGTTGAAAGAAATGAACATTCATGTGTTGAACGAAATATTTTAACAATAAAGTTTACATCTTTATCATATATAAAATTAGAAACTAACTGGAAAATAGTTAAGATGAGTGGTCTCCTGGGTATTGATCTGATGTTGGTTTCGGCCTTCGGGGTTAATACTTAGGGAATCATTCTCTTACTACTTTACGGTTGGAGTTTGATTAAAAATTTAACGATAGAAATCAAAATTTTATAAAATATATTAAATAATAAAAATAGTCATGTGTTGGCAGTACTCATGTGTTGAGATTAGTCATGTGTTGAAAGAAATATAGATTCATGTGTTGAATAGGATAAATATTCATTGGTTGAATAGGACAACGAAGTTATTGAAAAATATAAAGCCGTGTTGATTAGATTTGCGCCATTTGACGCGAACGATATTTATATCGATTATATTCGTTTTTATAATGAATATAGAAAAGAAAGTGATTTCAAAATCTAATATTTTGAAAATATTATCATTTATATATTAATGATATGGAATATTCAATTTTGATTTGAAATTGAATATGAAGTTGAAATCGTTTCGAAAACGAATTTAAAACGATTTATAAAATACGTTTTAAAAGGAAATCGACGAAATATATATAATATATGTATATATATTATACATATAATGGCCTGAATAGAATGCGCCGCGCTGCGGCAGTTCGTGAATTTCGACCATTGACTTCGAGTTGACGTTGCGGGAGATCCGACCGTCGGATTCTCCTGAAATCGGAACCGTTGGGTTCGTATCGATAATAGTTTTCCAATGAATATTAGAAATTTTAAATCTAACGGTTGGATTTGGAATTATGTCCAAATCAAATTTGGAAAAGGTCGCTGTAAGTGTAGTTCGATGGCCGTTGATGGAAATCGACTATACGGGCCTTGATAAAATAATTAAAAATATCAATAATTTGTGTAAAATCATAAGAAATGATTTGTGAAGAAATGGGATGAAAAATTCCACATTTGAAAAGATAAAAAGAGATTTTTATCGAAATGAACTAGTTTTGAACTAGAATTAAAATCCAATTATTTTTAAATAAATTGAATGTGAAATGACTTTGAAAATAACCAGAATTTCCAATATATATAAAGTGGAAATGGATTTGAATCGAAATTGTCTTTGGAATATTTCGATGTTGGATTTCGTGATTATACAAATATGGTTGTGGAAATTTGAAAGATATATTTATATCGTTATTTCCAATACGATATTTGTTGGTCGTAGAATTTGATATTGAAAATAAGCCGATACATTTTCTATTTAGAGCCTTGTATTTAATATCAAATGTGATTTGGGTTTATCGTGAACCGGGTTTTAAATGACATTGATTCTTTAACCCAGTTAAAGATTAAAAGTAAGTGGAGTTTTAATGAATCTTTAATTAGATTGAAATGATCGAGAATGGAGTATCACCAGTTTTTCTCCAAAGCGATAGTTAAATCTTTAATTAGATTTGAACATGAAATGGTAATTAATTTTACCGATAACACCGTGGTGTCAGATATGGAGTATTACCAGTTTTGCTTCATAGGATGAATAGGTTGGGATTGGGAAATAAAATAAATAATTACTTCGGTGTGGTTCATTAATCCTGACTAGTTTGAAATGATATTCAAAGGAAGATTAAAGAATAAATTTAGAAGAATTTATCTTTGATAAAATTAATGGGAACCTTTCCCTAAGAATGTGAAATTTAGAAACTTACTGTAGGTTAGCTAGGATGGATGGTTTCCTGGGTATTGATCTGATGTTGGTTTCGGCCTTCGGGGTTAATATTTGGGGAATTGTTCTGTTGCTAATTTACGGTTAGTGACTGATGAATTGGAATAAGGCGTATGTTGTATTTGTATGACATTTGTTTATTATATACATGAGTTATTCGGAAAGGCCGAGTTTATACCCATTCTGAATAACCGACTCGACGATAAGTCGAAGATGAAGTCGGTGGTTGAAGACCGGAAGTTTTCACATCGTTTGGGTGATTACTGATGATCTTGATTGGGTTGTACACCCAAGATGAGGGAATCAGTTAGTGATCGTCCAGACGTACTTCGAGATCAATGGATATGCGAGCAAAGTGCCTCCGGTTTCGTTCAGACCCAGGACGAACTTGTAAATGGACTGTGTGTCTGACATTGGATTTTATTCTGTGTTGATTGATCTCTGTTAAATATACATCTGTTTGGCGGCGGAGAATTTATTCTTTTGCTTAACGCTCTTCTCTGAGACGTACGAGCTCAGAGGTTGTATATCCATGGACATCAGTCGCATGGCATGAATTGCCAGTGTGGCATGCCTAAGTGGCAAATGATCAAGGCTTCTGTTGAAAAGCAAAGTCTTGTGGTTGATGATCAAAGCACGGCCTACGTGGCATAGCTTTGTGTATAGCGTGGATTCACGAGCCTCACACCTCGGTATGAGTTAAAAACGGGATAAGGACTGCAGGGAGAGCACGACGTTTCTTTCTAGCTAGAGGTAGTGTCAGTACTTAAACTAGCTGACATTTATATTATTTTTACCTGTGTGGTTGTTGGGATGAGGCGCCTCGATTTTAGGTCTGTTAGGACTGGGAAACTTGTGTTCAGGAATACTAATCCACTAACATAAGTGTGGACCGGCCCTAAAGCTTCCAAGGGTTACCCAGAGTGTGTAGTCCTGAGGCATTTGCTAGAGTGTCTCGAAGCGGAGAGGAGCTTGCCCCCTGGCCTCGGCTCATGACGGAAATCCAATTTCCAATACGTGATATTTCGGTTTTATTTGTAGAGCCTAGTATGGCGACATGATATATGGTACCCATGTCGTCTATGATTAATATTTATGATTGAAATTGTTTTGAAACTATACACTTATAGTAATATCAAAAAGAGTTGTTTTAAACTTACCAAGCATGTTTGGCTATTATAAGGGAAAACCCTATCCTCCGGCTTGCGTTGCATTGTATGATGGGACCTGGGTTTTATAATAGCTTCATTTTTCCAAAAAGCATTGCACTGTTTATTCTATGCACTAGTATTCTTGGGAGGAAACCCGTTCCGTGTTATACGGCGTGGTCCCTTGAATTACTCTCTTTTAAAGTAAAGTTTTAAATAATTGTTTTAGTTCTCACACCAGTCACATGACTGACCTGTAGTTTATGATTTTAACCTAAACTCTGGGTGCCCCTATTTTCCACACATGCAGCTAGTATTTTCGGTTTTGCAGATTTATATTCACAGGATCCTGGTTTACACCTGGAACGATCCTCGGAAAGCTCTGTATCCGTGTATTATTTTCAGTTGTGTTTTGTATTGTTTTTCCGCTGCTATGTAATTTATTGTAATCTCTGATATTTATCGAATGTGTAACATTTATTCATACTCTGTATATTCTTGTATTCTGATGGAATTGTTGTAATAAACAATGAAATGTTCTTCTGTTTGTGTTCAGATTCGTCTTGTCCTCAAAGAATCCGGGCTTTCCTTACCGGGGAAGTTACGGGTTACTACAGTGGTATCAGAGCTTTGGTTTACAGAGCTCGAGAACAAGACACATTAGAACCATACGAAAGAATTCATCAGATATTGGATTAGTGATATCCAATGAGAATGACTCGTTAGAAATAGGATCAGTAGTATCCTAGAACGAGTGTGAAGAGTATATTTTTCAAATGAAACCAATTTTGTTTTGAAAATTTAAACCATTTTATACGTATTTGAATATTTTATTTATATTGAATTTAGACAATCGAGTATATAAAGATTTTGCATATACGCGTCATGAACATATATTCGAAGTTTTAATATACTGGATAGATATAGAATCGTATTCTAGACACCCGGGGGTAATTCTGATGATGTGGCCACATCATCAGTATTTATGTTCGAGTTTTGAAAGTGGGATTTCTATATATTTCCTTAGACTGGTGTGAGAACCAAAACTAGATCGGTTTATTGTTGTGATTTTGCATCAAAAACATGATTTTCTTTATATGTATCAAAATTATGAATTTGAAACGTTAATTCACTAATTGATTGATGGTTGTGTTGTTTGTTTATTTGTTTGATATTTTTAACCATTTGGCCTAATTGAACCGAGTATTGAACTGTATTGAAAAATGATTACAAATGCATGCATATACATGTACTTACATTGAACAGGTCATAGCAAGGAGGCTAGAGCAGAAGAATAAAATTGTTTGCTCGACAAATAGGTACATATTTATTATATTTCTTTGGGTTTGGATGATTTTATGAGCCGATTGGCTTTTTCTTTTTCTTTTGGATTGAAGAAGGCCATGGGAGGCTATATGAAATATCCCGAAGTCCCCGGTGCAGGGGAGGTTATGGCAAAAAAAATCAAAAATTTAGGGTGTTAGCCAAATTTTTGAAAATTTTGAAAAGATCCTAGAAACTGAAAAGTTGAAGAACTTAAGCCGTAGAGAAAATAAAGGAAGTTGAGTTGACTTGTAAAATGACTTTCGGCTTCGTTCCTTTTCGGGGACGAAAAGTTTTAAGTGGTGGAGATTGTATTAACCGGGAAAATCTGAGCTAGTTTAAAATTTTTATTTTGGCTATTTTAATGAATTTTGAATATTTAAAATGGATTATTTTAAGTAATAACGACAAGAAATTTATTTTTGAATGGAATTAGAACGTATATATTTATATAGATCGAAGTTAGAATATAAATATTTATTTTAAATTATAAAAGGAATTGAAAATGGCGCGGTAGTTTGAAAATTCGATTTCAAAGTTCAAATGAATGTACCAGGTGCACAATAAACCGGATTTTAGTAAAACCAAAAATATTAGAATCTAATTGAGAATATCTTTCCAACGAATCCGAAAAATTGAAATTTCATAGCGGGGATAAAAAGTTATGTCCAGTTCAAAATTTAGAATAGTCGCTATGGAAATTATACATGGCCCAAAAAGTCATATTTTGCATACTGATGAATTTGGACTCGAAACCACTTCCATTGAGTTCAAAATGCTGTTTAGAACTCCGAAAAGTATGAGCTTTGATATATTCCAATATCCGGAATACTGGCAATTGGCTGGGATTTTCGGTTAGCAATACATATCCCTTAAAAAGTGAAAGTTTGCATATGAGCTCAGAATTCGACGGGATAAATTTTTATGGATTCATAATGAAAAATCATTGTTGAGTTCCGAAGGGCGCATCGAACGGAGTTAGTATGTGTCCGTGCGAGCTAAAACAGTTCAGGGTAAAACAGACAGTCATTTTACAAAGGAACATTATTGATACGACCTCAGAATTCGATTTCGTTTTTTTTCTGGATTCGTATCGTCTAATAATGGTTAAACCCAAAAGAGCATGATTTTTGGAGTTAGCATGTGAGCGTGCAAGAATGAATGGTGCGCCAAAATCGCATTTTTAGAGCTTATCTGAGCATTTTTTAGAATTTTAACGGACGGTCAAACGAACTCGTAATTCGACGAAACTTGTTTCGTTGGACTCGTCTTCATGTCTACTATCTCGTGTTCGAAATCCGCGGCGATTGGAGATCATTAGCGTTCAGGCGATACGGGAGAAACTAGCATATAATCACTTTCCTCCTTTTCTAATTCATTATTTCCTCCTTCCTCTTTTCTTTATTTTCCTCTTTAATGGTCACCGCCTCCTCCTTGCCGCTGCCGCCCCTCCTCTCGCTGCCACCGCCCACCGTCGCCGCTCCTCCTCCCCACCGGCCACCCTCCTCCTCCTCTTCTCCCTCCTCTTCTCTTTCTCTCTCCCCCTTCACAAACCTAAACCCTAGGAGCCACCACCACCACGGGCCCCACCACCGCCGCCCACCAGCACCCTCCCCCACGTCAATCAGGTCCGGCGCCCCCCTATGACCACCCAATTTCGGCCGTGGGCCCTCCTCCTCCAAAAACCCATTTTTCACAAAAAATCCCGTTTTGCATAAAACACCCTGTCACTATTTCGCGAATAACTCCCAAACCGTGCATTTCTAACCAAAGTTCCTCAAGACCAAAGTCGAAGAGCACGATTTTCTCTTCGATTTGGTTTATGATAGTCCTATTTTGCATCGCGGAGTTGTCGGAAAACGTGTCCAAAGTCTGCTGTTCAAACACTGTCAAAATGCTGTCTTTTCGCGATTTCCGGCGAAATGACACATTTTCGGAAGGAAGACCACTAGGCCAAAGTTGTCCGGAATGGTGCGTTTAAGCTAGAAAAATCGATGGTGTGAAGATTAAAGCTCGTTTGCAAATTTTGAAACCAGAACAACGAATCCGGGCGTTAGAAATAAAATGTGAGTTTTCTCCTCTTTAAAGCTTCTATGGTTTTTGATGAATGAAGCATATAAAAATATGATTTTTATATTATAGGAATAATAAAAATATGATTTTTATATAATAGAGAATATAAAAATATCATCTTTATGTATGTAGCGAGATAAAAATATGATTTTTATCGTATGTGAAATATAAAAATATAATTTTTTATAAATTAGAAGTATTAAAAATATAATTTTTATATAGAGAATAGCGTGATAAACATTGAATTTTTATCTATGTAGTAGCAGCATAAAAATGTGATTTTTATATACATAGCAACAATATAAAAATGTGATTTTTATTTATGTAGTGGCTACGGACAATGAAAGTGACAAAAGGCGAGCACGACGAAGATTTGGGTTTATCGTGAACCTTGTATTTAATATCAAATGTGATTTGGGTTTATCGTGAACCGAGTTTTAAATGACATTGATTCTTTAACCCAGTTAAAGATTAAAACTAAGTGGAGTTTTAATGAATCTTTAATTAGATTGAAATGATCGAGAATGGAGTATCACTAGTTTTTCTCCAAAGCGATAGTTAAATCTTTAATTAGATTTGAACGTGAAATGGTAATTAATTTTACCGATAACACCGTGGTGTCAGATATGGAGTATTACCAGTTTTGCTTCACGGGATGAATAGGTTGGGATTGGGAAATAAAATAAATAATTACTTCGATGTGGTTCGCTAATCCTGACTAGTTTGAAATGATATTCAAAGGAAGATTAAAGAATAAATTTAGAAGAATTTATCTTTGATAAAATTAATGGGAACCTTTCCCTAAGAATGTGAAATTTAGAAACTAACTGTAGGTTAGCAAAGATGGATGGTTTCCTGGGTATTGATCTGATGTTGGTTTCGGCCTTCGGGGTTAATATTTGGGGAACTGTTCTCTTGCTAATTTACGGTTAGTGACTAATGAATTGTAATGAGACGCATGTTGTGTTTGTATGACATTTGTTTATTATATACGCGGGTTATTCGGAAAGGCCGGGTTTATACCCATTCTGAATAACCGATTCGACGATAAGTCGAAGATGAAGTCGGTGGTTGAAGACCGGAAGTCTTCACATCGTTTGGGTGATTACTGATGATCTTGATTGGGTTGTACACCCAACATGAGGGAATCAGTTGGTGATCGTCCAGACGTACTTGGAGATCAATGGATATGCGAGGAAAGTGCCTCCGGTTTCGTTCAGACCCAGGACGAACTTGTAAATGGACTGTGTGTCTGACATTGGATTTTATTCTGTGTTGATTGATCTCTATTAAATATACATCTGTTTGGCGGTGGAGAATTTATTCTTTTGCTTAACGCCCTTCTCTGAGACGTACGAGCTCAGAGGTTGTATATCGATGGACATCAGTCGCATGGCATGAATTGCCAGTGTGGCATGCCTAAGTGGCAAATGATCAAGGCTTCTGTTGAAAAGCAAAGTCTTGTGGTTGATGATCAAAGCACGGCCTATGTGGCATAGCTTTGTGTATAGCATGGATTCGCGAGCCTCACACCTCGGTATGAGTTAAAAACGGGATAAGGACTGCAGGGAGAGCACGCCGTTTCTTTCTAGCTAGAGGTAGTGTCAGTGCTTAAACTGGCTGACATTTATATTATTTTTACCTATGTGGTTGTTGGGATGAGGCGCCTCAATTTTAGGTCTGTTAGGACCGGGAAACTTGTATTCAGGAATACTAATCCACTAACGTAAGTGTGGACCGGCCCTGAAGCATCCAAGGGTTACCCAGAGTGTGTAGTCCTGAGGCATTTGCTAGAGTGTCTTGAAGCGGAGAGGAGCTTGCCCCTGGCCTCGACTCATGACGGAAATCCAATTTCCAATACGTGATATTTCGGTTTTATTCGTAGAGCCTAGTATGGGGACATGATATATGGTACCCATGCCGTCTATGATTAATATTTATGATTGAAATTGTTTTGAAACTATACACTTATAGTAATATCAAAATGATTTGTTTTAAACGTACCAAGCATGTTTGGCTATTATAAGGGAAAACCCTATCCTCCGGCTTGTGTTGCATTGTGTGATGGGGCCTGGGTCTTATAATAGCTTCATTTTTCAAAAAGCATTGCGCTGTTTATTCTATGCACTGGTATTCTTGGGAGGAAACCCGTTCCGTGTTATACGGCGTGGTCCCTTGAATTACTCTCTTTTAAAGTAAAGTTTTAAATAACTGTTTTAGTTCTCACACCAGTCACATGACTGACCTGGAGTTTATTATTTTAACCTAAATTCTGGGTGCCCCTATTTTCCACATGGGCAGCTAGTAGTTTTGGTTTTGCAGATTTATATTCACAGGATTCTGGTTTACAGCTGGAACGATGCTCGGAAAGCTCTGTATCCGTGTATTACTTTCAGTTGTGTTTTGTATTGTTTTTCCGCTGCTATGTAATTTATTGTAATCTCTGATATTTATCGAATGTGTAATATTTATTCGTACTCTGTATATTCTTGTATTCTGATGGAATTGTTGTAATAAACAATGAAATGTTCTTCTATTTGTGTTCTGATTCGTCTTGTCCTCAAAGAATCCGGGCTTTCCTTACTGGGGAAGTTACGGGTTACTACATCACATTTGGACTTAATCATGATTAGTGAAGTAAAGATCTGATTTTTAAGTGATAACCATATGACACATAAGTAAATGACACACTATGATGATAATTGTGTGGATGTTGAATGATTGATTGTGGATATAAACCTTATTGGGTTGTTGAATACTATTTTAAATAGTAGTGGGTTATTGGATATTACATTGCTAAGTTAATAACACTTTGTTTGGTTGTTGTTGAATGTTATAATGGGTGTTTATGACGTGGTATATGTTACCAAAATTAATTATACCCAAAAAGTATGATTATTGGTTAAACAGTTAAGTCTATATTCAATAAAGTAACTTAACTGAATATTTTATTAATTAAACAATAAGTGAAAAATAAAAGTCCAAATTGGATATTCGACTGTTGATAGAAATAAAGTTAAACTCATTATGGTAAACATTTGTAAAAGAAAGAAATTTATTTGACAAAGTTAAAGTCGAACCATAGCATGTTCAAATTTTAAATTAGAAATGAATAGTAACTTTAAAAAGTTATGTTTGGTTTGGATATATAGAAAATGTTTAACTAGATTTTATTACCCAAACTATCTTATTTATTTTATAATGGGTTTCAGGTAGGTTGGCTCCGTCATCATCCACTACGGTGTCAGCTATTATATTTCTTATATAAGATCCACGCCTCGTCCTCGTACTCCGCGCACTACTCGCACTCGTTCCCTGGCTATAGAAAAGTAGATTGTTAGGTACACTCGTCGCACTCTTTACCTTATCTTACCTTGTTTCCTTAAGTGTTATCTTTGGTTTTTCTTGCTTTTCGTTGTCATGTTCCCCTTTAAAGGTTAACTGCTTGTTTGGAAATATCCATGGTGTTGGTAATGATGCCTCATTATCTCGTCTCAAATGCATCGTCATGTAACACTATTTTGTTAGTGGCACTTCTGTAACCTATTAGGGGGACAAAAATGCTCACTCGTTCTGTCCTCCAAATTTGGTGGAGACATTCTTAATGTCTCCAAAAAGATTTGGATTCATTAGGCCTAAGATGTGTCTGTGCACCCAATCATTGACTCTCTGCAACTTCTTTCTGTGGGGTGCTTAGCCAGTTCTATCCATTCCCCTTTCTTTTTACTACTACTTATGCTTGATGCAACCATATCAAATGACTGGGTCTGTGGTAGGATGTTTGTGACACCCTACGTCCGTTAATGTCACTCATAAGAGAATGCAGTAAGTTTCGTGAAGCGAAATAGGTAGTAGTACATAAATTCACTGGATAGATATAAAATAAGTAGCAGAAAATTTCAACTTCATTATTAAAACAAAACGTAGTCTCAAACAGGTAATATCAAAACCAGTTACATCAAAACTAAGTATCTCAAATCTGTCTCACAAAACATATCATAAAAGAAAATATAAAAGTGCGGTAACATAAAACCATATCCCTCATAGCAAGCCATAATAGATTAGAGAGCATGTCGAAACGGTACATCTCAGAAAGTTCAGATCCAAGCTGAAAGAGAAAGTTCTAATCACTGAGGAGTGCTACCACTCTAAGGACTTAGGGGAAAGAAAGAAAGAAGCAAAAACAAAAGGGTCAGACAAAAAGTCTAGTGAGTTCCAGTGATTTTCAAATATGCATAAAATAGGAATACCAAGACAGTTAAACAAGACTGGATGAGAAATACAATGTCATATAATGTAATAGATAAACTAAATAGAACAACAGGATAGACAGGAATAAGAAGAATGAACTATGATTGAGTAATGCCTCACATTTATATCCCTAAAACAGGTTATGTCTACACAAATACTTGTATAAAAGGATAAGGTACTCAACCTAATTACATAACAGCAGGATTAACAACAGAATTAAACATAGGATTAGACATACCCTAATTACATAACAGGATTAGTTGTTACCCTAATTACATAACAGCATGATTAGGTGTACCCTAATTACTAGCCATGCGATCGGCTCGCCATTACGTAAATACCATGTGTCAGCCCTGACAGTAGAGTGTATCATTCCATAACCCAGCAACATATATAACATAGACCTATTTCCTGGTGTTATAGCGGATTAGTTTCCCTAATCGGACTCATGCACGCTTATGACCCCGCCGAAATGCGCCCATACCCAGCTTCCCCATGTGAACCTCTTACTATCTAGTTCAATAAAGTGTATCCTGGCCCCTACCTAGTGCGAGGCCCTCTATCAAAATACTAACATGGATATTGACTGATATAGGTTTCAAATAGCAGATTGACACAAATCAAACACCCTAAGCTTGTGCCACCAAATAAATAGGAGTTAAGAGTCCCCAAAACCCGATACAACAGCAAAACGAGGGACCTTTTGGCCTATTAATAATATTTTTTTAACCTAGCAAGTTTAGGTTTACTAATAAGCATGGTTGTAATATTACATGTCATTATGTGTGTACAACCCTTCCCTAAAACACCTACCCAGATGTATGTATAACTATTATGGTGATTCAGTTTATTAGCCTGCATCTGGTACTTACAATATTCTAACATGTCATTTACTTAATGTCTGTATTAAGTCAAACCTAACATGTTTATACATATGCTACTATTCATCCAATTATGTCCCTAAATTACAGCATGTACAGATTTATTCATATTATCCATTTTTGTTAATTTAAAGCAAGTATACTCACACTTCGCTTTTATTTATCAATTCACAGCAAGTATAAACATGTGCATATTATCCCTTTCCCAAAACATAGTTAAACAGTCCTCAGTTTAATAATATGCCTAAATTCCCCTTTTCATGTCATTTCTAATTATCCAAACTTTATTATACACAAACTCTAATCGGGTATAGCCTAGGCTTCCAAAGGCCTGGGCTTAGCGTAAACAAAGAAGGAAAATAAAGAAAGGAGAATAGAATCAAATCATATAGACATATAGGCAAGACTGGAAATAAACTAAAACATAGAAATATGGAAATGGTAGATATATACATTCAACTTATTAATTATGCAACAGTTAAGGCATATGTTTTACTTATAACAACGACATTAGTGATCTACAATGAAAAACATTTATATCTTATAAATACTGGATATTCTAACCCAGTTTCATTTAGCTGTCATATTATAGTATAAGAAATCAGATCTAAAAATGACTAAGAACTCACAGTCGGTCTTGGTGTAGAAGATATTAGACCTCTTATATATATATATATATATATATAGCTATATTTCGTAGAAAAGTCCAATCCAATCCCTTTTGTTGTTGTATGTAAACCCTTAATATTGTCTCTGTAGATCTAGGCTTCAGCAGCATTCCCCCATTATATATTTTTATTTCAGAATAGATTCATAGTGGTAGAAGGTTCGAAGAAATGGTGTATATTGAAATGGAAGAAGCCACCTATTTATAGATTCATAGAGTCAACCTCAGCCTTTAGATTTTAGGGTTTTAACCCAAACCGTACATGTAGCGCTGGTCAGCAACGAATCTAGTCAGAAAAACAGTCCAGATTCACAAGAATGCATCCGCCCAGATCATCGTTGGGTCGACCCATGGGTTAACCTAACCGACCTTGGGTCGACCCATAGGTCGACCGAGGCTGTGGGTGGGTCGTCCCATAATGATCCGGTTTCTCCCTCATTTTCCTGCTTATCTCATTTTGAAAATACTGAATATTTTTGAATTATATATTTATATATGCGCCCCCTATGTGTATACAAACTTCTAAGATTCATAACTTCTCTGTACGTTGTCCGTTTTACGTAAAATTGGGGTCTATCTTAACCAGAATTCCGAAATGAACGCAACGATTGAGCCGGACTTAATTCTGAATATTTTATTAAGTAATACCCAATTTATTATCTTTAAAGTATGGTTACAGTGTACTAAATTTTAGGGTGTTATGTTCTCCCTTACTTAAAGGATATCGTTCCTGAAAACTCCAAGTTAAGAAGCATGTTACTATCATAACAACCACCTACATCATCTACTCATCCTTCATCCATAGGCATCCATTGTCCTTAAGAATTTCTAATGCTTGTATGAGCATAAGCAAAGGTGTTGTGCGTATATGTCCCTACACTAATGCGAAAATCAGGCAGTCGACTGATTCAGTTGACCTCCTTAATGCAATATATGTTTGTGCTATGAATCCAAAATGTATGCAAATAATCCTAGTATAACATATAAAAATCTATATGTGTGCACAATTATTCATCAAAATGAAAGATCCATATGATGATTTACCCATTTCCATCCACAGAAAAATAAAAACGCACACATATCCATATGCAATATGTAAGTGATTGAGCTGATCAAGTGCCTAGTGTGTCTGTGTATATGCATCCATGAGGAACCACTAGCAAACACTTGCATCCACTTCCAACGAACAATCATAACATGTCTCAAACACATGTTTCCAACCATTGGATTCTACCTAAGGATCTAAGGTTCGAACGATAGGATAAACATACTTGAATGATAGAAGCAAAAGCAAAGTATAAAGCTTTGGAAAAGAAGCCAAGAATGTACTTTCAAAAATAAAAGGATGAGCAGTGTGAATCCTATCTTCGGGTTCCCATGTTGCATCTTCACATTCTTCATCCCATTGCACCTTTACCAATTAGATTTTTTTGTTGCGTAGCTTCTTGATTTCTGATCTAAGGATATGAGTAGGAACTCGTCTCACCGATGCTTCCTTCTCAACTTTTACGTCCTCAAGAGTGCTCGGCTTCACTATCTCTGCCTCATCATGTAGACATTTCCTCAAATGGGAAACGTGAAACACATCGTGTACGCATGCTAGTTTGTTCGGTACCTTAAACCATAGGCCATCTGACCTATCCTCTGCATTATAGGGAATGAATCTACAAATCTTGGTGCCAGCTTTCCTGCTGAGCAAAGGCAGACTACACTCCTTAGTGGTTATACTTTAATGGAGACCATATCTCCAACTTCGAATTCCAAATCGGTCCTCCTTTTTATGGCATAGGATTTTTGTCTATCTAGAGCAGCTTTCATTCTTTGGTGGATAAGATCAATTTTCTCGGAAGTTTCTCAAATCATCTCGAGTCCAAGTAGAAGTCTATCCGTAGACTCCCACCAACAAGTTGACGATCTACAAGGTCGTCCATATAACGCTTTGAAGGGTGTCATGCCTATGCTCGATTGGTAACTATTGTTGTAGGCGAACTCAACCAATGGGGGTTGCTCTTACCAAGTCCATCCGAAATCTAGGATACATAGTCCTAGGAGATCCTTAAGAAATCTATTCACCCTCTTAGTTTTTTCATCTGTCTGAGGGTGGTATTTCGTGCTCAAACATAGCTGCGTACCAAACGCCTCTTGTAAGCTCTTCCGTAATTCACAAGTAAAGATGGTGTCATGATCGCTTACTATATTGGATGGTACCCCATGCAGTCGGACTATCCCTCGAAGATATACTAATGCTAGCGAAGCCGTCGTCCTCTTAATTTTAATAGGAATAAAGTGAGCGCTCTTCGTAATTCGATCTACTACCACCCAAATGCTTGCGTTGCCCTTCCTCGATTGGGGAAATCCATCGATGAAATCCATAGAGACGCTTTCCCACTTCCATTGTGGACATCAAAGGGCTGAAGCAATCTGTCGGGTTTCCTTTGTTTAGCCTTTTCATGTTGGCACATCAAGCATCGAGCTACGAGTTACGTCACATCTTTCTTTATGCCAGTCCAAAAGAAAACTCTCTTCATGTCTTGGTACATCTTGTCGCCTCCCGGATGGATAGTAATCCGAGAATGATGGGCTTCCTCAAGAAATGCCTTTAGAAATTCCCCAATCCTAGGAACACATAGCCTTCCATCCTGTCTTAGCCACCCTTTCTCGTCCACGGTATATCTAGCAAGGTGACTAAAATTATCTCCTCTACCAAGCCTATCCAAGATGTCTGATATCTTCGGGTCTCCCGCTGCATAGATCAAATATGCTCTAATAGAGTAGGTCACACCTCCAATGATGATAACAATCGAAATGTGAAATCTGTAAATGGCTTAAAATCAAAGGTCGAGATGTACTCTAAGCTCCGCCTTTCTACAAATAAGGGACCCAAATTCATCCTCTGCCTACTCAATGCGTCCGCCACTACATTACCCTTGCCTGCGGTATAAGCTATCTCGAAGTCATAGGACGCAAGGAACTCCATCCACCATTGCTGCCTTAGGATGAGATCTTTCTATGAGAACAAGTATTTGAGCGACCTATGATCTGTGTACAGCTCTAGTCTTTCTCCAAGTAGATAATGTCGCCAAAACTTCAATGCAAACACTATTGCAGCCTACTCTAGATCGTGGGTAGGGTAGTTCTTCTCATGAACTCTCAACTGTCTGCTACCATAGCATACTACCCTTCCCTCTTGTATTAGAAGGGCACAAAGCCCTGTGCTACAAGCATCTTTGTAGGCCGTGAGTGTCTTGCTTCCATTTGGGAGAGACAGAATTGGGCTGTTGTCAAAACCCTTTCAACCTCTGAAAGGCATCCTCGTAATCAATGCTCCACGAAAAAGCCTATCTTCTTCATCAACCGGGTGAGCAGGGCCGATACTCTTACAAAGTCCTTGATGAATTTTCTATAATAGACCACCAACTCTAGAAAACTTCTCACCTTCATTGCATTCTTTGGCGCCCCCCAATCTTGAACTGCAATGACTTTAGCGGGGTCCACTGTTATCCCGTCCTTCTAGACCACATGGCCTAAGCAGCTTACTTCCTTACCCCAAAAGTGGCACATAGAAAATTTTGCCATGGGCAGATGCGATCTGAGAGTGCGTAGAACCTCTCCTAAGTGTAGGGCATGGTCCTCCTCAATCTTTGAGAAGATCAGAATGTCATCAACAAAGACCACCACAAACTTGTTCACAAACTCTCTGAACACCCTACTCATCAAGTCCACAAAATATGCATTGGTTAACCCAAAAGGCATAACCAGCCATTCAAAAAAACCATATGGAGTTCTTAATGCAATCTTATCAATGTTATCCTTCGCCACCCTCAGCTGATGAAACCATGTGGCCAAATCCATTTGCGAGAAAACTGATGTACCTACTAGCTGATCAAATAGGTCATTAATTCTCGGTAGAGGGTGCTTATTCTTCTTAGTGAGCTTATTCAGCTCCCTATAATCCATACATATATGAAGTGATCCATTTGCCATAATTGCAAAAATGAATGGATATCTTCATTCTGATATGCTTCGTCTAATAAAACCTTTCTCGAATAGTTCCCCTACTTGCTTGCTAAGCCCCCTCCTCTCTCAAGGATCCTTGTGGCGCACTGGTAGAGCAACTGGCTTCGCATACTCTACTAAGTAAATTTAGAATTCTATCTCACGCCTTATAGGTAGTCCCTTAACTTCCTCAAACACATCCACGTAATCTCTGACTATAGGCACAAATAGCAAATCATCAACAGAAGTGTCAAGCGATTCTAGAAAACTAAGTGTCACTGATCACCGTGGATTGCAGGAAATTTTAAGAGTCCTACCATAACAAGTAAAAAGTCTAACCACTCTATTTTCACAATCAAGGATGTCACCATACATGGCTAGCCAGTCCATGCCTAGAATCAAACCATAGCCCATAAAGCCCAACGTGTATGCGTCACATTCAAACTCGACACCCAAGATAGAAATTCTCAAACCCTTATGCATCATGGATTAATGAGTCGATCCTCCTATGGGGTTTGACACTACTACAGGATCAGAGACTATACTAGTATTAATTTGCAGGCTATTTACTACGGAACTAGATATAAATGAATGTGAAGCGCCAGACTCAAACAGGGTTCTAACAGGATATTTAAAAAGGGATATCAAACCTTCAACCATGACTTTCGTACCTCGATCAAGTCTACTAGCCTCAAGAGAGTGAACTTCTCCAGAAGTTCCTGACTCTTGTCCTTGCTTGCTAGGGCATTGCTTAGTGAAGTGTCTCACTTGTCCATAATTAAAGCATGATTATTTACCTTTCTGCAGTCCTTCAGAAAATGACCCATAGCCCCGCAATCATGACACTTAGTATCTTTCTTGATCTTAGCCTTGTCAAGCTTTCCTCCTTTCTATTTCTTTTTCTTTCCTTTCATGGGCCACCATTTCTGTTTCTTGCTCTTAGCCTGTGTCTCTTCACTCTTATTGTCTTTCTTCTCAACCTTGCCATATTCGGGCATAAGAGCTATATAAACCAGCATTTCAAATGTCACCCCCATCGGCATATGAGATAATGCAAGTCCTTGGAGAGGTTGGTTTAACCCTATCTCAAATCTAAGAGTCTTTTCGTGGGGCATATTTACCAAGTCCAGACCAAATCTCGCCAGTTGATTGAACTTATTCACATAATTCTTAACAGACATGTCCCCTTGTTTTAAGGTCAAGAATCTCTCCATCTGTAATCCTTCTTCTGCCTGAGACAAAAAATTCATCTTGAATTTCTGTCGGAAATCATCCCAAGTGGCTACTGGTTGTCGTGCCTACGTTACTTCCAACCGTTAGGAAGCTTCGCCCTTCAGTTGCCATGAGGCCAACTGTATCTTCCTTCTATCATCGAGCTCAAAAAGATGGGACACATTCTTTATTTCTCCTAGCCAATTTTGTGCCTCAATAAAGCTCTCTGTACCTCGGAATGGTTTTCCTCCCATAGCGCAAAAGTATTTACATAGCTTTGAAAAGTTATGCACTTGTGGGGGCCGAGCTACTACGGCTGCAGCTGGGGGTGGGGCATCTCCTTGACCTCCAGCAGATGTCGTAGCCTCAAGATAGCTACGGAACCATGTCATTAATAGAATTCCCTCAGGAAGATTGGGTTCCCTAGACATGCTGAAAAGAAAGAAAAAGGATTCAATAAGAGATCGAGAGAATATGGCTTGAGGGGATATGTTTTATAAATAGATTTTTATTTGAAAATACTTTGCTTTTGAAAACAATTTTAAAAACATTTTATGTGATCTTGTAACCATCAACTCTGATACAAAATGTGACACCCCACGTCCGTTAATGTCACTCATAAGAGAATGCATTAAGTTTCATGAAGCGCAATAGGTAAACAATACAGTAATTCACAAGACAGATATAAAATAAGCAGTGGAAAATTTCAACTTCATTATTAAAAAAAAACGTGGTCTCAAACACGTTACATCTAAACTAGTTACATCAAAACCAAGTATCTCAAATCTGTCTCACAAAACATCTTTTTAACCCCGTTAAAACGTGGTTCAAAGAGTTGACATCAAAGGACTATGAATTGGTTACGGTCTAAGCAGTAAACTGTTCATGCAACCAAGTCGTTAACACGACATAAAACTGTGTCGGATAAGTCAAGCCGGTCAAACTAAGTCGTTGGTGCAACATGATTCATACCGCATATAGTTCAAATTGCAGATGCATTCATGCCACATAATTCATGCACAACGTCGTCCATGTCGTTCAACTCATGTCGTTAAGGCTTCAGACCATGTCGTTATACGGTCAAGACGTCATCAATTTAAATCATGTCATGCTAACAACTTGGATCAAGCCATATCAACCCCATTCGAACTGTTCAATTCACGGCAGGAAATGTGCAAATGTTTGGGTCATGACATCAGCTTTGGAGCAATATTTAAATCGTATGTCGTTTGAGGACAATGTCACTCATGTGTACAAAAGGTTGAGACAAAGGGATGACTGCTGGCATCCTCTTATGAACACATCAGCAAGCATATGATAATAAACCTCCATGATACAAGAAAAAGCATGTCGATTTTGGACCATACTCAGGTCGTGAGTCTTACCTCAGATTGTAATGTATGCATGTCAGGCCGCAAAACCAAGTATCACAGCAGGTCGTTCCTATATGTTTACACTAGTCGTTCATCTCATGCTGCATAATTCATGCTATAAATCAGTTGATGCCTTCATGCCGTTGGATGTTCATTTCTGGAAAAGTTCATATAAAGCATGTCGCAAGTCACCCAAATTGTCCATGATTCTTAGGTTGTTAATACAGTAGCAGGTTGCGCAAGTTGCTTTATGCCAGCTATTGTGTTCCTGTAAAAGCATGGACCATTTAATTTAATATAAGGTATGCCAAGCAATTGCCAGCTGTAAAAGGCAAGTCGCATGCATATAATAATATCAGATTGTTTGTATCTCATTGAGTCAAGTTGCAATGCATGTAATAAATCAAGCCGTTAATATGACATGGGACCATATCATTATATCCATACTTTTCATGTCGCATATCGTTGGGATCAGGCATGCAGCAAGTCATTTGTATGACTCAGATCAGGTCAAGGGTGGCTTGTGCAAGACCAAGTCGTTGGATGAACGTTGAAGCAAGTTGTTTCTTGGTCTCCAAGGCATGCACGTGTTTACGAAAGTTGCCACTACCTCTAAAATACACCTATAAATACCCTCATACTTCACACATGAAAGGGGATTTCATTTCCATGAAGTGCCGCCAAACTCAAAGCTCTCTCCAAGATTCGTTAATGGCTTCTCAAGCACAATCCATCTTTCTATAACAACAAATGGATCAAATCTTCTCCAAACTCCATTAGGAATTTGCCAAATTCAATTCAAGCTACTTAAATCTCCATTAATTCTCTCTGAAGCCTAGATCTAACACAAATTCACCATGGAACTAATGAAGATCATCTAATTGTTTAAGTGATTGACGATCTACACAACTACTATCACAAATCAAGAGATTTCATTCATTCTTTCATGAATTCTTATGGAAATCAAAAGCAAAAGAGAGAGAAAAGGGAGAAATATCACAAATGAGTGAAATGAATCAAATCATGTACTTTGTAAACTCAAAAGTGATAATAAAAATAGCTTTTATAATGGACGTAGGTCTAAATTGACCGAACCACTCTAAAATGCTCGTGTTTTTACTTGTTTTTATATTTATGGCTCCATTTTTCTATTTCATACCTCTTGATGAAGTGTTATATAAACACCTTTGGTGTGGTGATCATTTTCTGATTTCAATATTTGGCAGAAATATCACAAATGAGTGAAATGAATCAAATCATGTACTTTGTAAACTCAAAAGTGATAATAAAAATAGCTTTTATAATGGACGTAGGTCTAAATTGACCGAACCACTCTAAAATGCTCGTGTTTTTACTTGTTTTTATATTTATGGCTCCATTTTTCTATTTCATACCTCTTGATGAAGTGTTATATAAACACCTTTGGTGTGGTGATCATTTTCTGATTTCAATATTTGGCACCTACTATGGGACCCCGATCACATTCTCAAACTTAAGTGCCTTGTAGCGATATTGAAATTCGAATCCTGCTTCTACCATAGATTCTCCAAATCTAAGATCCAGGACAATTTCCGAATTCTCTCCGAAATTCAAAGATTTGTCCGAGATAATGGCAAAGTCAAAGAAAACTATAAGTAAAACCGTTAGAGAAACCGACAATGTTGCCAATGGTACTACGCCACTAGCTAACCGCTTTGAAGTTGGCGAAAACTCGATAGCTGGAGCCGGTGTGGCTAGGAATGACTTGGACGTCGTTATCGCTAATTTAAACCAGTGAATGGATAGTTATACTAAGGCTTTGATGGATAAATTGGATGCGGTTCTCAATGCTCGACCAAATCCACCTTCTCAAAAGACCCATGTTGATCTTGACGAAAATGCCAATTCATCAGCTTCTGATCGTAACCGCAACGACAACATGGAAGACGATAATGATTGGTTGGGTGACAAAGACGAGGCTAATGTCGAAGACTTGAAGACAAAAGCTAAAAATCATTTCGACATAAATACTCAAAGGGTTACTAGTCGCGCCACTGGGGCATCTCCTCGCCGAGAAGGTAAAGGACCTAAGTCTTCAAACCACAATCGCTTGCCTAGGCGAGAATCTGGTAAAAAGATTGAAATCTTCCCTCCATAATGACGTAACATTGAAGAGTATATCTCGAATATGATATAACAAATAATGAAGAAGAATCAAGCTCGCAATAACATTGAAAGAGAATGGGATTTCTCCCCTGATAGGACTCCGTTTACCGAGAGAATCTGAGAAGCAGAGTGTCCGAAGAAGCTCAGTCCTCCCACTTTGCCTCCGTACAACGACCTTGTTGATCCTAACTATTTTCTGTTCAAGTATTTATGGCATATGAATGCAGTAAAGGCAACAGACGAGATGAGATGCCTATACTTTCCTCTCTATTTAGAAGGAGCTACATCATTATGCTTCACGAAGCTACTACCTAAGTCTGTAGATCAATTTTCTGACTTGACCAAAAAAATTCAAGGAGCAATTCCAACTCTATGCTATAAAAGCCAAAGATGCTATAACACTTTCAGCAATGGAGCAGAATCCAGGGGAATCTGTTAAAGCCTTTCTCAGTCGATTTAATATTGCCTTGTCCGAAGTGAGGAATCCAGAGCCATGCATAATCCTCATGGCTTTACTCAACGCTTTAGACAAGAGAAGTGAGTTGAAGAGATGGATAAAGATGAAGGAACCAAATACACTTGAAAAGTTCTATAAAAAAGTGGAAGAGTACATAAGAGTGGACGACGATCCCCCTATTGGCTTGGCTTTTAGCATAAGTAATATTGCTGAGGGTAAAAAGGATGCTAATGCTCAAGTTAATCAATAGAGAGATCAAGGGCATAAACGAGGCAATGACGGGAATGACAACAAGGTTAATAATAAGATCGCCTTCATGACTCGTCAGAACTAACTTTTTTAAATGACACTCCTAAAAACATCTACCTTGCCACAAAGGATACAGAAAATCACCCGAAGCCTCGACTAGTGAAGATGAATGACCATTTAACAAAATCTAGGAATTTTTGTCGGTTCCACAATCAGCCAGGCCACAATACCTATGAATGTAGGCATTTGAAATAATTGATCGAAGAGTTGATTGGGAAGAACCGCCTGCAACAATATGTGAAGAATTCCCAAGCTATAAATCCATTTACAACTCCTCAGGGGCAAAAGGCATCAAATGATCAGTCCGGTCTAAGCAACGGAGCTTCCGCTCAAACCAATGCAATTCTGGTCATCAACTGATAACCGTTGGTGGGGCTCTAATATCAGTGGCTCAGAGTAAGAGATCCTTCGCCATTACTTTACTTCTTGCTATGTTTGAATTACTTGTAAAAGTCTGTAATGTTCTACATGCATTGTACTGAACAATAGCTTTATGAATAAAGTCTTACCTACCTGTATAAATCTCTTACTTGCAAAAAATTTGTTAGTACAAAATTTTCTAAAAGGCAAATTTTCCATTACAGGCTATCCAACAAGTGCTTGCTTCCTTAAAAGTTCGACCAAGTGAGACAACCCCGATAACACCAAATCAAGGGTAGATTAAGAAAGTTTGAATAAGTCAAATGGCGAAGAGAGCAGCAAGCAGCTATGGATCCGAAACCGCAAAAGTCGCAGGAGTTCGTTGTGCGAAACAAAGCGCAGAAGCTTGCTATGCGAAACGATGAGCGGGAGTTCATTATGCGAAACGATGCAACCTCACCCAAAGGTCTTGGGAGTTCGTTGTGCGAAACGAAGCGCGGGAGTTCGCTATGCGAAACGATGCACGGGAGTTCGTTACGCGAAACGATGCAACCTCACCCAAAGGAAGTGGTAGTTCGTTGTGTGAAATAAAGCATGAGAGTTTTCTATGCGAAATGATGCGCAGGAGTTCATTACGCGAAACAATGCGACCTCACCCAAAGGGAGCAAGAGTTCACTATGCGAAACGATGCATGGGAGTTTGTTACGCGAAACATTGAGACCTCACTGAAAGGAAGCGGGAGTTCATTGTTGCAAACGAAGCGTGGGAGTTCGCTATGCGAAAGATGCGTAGGAGTTTGTTACGTGAAACGATGCAACCTCACCCAAAGGAAGCGGAGTTTGTTGTATGAAACGAAGCGCGGGAGTTCGCTATGGGAAACAATGCGCGGGAGTTCATTACGCAAAATGATGCACCCTCACCTAAAGGAAGCGGGAGTTCATTGTGTGAAACGAAGCGTAGGAGTTCACTATGCGAATTCGTTACGCAAAACGATGCGACCTCACCTAAAGGAAGCGGGAGTTCATTGTACGAAATAAAACGCGGGAGTTCACTACGCGAAACGATGCCCGGGAGTTTATTACGTGAAACGATGCGACCTCACCCAAAGGAAGTCGGAGTAAGTTGTGCGAAACGAAGCGCGGGAGTTCGCTATGTGAAACGATGCGCATGAATTCGTTACGTGAAACGATGCAGCCTCACCCAAAGGAAGCAGGAGTTCGTTGTGCGAAACGAAGCACGGGAGTTCGCTATGCGAAATGAAGTGCAGGAGTTCACTATGCGAAACGATGTACAAGAGTTCGTTACGCGAAACGATGCAACCCTATCTTAACCTCGCGGGAGTTCGCTTTGCAAAACGATGCGGCAACCAAAAATCCTTTCCATAGAGAAAGTAACCTCTCCATAGTGGAGATCAATGATGCTTAATGAAGTCTATAATGTCAATTCAGTCGACAAGAGAAGACAAACGTTGGATTATAAACGACCTCTCCATATTAGGGGAATCCAATAGAGTATCTAATATCAGAACTGATCGACAAAGCAGACAAACATTAAGGCAAAAGTACTTCCCACAGTGAAGACTAATGACAACCTCCTAGGCAGGGGTACGAATATCCAAAGCTTCTCCAAGAAGAAGCAGAAAATAAATCACAGATACGTATTTCCTAAATGTGAAATGTTGTACACAATCATATAAGTCATTAAAGTGATGGCACTTGAGATCCACAGTCGGCTTATGTCGATTAGTTGATCTTAAGTGTTAACGCAAGTTCGAATTAGAATGTTGTGTTTCTGCAGATAGCATTCAACAAATTATAAACGATTGAATAAAAAAAATCTGTAAAAACATTCCATTCAATCCAAAATAAAAATTTGTTGTAAGTTAAAATTTTAATTGACTAATTTGTTGTTGATATGGGCAGTCGCTAACAAAATATTCGCCCAAAAGCGTGCAATGTTTCATTGTTACAGAATTGGTTATAGTAATGAAAAAAGAACGACCATTGTTCATTTTAGAAAGTGTGTGTTGCCTCGATAAAAATCAATGGCTAAGTGTGCTCATAAAGAAAGTAATTTAGTTTGAACTAGTCATGACCGTTTCAATGAAAATCGAGTACGACCAATCCATCGTGAATTTCACTTATTTCACGCGCTCGAGCCCAAATTAAAACTGGGGCATTCACACACTAGCTTGGTATTATCAACAACAGCATACTTATCCATTTTATACAAGTATTGAGTTCATTGGTCGACAAATAAAGATTCATAACCGCCTAAGTTTCAAAGCGCACATTTTTTTTGTAATTAAAAAACATGAACTCCAAGGGGCAAATGTTAACCCTGTTAAAACGCGGTTCAAAGAGTTAATGTTGAGGGACTATGAATTGGTTACGGTCTAAGTAGTAAACCGTTCATGCAACCAAGTCATTAACACGACATGAAATTGTGTCGGGCAAGTCAAGCGGCTCAAACTAAGTCGTTGGTGCGACATGATTCTTACCGCATATAATTCAAGTCGCAGATGCCTTCATGCCGCATAATTCATGCAAAAGGTCGTCCATGTCGTTCATCTCATGCCATTAAGGCTTCAGACCATGTCGTTATATGTTCAAGACATCATCAATTTAAATCATGTCGTGCTAACAACTTGGATGGAGCCATATGGACTCCATTCGAACTATTTAATTCACGGTAGGACGTGTGCAAATGTTTGGGTCACGACACCAGCTTTGGAGCAATATTTAAATTGTGTGTCGTTTAGGGACAATGTCACTCATGTGTACAAATGGTTAAGACAAAGGGATGATAGTTGGCCTCCGCTTATGAACACATCAACAAGCATATGATAATAAACCTGCATGATACAAGAAAAAGCATGTCGTTATTATTTTGGACCATAATCAGGTCGTGAGGCTTGCGCCAGATCATAATGTATGCATGTCAGGCCACAAAACCAAGTGTCACAACAGGTTGTTCCAACATGTTTACACCATGTCGTTCATCTCATCCTGCATAATTCATGTCGTAAGTCAGTTGATGCCTTCATGCCTATGGACGTTCATTTCTGGAAAAGTTCATATAAAGCATATCGCAAGTCACCCAAATTGTCCATAATTCTTGGGCTGTTAATACAGTAGCAGGTTGCACAAGTTGCTTTATGCTAGCTGTTGGAGTTCCTATAAAAGGATGGACCATTTAATTTGATATAAGATATGCCAAGAAATTGCCAGCTTTAAAAGGCAAGTCACATGCATATAATAATATCAGATCGTTCATATCTCACCGAGTCAAGTTACAATGCATGTAATCAATCAAGCCGCCCATACTTTTCATGTCGCATATCATTGTGATCAGGCATGCAGCAAGTCGTTTGTGCGATTTAGATCAGGTCATGGGTGGCTTGTGCAAGACCAAGTCGTTGGATGTACGTTGAAGCAAGTCGTTTCTTGGTCTCCAAGGCACACATGTATTTAAGAAAATTGCCATTACCTCTAAACTACACCTATAAATACCCCCATACTTCACACATGAAAGGGGGGATTTCATTTCCACGAAGTGCCACCATACTCCAAGCTCTCTAAGCTTCATTAATGGTTTCTCAAGCTCAATCCGTCTTTCTACAACAACAAGTGGGTCAAATCTTCTCCAAACTCCATTAGAGTTTTCCCAAATTCAATTCAAGCTACTCAAATATCTGTTAACTCTCTCTCTCAAGCCTGGATCTAACACAAATTCATCATGGAACTAATGAAGATCATATAACTATTCAAGTGATTGAAGATCTACACAACTACTATCACAAATCATGTGAGACCCCACGTCTGTTAATGTCACTCTTTAGCAAAATGCATTAAGTTTCGTGAAGCGTTATAGGTAAACAGAAACATAACATTACAAGACAGATATAAATAACAGTGGAATTTAAAACTTTATTTTCCAAATAGAAAACATCGTCGTCCAAAACCCAGTTACAACATAAGTCTAAAGTACAGAAAACCCATTACATCAAATTAAAATATATGCCTTGTACTAAAATCATCAGAGTATAATAATATAAAATCATAGTCCCTAAAAAGAGCCATATCAGAGTAGATTGGTTATCAAAGCGGTACATCTAAGCAGCTCCAAGCAGAATGAAATTGAGAATCCTAATCAAGCCTGAGTATTCCCACCCAGAGAACCTGGAGGGGAAGAAAGGAAGAGAGAGAAAAGGAAACAAAACGGGTCAGACATAAAGTCTGGCGAGTCCAGTTACTTTTAGCATATAAATAAGTAAAAGCATCATGACATCCATATAAACTGGATGAGAGAGATAACAATATCATAAGACAGGTATAATGGACTGAGCAAGATAAATAGAATAAACAAAACATAATATATTGCACTTCCCGAGTACTTTTCTCTACACCAATACTAGTATAACAGAAACAGAATAATCCCAACAAGAACAGATGGTCAACTTAGGTGTACTTCTAGTGACGGGTTTTACCCCCAACGATAATAACAGGCAGCCCAATAGAAATGACAGGTTTGTCCTCCAATGATAATAACGGACACCTAAACAAGCAGGACTAGATGTAACCTAATTACTACCCCAATCGATCGGCTCCCTATCCTGTAGATACCCTGTGCTGGCCCCACAGTAGGATGTATCACTTCCTAAAGTGGCAACCCCTTTTTTAGAGGCACAACCATATCTACTGATGTCACAACGTCTTAATTTCTCGAGAAATTTGGACCCATGCATGCACATAACTCCATTGGAATGCGTCGTCAACACCCCCCCTGCGCCCCCCACTCAGATGAACCTCTTATAATCAGCTCAGTAAGCGTCCCCTAACCCTTACCTAGTTCGGGGTCCTTTTTCTGATACCAAGACGGGTTACTAACAGATACAGGTCCCACACAACAGATGATACAAGCCATCCCCTAGGATTGCATCCCCACTACTAGGATTTTGATAGGTTATGCCTAACAGATTAACAAGCCCGCATAACCCTACCATATAAAACAGGTTAAGTTTGTCGGATTTATATAACCCCCCATAGAGTTAACAGATTTACTTAACCCCTTATTGATTCAAGCAAGTTTACTTAAACCTTACACAATTTTGATTGGTTTATATAACCCCCGCAGATTTATACAGGTTAAGTATTACATGTTAACAGGTTATTATCATTTCCCGTTCATGCATGTTAATACACCAAACCTCTCACATTAAGTCGGCCACTTGTGGATGCTGGATATGTCGGGCGGTTCATGGCAGACTTCTACCACAAGTCGGACTTAACCTCGTGTCTTAGCACTGTCACGTGTACATTTACGCACCAGACCCCTCACATTAGATTAACCACTGGATGTTAGATTTGCTGGGCGGTTTCAGGCAGACTTATACCACAAGTGTAATCTAACCTTGTGTCTAAATGCAGTTACAGTTCCTATTTACTATAAATTTAGGCATGTTCATTCTTAAACAATTTTTCATGTTCGTCAAAGGTCATGCCCCAAATCCATCTGATTCACGATACAAGTTATGCCCCAAATTAAAGTATTTAGATCAAGGTATAGGTTATGCCCAAATCCCGGTCATGTTTTACAATACAAGTTATGCCCTAATTTATCATTCTCAACCTTTCCCAATTTCGTTCATTCGCATATTTTCGCGGTAGGCTTAGGCTTGAAGGTAGCCTGGCTATAAAAATAAAATGGGAAGGAGGGAGAGAAGAGAACGGAAATAGGCATAATAATAAAACAAGCATATGGTGACAGAAAGAGGCATAATAACATAATAAGCATATGGTGACAGAAATATGCATAGTAGCAGAATGGGCATATGATGACATAATTAGGCAGAATAACAGAATAGGCATATCAGGAACAGGCATATGAGAACTAAACAGTAGATCGGGTGTACAAATAGTGGCAGATCTGTTTATTTATGATTCAGGTTATTAACAGGCACAGGTTTAGATCCAACTTATAAACATATCAGGATTACTTATTAAATGTTTATATCTAAAAGCAACATAAACTCGCTGTGACTGGATCTGAATAACAGAGAAATGACTGTTGATGTTGTATTAGAGATTCTTGTATACGTATAAGTTATTGTTGTAGAAGAATAGGCTAATTCAATCTGAGTTGGAGCAGCACCTCGTTGTCTCCATTGTTTTTGATGAATAAAACAATAGAAATGAGGTCCTATTTATAGCCTACCGTCAATGAATCTGGTCAAGAAACAAGTCCCGGTTCACACTATGGATGTAACACCCCTAAGTCCCACATCGTGGAAGCCTGTGTGAAGTGGGTACTTATATAGTAGAGCCCATCTCTTACTAATGCCGAGGCCTTTTGAGGAACAAAACCCCACACCTATACGGTGGCTAAGTTGGGGACAATATCTTGCGTGAACGGATGTACAGGCTGTTACAGTGGTATCAGAGCCAATACCCAGCCGGAATTGTGGCTTCTGTGTGAACCACAACGCCTGGGTGAGGTGCTTATGAGCCAACGGGGACATTGGACTCTGTAGGAGGGGAGAATGTAACACCCTTAAGTCCCACATCATGGAAGCCTGTGTGAAGTGGGTACTTATATAGTAGAGCCCATCTCTTACTAATGTCGAGGCCTTTTGAGGAACAAAACCCCACACCTATACGTTGGCTAAGTTGGGGACAATATCTTGTGTGAACGGATGTGTGGGTTGTTACAATGGATCTGCCCCAGATCTGGGTGGGGTCGATCCTAGGGTCGACACATGAGGCGACACCCATGGGGCATGGGGTCGACCCCTAACGGGTTGATTTCTCTCCCTTTCCCTCTCTTCGATTTTTGATTTTCCGGACTTGATTTTGTATATGTATTTATATTTTACTTATGTGTATACAAACTTCACGCCTTAATAACTTCTTCATACAATGTCCGTTTTATGTAAACTTGGAGTCTATTTTAAGCCGAATTCCGAGACGAACGCAATGGCATAGTCCGTTTTACTTAATTCCCAATATTTAATTAAGTATTCTTTAGTTTATTGTTATAATATTCTTTAAAATTACAAGGTGTTACATTCCCCCCTAGTTAAAGGATTTCATCCCCGAAATCCCGAAGTTAAAAAGAATGTATATCCTAACATCCATCATCCATCTACTCATCCACCAATCACAGGCAACAATTTTCCTGAAAATATTTCTAATGCTTATATGAACATATGCAAAGGTGTGTGTATATGTCTCTATACTAATGCGAAAGATCAGGTGGTCTACTGATTCAGTCGACCTCCTTAATGCAATGTATGTTAGTGTCATGAATCCAACATGTATACAAACAATCCTAGTATATCACGGGAACTCTATATGTGTGCACAATCATCCATCCAAATGCAACATTCATATGATAATACACACATATTTATCTATAAAAGAAGGAAAATACACACGCATCCATATTCAAAGGTGACTAACGATGCAAAAAAAAAACTTACTACCGCTAGAAAAAAATTGTTAAGACAGATGTCCATCCCTGACAAAAAACTCTGTGAATCTGATACCAAAGTAACATGATGGATGGTGGCATAACTTGTCAAACACATTATAAGAGGGGGTTATTTGTACTTCATAGAGGACAAAGAAAACATAATGATTGACTGAAAATATACAACATTCTTCACTAACGCAGGTTCTTTAGAATAAAAAAACTATCTCAAGGATAACTTATATACTTACATGTCCCACGAGAAGCTCGGGTAGAACACAACCAACATACCGCATATCTATCGCAGTAGTTTATTCTGTAGCTCCAAGTATGAGTTCTGGAGCCCTGTAATATCTTGAACATATATATGATATATTACGCTCGCTTGGGACCTGAAATAGATTAAATTAAATATACAACTTACAAGCTAACCATATTTTATTTAGACATAAGAATGGTATATGCACCAACATTCTAGCACTACCAAAGTCACAAAGTTCTACTTGAAGGGTATAGGGATTGACCTGTAACTGATACCAATATTCCAATAAATTAATTGAGCAATGGTGTAAAATGAAGTGAGCAAAATAATGAGTTAATTTCGGATGAATCAAATTTTACCAAAATCCATAGATTTTGATTAAAAGCATGTATGAAAATACATGACAAGCCTTTTTCCGACTAGAGCAATTTTAGTGATTATAACCAGCAAGAAGATTGTTTACATTATGCAATAATTTTGCATAACACAATCGCATTATAATTATCAAACATTTTTACTTGAAAAATAATACTAAAAGAATTGAAAACAAAGATAAGACAAAATGATCTAGAAAAAACTGTGAAATATAAAACAAAAGAATGGAATTGACTGACCTTAAGTGCACTAATGATTAAGTTATTCAAATTTTCCATCGAAGTTGAAAGTATTCAATTTTTGGCTCTATGTCATATAAAATAAGTCATTCACTTGATCGAAGAATATCTAAAAAAAACTATTAGTTTCTTGGCATCCGAATTTTCCAAATACACTGTAACCTTTTAATCTAAATTCATTTTTAGCAGGAACTGAATCATCGGTTACACATGTTTACAATGCTGGTTAGCATACAGGAAGGCTTGTGTGATGAATGAAAATAATCGTACTAGTTTTGTAGTGCTAGCTCCCAGTATTTGTTCATTGGTGCTCGAGCAATAAATTTCATAGAAAAATCAGAAGAAAATATCTTACAAGCAAATTTTGTGGTTTTATGTCAGGATGACACACCCCAACAACGCCATGGATATAAGCAAAAGCACGACATGTCTAAACCAAAAGAAACAAAGAGAAGTTAAAAGAACAAAAACATCTTTAACATTGTTCTTTAATTTGATTATGTTACTTCAAGGAGTGTCTTACTTGGTATGTGTATAACAACTGCTTCCCCTGTTTCAAGACACTTGGCATGCAGAAGGAAAAAAACACACTAGCATAACAACAAAGGTTGATGGGGAGATCCGAGAGGGTAGGGGGCAAGTAATTTTTTTTTAAAAAAAGGAAACACTACACCAAAAGAACTAGTGCCAACCACTCGTTCCGCCATGTATGAAACTGTCTGATAAAACAAAACCATGAACTAAAATCAATTCCTCTACTGAACCGCACAAGCATGGGGCAATGAAGTATGACTTAGTATTCAAATTCTGTAACTTATTTATTCGCTGAAACTCCCCAAAATGGGCACATAATAACATCTCATTTTGATACGATTACTCGATCCAAAACCAACATAGGATGGTCTAGCGATTTAGCAGGCAGATGGAAAATCGAGTTGTGGACCTAACTAAGATAGTGAGGCAAATTGAATCGGCAAAATTAAAAGGAAGAGAATGCGATTTAAACAATATCAAGCAAGAGGTGGAGGTAGGGGAATGTCAGAGGATGAGAAAATAGGGGAAAACCAGTAAGGTTTGCAAGAGCTCGAAACCTAACAACGATGGTGAAAAGGGGAAAAAATTGGGAAAATTCCTAAAAGACGAACATGGAGCATGTAACTAAAAAGAGGAAAAAAATTGGTAATTTTCTAAGGGAGGAAATCAGATTTAGGGATTGTATAATATGGGGACTGCGAGAAATGAAAAACAGCGGGGAAATTGGAGGGAGCGAAAATTTGACACGGACCAAAGCAATATCAAGGCATTGAAGATGTAGGGTTAGATTTTAGGTGTTGGGATGACGCAGATTGCAAAAGGAAATTTGATGCGGCTATGAGCCATACCAAATTTGATATGGCTTAAAGCCATACGAAATCTCTACATCCTGGTGTGCCAAATTAGTTGTTTTGGTGTAGTGACTATTAGAGGCATATCTTCAGTTATTCATGTTATTTCCTTTCCTATTTGAGCATACATTATTTTATTCATAATATTCACCTATAAATACAAACCTAAATCTCATATTTTCACTCACACAAACACTTGAACCAAACTCAGCAAGGAAATTGTAGAGAGAACCAAGCAGACCTAAGAACAGAGGAATTAAGCCCAGTGAGTAAATCCCCCTTATTTAGTTATTAATTTTGCATATATATATAAGAATAGTTTAGATATATGCCTACAAGCATGTTTGATAAGTTATATTAGTTAAAATATATTTATATAAAAACTCGGAAGTCATTAACAGATGAAACCAGTGAGCAATTTATAACAATATACGCAAAACTGTACATGGGTGAGTAAATTCACTGTTAAACCTTTGTTTAAACATTTCATTGATTCATACTAAATGATGCAAGTGACTTCAGTGCGTATATTTTTTATGGATATGTTACCTTACATATTATATATATATATATACACACATACATACGTACATATATATTGATATGTGGTTGGAGATAAGGCACCATGAATTATGGTTATCAGTCAGTGTATATTTAAAAACAGAAATCTCAGTTTTACTTCCTATCATTTAAAAATCATAACTTGAATTCAACCAAGTTATAGAGTTTAATTTCTACATAAGAGTTGTTAATATATATCTATAGTATATATTAAAAATAGTCTCAAAGTATAAATGTATATATTCTCAGATATATATCCTTTCCTGTAACCAAGTTCAAAAACATGATTTTTTTCAACTATCTTAATTTTAATTTCCAGGTATACGAATAATTTTGTATTGCCAAAACATGATTTTAGGAAGTACTTTCATGATTTTTAATAAAGTATTGGTCAAGATATCCTGAGTTAACCAGAAAACTTTGATTAAGCGATTTCTAGTGATCCCAGCAATCGAGTGCAAGGGTATGAAGTCGAGAGTAGTGTGAGAGTTTAGTAATCATAGCAAAAATGTTAAATAATCTTTCTATTGATTGATTTGAGCAAACGAAGTGAATTTAGGTTTTTGGGTTGCGTTCTTTGATTATGTAGTTGGTGGCCGTGCAGTTTATTCCCCGCTATTGCCCTGCTATATCCTACCTATATCGTGTAGCGGGTTTCTAACGCTACGCTATTTCCAAATAGCCTCAGAAATAGCCTTTCTACTTTAAGCCCTGTTATATTCCGAGATTCCCGATATATCCCATTATTCCAGCTTTATTCCGCTATATCTTATATTAGAGAAATGAATTAAAAATGACATTTATGCATCACAAAATTATTTTTGAGATATAAACATACATTTTTCAAAATATAAAATACTATAATATTCGATTAAATTTAGTCAACCTAAATAAAAGTTTACACTTATTTACATATATTTGCTAACACTTTTATTTAAAATTAAGAATGTATTAATTATAATTAAGTTGAATGTTAATTTTCCATTTATTTATCATTTATATATTTGTAAAAGCATTAGATACAAATTTTATATGTTATTTTAAACTCATCCGCTATACCCTGCTATTTCCTCGATTTATCTCTGCTACAACTTTTTACTCATCCGTCGCATTGGATCCGTTGAGCGCTTTAACTACACAGGTTGGTGAGGAACTTTGGAATCGATAAAGAATCGAGTGGCATGAGGTTTGGGGAGGGGGTTGGCCTAAGTGTTGGCTGTGAACTGGTATAATCTAGATTAAATCGATGGTCTGAGGTAATGACAGTAAGGGATTTCATGACGAGGGTTTGGAGGTGCCGGGTTTCCTCATATTGGGTTGATCATAAAAATTTTGGTTAAAGTAATAAAGGGAAACCTGGGTTTAGGAATGGGTTCAAGAGAGATTGTTACGTTTGTGAGGTGGTCTGTGACCTAGGAATGTTGGCTTGGATGTTTGTGCATGTGCACATCAGCGTTGTGCACTATGACGAATAAATGAGAGAAGAAGAGGAGAGGCAGATCGAATAAGAGAGGAAGAGAAAGAGATGGAGATGGGCAAGTGATAATTGTATTGAAGAACAATGATGGTTCGGCAGCAAGTGGATCGATTAGGTGGCCAGAGAAGAAGAGGGGAGAGACAACAGTGATGTATCATGGAAAAAAAAGAGGGAAGAAAGTATGTGGGGAGCAGGAAATGTGAAGGTAACATAGATAATTTAGTGCATGGGCTATTGGGCTTGTGTTGGGCCACAGAAGATATAAAAACGAAAATACAAGAAAGAATAAAAGAAAAAAGGAGGCAGGCTTGGGCCAGAAAGTTGGGTTGTAGGCCAAAAATTTAGAAAAGAAAATTTAAAGTAATGGAGAAGAAAAAGGGAAATAAAAGAAAGGAAAGGTAGAAATGTAAAACAAGGATTTGAAAATAAGATAACGGAACAAAAGAAATAAGGTAGGTAGATAATAAGAAAAGAGAAACAAATGCCGTTATAATAAAACAAATGTATTGTTTTAAATTTCAATATTATAATTTAGTTGTTTTTTTAGAATATAATTAAATAAATATATGTGTATTTATACATGGGAAGTAATACAAGTGTATTGACTTCAGATTAACGGAATGGTAAACAGAAGCCTTTAAAATAAAGTTAAGCGTTCTTATTCAGAATAGTATTTAAGTTATAATTAAATTATTCTTTTGAACAATTTAAGTAAAGAAAGGAGATATTTTTGGTCATTCTTAAGACCGAGAAGTGAATTTAAATCCAGTATGTTGAATTATAATCGACGATATCTCATAACTATGGAGAGGTAGCTGACTGTTAGTATTGTTATATTATGTTGAATTCAAATGTTTTGAAATAAACAGTGAAACATTAATATAATTTAATCGACTTAAGTCGATAACTATTTTTAAATCAAGGAATGAGTTTCAAAATAAAATCAACAACAAAATAATAATAATAATAAGAATCTAAATATATAAATATGTTTCCCTTAAGTATCACTTGACCCTGAAAGATATTAACGTTGATCGTTTCGAAGAGTCCGAAATTTTTATTCCACTTCGATTCGATTATTACGAGTCAGAGATTACTGAAGGCAATCAAAGACAGAGTTTTGCAAGGGCTGTTCTGTTAATCGTAGGTAGAAATTGCCTAAGATGGATTTACATAATAGTGCCTTCGATTTGTCCAATCCCATGACAACTTGTAAGGACGAATGTTTAACAAAGTATATCTGACCCGATCACGTACGGTGACCTTTCCCAACGCATTTATGTTTGGTGGCGGAGGAGTTCGTTTCTCTTAGCTTTATACCCATAACATATTTTCGGGGAAATCAATTAGTGATTGGCGGATTTTGACGATTTGGCATTCAAAGTAAATAAAGATCTGATATGTCTAAAGGTAAGTATAGCCTCAAGCCTCACAACCAAGAAATGACAATTATCGGGCAGTCATCATGGCTAAGTGGTCGCTCCCAATTAGGGTATACTGTCACCATCTAAAGAATATTCATTTTGTTACTTGTTTCATTTCTGTATCTTCCGGAAAATGGTAGCTACGCAGTCGTAAGGCGATAAATATATTTGATACACTCAAGAGAAATGAGTGGCCGGTCATGTTTGGCCAGGTTGCAAGATGTTCTTGTTGAACCTAGTGTATTCCTCTTTAGAGATAAACTATCGGATGGTGGTTCCATACCTTGTCATAGATGGAAATCCATTATCCATAAGCGCTAAGCGATTTTGTTTGTATACTATATAGTAGAATGTGAGATGCAAGCATTCTTCTAGATTCTAAATTATTTGTAGAAAACCCTAGACATTATCATAATATCTGATTTAAATATACAAACTGATTTGGTTCTCATAAGGTAAAAACCCGTTCCGTACTTACGGCGTGATCTTATGAGATACGTTTTATTTCTTTACTTGATTTAAATCATTTACTCATACCAGTCCATTGACTGACCCAGAGTTTGTTTTTCTGTATTTTACCTAAACTCTTGGGTACTCATAACACTTGTTATGAGTAGACAAGTGAGCAAGGTGTTGGAGATAACTTTTGCAATAACTGGATGAGATAGTCTCTGCAACGTGGTCTATATATTACATCTATGAAATTTGCAAGTCAGTTATCAGTATCTATGTATAATTATGAGTTTGTAAGTTGAAATAGGCATATATCCATATATATGATGTATTGTACTATTATGTACTATGACTCTGATGTACAATATTATGTGATATTATATTTTGTTCAAGTTCCGCTATGAAATTCTGATGTTTTCTTTAGGTCTATTTTTTATCTATTCTTATTCTTAAATAATGACACGACTTTCGAGGTGTTCAAAAGTTGGGTCGTTATAGGCTCTAAGATCGTATGGTTTCAACTATGATTAGGATCTAATTCCTGAAACATGAGACAGAAAAAGGATTCTATGGAATTCCAAAGGAAGTTTGAAAACAATAACTACACCAAAAATGGAAAATTCTAATACTTGTAAGTGTTACAAATAATTTCCGTAATACTTTTAAGTGTTACCAATAACTTATGAGCAATTGGCCGACCAACTTTGTTAACGTTTATAAATGTTGGGACCTTAAGATATAATAACAATTATAAGTGCTGGAAAACCATTATTTAGTGGCATTTACAAATGTTACTAAACAAAAAAGTGTAACACTTATAAGTGTCAGTATCATTATTCTATTAATGCTCGTAAGTGTTGCCAAACGTAAATTGCTTCGTTGATTTTTTAGTTTTGCAACATTTACAACTGTTGCTAATCCAAATCTTGGTAACACTTATATGTTACAATACAAATTTAAGTTTAGTTCTATTTTTACACAAATAATATTAAAAAATTTAAAACAAATAAATACAACATATCTTTATAATTTCCATATCACGTATATAATTCAACATATCAATTCAATATAAGATTTAGTGCTCTTTCACATCTCAAGTTCAACAATGTCACATTCACATAATACTCGAATATGAGCTACATGCTTCCAATTTCAAAATACCATAATATCACGTCCAAACGAAAAAAGCAAGAAAAAGTTTTACTAAAGGTACATATAATTTTAGATATTGTGAAGGTAAAATGTGGGCCATATCACAAAGTCTCCATCAGAAAATTCACAAAGCTTGTAATGTAAATTTTAAGGACTATCATAAATCGATGTTTCATGATCTAAAACTTCTATTATCCAAACAATTTTCTCAATATCTTGCATCATCTCTCTAAAATGACACATGGTTTGTGATCTTCGAGAGGATGTTGATGGGATAATGCCAATGGGGTTATGTAGTCAGCATCTTCAAGAGGACTTGGGCAGCTTTGAGGTTGCGAGCTTCTATAAGCTCTTGAGAGTTCTTTGGAGGATGCTAATCAGCTTGAAGATTTTCAGACCAACTCACAGGCCGTGCAGGGGTTTGTTTAGTTGACAGTGTTGTAATCAAACTTAACCCAGCGGTAGACCCAGAAAAATGGGTAGCACATGGACTTGCGACTAAGGCAGCGAGATGCTTGAAACATTTACCACTACACCAAAATGACCAATTAGAAACGGTAATCAACCATTGCTAAAAAATTTAGAAACACTTTTCAAGTGTTGCAGATTTGTATGTTGCAGATTTTTGTAACACTTGTTAAGTGTTTCAAATTGAGAAACCATAAAACTTAAAAAGTGTTTCAAGTTGAAAATCCGCAACACTTGAATGATGTTTCAAGTTGAAAACTCAATAAGTGTTTCAAGTTGAAAATCATAAATACTTACTGGGTGTTCCAAATTGGCACACTGCAACATCCAATGAGTGTCTCAAGTTGGTAATTAGCAACACTTATTAGATGTTTCAAGTCTACTTAGAACTTTTCCAAACTTATAATCCACAACACCTAGTGGTAGTTTCAAACTAGCAATATATAGCACTAATTGGGACTCCTACAATTACAATTCAAAACAAAAACAGATTGTTTACCTCAAATTACGACTCATATATATATATATATATATATATATATATATATATATATATATATATATATATGTATATATATGTATATATATATATATGTGTATATATATATATGTATATATATGTATATATATGCAGCATATGATAAATACATGAGTTGCATATTAAAAAATTCAACAATATGTAACAATATTGCATACATACATACACTCACGACATCAAACTGTATTGAATTATGATAAAAACAGGACTATAATTTTGTTTTAAAATGATCATATACGAGTTTCTCACTTATTCCTATGAGACATCCCATATGTGATTATGATATATTTAAGAATGAAACATCAACCTAAAATACTCGAGTGCAAATCAACTCCTGCATCAGTCATCTCAACTATAACATGAGAGAAATTTAATAAATTTGGATTTTATCATATGTATTAAACTTGAATAGGTACCCAAAAAAACCAGACATTGTTAATTTTTACTATGACTGCATATTTATCTTTGGTTTTGTCTAATTAAAGAACTAACCTCTTGAAGTGGTTTATTGTGTTCTTTTGAATTCCAGTTATTCCAACTTCTTAGCTGCAATAGTTACAAATCAAACTGTCAATATAAGCCGTTATATAAACAATTGTGCTCAACTTTCCTAGGCTTTCAGTGCCATCTCAAGAAAAAGAGTGAGAATATCACATGACCATTGGAAGTTATAAATTTTGAATAAATGATAGTTTTTTCAACTTGATTCAATGATTGTAAATTAGGAATGCGATAAATATTAAAAATGATTGCAATACCCAACCATGTTTTATACATTTAATTGAAATGTAGGCACCACTGACCATATTCTTTGCCATCTAATCAACAAAGTGGGTCTCAATAACCATATGCTTCATCTGTTCAACAAAGTGGGCTTCAATAGCCATGTGCACAAATGGTTGTGGCTCCATGGACGCTGCACAGAAATGTAAATAAGGAAATTAACTATGTTAATTCATCACCTTTTGGTACGTCCGGTACTGAATGCTACAGGGATCCATAATGTATTAAACCTAATGCAGAATGGACTGGCTATTATGTTCCAAATAAAAATATGCATCATGCAGAAATGAATAGGCGATAGCCTCCAACTCCCGTGATAATTGTTGTTTCACATATTGCACAAATGATAGGAATAGGTTGTGCATAACTTGACAGACCTGGTCAACCTAAATGCCAGTTTTTCACGAAACTTGGATACTGCAAAATCAAAGCAAAAATAAATATCATTATCCTAGAAATCTGTAGGTAAAAAAATAGAAATTCTTACAAAACCCAATCTCTAGGCATAGGGAGGATTTTCCTTTTTAGTCCATTTCATTAAAATGCCAGTAGAGCAATTTTGCAAATATTTTTCTACAATCCCACTATAATTTTGAGTAACTACAAACTGAACATGCGTCCATATAGAACTTGAAGCAAAATCCTGCTACTTCATCCGGAGTGGCAACAAACAGCTAGCTGTAAGGTGTGACACAACAATATTAGCCATATCTGAGATAACTAACAGCAGGAGACCTTTCCATTACTAGATAATAAGCAGTTTAAATTGGTGTAGCTCAAGATCAAACCAAAAACATACATAACATGAACTACCCCCGAAATTTAAAAAGTGACACAAACACAAAAGAAACATATTCAACTAAAATTTATTAGAAATTTAGAATACGTTCGGTTCATCCATTTTTAGTTTTAGTCTTCGCCCTTACAAAGTGCAAATTGTATATGCATAACGTGAAAAACGAACATTTTAGAAAATGAACATAGCACATAGTACAGATTTTTTCCATGTTTTAAAAAACAAAGGAAGGACAAAATACAATACATCATTTCATCGTCTCTTCAACCTATCCGTCGTCCACTTCATCCCCTCCGTCGTCACTCCATCATATCTATTTTTGCAATTAATGTTTTAAGCTAAAAAATCAACAAATAAAATAAAGCAAATGATACCTTAGTTTGCATGCTTCTTGCACTTGTACTTGAGGAAGATACCAGTGAGAACTATCTTGGACTGTAGAGAAGCCCTTAGCAGCTCAATTCCCTGCCACAGTTTCCAAACAAATCATGATAAACAATTAACTTCAGATTTAAACCTAATGAGCAACTAAGAATAATAACCTGCTAGAGTTCAAGTTTGACAAATTTCTCCTGGAGAGCAATAATGCCTTGACCTGAAACTTGTTCAGCAATGTGATGCCAGACATAGTGGACATGGGCATAACCAACAAATCATCCATGATAGTATAACTTACCACTTCAGTCACATACTTGCTAAATTTCCAGACGATGCCATATCAGAAGCTATGAATTGCATCTCCTGAACCAGAGGAAGGTTTCAGAAAGGGCATAAAGTATGGCTTACATTGGTTATATAGTCTCTACAGTCCATGTATTTGTTTTTGTGATATATACCCAATATCATCATAATCATTATCATAACCATAATCACAACTGGTTGAACATCAACAGCTTATGTCCTGCTTTTCACTTTAGTGAGGAAAAGGGCTCCAGTAGCTTTCGGGCTTCAAAAGAGTGGATAAAAACAGTAACTAAAACAATGCTAAAGGTGCAGAACAGGGACATATACAAGTTGAGGAAAAAACCACATGGTGGAGATACAACTGCCACTACATCTATTATATCTCCAACCATGTAATATTACTAATCCGTTTAAAACATTTATTGTATACCAAAAAATTCAGTATTACCTTATACAGTCACATGAATTATATGGAGTAATATTACCAAAGAATCATGAAAACAAGGTATAAGATCTCAGTTGTAATAATTATATGGAGTGATATAACAGACTCCAAGCAAAAAGTTCAGCAAAGGTTAAGCAGTTATGACAGGCGAACATGGATGTAAATTTGTTGTTGCTGCAACGAAATTCTCGGATGTTAAGCCGTTAAAACTCGTCTTAGAGATCGGTTGCCCCTAGCCCCTCGTTTTTTGCTTACACAAAGTTGACTTTACAATAGCCACACTGAAGGCTAACGGTTATGTTAACGTTTAATCTGGTTCTGCTAACGAGATTGGCTCATATTCATTACAATGTGTTTGATAAGGTAGTCGGATGATAATGTAGAGATTTAGTGCAATGGCCTAAGATTGAAAATTACATTTGTGATATAGTGTATGTTGCGCTTGTTGAATGAGGCTGACAGATTGCAACCGTAATGATGATCTTAATGCCTTTTGATTTTGTTGCTATATCAAATGAGCTCCAAGTTCTTCTTTACTTCACTAGTCCAATAAAATTTGAGTTATTAAATTGTTTAGCAGCGTATATATTGTTTCAGTTAGTCAGAGAAAAAAAAGTTTGTAATGCAAAAATTAGGCAAAAATTTCAACTGAGAATCCACACTAAATATTCGTTATAATATATTTTTTTATATGCAAATTCTTCTACTACTATTCTTTCATTTTGAAAATAGCCATGTATCATGAACCATATTTCATATGCTTACTTAACAGAAACCTGTGAATATATAATGTTAACAAACATGTAATCAATTCGAAAGCATCACACTTCCAGTCCTTACCATGTGCACCCTCAAAAATGAATAACCCATATGCCTTTTTAACCCCCTTATGACCACGACGTCATCTAGCACACCATCTGATTATCAATCTACATTTGGTTAAATTGTAATGTGTGTTGAATCGAAGTTCGTTTACAACTAGGACTAATCTGCGCAAAAAAGGCATTTAAATAATATTAACACGAGGAAATTGTTTGTAGCAACAGATAATGTTGGAGTTAATGCGTCTTACAATACTATGTTAATACTTATGTGAATCATACAAAAGAATATTGAAGCACACCTGTTTGAACTTCAGATGTACAGTGCATTTAAGAATAGTTCTGTTTAGAGCTAGCCAAGGACATGGATGCTGATGCCATATAATTCAACATGCAGCAGCAAATAACATCAACTTTTCTTGCCACAGTAAACCTACCAGGCACAGAAATCATATTCTAATAATAGGAACTATCAACACAAGCTGCTTTGTTAGTAGATACGAAGAAAAAAAATTACTGTAATAGACAGTTGAATATCGTATTAAACACCAGTTTGAAAATTAATATGTAATAGACAAAATGGTTATAGCTGAAAAGGACAATAATGTGAAAGCGTTACTTTCAGTGCCTGATTTCTGTTGCCTAGGCACATGGAGTTTGAAATTAGTGAC